>BPTQ01000002.1:186083007-186247415 GCA_019973895.1 Chrysanthemum seticuspe | reverse complement strand
ACTAAACACTGCGGCAGCCCAGCGACAGTAATCCCAAAGTAGAACCGGTGCAATCAGAACGCTGCCGCAGTGGAATACGAACACTGCGGCAGGAGAAGTCGGAGACTGCGGCAGACCTAGTTTAGATCCGGCAGACTCAACGCTGCTGGATGAGAAAATTTCCGACTGTGGCAGTGAACATTTATTCGTTAAACCGATGACTCGGCAGTGTTTTTACGAGGCTGCCGCAGCGTCTATTGTGGACTGCGGCGGGGGAACATAAAGTCGTCGAACTCACAGAGCTAAGAACTGAAACCGGTAAAAGAAGCATATAGGCGCGGAAAAGCAGGTTTATTCACGGTAAGGTCGTTAAACGGAAGTTCTCTGGATTTTTCACTTTTCCTTGCTATAATAATATCGTTCCTTTTCACTTTTTAGGTCTCTTGAAGGCAAATTGCTGGAATGGCACTTATTTGGACGAAAAGGCGCGGATATACGAAGAAAATGGCCAAAGTCAAGAATCGAGACACTCAAGCTGCTGAAATACAAGGGGGCGGCGTCAGGTGTTATCTGCGACGCCGTCGGAGCATTTTTGTGACGGCTCAGTAGCCAAATTTCTTATTTACAAGTGACGGTGTCAGCCTTTAAAAGAGTAGGTCGTCGCAACTCAGACGGCCTAGATTTGATCCAGACGGCGTCAGAGGCTGAAGAGGACGGCGTCACAAGCATAAGGTGACGCCGTCGCAATTCTAACGTAGCCAAGATGAAACCCTAATGACGGCGACGCGACGGCGTCACAAATCATAAGGTGACGCCGTCGCGAATGTTCTTATATATAGAATCCGAATTTTTCAGTTTTAGGTGTGTAGTCTTTTGGAGTAAAAACCTAAACCGAACCAAGGTTGTCTTGTACAGTATTTTAGGGTTCCAAACCCTATCTTACACCAAGATAAGTGCTTTACTTCATTAATTCAATTATGTCTTCAATTATTTGTGTGTATGCTTGCATGTTCTCCATGTCCGACTAATTTACTTGTGTGTTTGCTTAGGGAATATGAAACTTAACTATTGAATATTGATTGGTTGTCTCTTATCTTAATTGTTGATGATCTAGTAATGCGATAGGTCATTCGTTGTGTAGTTAATGCTTGATTAATCTTTGTGAACCTTATACTATAACACCTAGAGTAGTTGTAGGCTAAACCATCCAAAGAGTGCCTTAGAGTTAGAGTTTATAAATCCTAGAGATTTTGTAGACGAGACCCTTTGGTAGTTTCAAAGAGTTAGGGATAAACGCATACCCTACGACCTTAGACACACAACGCAATTAAGAATAAGGACGTGACAATTCAACCATCAATAGGAGATAATTAAAGAGTAATAAAACCTAAGTAGACACATCTTTAAATCATCATACGAGCACACAATAATTAGACATAGACTACCCTCACCTTAGTTAATTAGATAATTAGATAATAGCGTAATCGGTAGAAATACCAACCCCCTAAATCCAAACTCCGAGATTCGTACCTTTCCATTTCTTAAAAAAACATAAAAAGATAAAAAATAATCTTCCTCAACCCCAACCTTAGCGTAGTAACTCCTCACTGGCATTCCTATTCCCCTAGAGAACGATATCAATTCCCGTGGCTTACCCTAATACTACACTACAACGATTAGGATCACTGCCTAGGGTGTTGAAAAACTTACTCGACGAAAAGGAAATTCCTTTGACCCCGAACGACGCGTGTAGCGTTATCGGCCTGACTATCAAAAAGATATTTGCAAAGAAGAGCTCAAACCTAGTAACAGAATAACAAGCAAAATAAGACACGAATTTCCTTGAGATGTGGAAAAGTCGCGTGTCTTTTAAAATCACAAATACGTACGTGTACCAAAAACTCAAAGGGTACTACTAAATAAACCAAAAACTTTTAAGTTTTTAAATACACCAACATCATTACTTAATCATTAACTTGTTAAAATAATAAGAGCATTTAACGATTCCAACAAGCAATCTTGATAATTATGTTGTCTTTTGTTCTGGTAATTTGCAACCTAAAAATAATTAGGACTCATATTTCTCAACTTCCAAAGTTTTATTATTTATTTAATATTTATCAACTTCCAACTAAAATCTAAAAAAATCAATCACACATTAACAACTTCTTCAAAATGTATTTAAACTTGAAGTCAAGAAGATACGATATAACATCTAATTTCAATGTATGCACTATGGCCTACAGTAAATGAATTATTTTTTTTCAATACGTTGTCATATAGTTATAGAAGTGATATAATACAATTTTTATTGAAAATAAATAATTAGAAATACAATATAAAGAACGTTACATAATTACTTTGTTAGATCAATATTTTCCGAAATACGATAATAATATTCACGAAAGACATTTTGACGACTAATATATGTGTCCTCCCATCCAGATGCATTTTCACTTTATATGTAATCCAAAGTGGATGAGTTAACGGTAATGGACAACCTTCGCGTAGTGTTGCTTTAATATAATGGTTACCATTCATATGAGCAATCTCAATTGTCTTATGTGGTTCCGATTGTGGTGGACTCGACCAAAGCGGAAAACTCGTAGTGCAGCCTCCGACATTTCTTCCATGAGTTAGACTATAACAACCCTTCTATATGTTGAGGCAATAACCAAACATGCAAGACACTTAGCTTAGTGATTAATTCATGTTAGTTGTGGCTTAACATAGATTATAACATTTGGATTTTGAATTTGAATTTGAATTAAGAATCTCTTTTGCATTTTTTTACCTAAGCTTTGGGCACCACTTAAATATCTTCTTATTACTCATGTCGTGCTCCCTAATCGAAGTGCTTTCCCTTCCCTTATCCAACCAATCCTTGTTCCTTACATAAAGTGTTTTCCGTCCTATTAATACACCTTCTTTTGATTCAAGCCATATTCATCCTTTTTTTTTAAGGCAAAGAATTATATAAATGCACAAGAGGCCCAAATAGGGCAAAATAATATACAAACAGGGGAAACCAAGAGAACAAAACAAACCAAGAAAGAACGATCATATTCCTCCAATTCCAAATGAACCAAACTGTTGCTAAGAAAACATCATGAACCACTTTGAGATGCGCGCAGTAAGATTTGCCCGAGTGGGGAGCCTATTCAAAGACGTTATCCAAACACAAATATTAACATTGCGAGAAACTAGAGGATTCCAAAGATGATGATTATCAATAATAGAATCATCCAACTGCAAGTTTTGGATTCTTTTTTTTTTTAGCTTTTTAAATTTAATAGAACCCGAAGTGTCCAAGGACCAAGCCCACTTGTCAGCCCCGTCTACCTTAATTTGCAGATTCCCAATATGGGAGATACGGGAGGATAAATCATCGACAACCCTACCCCTAAGAGGACGACTCCAAGACCAATTACCTACCCCCAAATCTCTTTCATCATTGCCTTTTATTTTGAATTTAAAATTGAGGTGCAAGGCTTTAACCAATGCATACTTCACCTCCCTCTACAGTTCTACAAATATTACATAAAAAACCCACTAATGATGTAAGAGTGTTTCGAGAACTAATCTAGACATTTTATGTCTTAGTTAGTAATTAGTTCGATACATTCGAAGGGACATAAGATGATAAGCTAAAAGTGTATACATTCAATACATGAGAAAAATGATATGCAAAAAAGAATTAGGTTCAACAAAAATGATATATAATAAAAGGGATTTTTATTGGTAATTTAACCTCGTTTATACATTTTGGATTATGTGAAGGTTGACCATTACCGTTAACTTGTCCATTTTGGATTACATATAAAGTGAAAATGCATCTGGTGTGTTTCACGAATATTATGTTAATCGTCAAAATGTGTTTCACGAATATTATTAAATGCATGGGAAGACACATATGTTAATCGTCAAAATGTGTTTCACGAATATTATTATCGAATTCCAAAAAATATTGACCTAACAAAGTAATTATGTAACGTTATTTATATTGTATTTCTGATTATCTAATCTCAATGAAAATTATAGTATTTTTCACTTATATATAGGTATGTATATATATATGACAAAAGTAAAAATAACTATAAAAATAAATAAATACGCTAAAAAGAAAAAGAAAATTATAAAAATAAACAATGATTAACTAATAATAACTAAAAAGTAAAAATAAAAAACAAGTACTTCTATGTAACTTTTGATAATAAAGGTAAAAGATATAATGATTAGTATAATTATTTTGGTGTATTTAAAATGCCCACATACTCTCTCCGTCCCAAAATTATTATCCTCCGCAAAAAAAACACGTAATTTAAAAAGGGTCCTACTATATGAATCTGAATCCACTATTTAAACTTATATTTATTTTTTTCAAGCAAAGTCAAATCTTGGTAAATTGAAAAGGGTTTTACTTTTGCATTGGGAAATCATAAATAACGGACCCTCATTTTCTCTCACATAATCTGTGTCTTTCAAAATCTCATATCTTCTCCACCCAGCACCACCAAACAAAAACATCACTAGTTTAACATCCACAATACATAACAGGAAACACAATAACATGAAGAAAAAAAATCCAGTTCTAAAACAAGAAGTTAAGAATGAAGATGATATTCCCATAAAATAAAATCTTTCAATATATTCATTTAAAAATAGAAATCATCATTCAGTTCTGAATCTGATGTCTCGGGTTTAACACGATGAAAGGTGAGTACTTTGGGTGGGATGATTTGGCGGTGTAGCTGAACTGAAAGTCTGATGGGGGAGATCGAGGTTTGGGTTTTTTTGTGTTGGGTATTGTTTCTGGGTTTTTTTTCCAGTGTTAGTGAACAAGTAAAAATAAGTTTGAAAATAAAAGTAGAAAAAACTAATCATTGATGTAATAATTAAGGTTTGTTTAGTGAAAATAATGAGAAATTTACGAGTCGACGGTGGTTTACTGGTAGTTGAAGTAGCCAGAAAAAGGTGGAGCCAGCGGTGGTGGGCGGTGCTGACGAAGATGGTGAAAAGATGTCGGAAAATGATTAATGAAGAAGATAAAGGACACTTTAAAGGTTGTAAAATTTGTAACGGTTATTTCAAAAATATTAAAATGAGGATGTTGGAGTTTATGGAGATAAAAGGATTTGACAAGTAATTAATGATAATATGATTATTAAGAATGATTATGTAATTATTGGTGTTTTGTTAGTGCAAAATTGGTGTTTGTTTAGCACGGCCCAAAAAAACATAATTATTATTGATATCTCTTTCTTACTTTTTCCACTATTAATTTGATCTTCTTTGATGTTTTTTCTTCGACTTAAATTTATTTCATACACATCCTATTTTTGTTGATACAAAGCTTTGTTTATAGTTTATAATGCACCTATATAAAAAAAGTTCAATCAATAAGTATAGTTGACTCACTAAGGCCCTGCTAGTAATTGACACGTCAAACACGAGATCAAAAAGTTGTATCAAAAGTCAAAACAATTAAATAATACATTTATAAAATCACAAAAAATCGTAATACTACGTAAGAAAAACATGATCAAATATTTTACTTTTCTATTTGCAAAATAAAATGAGTGGCATGTCAATTCTATTAAATACAAACTTGAGGCTCCAAATAAAGCTACAATGAAAAACACTGTACAAATAGAAACCAGAAAGCAACAACAAGAAGTAAAAAAGAAAAAAGAGAATTAGAGAATGATACTAGATAGTAGAAGAAGTAATAGTGATGTTATTAGCTTTATGCATAGTTTTATAACGTATTTTGAAAACAGGCATATAAGGAGCAAGCATGGAAAAAACATCGTATTCTTATAAATTTCTCCCTTTTCTTGTTTTCTTCTTGTTGTTGCTTTCTCGTTTCCATTTCTAAAAATGTTTTCCTTACAGCTCCTATTTAGGGCCTCAAGTTTCTGTTTAATAGAATTGACATGCTACTCTTTTTTTCTGCAAATAAAAAAGTAAAATATTTGCTCATGCTTTTCTTGTGTAGTATCTGGATTTTTTGTGATTTCAAACATGTATTAATTATTGTTTTGATACAACTATTTTTTATCATATGTTTGACCTGTCAATTACGAACAATGCCGTAATGAGTCGGCTATACTTATCGATTGAATTTTTTTGATATAGGTGCAGTATAAACGATAAACGAAGCTTAGTATCAACAAAAATAGGATGTGTATAACATAAATTTAAGTAGAAGAAAAAACATCAACAAAAGATCAAATTAGTTGTGAAGAAAGAAAAGTAGAGTGGAAACAACAATATGTTTTGTTATATAAGACTTACTTTAACTTTTATGCATATTGATAGAATGTAGATTAAAAATAAGCATACAAGTAGTAGGCACTTTAAAAAGCAACATATTAGAATTGGCTCAAGAAAAAGAGAAACTAATAAGAAGGTAGAAAAGGTAATAGTTATGTTATTTATGTGTACTTTGACCTTCATAGATAGTTTTAGAACGTAGTTTGAAAAAAAAACATATAAGCAAGAAGCATGTAAAAAAATAGCACATTGTTTCCCATACTTTAACCTTTATGCATATTGATGTAATGTAGTCTAAAAACAAGCATACAAGTAGAAGGCATTTTTAAAAAGCAGCATATTCTTATAATTGCTACGCCAACATATTCTTATCATGTATTCAAGCCAATGTACCATGCGTTGGAAATGTATATATTTACAAACATGTGAATGTCCGGATTTGAACTCGTGACCACGGGATTGCACACATTAGCGAATGAGAATTAAAGTTAATAATTAATGTTTATGTTTACGATTAATTATTACACATTAAGTCCGGTTAACGATCGTTAAGTATTTAACGGAAAAATGACTAACGACCGTTTAAATGGAAAAGAGAAGGACTAGAAATGGAAAACTTGGAAAGTTATGGGTTTGGCTTTGGGCTTGTGTACATGGCCGGCCATAGGGCCTCTACAAGGCCTAATTCCCTAACTTGTTCCCTAAGTTTACCTACTAGTATATAAGGAGGGTTAGGTTCTAGGGTTTCATACACTTGTGCATTGAATTAACCCTAGATCTCTCCTCTCCTCTCTCTAGTCTAATATTCGGCCGAACACCCCAATAGTAAGGGAGTTTGGTTTCGTTTTTCTTAAACGAGGACTTGTGTTAGATCTAGCAATCGCTTGATTCGTTTGGTTAATTCGTGTGTACAAGAACGTGGTTGTAAGACATTATTCTTACACCAATAAGTACTTCATTGGTTTGCTTTGCTCGAGGGTTGTTTTGGTTTGCTCTAGAGATCTGACATTCGCAAGAGGTACGTTACGCATACTTTCAGTTAATTAATTTATTTGTTATGATCTTAAGTCTTCCGCTGTGTACTCTTGATGTCTTTATGTTTTATTGTATTTTATATATCATAAACTCAACAGTGGCATCACGAGCCTTGTATAACAAGTAATTAATTACTGAAACACATAATTAAAATAAACATGAATGTGTTATTATTTGTATGCTTAGATCTAGGGTTTGCAAAACCTAAACCCTAATTTTGAGGGGGGGCGTTTTATTTGGTGCCCTAATTAGGGTTTTGTAAACTATTGTTTTAATTAGATTAGAAACCCAAAGATGCATGCAACTTTATGTGTATATGCGTAACTCTGTTTAATTGCATTAATTGTTAAGTGTAATTGATATCCATGATAATTATCTGCATGTTTTATCATCGATCTGTTTTTTATTGTATGTCTTTCATGTTTTAAGTGATATACATTAAATTATGATAGATCTTAAATTGGGGAAGACCTCAATAATTATTAATTTAATCAATTATGTGCTATGTGGTATATATTTAGTTTTGACTTACACAATCGATGAATCGATGCATGTGGTTCACCTTGTACATAGATGAAAACGGGTGGAAGTCTTAATTAAATATATGCATATTGACAGATCTAGAATTGGTTATTAATAGGTTTTATCAAAACCGTTTGCATGTGGCTATTTGATATGCATGACTTTTATTTGTTATGCTTTCATTGTTTATTTGTTTATTTTTTCAAATACTTGCTTGTTTGTTATGTGTAACAAGGGTATTTTTACAAGAAAAATAAAGTGACCTAAACAATAGTGAAACATGTATTTTTAAGAATAGTAATCATAATCGTTTAATTGATGATGACTTTGGTACAAATGACTGAACGGCTCACCCATGAGAATGAACTAATAAAAGGGGTTTAAAGAAGTGCGCACAGTCACACTGAAAGGATGTCTAAGGTTGTGCTTTAGCGCGTACCTGGTCCTCTGCCCTCTGTAAGTTCGAATGGAGCTACTTAGTAAGCCATTAAATGTGCAAGCTCATCTTAAGGGCGAATTAGTTTTAATTCCATGCGCCACTTCGGTGGTAATTATCCGAAACACTAAGTGTTTACACTTATGCAAAAGTACGGTATAATGGATGATAATTAACACTAAATTCCTTGATTGGTGAAACCAATACCTCAATTAAAGTTTGATGATGAAAAACTTAAACATTAAAACAAGATATAAATGTTTTAATAAAACCTATGTTACGAAGATGAATGCATGACATCTTTGTACATATTTGATTTTACATCAAAACTATTACCCTTTAATTTAAGTTATATGCCATCCAACGAAACGGAAACACCTAAGATTATTTTTTATTTGCGTGAGACCGTGACTTAGATCGTAATCAAAGGGTAAAATGTCCACGTGTCGTGAGAACGGGCATGGACGATTTTGCAGTTTCTTAAGTTGGACAACTTAATTGAGTTTTGTAGTGAGAACTGGCAACTCAAGGCATAAGATGGGATAAAACATGTTTACATGGCAATTGAAATTGGCTATATGTAAATCCCATAAATCTAGGAATTGCAATTGAAATTGGCAATTGAGCACAAGCTCTACCACTTTGTATAAGGTTCATTACTAGCAGATCAACTGACGTGATGAGATTATGACAATTTGGATCCTAGTTTTCAGTGAAAATTAAACGGTTATATGTTTATGAACCATGGGTGTTTAATTTTCTTGAAAAGGTTAATTATCGAAAATACTAAAATTGAATTTTGTAATTCTTTTGAATGTATAATTGCAACATTTAACCGTAAACGAAGTTTAGTCTTTGATCAATAAATTGTTCCATTCTGCTTTCAAACAAATGTTTGATCGAAAATAATTTACCGAAAAGACAAACGAAGTCTCTTTTCCATGGGAGAAGCATGAGACTCAATCATATTCCTTTTCATGAATGAGAAAGGTATAATAGAAACATTTGAATTGTCTAAATTCTAAATGTAACTCATAGCAATGAATTGCACATCTTATTTTCCATAAAGATTTCATTACCTTCATTTGGTGAATGAATTCTTTTGTAACAACATGAATGTTGGTTAACTGGAAAATATGTATGTGAGTTACTAAATTAGAAGCTAGACTAATTACCGCGAAAATTGGTAAAAGGCAAACTAGCATATTTTATCTAGTTGTTTTGCTTTAACCTTTAAAGGTGCTACATACCATTATGGGCATGGTAGGCATGTTAAGGAAGAAATTGCATACCCAATTTTTCAAGTTAATAACTTTGATGGATAACCCATCATTCATAGAGTAGAATACACCTTTTAGTACCTTAGTAATGATTACGTATGGTTCTTTAAAGGTGTAGGAAAGTAAAAAGCAAGCAAGTTGTTTTAACTGATTATGCAACACTTACAATGTTGTCAGATTCAGTGGGAGCATTTGTGTTGCATTACTGAATAAGAAGTTGTTTTAATGATTTCTAATTCAGTGGGAGCTACAAGCCTTATTTCCTGTGTAGTAACCCAGATTATCTTCAAAGATAATTACTTTCCAATTGTAGACACTTATGTTTTAAGGATAGTCGTGTACGTTTCCTTACTAAACAATATAGTTCTACATCTACTTGTTATATCTATGACACAAATCATATTAATCAAATAAACGAACGTGCATCGTGTTGTTTATCTGCTACATGATGTTGTTCCATGCACAAGTGGGAGAAATCTTTATTGTGTGCAAGATACAACACATATAAATATGATTTAAATGGATTCTCTTGATCGCAAGGTAAGAGAGTTACGTTCTAATAAGAATTATATATTTTATATGTATGATTGTCTTATTAAGAACATGTGTCAAGATGATAACAAAGACTACTTTATTTTCAAAATTTATGTCATTCAATATTTAAGAAACACTTGTAGTTACAATTTATGTTACGTGAGAACGTGAACTAGATTATAGCCCAAGGTAAAATATCCACGTGTCGTGAGAATGAGCATGGATGATTTTGCAGTTTCTTACGTTGAATTTTCATGGAATGACATAATTAAATGAAGTAATCTAATACTACTTTGAATTTAAGTATTCGTTGAATGACTTAAATATATGTAGTAAGTATTAACTTGAAATATTAATTGAAACCTGAGGTGGTGTTCATAATTACTTTAATTAAAAAATGTTTATGATTTTGTAAAGTCACAAACATGAAGTCTTTTAATACAAGACTTACAATATAAAGTAAGACGTTAACTTGCTATGTTTTAAGACATATGCATGAAGTCAATGAGGTGATCAATGACTTATAACGTATAGTGGGATTATAAATGATATGTCTTTTGACTTGGTCAAAAATACTTGTGTTATAATACATGCAATTGACTTGGTAATTCTATTGTACCATTAAGTTTTACTTTGTTGGTAAATAGATGAGCCAAAGAGTAGATGGTTATCTTAAATATTGTTAATCTTACAATATTAATTCTAATGAAATACCATAGTTTTATGGTATGTTCAGTTAGAATAATCAAAATCTATTGGCATGTTTGATTCAAGATAACTATAGTTTCTTCCAAAAGTTATCAAGGTTAGAATATTGAGTATAGATTGAATATACTCAATAAGACTCCAACCTAGAAGATTAATAAGACACCATTTGTTTATGGAATGTGATGAATCACATTAAGTCTTATAATGAAGTTCTGAATTTGTTAAATTGCTTGTATAGTGAGTTGTAACAAAATAATGTTAGGAACTGTCAATGTTTTTTGTAATATCCCAAAAGAGAACAATGTATTGTTGCTCTACTTGCTAAACTATTTAAAGGTAATCTTTAAATTGTTAAAGGCAAGTGGGAGTTTTGTTTAAGATCTTGAAAGATTGAATTACAAAATACATAATCTTCTAAAATACACTAGCAAATATCATGATGAGGTTAAACATGTAAATGATAGACCTCAATATGATGGAATTGTCGTTCATAGATCCGAAAGGATATCTCAGATATTTAATATGCTGAGAAATATGAGTTACAGGATCATGGTAAGCCTGATAATTATAATGATGAATTTACCAAATGATGAATTGTGGTAAATCAATCATACTATGAATGTTGAGATGTTGTCCATAAAGATAATCAACTTTAGATACTTGGTTTATCTTAATATTGAATATGAGTTTCTTCAAAGGATGGAAACCTTAGTGGTTTAAATCTTTATGTAGAAATCATATGGACAATATTGTACACATATTTAATGCATGTCTAGTGATAATAATATTAATCATATTTAAGCAATTAACTGTGATTGAATATTCTTTTCTAGATACATTAAATAGAAGTATAAAGATTATAATTGTATTACTTAGTTTCATTGATATGAAATTTTGACAATGAATATCAAAACTCTTTGTTGTGAATTACATTTGCGAGGACGAAAAGTAATACAAAGTAGTTTATGAATTCAAATAATCTTTGAATTTGTACAGACTGCAAGAATCCATGAATGGATATATGCATGCATCTAGGAGATGATTCTTATGTTTAATATTAAATCCATGTTTGATTTAATAATTAAAATAAAATTGCTCATAAGTATTCCTGAAAGCTAGTGGGAGTATTATTTATTTTTCTTAAATCTTATATGTTGTATGGGCAACTACATTCCACTTAAATTAAGTTTTAGTTGGGAATGAAACTTCGTTTGTAAGATTTGGATATAATATATACAACCTTGGAATATATGTTTATAAACGTATGCGGTAAAATAAATGAGTCTAATAAAACATGATAAATACATATCTTTGACAAGATATAATATGAATGAGATCTTAAAGTTTAACTTGAAGATTCATCATGTACATCATGTTGTGTATAAGATTGTTGTGTCATGCTTGGTTACAAGATGATTTGACAACATTGAAAGTTGTTAGTGTAATAAATATTTTAAAAGGAATATGTTTGGATTTAGAATCTCATTCCACAGTCTGGATATGCTCCTAGATTCTATGGACGAAAATATGGCAATTATTTCATAATTGTCATTGCCAACAAACTTGAGTTTGGTAGGCACCAACATTACACTATAACTGTTCGAAGTTTACGGATGTTTAAAGAGCATATTGTTGTACACAATGATGCTGGTATAATTGAGATGACACTCAATTCTAGTCATGGTATCATTGGTGATGACCATGTTGACTAGTTATGCTCAATTAAGAGCATAGTTGCATTATACATTAAAGAATAAATAATACTTTAAACTTTAAGTGTTGAAGGATGATTGTCATAAAAGGGTGGTTCAGGTTATCACGTACCTTATGGAATGATATGACAATATCAAGATATGTGTAAACACATACAAGAAATTCAATTATTGAATTTTTGAAATAAGTATTCTCAAAATTCTTGTAGATCAAAGTTAGTTGAAATTATGCCTTGTCAACAAGTATGAGTTGCATGACTTGTGGCAAAATTCATTAACTGAGAATTATCATGCATTGATCTATTTAGTATTTGGATAAAGGATGTTAAACAATTATTATTTATAATGAATTAAAGTACGGTATACGTTTAATTTCATTTATAATATTGTGTCCTGTATTTGCATGTTTAAATCCTTGAATAACTAAAGTTATTCTAAATAGTCCGTTGTCAATCAATAACATGGGAATGATATTGAATTAAGACAAATCTGAGTATTAGTTAGAATATACTTGAAAGTATATTGATGCGTAGCATGACTAATTTCAGATGATATTCAATGTATTGAGTATAGGACTTATCCCACCCGCATGATAATACTTTATGGATCTTTGTCATTAAGTATATCATGGATATTTATCCTCTGACTTGAGATACAAGAGATATGTCATGGATGTAGTGCATTTTTGTGAAGCAATCTAACGCTATACGTAACTGGTAGTTATAAGGGTTGTTTTCAGAAGTGTTGCGAAATTTATGAATCCTGCTTGTAGTCAAAATGGGATTTGTTTCCTTCAAATTTATTTTGAAGTATAATACTACTGGGCCCCTCGTAGGGTTGTTAAGATGTTTGCATGGCCATGTCCAAGGTCTTCTGGAATATGTTCAGAAGAATTGGTAATCTTTATCAATCACATAAAGCGAGAAACAAAATAGTTAATTAAGAAATGAGTGAGATCCATATTCTTATTAACATGGTATTAGAAACAAAAGGATGAATATGATGATGAATCATCAAAACTTGGTTTTTTCTCCAGAAAACCATACACGAGTTGTACTGGGGGTATTGGCGTGTTGCTAGACGCTAACCAATGTCATTTCACGTTTTGTAAACATATCCAAGTGGGAGCTGTTGGAAATGTATATATTTACAAACATGTGAATGTCCGGATTCAAACTCGTGACCACGGGATTGCACACATTAGCGAATGAGAATTAAAGTTAATAATTAATGTTTATGTTTACGATTAATTATTACACATTAAGTCCGGTTAACGATCGTTAAGTATTTAACGGAAAAATGACTAACGACCGTTTAAATGGAAAAGAGAAGGACTAGAAATGGAAAACTTGGAAAGTTATGGGTTTGGCTTTGGGCTTGTGTACATGGCCGGCCATAGGGCCTCTACAAGGCCTAATTCCCTAACTTGTTCCCTAAGTTTACCTACTAGTATATAAGGAGGGTTAGGTTCTAGGGTTTCATACACTTGTGCATTGAATTAACCCTAGATCTCTCCTCTCCTCTCTCTAGTCTAATATTCGGCCGAACACCCCAATAGTAAGGGAGTTTGGTTTCGTTTTTCTTAAACGAGGACTTGTGTTAGATCTAGCAATCGCTTGATTCGTTTGGTTAATTCGTGTGTACAAGAACGTGGTTGTAAGACATTATTCTTACACCAATAAGTACTTCTTTGGTTTGCTTTGCTCGAGGGTTGTTTTGGTTTGCTCTAGAGATCTGACATTCGCAAGAGGTACGTTACGCATACTTTCAGTTAATTAATTTATTTGTTATGATCTTAAGTCTTCCGCTGTGTACTCTTGATGTCTTTATGTTTTATTGTATTTTATATATCATAAACTCAACACCATGTCTACGCTAACGAGTAACTTCTAAGAATGTTTTGTTTTTTTACATGCTCGCTAATTATATGTATGTTTTCAAACTACGTTATAAAGCTATGCATAAAGGTCAAAGAACACATAATAACATATTATTAGCATCATTTATCCTATGTATATTGCTTATTTTATACTATGAGATTTGGTACTTAATCATTTACTTTTGTAAATCTCAGTAATATTGGAGCATTTGGATAAAGTTGCAGAAAAAGACATGTTTTGAAGCAAAAATGATGATATTGAAAAAAGCCTACTGATCAGACACTCAATACGGCGTATCAATGCTAATTAGATACGTCGTGTCCATATACTTAGCAGATTTCAATACCTTGCCTGACTTTGAAGTATACGACATATCCATATTTGGGAATACGCAGTTAGGGGTGGAAATGAGCCGAGCCGCTCGTGAAAAGCTCGGGATCGGATCGGTAAAAAGCTCGAACGATCCGAGCCTAAACGAGCTCGACCTGAGCTCGAGCCTAAGTTGCAGCTTGTTTATTAATCGAGTTCGAGCCCGAACTTTACATACAAAGCTCGTTTGGGCTCGCAAGCCTAAACAAGCCTAAACGACATTATGATATTTTAAATATTAAACACATATACGAGCCGAGCTCGAGCTTATTAACGAGCTCAAAAAAGATATATATTACGAGTCGAGCTCGAGCTCGAGCTAAGCTTTAACTTTTCTTTGCCAAATCGTATAAACGAGCCAAGCCCGAACCTATATAACATACCACGAGCCGAGCTCGAGGTTAAAATTTAAAGCTCGAAACAATCCGATCTAGACCTTGAGCTTTTTAAAACTTAAACTAGCCGAGCTCGAGCTCTGGTAGGCTCGGGCTCGGCTCGACTCGTTTCCACCCCTATACACCGTATATGAAACTTGGTCGATTTGAAGAACATATGATATTTGAAGAATATGCCATATAGGAGCCTTAGTCGAGAAATCAAGAGAAGAAACAAAGCCAAAAGAAGAAATCAAGATTACATTACGACACTCAAAGATGCTTTCGTATTTTAATCGTAAAGTCTTCATCCGGACTCCGTTTTAGTCCATTCAAGCGGCCACGGAAAGAGAAACAAGAGATCTATATGATCCTGAAGGAGATACGGCGTATTGTGCTTATGGATACGCTGTATCGAAATTCCAGGTACGCCATATCGGGTCAGTTTCAGACTTGGAGGCTACATTTACTTATAGATACGGCGTATTGGACCCTCCCGATAAGCTGTATCGACCCCGATTTGAGAAACTATAAACAGAAGACTCATTAACGACTTTGGGCATCATTGGGGACCCTAGGGGTCATTCCCAGGTGATCAAAAACCCCTCCAAACAGCAGAAGACCTCCTTGAAGATCCAATCATCCTAGAAGAACATCTCAAGATCAATTACATTGTGTAATCATTCGGTTAGCGAAGTTTTTTCATCATGAATTTCAATTATAATGCTATGACTTATACTTTGTGTATTGCTACTGAGATTATGGGCTAACACCCTTAGGTGTTAGCCGAGTTTATGAAGTTTATTTAGTTTTTATGTTTGTGTTCTTGATTTACTTTGTTGTTGGATTGGGTGCGTATCGTTAGAAACTCATTTATAGCTTTTTACTAGTAGAAGTCTATGTAACTAGGTTATGATCCTTATGATTTTAATTGATGTAATTTACCTCCTGCAATAGTTGTTAATTTGGTTAAATCATATGTGTGTTAACCCGAATCTCTATTAGGAATCATTGTGTGTCACATCGGAAAGTGTTTACAACCTAGTAGGACTAGTAGCGCGTAATGCCAAACTAGGTTTGATGGTATAAAGCAATAAGTTAGTATTGATGCTAGATAGGTCACTATGATCTTGGCCGATTTCCCGCTCGTATAACAAGTTATTAAATTGTGACAGGGTTTAGTAATTGGATATACGCCTTAACTTTTGAATGAAGTAAAACAAGTAGACATAAGAATGTATAACTATAAGATGGATTAGGCATGGCTAACCCGTTATTCCTATCTGATCTTTATTTGACTTGCTTCGTCTCTATTAGTTTAATGTAGCTATTTATTTTATTGTCATTAGATTAAATAAAACATACAAAACTTGTGTTAGTCTCTCAGGCTAATACCCCTAAACTTTACCTTCTTTCTAGGTTAGAATAGTTAGTTTAGTAATTAGAATACCTTTAAATCATTTTAGCTTCGCTCATAGTGAATGATCCTTGCTTACCTAAAAACTATCTACATTGATCGGGTATACTGCTCTGTTGTTCCCCGTTCACTATCGTTTAAAACAGTTCAAGTTTATAAAACAAGTTAAAAGTGAACTATGACTGAAATTAACATAAAGAAAACACACTAAGTAATTTTCAACATCATATTCTTATTAGAAATAAATCAACAAAGAATACGTTACCCAAGTACTTGCGGAATAGTACTTGGGATTGAAATGACAAAGTTGGGTGATTCCTCTCTAAGCTCAGGCTATGTCTGAGCACAACTCTTAGAGCTCACTGAGCTATCTCAGGAACTAAGTTGTATTTGGAGGAGTGAAAAGATGGCTTGCGTGTATGTGTTTTTACAATTCACAAGCTTAACCTTTTCACTCCATCTCTTATGCTATTTATACATGTATGATATTTGACTCTTTCCTAAGTGACAAACTAACATCATACAGAAGACAAAATACTGATGTATTTTGTCTCTGTTTACAAAGACTATTCTAGGTAAGAGACAAGACTACTTTCCTAAGTTCAGTGATGACACTGAGCCTGATCTTTTGCTATTCAGGGAAAGTTGACTTTGGTTGATAAGGACTTCGTCTTATCTGATTCAACCTTTCCCGCCTTGTCCCGCTCTTTCTTCAGTCTTTACATCCTTCAGTCTTCTACTTCAGTTTGTCTTCAGTGTAAGAAGTTGGAGAGGAATCTTAGGGATTCAGTGAGTTATTGTCATCACTCACTGAATCCATTATCTTCTTCTTGACTCAGTCTTCACCCTTTAAGTTCCGCCTTACTGAGTGGAGAGACTTCTTCTTTGCCTCTTACTGAGTATCCTGAAGATGACTCACTGAGAGACTATGCACTCAGTGACCTGTTTGTGTTAACGGAATAAATACTTGGGCTATTTTCTATTCAAATCCTAGATTAAGGGGTTTGGGTATTTACTGAACCCAACAGTCTCCCCCTATTTGGATATACAAATAGCCTAAGTGGTTGATCAGTGTAAGTGAGTAAGAGGCTTCTTCTTACACTGAATGTACTAATGAATACAAAAAGGAACACTGAGTAAATGAATAAAACATACATCGTTTATTGATCAGATTACATAGTTCCTATCACTAGTACAAAAGATAAAACAAAATGATGTCAATCCAGATGGATTCCCAGTGCTTCAAGCTTCACTTTCTTGGTGATGAGTGTTTCCCTGTCAGGATGGTCTCTGATCTTAGCATTCAGGTCTTGACAAAACCTTATGTTTGTTGGGGATTGGATCTGAGAGGCCACAGGAATATAGCTGATCATTGCAGCCACTCCAGCCTGGTCAATGTCACTCCATCTTTGAAATGCAGGGTTCCCATAGACATCAATGTGGAATAGCCCTCTTTCAGGCTCTTCAATCACTAGACAGTTCACAAAATTTACACCTTCAGGTAGCTCCCTGTTGCATTCAAGGCCAGGCACTTTGATCTCAGGTTGGAAATCAACTCTTTTCCTTTTGCCAGTGGAAGTTTGTGGTTGAGATCCTTGAGGTGCAGTCAAGGCAGGCTGAATTCTCAGTTGGGCTGGTGCTTCCCTCAGCCTTTCATATCTTTTGCTAAGCATCTTCATCAGGTCCTTAACCACCGCATTCTTCTTCTTTTCAATGATTGGACCAAGTTCATCAAGTTCAGTGATCCCAAAGTCACTGAATTTTAAGGGATCGTGAACCTCAAAGTGTCTTTTGTCATCTCCTCTGTAAACATTCATAGCCAATGGTTTGGTGTTGGGAATGATTTTGACATCAGTGATTTTTTCAGGAAGCCTTCGGCTGGTCATTGTCCAGTTGTATTCTTTAATTCTGCTTTGCCTGAGAGCTTCAGTTTTCTTTCTCTTTTCTTCATACTGAGCTCTCATTGCAGCCATTTGAGCAGCCTGAGCTTCCATGAACTTCTGTCCTGCCTGACCCTTTTTGAGCTTGCTTGCATCTATTCCCACATTTTCAGCTTCTTCGGCAATCACTTTGGTCAATGCCTCTTTAGTCTTCTTTTCATCCTCAGCTTGTTTCAATTTCCTCTCTTCTTTAGCAAGGTGTTTGGTTAGCTGTTGAGGAGTGAAGAGGTATTCAGTGTCACCGATTTTGTAAGGAATCCTCTCAGGCTCAGTGGTTGTCAGTATGCCTTTGCCCTTGTCTTGTCCTGAGGAAGATGATGCAATAATGGGAGGTGGTGTTGTCATGATTGGTGTTAAGACTGTCAGTGTTGTTGTTGTTGCTTGAGGTGGAAGTGATGAGATTGGTACTGCAGAGACTGGTGCTGATGATGATGATGTTTGAGCTGCTGAGACTGGTGGTGTTTGCTCCCCCTCAGTGTGAAGAGGAGTTTCTTCAGCAGTATTCTCCCCTCAACTGTTGCCGTAGCGTCAGTGAGGGCAAGAGTTGGAGTAGGTGCTGAGGGGGACTGACCAGCTTGTCCTTTGAAGGCCTGATAGATTTCAGTCATCATGGCCTTGATTTCGGAAGTATCTGCTTGAAGACCAGTGACCTTTGCATCCAAGTTCGCATGAGATAACTCCAAGGCAGTCAATCATGGACCAAGATTCCAAGCCATAGAGGACGAGGCCTGAGTCAAGGTGGCTACCTGAGTGTTCAGTGAGTCCATGGTGGTTTGAAGAGTCTGAACTGAAGTTTGAAGACCCTGAACATTTGCAGACTTGAGCATCTCTATAAGATCAGTGAGCCTGGATGAATTTTTTTGCATATGCCTCAGTGGCTTCCAGCACTTTGGCATTGAGCGCTGGGTCTTCTTTGACAGTGTCCCTGATTTCATCAATCGTAACCCCAATTGTCTGAAGATGCTTGAGGAACTTAACCATGTGTTCATCCAGGTTGACAAGATGGTGGTACATAAGATCTCTGTGCTCATGAACATTTTCATTGAAGGTGAGCACATCAGATCTAAGGTCATCGTAACTGGCAGCAGCTTCAGTGTGTTGATCCCAAAACTATTCAGTAACCCCAAAAAACAGCCTCCTTGAAGCCCTACTGATCCACTTAACCAGTTGTCTTTCAGTGAGCGGAAGAACATTGTCAAACTTTTTAAATTCGTCAGAGCTGGAGGATGAGGCTGAGTCATTGTCTTCAGGTTGAAAAGGTGACTCAGTCTGCGTCTGTGGATCAGGCTGAGGCTCTTGTTCAGTTTGAACCTCAGCGTCCACTTCTTCTCCTGCTGATAAGATTTCTTCATCACTTTCAGCAAGGTCATCATCAGATTGTAGCAACTCAGTAACCTCAGCAACAGTTAACAAGGGAGTGGGAATGGGTTCCATATCAGCGGGTGGTATTGATCCTTCTGAGTCTTTGTCCCCCGTGGACCCCTTGGACACTGGTGGGAGTTTCCCAGCGTCTTCTCGGGAGTCAGGATTGGTTTTGGGTTCCGTATCGGCGGGTTGTTTCTTTCCCTCCGAGTCTTTGTCCCCCAGTGACCCTTGAGACACTGGTGGGTATTTCCCAGTGCCTTTAGCAGAGTCAGTGAATGTTGTATCCCTATCAGTGGGTTGTTTGTTTCCCCCTGAGTCTTTGAGATCGATCAGTGTGCCCTCAGACAAAGGCTTGGATTTGCTAATGTCATCATTGGGCGAAGTGGAAGGCGCTCCCCTACTAGCGGGTTGTTTGTTTCCCTCTGGATCTTGGGGAGTAGTAGGTGTGACCAAGGGCACTGACTGTGATGTATCAGTGTCCTTCGTTGTCACGGGGGTGGTTGTTGCCTGGTCAGTGGGTGTCTTTTTGGTCTCAGGCCTTTTGTGCCTCTTAGGCGGTGCTCCTGAAGCCTCAGGGCCCTGAGACTTTGGTTTAGTCTTAGTCCCAGTCTGAGACTTCCCCTTTTTCTTTTTAAGAGCAGGGTTTGGAGACACTGATCCCTCCTGGTTGTTTACAGCAACCATATTGGCCGTCAATTCAATAGGTGTGACAAGGGATGGGTCCTTTTGAAAATTTGAAGGACTCAGGATGCCAGGTAAATTTCCAAATTTTTCATCCTGAGTATAATTGGCACCCAGTAACGATTGTAAAGCACAAGAGACAAACCTAGGATACGAAATATACTTCGTCCTAGTTTTGCTCTGTAGCTTCGTTACAAGATCACTGTAAATGATCTCCCCTATGTCGACAGTGACCCCATTCATCAGGTAGTATGCCATCATCAACTGAATAGAGTTAACTTGTTCAGTGGATGAGTGGTTCCCGCCGAGGACCTGAATCACAAAAGTGAAAAGGATCCTCCAAGCCACGGGGAATGAACTTTTAGTGACTGGGGTCTTGTCCAAAAATGTGGGATTCAAAACGATTTGTTTTAAACCATCCTTCACTGTGGAAGGTTCAGGATGGGCGACATAAACACCTTTGTTGTAATCTAACCCTGTTGAAGTGCAAAAAGTTTTGTAATCCAGGGTATATTGTTGCCCCCCATTAAGACTGAACCTGATGAGATACTCCCTGAGTGGTCTAAGGTTATTCTCATCAGTTGAAGGTGTCGGGTCAAAGGCTTTAGCAGTTGCCCAAAACTCCCTGAGGTAGTTTGGGTACACCACTGAGGGACATTTTACAAAGGCCGTTTTGAGTGGGCAGTTGAATAAAAATTTTACAATGTCTTTATAGGTTGGGACATTTTCAGGGTATTCAAAATTACCTATGACATTGTTTGTTTTGAATTCAACGTTTGTGAGATCCCCTACCCACTGAGAAGCAAACTGGAGAGATTGTGTTCTAGCCATATCTAAAGAAGTTTTTAGGGTTTAAAAAAAACGTCTGGCAAGAACAATCAAAATGTTTAGATCTCTCTAGTTTGTGATGAAAAAACTTTTGTAAATGTTTACAAGGAAGGTTTTCCAAAAGAGATTTTTGAGCACACACAAATATTTTTGAATTTTTTGAAATGATTTTGACAGAGTTTAGTTGCAGAAAAGATTTGTGTGTGTTGATTGTGTTGGAGAAGGGGGTATTTATAGAGTGATAAGAGGGGTGTTTTGTGCACAAATGGAAAAGTTAAGAGTAGGTTTTTGAAAGACTTTTGAATTTCCCATTTAATGCTACCACTCCATTACCCGCAGTAAAAATCCCGTTTTTCAAGGGAACAGTTGCAGCGCACAGTAAAAGTGCACTTTTGCAGAGATAAAATATCAATTTGATATTTTTTGTGAGAGGCATTAAATGCCAAGTGGGATGACAGTAAGACAAAGAGACATATATTCCCATATTAAATTGGCATAGTTACCAACCTAGGACATTAAAGTAACTGATACTTGGACCATTTAGTTACTCATTCAATGCTCTTTGTCAAGTGTCAGGGACCCTGAATGAGTCTTACTCATTCAGTGAGAGGTTTATTTTGGATTTTCAGGGAGGATGAACCATTTCAGAGAACTTACTGAGATTGGTTTTCAGATACTTGACTTTCAATGTCAAGCATTCCCAATTCAGCTTTCAGTCTCCTGAAGGTAGGTTCATCCAAGGGTTTGGTGAAGATATCAGCCAGTTGATATTCAGTAGGGATGAAATGAAGTTCTATGTCTCCTTTCATTATGTGATCCCTGATGAAGTGATATCTGATATCAATGTGTTTGGTTCTTTGGTGGAGGACAGGGTTGTTGGAGATTGCAATTGCACTAGTGTTATCACAGAAGATGGGTACCATTTTGTAATAGATGTCATAGTCACTGAGTTGACTTTTCATCCATAATACATTGGCACAGCATCCTGCTGCAGCTACATATTCAGCTTCAGCTGAGGACATAGCCACTGATTGTTGCTTCTTTGCACTCCAACACACCAGTTTTCCTCCAAGAAATTGACAGGACCCTGAGGTACTTTTTCTGTCCATGTTGCAGCCAACATAATCAGAATCAGAGTAACCCTTGAGATCAAACCCTGAGCATATTGGATAATATAGTCCAAGGTTTGGGGTTCCTTTCAGGTACCTGAGTATTCTTTTGGCTGCAGTGAGGTGGGATTCTTTGGGATTGGACTGATATCTTGCAATTAGACAGACTGAAAATTGTATGTCTGGTCTAGTAGCGGTTAGATACATCAGTGAGCCAACAATCCCTCTGAAATGAGTTTGATTGACTGATTTGCCAGTGAGATCAGGTCCAAGGTTGTTAGGTGGAACCATTGGTGTCTTCACTGAGGCATAGTCAAATATCTCATATTTCTTCAAGAGATTTCTGGTGTATTTCTCTTGACTGATGGATATTCCTTTATCAGTTTTCCTGATTTGTAGTCCAAGAAAGTATGTAAGTTCCCCCATCATGCTCATTTCAAACTTCTTTGTCATTAGTTTTTCAAACTGTTTGCAAAGTTTGTAGTTTGTTGAGCCAAAGATGATATCATCAACATACACTTGGACTAGTATCACATCCTGTTGGGTTCTATAGACAAACAGTGTGTTGTCTATCTTTCCTCTGACAAACTTGTTTTGTATCAGGAAGGTTGAGAGAGTTTCATACCATGCCCTGGGAGCTTGTTTAAGTCCATAAAGGGCTTTGTCAAGCTTGCAGACATAGTCAGGGAATTCACTACTCTCAAAGCCTGGAGGTTGCTGAACATACACATCTTCCTTGAGATCACCATTTAAGAATGCACTTTTAACATCCATTTGGTAGACCCTGAAGTTCATGTATGTTGCATATGCAAGGAAGATCCTGATGGCTTCCATTCTTGCAACAGGAGCAAATGTCTCATCATAGTCAATGCCTTCTTGTTGACTGTAACCTTTGGCTACAAGTCTGGCTTTGTTTTTAATGACAGTTCCGTTTTCATCAGTTTTGTTTCTGAAAACCCACTTCATTCCTATGACTACTACATCCTGAGGACATTTGATCAAGGTCATGACCTTGTTTTTATCAAACTGTTGCAATTCTTCTTGCATAGCCTGAACCCAGCTTGGGTGTTTTAGAGCTTCAGTGACACTTTTGGGTTCAATGTCTGATAGGTAATCAGCATATAGACATTCATTGGCTGAAGCTGCAGTTAGACTAGCAGCCATGCTTCTAGTGAGCATGCCTTCAGTGGGTTCACCAATGATGTTTACAAGCTCAATGTCCTGAGATCTTGTCCACTTACTTTGTGTTCTGGGATCTGAGCTTGAAGATGTCACTAGGAGTTCAGATGTGAGTTCAGGTGCAAGAGCCACAGAATCATTTAGAACATCTATAGAGATGTCTTGATCAGGTTGAGGATCATGAGTTACAAGTTCCTGATCATTTGGATCATTGTTGCATATCCCAGCAGGGACAGACTGATTTTCAATGAACTCATTGATGGTTGGTTTGGGTAGGTTGTGGGGTAAGACATAATATGAGATGTCAGCATCAGCCTGATATGAGGAATTGAGTTCAGTGTTGTACTCATCAGGAGGATATCTTGATGAGTTATCAATTCCTATTTCCTCTACTGAGGTGTTGGTGAACCTGATGCTTTCAGTACTTTCATCAAAGGTGACATGAAAGGTTTCCTCAACTTGTTGTCTCCTTGTGTTAAAAACCCTGAAGGCTTTGGAGATCAGTGAGTAGCCTAAAAAGTATCCATCATCAGCTTTTGCATCAAACTTGCCTAGATGATCCTTGTGGTTGTGAATGAACACAGGACATCCAAACACATGAAAATAGCTGATGTCGGGAAGTCTACCTTTGAAGATCTCATATGGGGTTTTATTATGTCTTTTGACACTGATTGACCTGTTTTGAGTGTAACAGGCAGTTTTGACTGCTTCAGTCCAGAAATGTTTTGAGAGGGCTGAGCCATTTAACATAGTTCTAGCAGCCTCAATGAGAGTTCTGTTTTTCCTTTCAGCAACCCCATTTTGTTCAGGGGTATAAGGAGATGAGAAATTTTGAGAAATTCCTTTTTCATCACAGAAACTCTCAAGTTCTTGATTTCTGAACTCAGTGCCATTGTCAGTTCGGATTTGTTTCACAGTAATGTCATTCTGGTTTTCAATCTTCCTGATGAATGACATTATTGTATCAGCTGCCTGACTCTTTTTGGAAAGAAAGTATACCCAAGTGTATCTTGAGAATTCATCAACAATGACAAGTGTATACTTCTCATGCTGGATTGATCTGGGACTGACAGGTCCAAAGAGATCCATGTGCAGGAGGTGAAGGCAGCTTTTGATGGAGAAATTTTGTTTGGTTTTGAATGATGCTCTGTGGTGTTTACCCTTTTCACAGGCAGAGCATGGTTTGTCTTTTGCAAAGACCAGTGATGGTAAGCCAAGGACCTTGTTTTGTTTTGCCAAGTTGTTGAGGTTTTTGAAGTTCAAGTGTGATAGTCTCTTATGCCACAGCCAATTGATAGTTTCAGTGGCTTTAGCAAAGAGACACGTTCCATCTTGGGAGAGAGTTGACATGTCAAGCACATAAACATCATCTCTCCTAGGAGCTATCAACACAACTTCCTTGTTGGCATTAAAAATGGTACCTTATTTATCATTGAATTGTACAATGAATTTTGCATCACATAGTTGACTGACACTGATGAGATTGTATTTGAGACCGTTGACATAGGCTATTCTAGAGAAAACTATTCCATTGCAGTTTACTGAACCATAACCTTCAGTGGGACATGATGAGTTATCACCAAATACTACCTTGGGCCCTGGTTCCTTTACATACTTGTGCAGATATTCCTTCACACCAGTCATGCTTCTTGAGCATCCACTGTCTAGATGCCAAATAGGCTCCCTGGCATGTCTCTGCACAAGTAGTAAACTGAATTAGTTTCTCTTCGTGACCCACTTACTAGTGGGCTTGGATCTCAAGGTCTCTTTGAAATTTGCAATCGACTCATGGTCAGTGGTTGTGTGCAAGGTGCTACCACAGGTTTTGCATTTAGAGGCTGAGGATGACTCAGTGACTCTGGGTTTTTTGGAATTTCTCCTTGCATGAATGATACTGTCATGTTGGGATGTCTCATGAGCTGGATTACCGCATATATCACAGCATGTATTCATGAGACAATCATCCTGATGATGATCATTGAACCCACAGTGAGGGCAGAGAGGAAAAGGTTTTGCTCTATTCTTTGGAGCAGTTTTGGAGGATGAAGCATACTGATGACCAACTTTGGTATAGTTTGCTTGACTGACATACTGTAGATGATCTGCAGTCCTGTGATAATCCTTTTTGCAGATCATGCAAAAAAGGATTCTATAGCAGTTGTCAGTGGTATGGGTGGTGTAATGACACAGCTCACACTTTTGTTTGTTTTTGGAGGTTGACTTGGACTTTGAGGAACTGGAGGAAGCTGACTTTGTCTCCTTGATTGGTTCAAGGACCTTTTCAATGGATTCCATTTTTTCAGTAAGCTTCCTCACAAGTTCAGTCAGTTGCTGGATTTGGTCAGCTTCAGTGGGGACAGAGGATGATGAAGTCTCAGCAGGAGTAGACTCTTGTTGGATTAGTTTTGCTTGTCTTTGAAGGATGGTTCTACCACGTCCAGACCTTTCTTTTGGTGAATGAGGATTGAATTGTATTGGAGTAAGCTCAGAGCTTGGAGCAGCACCCTGAAGAGGTTTCAGTGGTGGAAGCGGTGCTTGAGATTCTGCTTCAGACTCAGAGATGTGTTCAGTACAACTGGGCACATCAGGGAGTCCAAGCATGCTCTTTAGAGCTTGACTTTCAGGCTCTAGAATCCTTCCAGAATCGAAGTTTGGAAGCTTACTCTCAGGATTAACACGTTCAATCCATTCACTGGAATTTGAATCAGCCAACATACTTGTAATCATGCCACCATACACAAATGGCTTAGGAGACTGGTCTTTGTTGAGAGAGTCAGGGAGATGATCTTCACCTATGACTCTCTTCTTACTACTGGGGGCTCCCACAGCATCAAAGACCCTGGGATTCTTAGCAGTCCAACTATTGAGAATATCATTTGCCTTTTTAAGTTCATCTTGAAGATTCTGATTTCTTTTAACTAGTTCAGTGTTTTGAATTTGCAAAGTGACAGCCTCAAGCTTAGCTTGTTTTAAAATAAGCAATTCATCCCTACACTTATTCAATTCAAAACTTAACTTGTTGTACTTAGAAAAAAGATTCAGTCTTTGCTCTTCTACAAACTTAAGGTCAACATTTAGATAATTCATATAAGACTGCCAATCAGAGTCATCATCCATAGAAAGTAAAGTGTTTACCTTCTTCATTGTGATGTTGACCCATTCCCCGTTCCTAGCATGATTCTTCCCAACAGCTAGCTTGTCTTCTTCTGAGAGAGCCATTAGAGCACTGACATGTACCATTTCATCATCCGATGAGATTGGCTCTTCATCCCAGTCAAAGGTTTCAGCAACAAGGCCTTTGTTCTTACCCTGCACAGATTGAACATTTTTTGTTGTTTCTGAGGGACTGGCCTCAAGCAATGCAAGCTTAGCTTTTGCTTTCTTATACTTAGCTTCATAATCAATGGTTTTGTTAAGATCATATTTGTTTTGAACATTTTGATGAGACTGATAGATTTTTGGTTGAAATTTGCTAAAGCCTGAAGACTGATTAGATCCTGATGGTTTGTAAGAGGGTTCAGAAATTGTTTTTGAAAAACAGTCTTTTGCAAAATGGCCTCTTTTATGACACTTGTAGGATTCAGTGTCTTCAGTTGCTTTAGCAGTTGAAAAACCTTTGTTTCTTTTTATAAACCTTCGAGAGTTAGCGAGGAGTGCCCTTTCCTGAAATTCAGCATTCAGGTCACTTAGGTACTCCTCACTTGATCTCTCATCAGGCTCATCATCTGAGTTTTCTTGGAAATCTTGAACTACATTGTTAGAAAAGAAAGCAGTTGATATTGGTGATAAGGTAGTGGTCAGGGACTTCTTGACTTCCTAAGACTTCTTTAAGTCAGGGTATCGTCTGTTGATGAGGTTTTCCTCATAGACAAATTTCCCATAAATTTCAGGAAGCTCAAGATTTTGGATATGATTAGCATTCCTGAGTCCCTGAGAGAAATTCAACCACTTCTCAGGGAGACTGTTTACAAAACCAACATTGATTTCATGCTTAGACAAATTAACACCATCATTTGAAAGTTCATTTAAAAGAGTTTTGTATCTGGTGTAAGTTTGAGAGAGAGTTTCTGAGTCCTTAGCCCTGAAGGTGTTATACTCAAGTTTCAGGTCCATTATCCTGTTTTCCTTGGTATCAGATGGTCCTTCATGACTATGAACAAGGTCATCCCAGGTTTGCTTAGCAGTACTACAGCTTATAACAGACTCCATAATATCGTCAGGAAGACAAGATATTATGATACTTTTGAGTCTTTGGTCCTGGTTGACCACTCTCCTTTCATCCTGGGTCCACTGAGCTTCAGGTTTGGGCAACCCTTCAGCAGTCTTTGGGACAAATGGACCTTCATTTATGCACTTGACATAATAAGGTTCCATCCCAATCAAATAGCAAAGCATTCGCTTTTTCCATTTGTTGAATTTGCCAACTTCAAGTCTAGGGGCAACAGCTGAATAAGCTCCACCCTTTTTATCGACTAGTTGGGGTACATCAATTTCAGCCATTTAGGATCCTAATTTAAAAACTTTTAGAGTGGCCTAAAAACGAGTTTTATAATTAACCTGTCTCTGATACCACTTGTTGTTCCCCGTTCACTATCGTTTAAAACAGTTCAAGTTTATAAAACAAGTTAAAAGTGAACTATGACTGAAATTAACATAAAGAAAACACACTAAGTAATTTTCAACATCATATTCTTATTAGAAATAAATCAACAAAGAATACGTTACCCAAGTACTTGCGGAATAGTACTTGGGATTGAAATGAAAAAGTTGGGTGATTCCTCTCTAAGCTCAAGCTATGTCTGAGCACAACTCTTAGAGCTCACTGAGCTATCTCAGGAACTAAGTTGTATTTGGAGGAGTGAAAAGATGGCTTGCGTGTATGTGTTTTTACAATTCACAAGCTTAACCTTTTCACTCCATCTCTTATGCTATTTATACATGTATGATATTTGACTCTTTCCTAAGTGACAAACTGACATCATACAGAAGACAAAATACTGATGTATTTTGTCTCTGTTTACAAAGACTATTCTAGGTAAGAGACAAGACTACTTTCCTAAGTTCAGTGATGACACTGAGCCTGATCTTTTGCTATTCAGGGAAAGTTGACTTTGGTTGATAAGGACTTCGTCTTATCTGATTCAACCTTTCCCGCCTTGTCCCGCTCTTTCTTCAGTCTTTACATCCTTCAATCTTCTACTTCAGTTTGTCTTCAGTGTAAGAAGTTGGAGAGGAATCTTAGGGATTCAGTGAGTTATTGTCATCACTCACTGAATCCATCATCTTCTTCTTGACTCAGTCTTCACCCTTTAAGTTCCGCCTTACTGAGTGGAGAGACTTCTTCTTTGCCTCTTACTGAGTATCCTGAAGATGACTCACTGAGAGACTATGCACTCAGTGACCTGTTTGTGTTAACGGAATAAATACTTGGGCTATTTTCTATTCAAATACTAGATTAAGGGGTTTGGGTATTTACTGAACCCAACATGCTCGTTAGTGTTTAAGTCCATAGGTTAGTTCGGCAATAAATAAACTAAAAACTTGGTAGAAAACTATAGACTATAAAAAGCACATCAGTGAGTCGGCTATACTTATTGATTGGAATTTTTTGGTATAGGTGCAATATAAAAAAAAGGATGTGTATAACATAAATTTGAGTAGAAAAAAAAACATCAAAAGATGATCAACTTACTAGTAGAGAAAGAAAACAACGATACTAAGAAGATGTTAGAAAAAGTAATAGTGATGTTATTTATGTGTACTTTGACCTTTTATGCATAGTTTTTGAACGTAGTTCGAAAACATGCATATAAGCAACAAGCATGTAGATAGAACAACACACCACAATTCTCATGACGGATTGGTTGCACCTAGCCATATGCAAGGGCAAATTATAACTAGATAAGTAAACGCACATTATATAGATCGTGACAGGGTTTAGTAATTGGATCTACGCCTTAGACATGTCACGATGTTAATGCCCCAACGTCATAGCAACTTCCGTATTGTGACCACTTATACTCTGGCGTTATTCTCATTGTTGTAGCCAGTGACGAGGCTACACTTTTTAGCTTTGGAGGGACAAAATGTATATAACTTTATTTTATAGGGCTAAACTAGTAAATACAAGTGTTGCAGAAATCGGCCAGTTCGGCCGATTAATCGGCGATTACTAGGTAATCAGCCTTCTACCTTGTTGATTTTTGAAAATCGGTAGAAAATCGGTCTGGTAAAAAAATCGGCCACTAATCGTTAAAAAATGGGCCTAATCGGTCAAAAAATCGGACTAATCGGCCAAATCGTCTTAATCGGTCAACTTTTAAAAGAATATTAATTTAGGCATTCTACTTAATTTGGGGATCATTTATTTCGCTTATAACGCACAATGGACCTCATAATCAGAATTGGAGTCTTTTATTGAGGTTTGAGAACACAGTAGGCTTGGAATCATTTAAGATGTTTAGTTTAGTCTCCAGAAATACCCAAAACTTGCACGAAGTTCCAGTCTGATTAATCACTAATTAATTCCGCCTAGACTGATTAATCCCTACAAGGTGGTCAACCACCCGACTACCGATTCACGATTTTTGCAACCTTGGTAAATACCTATACTAAATTATAAGTACTACACAAAAAGTCCAATTCTTTATATATTATTTCAAGTTAGTGAGGGATGGGGGCACCACCCTCTTTGGTCCTCACATAGCCCCGCTCTTGGTTGTAGCTTAGTGTCATGTGATCACCGTTGTGATACGTGTTTTAGCGAGTTCCGTTTTCAGTGTTATTTTGAGTGTTATGCTGATGTAAAAGCCACTTTTGGCCTTTGAAGTCGACACACCCTGTGCTCTTAGGCTGGGTATAATGGTCACCTCATTGACCACCTCCACCTCAGCACCAATTTTAAATACATCACCTTTACAGACGCAGTGGCCACCAACTAACCGATAATATAGAAAGAACAATCTACATTACACACTCACATTAAAAAAAAAAAGAAAAAAGTGTGAACTTAGAGCAAGGGGTATGCTGAAGAGGGAGGGCTCGCCGTTTTGAGGTGGCACCTCTTCACCCTTCGTTGTTCTTCTTCACCACACCAACTCACCTATTCACCCTTCGCCATTTGAACTTTCGTCGTGGAAGTGAAGCAGAAACGGACAAAAAAACTTTTGCAGAACTTGGGGTTGATTTGTGTTATGAGAGAGGAAAATAAAAGGTATGTGGGGCCCAAATGAAGAGGTTATTTTGTGTTATGAGTGAGATGGTATTTTAAAGTATGAGTGTTGAAATGAGGTGGATCGGTGAGGCCTAAATGAAGAGCCAAAGCTCTTCACCATACCCCTTGCTCTTAGTTAGGTGGCCACACCAATCTAAAAGACACCCACCACGCTCGATGATGTTGGTGCGTTCATGAGAGGAAACGCTTTGCACACTTCATTTTCTGATTAAGAAACTTAATCATATGCACTAAACTGTTGTACTGTGAATATATATTGCTTTAACTAATTATAAATACTAGCAGGGTTCCCGCGCTTTGCGGCGGCGGGTACCCTGAAATAAAATTTTCTGGTGAATCATGTATTTTAGTTTATTTTTTGTTCTTTTTTACAACAAATATACGGGGATCAAGAATTTTGTTTAGTCCGTGCCCGTTCAGGCTCGTGCCCGTTCGGCCCGTTCTCGTTCGAGCTCGACCCCGTTTGGCACGTGCCCTTTCGGGCTCGACCCCGTTTGGACTGTACCCGTTCGGGCTTGAATATTTGTATAATGTACATTATTATTTGTATTAGTGACATTTAATACACGAGTTGTGTTTAAGTTGGTTGTACAATATGCTTAATAATTTGTATTTTCTTGTATAAGGGGTGTTTTAATAACCGCATTAATTGTATTTATTGACCTGGTAATTAATTGACTACATTAAACATCTTGACCACATTAATAGTGCTTTGTATTTTGTACATTAAGCTTTAAGACTTGTAAGTTTTAAAATTAAGATTGATGAGAAAGATCATTTATCGTGCATTGTGTACTGTACAATAGATTTTGTATTTTGTAAGTCTTGATTTTAAGATCATGAGGAGAGAGATTCATTCCTCTATTATAAACCTATTTCAATGGGAACTTGATGAGTCGATCCACCTACACGTCTTGCTTTTACTGCTATACCCGGAGTTACTCCATGTATTGCTTGACGTAAAACAGATAGTGGATTTGTTTCTGTCTTTTGTTGAATCTTTTTCACGGCTCGATAGATAATTTGATAAGCCAATGATTTTTTTCCGTGTTTCAGAATACGGTTAACCAACATGTTAACTAATCGATTACGATAAATTGGATCGGTTTTTGCAGTTTTTTCTTCTGCAGTACCTCGACGTGACATGAGCGTGAAAGGGGTTCAAGAATCAGTTTTATTTTTATAAGGGCTAAAATCACTTATTTTGGCTTTTTTACCCCATATTGTAGGGTGGATCTCGAAAGATATGAAAGATCTCCCTCCAAGCCGTACATACACTTTCATCGAATACGGCTTTCCGCAGAATTCTATATGTATCTATGAGACCGAGTATGGAATTCTGTTTACTCACTTTGAATTGAGTATCCGTGTCCCTCCTTTTCCTGCTAGGATTGGAAATCCTGTATTTTACATATCCATACGATTGAGTCCTTGGGTTTCCGAAATAGTGTAAAAAGAAGTGCTTCAAATCATTGCTATTTGACTCGGACCTGTTCTAAGAAGTCGAGGTATTTCGAATTGTTTGTTGACACGGACAAAGTCAGGGAAAACCTCTGAAATTTTTTCAATATTGAACCTTGGACATATAATAGTTCCGAATCAAATCTCTTTAGAAAAAAGATCTTTTGTCTCATGGTAGCCTGCTCCAGTCCCCTTACTAAACTTTCGTTATTGGGTTAGCCATACACTTCACATGTTTCTAGCGATTCACATGGCATCATCAAATGATACAAGTCTTGGATAAGAATCTACAACGCACTAGAACGCCTTTGTTGACGACCCTTTACTCCGACAGCATCTAGGGTTCCTCAAACATCTATTATAAATAGTATAGATAAATATGCAAATCATCTCTCCAGATGAGGATCTCAACGGATGGTGAGTCACCCGGTTACGCCCGGTCTAGTTAGGCTGGATACAATGGTCGGTCGTGGGAGTCGGTTGAGGAGTAGGTTGTGGTTGGTTGAGCCATTGTGGGGAGGAGGGTCGTGGTCGGTTGAGGGGAGAGAAGTGCATAAATCGGTTGAGTAGACAACCGAGTATCACAAGCCAAAATCCAACCTTTTGTTAAAAAAAAATAAAATAAAAAAATAAAATAAAATAAAATAAAAATTTGTCAGGTCACCACTGTGACAACTAGATCGTCGTCAGGTCGTCTGAGAGAGAAAACTGATGTGGCACATATGAACTAGGTTGGTCTTATAAGGATCAACCAGTCAAACAATAGTAGTGTTGAATCTTTGACTTTACAAAATAAAAGTCAAACTGTCACTCACCACTCTTATTAACTGACAACTTCTATCACACACTCATCTCCAAAAGAACAATGACGTACTCCAGTTTACTATCTCGTTTAAGATCATCTCAAAAACCAATAAGATTCATTAAGAACACATTCACTCAGTCCAAACACACACCCATCATTGATAACAGCACTATTTTAATAAACTCAAACAAGAAACAATCATGGTTGACTGCATTGCTTCCAATAGTTGTTGCAGTCTCTGGTGGCTCACTTGCATTTCAAATGCAAAAAAACCAGTCTTTATGTGATGCACCTAATCTTCAAGAAAGGTATAACTTTTTTTTAATCTTTTATATAATTTGTGATATGGGTTTATAAAAATATTGAATCTTTTATATTATTTTAAGAACTGGTATTTTTTTTCTTTAAAAATTAATGTATTTGTAATCATCTTTTTCATTGATTCTGTGATATGGGTTTTGTTTAAAATGATTAAATTGAAATGGGTTTATGAAATCTTGAGTTTTTCTCAGTAAAATATACTATAATTTTCAAGAAAGGTGATTTTTTTTTTTTTTTTTTAATAATTGTAATCATTTTTTTATTATTGATTCTGTGATATGGGTTTTGATTGTATTGGTTTAATTGAAATAGGTTTATAAAAAATTTGAGTTTTTTTTTGCTTCAGAGGTGTGAGAATTGGGGGCAAAGATAGTACAGAGCACGTTGTGAAGGGGACTTATAAGCCAGTTCCATCTGAGCTTATCAATGAACTCAAGGCCATATGTCAAGTAATCTTAACCATATTTCTATTTACATGTTTAGATTATTTAATGCTTAGATACTTTTTATGGATTTTGTTACACTACTTTGGGTGTGATTAGGTTTGCTTGGTACAACAACTTGTTGGGTTTTTTTTGGAGCAAGTAGTTTTGAGAGTGTGGTTTTAAACTACCAGTCCATTTTGCATACTAAATGTTCACTATTCACTAAAAATTGTAAGAATGATGGATTTTGAACGTGTGCAAAGAAACCATAATGCTTGATCTTTTTAAGCAAAATCACTCGTGTTCGCCATGTATAGCATTTTTATTATATTTTAAGATCATGGTTTTAAATAGTCAATCTTTTTATGGGGGTTAAGTTTATTTGAAATTAGGATAGTTATTTAAGGGGGTGTTTATGCCCATTTTGCAGGATAATATGACACTAGATTACGATGAGAGATACTTCCATGGGAAACCACAGTACAGTTTTCACAAAGCGGTCAATATCCCTGATGTTGTTGTCTTTCCGAGGTAACACACAATTTATGGTTTTGTCCCAGCACGCATATGTTTTTTCCCCAGGCTCTTACTACTTGTTAGGGCGCTGAAGAATAAGTTAAAGTGTAAAGCAATTTAAGATCATAATATTTGATATAATGTAACTGAGATTTTGATGCACCTGAAACAAGTGGATATCTTGCTTAGAAAAAGATGTTGTGAGATTTTATTTGTAAAAATAATTCTGTAGTGATCCAAGAAAATAGTCATGCAACATATCCTGGCTGGGTGCACCAAGGCCCCACTGTGATTGGGGGATGCAAACGTGAGGCATATGATGCTTACTATACAATCTCAAAATATGTTTCAAAAGTTAATAAATATGATTTTTGTAAAAAAATTACTCTTCATTTTGTAGAGATTTGATATATAGCCAATATGTAAATTTGTACTGAATCAGGTGTAAAGTTGTCCCAAAAGAAGTCTTCAAAACGCTTTTAGATCTTATAGTGGTCCTTTGCTCTAGGATGACGGCGATACAATTAACAACATGAAACATCATGAGTGCAGGTCTGAAGAAGAAGTGTCTAAGATTGTCCGCTCTTGTAACAAATACAAGGTCCAATCCCTTCCATTGTTAGAAATTTCTTCCAATTTTTATGCTTGAAAGTTAAAAGCTCATTTCAGCGTCTAAAGTTCATTATGATTTTCCATGTTTAGGTCCCTATTGTACCATATGGTGGAGCTACATCAATTGAAGGTCACACTTTATCTCCAAATGGAGGTGTTTGCATTGACATGACACTAATGAAAGTATGAAACACCCTTTCCTCTTCAAACTTATGGTACTTGACCAACCTTGTTTGCCATTGTTGGTTAATTTTAAGCATACGATGGATTAATGTTTATTACTTGATTATTTGTTCACTTGTAGAGTGTTAAAGCATTGCATGTTAAGGACATGGATGTTGTTGTTGAGCCTGGGATTGGATGGATGGAACTTAATGAATACCTTGCACCTTATGGTCTTTTCTTTCCTCTTGACCCTGGTTAGTTTTTTGCTTTCGTTAAATATTGCTAGGAAAATGGTCATTGTGTGATCCATGTGTGTCATTATTGTTTGACTATTCTCGGTAGGACCTGGAGCAACCATCGGAGGGATGTGTGCGACTCGTTGTTCTGGTTCTTTAGCTGTTAGGTAACACTTTGTCTTGTTTAGCGTTCCCTCTGTCCCAAGAACAATATTGCCATTGTCTTCAGTAGCAATTATTATGGGTTTTGTTATTGTATTAATGCTTTTAAGGATGTAGGTATGGAACCATGCGTGACAATGTCATCAATCTCAAGGTCTGTTTCTTTCCCATTGATTTCTCTTATTATTTTTTTTCTACTTTATTTTATTGCAAACTAGCAAGTCATTGGCATGACACTGTGAGTTGCTTCCTTATATTATTAGGCTGTATTAGCAGATGGAGAGGTTGTCAAGACAGCATCTCGTGCTAGAAAAAGTGCTGCAGGGTTAGTTATGATTGTCATTATTCTTTTCTTTTTGCAATACAAAGACTTAAAGAGAGAGTCTTTCTTCACAACAATTATAAATAACCATTTCTTCTATATAATATGGAGATAAAAAGAAGACTAATACGAGTACTGATTTGCACTTGTCATAATTTAATTTGCATGTTTCAGGTATGATCTTACTCGACTAATGATTGGTAGTGAAGGTACCCTGGGTGTTATTACAGAAGTTACACTTCGCCTGCAAAAGATTCCTGAACATTCAATCGTAAGTTCTTCTTATGAAGTGACTCGACTCTTTTTATTTATTCAAGAAACTAATTAAAATTACTAAAATTTCTTTGCAGGTAGCAATGTGCAATTTTCCAACCGTTAAAGATGCAGCTGATGTTGCTATAGCAGCTATGATGTCTGGCATACAAGTATGCATTTACTATTCTATATAGTTTACAAGAACTTTCAAGTTTCACCAGCTTCTTTAGTTTTTAAATCATTTCCTTGTTGAAACTATGAAATACTTTCAAACTACATGGACGTGTTTCTTGTAGGTGTCAAGGGTGGAGCTATTAGACGAGGTTCAAGTGAAAGCTGTGAATCTTGCTAATGGGAAAGACTTGCCCGAAGCTCCTACTTTGATGTTTGAGTTTATCGGCACAGGTGATTTATTCTCTTTTCCCTTCTTGGAATTTGCAAAAATACAAAAATAAAGACTTAAACTTATATGATGGAATAAACTTATTATTTTACAGAAGCATACACACGTGAGCAGACACTTATTGTTCAAAAGATTGCATCTGAGCATAGTGGCTCGGATTTTGTTTTTGCGGAAGACCCTGGAGCAAAAAAGGAACTTTGGAAGGTTACTTGACTTTCCATGAATTTAAATTGTTAAAAAGACATAATAGTATTCTTTTGTAGTTAACTCTCTTTTTTTTTTTTTTTTTTTTTTTTTTCTCTTACTATGATTTACAGATAAGAAAAGAGGCTCTTTATGCTTGTTTGGCAATGGCACCGGGTTGTGAAGCAATGACAACGGTTAGCGATAACTTATCTTTATGCTACTTTTGTGGCGGGTATTGGACTATTGGCTAATATATTTTACAAATTTTCAATGGCTAATGTTTTCCTTCTTCCAGGATGTATGTGTTCCCTTGTCACATCTAGCTGAGCTAATATCTAAATCTAAAGAAGAACTCGACGCATCACCCCTGTTGTGGTATGTTTCATACATCTATCTGTGTATTATAGCTTAGCAACTTAAAAATGTTTAATACCAAATTATTACATTCTTTTATTGGATTTGTTATGCAAAACATGACATGTACATTCCTGTTAACAGCACAGTGATTGCTCATGCTGGCGATGGTAACTTTCACACAGTGATGTTGTTTGATCCAGCAGACGAGGATCAACGTAAGGAGGCTGAAAGATTAAACAATTTTATGGTTCATGCCGCCTTATCAATGGAGGGTACATGTACCGGAGAACATGGTGTGGGTACGGGGAAAGTGAAGGTATGCATTTTCCTAGCCCTGTTATATGACCTCTTAATTGAATGTCTAAAGTTACATTGTGATTGCATATGCAGTATCTTGAAAAAGAGCTTGGAATAGAAAATCTGAGGACAATGAAGAAGATAAAAGATGTTTTGGATCCTAACGGGATCATGAATCCAGGAAAGCTTATTCCACCTCATATTTGCTTGTAAGATTTCTCTAATGACACCATGTATCGGCCATCACTTGCGTTTAGAGAGAGTGAAGGTCTACTGTTGTAAACTTGACTTAAACATAGTATACCATGTTCATAGCTCATTTCGGGCATACATCACACTTCATATGTATTGCCGTCTAGTACAATTGTTAGGGCTGTCCCTCTCTTTTTTGTATGCTATGTTGTAACAAAAATACTAAATTGGCATTAGCCAATGTACTCTATAATTACTAAAAGCTTTTGTAGTTTGTCTCGCACATATGTAACACACATTCAAAGAAGATGCTGTTCTATTTCCAGATATCACAAAGAAAAAAATTAGTTCCATTTATTTTCTGATGGGAAGACTGATGTGGGTCTAAATTCATACAATATTTTAATAAACTTATAACACATTCATACACACCAAACACTCATCTATCTGATGTTTCTAGTAGAAACGAAACGACCTGAAATGTTTAATCTTTGCGGATAATAGGAATGATCTGTACAAGCAAAGACGGAGACAGGAATGAAAGTTATAGTCGAGGGGACATTGGGTTAAAACTTGACCACAAAGGGGATTTCAAAAAAGATTTTTTGGCTTATTTTTGTACTTTTCTCAAATTAGAGAATAGTACAAAAATAAGCCAAAATCTTTTTTGAAGTCTTTTTGTGGTCACTTTTTAACTCAATGTCCAAAATGGTCATGCGCAACCACTCGACTCTGCAGCTTCACCCAAAATTCGCAATTGCGCAACCACTCGACTCCGCAACTCCACCCAAAATTCGCCACGTGTCCAAATGACAGTACAAAAAGTACAAATAATAAAAAAAAGTACTAAAAGTGTACTTTCATTTGGACACGTGGCGAATTTTGGGTGGAGCTGCGGAGTCGAGTGGTTGCGCATGACCATTTTGGACATTGGGTTAAAACTTGACCACAAAGGGGATTTCAAAAAAGATTTTGGCTTATTTTTGTACTTTTCTCAAAAAATTATAGTGTAAATTTTTTTAAATATTTGCCTATTTTTGTAATTTGGCCCCTAACGAACCCATTTGTAGTGTAGTTTCTAAAAATTATCAAAGCTTGCCCCCTCGACTATAACTTTCTGGCTCCGACCAGTACAAGGTAAAATAAAAGATAGATGTCAACATGTGTACGGGTCAAAAGGCGATATTTATTATTTAGTACGGAGTAAAAGATAACGGGGTAACCTTAACTAATTGATCTGATTCCGTTTTTCTTTACAAACCATTTGGACAATAGGATAGCATGTTATATGAATGAGACTCGGGTACATATTTATTATCAACACTTTGCGAAAAAATGTGAAACATGGTTCTGCATAAATGAGTCATCTGTGCTCAAAAAAGCCAAATCAAACACCAAGTTTACACAGTGTGCTCATGTAAACATATAAAACATTAATCTTGAAAAGTAGGCATGAATAATTCAATAAACCTCCAATTATGACCATTACATCATTGTTTTCTTTTATAATCAAGTTGCTAAAATAACTTACAAGAAACTCATAATTTAAATAATTAAAAAATTAGTTGTAGAACCCTGCAACACGTGAACAAAAGAAATTAATATTTCCAGTGACACAACTACTTTCCAAATCTTTTTCTTGGTTTTATACCATTATCATATCTTTTTAGAGTTAATTGCAGAAATCGTCCCTAAGGTTTGGCCAAATTGCAGGTTTCGTCCCAAATAGTTTAAAATTGCAGAAATCGTCCCAAATTCAAACCTTTTTGCAAATTTTGGTCCCTGGCTTTAACTGCCGTTAAGTGACTTTCGTTAGAATTAACACGTTAGCCCCTTTTGGCCAAAAACTCTTGCACCGTTGATCCTTTTGGCCAAAACCTTTGCAGCGTTCATCCTTTTGGCCAAAAACTTTTGCAGCGTTCATCCTTTTGGCCAAAAACTCTTGCAGCGTTCATCCTTTTGGCCAAAACCTTTGCAGCGTTCATCCTTTTGGCCAAAAACTCTTGCGGCGTTCATCCTTTTGGCCAAAAACTCTTGCGGCGTTCATCCTTTTGGCCAAAAACTCTTGCGGCGTTCATCCTTTTGGCCAAAAACTCTTGCGGCGTTCATCCTTTTATACATTTTCATATGTTTTTAATCGTCTTCATCAATTTTTATGCGTTTTTTTTCGCAAATTTGAAAAAAAAAAATTGGAATTTTTTCGCAAATTTGAAAAAAAAAATCCAAAAAATTTTGAAAAAAGAAAATTGGAAAAAAAAAATCCGAAAAAATAAAAAAAAAATCCAATATTTTTTCGTAAATACTTTTTTTTTTCGAAATTCTTTTTGAAAAAGAAAATTGGAAAAAAGATTCCAAAAAATTTTGAAAAAGAAAATTGGGAAAAAAAATCCGAAAAAAAATTTGGAAAAAGAAATCCAATTTTTTTTTCCTAAGTACTTTTTTTTTTACGAAAAAAAAATTGAATTTTTTTTCGTAAATACTTTTTAGGAAAAAATTCAATTTTTTTTCCTAAAAAAAAAGTATTTACGAAAAAAAATTGAATTTTTTTTTCGTAAATACTTTTTTTTTTCCTAAATACTTTTTAGGAAAAAATTCAATTTTTTTCCTAAAAAAAAAAGTATTTACGAAAAAAAAAATTGAATTTTTTTTCGTAAAAAAAAAAAAAAATATTTCGAAAAAAAAAAAATTCGTAAAGAATTTCGAAAAAAAAATTTCGTAAATAATTTTTTTTTCGTAAATACTTTTTTTTTCGTAAAGAATTTCGAAAAAAAAAAGTATTTACGAAAAAATATTGGATTTTTTTTTCTTTTTTCGGATTATTTTTCCAATTTTCTTTTTTCAAAATTTTTTGGATTTTTTTTTTCAAATTTGCGAAAAAATTCCAATTTTTTTTTTAAATTTGCGAACAAAAACGCATAAAAATTGATGAAGACGATTAAAAACATATGAAAATGTATAAAAGGATGAACGCCGCAAGAGTTTTTGGCCAAAAGGATGAACGCTGCAAGAGTTTTTGGCCAAAAGGATGAACGCCGCAAGAGTTTTTGGCCAAAAGGATGAACGCCGCAAGAGTTTTTGGCCAAAAGGATGAACGCCGCAAGAGTTTTTGGCCAAAAGGATGAACGCTGCAAAGGTTTTGGCCAAAAGGATGAACGCTGTAATAGTTTTGGCCAAAAGGATGAACGCTGCAAGAGTTTTTGGCCAAAAGGATGAACGCTGCAAAAGTTTTTGGCCAAAAGGATGAACGCTGCAAAGGTTTTGGCCAAAAGGATCAACGGTGCAAGAGTTTTTGGCCAAAAGGGGCTAACGTGTTAATTCTAACGAAAGTCACTTAACGGCAGTTAAAGCCAGGGACCAAAATTTGCAAAAAGGTTTGAATTTGGGACGATTTCTGCAATTTTAAACTATTTGGGACGAAACCTGCAATTTGGCCAAACCTTAGGGACGATTTCTGCAATTAACTCATCTTTTTATATATATATTTAATTGATATTTCAGGATCCTGCTGTCGTTTACTAGTAGTGGGGGTGTTTGTTTAAGCTTATATGTAGCTTACGAGCTTATTTGTTTTTCGGCTTGTATTTCATAAGCCCTAATTTTGTGGCTTATTTTGAGACTCGTGGGCTTATATAAGTTTATTATGATATGGTAAAATTATATAAGCCCATAAGTCTCGACACAAACCGGAAAATTAGGGCTTATTAAATATAAGCCGAAATGAAATAAGCTCATAAGTCTACATATACGCTTAAACAAACACCCCTGCATGATTGAGGTTTGATGGCACTAAGAAGTTAAATAAACAGTTGTTGTGTAACTAAGAACTACAGTTCACTGAATATTTGAATCGGATAATGGACTAGTTACTTTAGAGCATCACGAGTGAGCGAAAAATCACTGTGTGATAGACAGATACCCCATTATATCACTCGGGAAGGAGGAGAAAATATAAATCACAATTCGAAATCATATGCAGTAACTGGAAATCACGATTTGTTTTACATGTTTTAATATCATTTACCAAAGATAATGTATGAATGACAGTGCTAAGTATATTTGATGGTATCACACTCCAATCTTGAGTTTGCAAGTCCGTACTTATAATAGTAGTCTTTAACTTTGCTATCTTATTTTCCAAAAGTCATACTCATCTCAAGCAAACTATGGCCTTTTCTTGTTTAAGATCATCTTCTAAACCAATCAGATTCATTCAAAATGCCCTCATTCGCTCCAAAAACACACCTCAATCTGAATCAAACACCATTCTAATCAACTCAAACAAGAACCAATCATGGTTGACTTCATTTCTTCCTGTAGTATTTGCTGTCTCTGGTGGCTCACTTGCATTTCAGTTGCACAAGAAAACAGCTTTATGCGATGCACCTAATCTTCAAGAAAGGTGATCATTCCTTTCAAATCATCATCATCAACATTTCAGTGATTGTTTTTTGACATGAGGTTTATGTCAAATGGGTTATTTTTGAAATTTTGATCTTTTTATCGGGTTTCAGAGTTGGCGGCAAAGATAGTAAAGAGCATGTTGTGAAGGGAAGCTATAAGCCAATCCCACCTGAGCTTATCACTGAACTGAAGGCTATATGTCAAGTAATGTTATTCATATTATTTATGCATAATTTGTTTTGTTCTTTCTCTTTTTTGGGCAAGTGGCCAAGTTCTATTGACGTTCTTGACAATTTTCTGTTATGTAGATGATATAAATTGTGAGCATAATAGGGTTAAGCTCAGTTATTTTTGGTTGTAAGAGTTAGGATTGCTATCAATTTGAAAAGGGGTGTTTATGCTCATTTTACAGGATAATATGACTCTGGATAATGACGAAAGAGACTTCCGTGGCAGACCACATTATAGTTTTCATAAAGCAGTCAATATCCCTGATGTTGTTGTCTTTCCAAGGTAACACACAATTTATGGTTTTATCCTAGCATTCTAAAAGTTATTAAAGAATAAATTTAAACTTGTAAGGTTTCACAATTATATATAGGGTGAAATATAACATTAGTAGATACCTTGCTAAGAGCAAGGGGTATCACAACCTCTTCACTTCTTTTTACTTGGGCCCCACGTGTGGCACATCACTCCAACACACTAACAAAAAAATACCCCCCAATCACAACATCACCACTTCTCTTCACTTGGGCCTCACCCACTATCATTTTATTTATTTTTCATATTTTCCAAACACAACTAAATTCATTTCATTCATTTAAAATAAAAATACAACATACAATACGGAAAATAAAAATAAAAAACATACGGAAAATTTAAAAAACATACGGAAAAAAAACATACGGAAAATAAAAACCATACGAAACTTAAACAATACAACTCTATTTGTAGTATTTTGCTATCAATTCGTCTTGTTTCTTCTTGAGGATTGTTCTTTTTGGCTCCGGCAAATTTTCAATATCATGCATGAGAAACTCCAATTCTCGGCACTCTTGCTCCGACTTTTCTTTCGCAATCTTCGCCTCGTACACTTCTCGTGCTCCGTCAACTTTACGTTTATACTCTTGAGCTAAAGCTTCCGCAATAGCATCCGATTGACTCCCTCCGGTGCTCGTTGACGACTCCACTGATTTACTTTTTTTTTGCCGGACGAGGCTTGCCTGCGGGTCGAGCTCTAGGATCAGGGCCGAATAATTCGGCGATATTATCTTCATTGATCCCATCCGGCGCGTCCCATTTGGGATATTCTCTCAAAACCTTCCATGCCGAAACCATATTAAAGTTTTTCCCCGTCCCATTTTTGTAAGCAAGTCTTGCATTCTCAATGTGATCAACATCATTTTCCCCGGATCTACGCTGCAAATGCTTGTAAAAACCATTAAACTTTTGACAATCACCGTTTATCCGAGTCCATTTTCCCGTACACATATTTTTTGTACGATAAGGCTCTGGACTACGAGCCCTGAAGTCCTCCCAAATCTGAGTCCAAAACGCATCGTTTAGTCGGTCATTACCGATAGCGGCGTTTTGGGATACCTCGACCCAACACTCGGCTAAAATTTTTTCTTCATTGTTTGACCAACGAATTGTCGTGCGACCCTCTTCATCCACATCCTCCTCCTCGTCGTCAGCGTCCAAGTTTACAACGGCCTTTTTTTTTTCTTTGTCGTTTTGGCCGGTTTTTTCCCTTGACGACGTTCTTCACGTGTATTGGTTGGTGGTGGTTGAGGCACTTTGAATTGTGATTCAAAGTAATGTTGTTGTGAAGGGTAGAATTGCGTTGGTGGTGCTTGTGACGGATAAAATTGCGTTTGTGATGGTTGTGACGGATAAAATTGCGGTGGTGATGGTTGTGAGGGATAAAATTGCGGTTGTGATTGATAGAATTGCGGTGGTGATTGTCTTGGATATTGAAAAGCTTGAAATCTGACTTGCGAAGAAGTGCTTGAGGTTTGAGACGATGGGGTGGACGGGTTTGACGAAGACGAGTTGAGGAGATTCATAAACGACATCTCGTTGGGATCTTGAGACATTTTTGGTTGTGGATTAAGATGAGGATGATACTATATTTATGGTTGTGAATGAGAAGTGTGAATGTTTTAGTAAAAAATGAGTAGTATTTATAAAGAAAAGGGTGTATTAAATTGGGTTTGAAATGAAAAAAAAAAAAAAAAAAAAAAAAAAAAAAAAAAAAAAAAAAAAACTATCCGTTTGAATCAAACGGTAATAACTCAACGTTCAAGTTTTGAAATGGTTTGTCCTTTTGTGTGTCGTTTGGACGACGAAACATGAAGTGGCGAAGGCCACTGGTATCGTGGCGAGCCTCGAAGAAAACCGGCGAGAGGACACGTCGGATGTGGCGAGAAACGACGAACTCCATACCCCTCAGATTGTCTTAAAAAGGAGTCATGCAAGTATGCTAAATGTACTGCACGGGTGAATCGAGGCCCCTCAGATTGTCTTAAAATCAATTCACAGTTACTTATTTACACAAAAACAAGTCCTGCTTAAAAAATTTGATATTATGATAAATCTGGTGTTTTTAAGGCACCCCTTAAATTGTAAAGATTGGATTAATAGCTATCTTGTGAATGTACTCCCTCACATGTATAGTTGTATTTAATATGCTTCTCAACTGAATATGGATATTTTGGTGTTCCTTTGTTCTAGGACCATATGAAGTATGAAATAACGCATGAAGAAACTTTATGATTGCAGGTCTGAAGACGAAGTGTCTAAGATTGTCCATTCTTGTAACAAATATAAGGTGTGATCCTTTTGGTTGCTATAATTATCTGGCAGTTATTTTGCGTGAGCTCTGAGTTGAGTCCATTCCAATATCTTATAATTATGTCAGATTTCGTAACCTATGTATTATATTTGTATTGTTACAAGTAGCTCTAAATGTTAAACTGATTGTGAATAAACAGATCTCAAATTTTAAAGCTACTTGTATAAAATGACACAATGTATTAGAAATCTGATGTTGTTTTGTGCCGTAATAAATTTATCTCATCTTTTGTGTTCAGGTCCCTATTGTACCATATGGTGGAGCTACATCACTCGAGGGTCAAACTCTATCTCCAAATGGAGGTGTTTGCATTGACATGACCCTAATGAAAGTATGTTTGCATTGACATTACCCAAATGAAAGTATATTTGATCGAAAAAACCTTTTCATTTCAAATTTAGGGTACTTTACCAACCTTATGTCATTGCTGTTCTTGGGCTGTTAGTCATGATCATGACCAACCAACTCGTTCCTCAATCTTATTATAGTTAAAAGCCTTTGCCGATTAACTCACTCATAATGATATAATAACTTCTGAGTTGTACGTAGAATGTGAAAGCATTACATGTTAAGGACATGGATGTTGTCGTTGAGCCTGGGATTGGATGGATGGACCTTAACGAATACCTTGCTCCTTATGGTCTTTTCTTTCCTCTCGACCCTGGTTAGTTTTCCTTGAGTCATCCGACTTATGATTTAGTAGTTGTTTCCGTTTTATGGAGAATGTTTGTTTGACTTATCTTGGTAGGACCTGGAGCAACAATTGGAGGGATGTGTGGGACGCGTTGTTCTGGTTCTTTAGCTGTTAGGTACACACTTTGTATGGTTTTATATTTTCTGTTGTCCGAATGTTGCATTTTTTATGAAACATTTAAAGTAAAGAAATTGATGTATTTATCTTGAGACGGAGGTAGTGGTTGAAGTTGTAAGAGCAGATATAAGTCCTAGTTAACAGCAGTATCCTTTTTCTTATAAAGTATTTGAGGCTGTACTTATGCTTTTAGTATGTAGGTATGGAACTATGCGTGACAATGTCATCAGTCTCAAGGTCCGTTCTTTCCCTTCAAATGTTTACTGTAATTTTTGTTGCAGACAAAATAGTTCATTCTGGCTTCCTTTATAGGCTGTATTAGCAGATGGAGAGGTTGTCAATGTTGGTCTAATGTTCTACTCGAGCTAATGAGTAGTTCAAAAGTCACGAGCTTAATGTGCAGTCCAAAGAACCGAGCATATGGAAAGACAAAACAGTTTCCTAGCATATGGAAGTTTACAATTCTAGTCTAATTAGGACTCCTTATTTGTTAAGGACTATCTAGCTTTATTAGAATTGTAGTAGGATTAGAAAGCAAATTCTAACACCTATATAAACAAACCGAGCTGTGGTTTGTATGTGTGCATTCAATATCAGTTTTTGTAAGCAAATACTTTTCTGATTAATTGGAGAGCTTATTCCAAGAAGTTTTTGTGTGTTCCAGTTTTATTGTTTTAGTGTTTCTGTTGTTTCTGTTGTGAACATCGAGCAGCTGTGTGGACTTGAATTGGTATCAAGAGCCAGGTTCAAACAGAAGGTCGATCACAGCAAGGTATAAGCAGGTCGATCACAGGAGGTTTCAACCAGTCGATCACAACAGGTTTCAGCAGGCTTCCAAAAGTCGATCACTAAAGGGTTTAAGGTGGTCGATCACAGCAGCAGGGTATCCAAAGTCGATCATAAAGGGTTTCCAAGAAAGTCGATCATAAAGGGTTACCAAGACAGTCGATCACTAAAGGATTTCCAAGAAGTGAATAAAGTTTCAAACTTTAACTTGGTTTACTTAGGCAAGAAGTAAAACAAGCGTGTTCTAGGGCTGGAAGATAATCCAACTACACCGGTAACTTACAAAAGGCGTTCAAGAAGGATGGTGCAAGGCGAGTCGAGTCAACCACCTATTGAACATACTAAAACGGCTCTTCAATGTCCAATGTTAACAAGCACGAACTATAACATATGGGCAATAAGAGTTAAAGCGGTATTCCGAGTCCATGGAATACTCGATGCACTGGAACCAGGGGAAGGAACACAAGTTGTTGATAAGCAAGATCACATGGCAGTAGCGTTACTCTTCCAGGCGATTCCAGAAGAACTTGTTTTTCAAGTTTCACAATTCAACACAGCCAAAGAAATCTGGGGAGCTTTGAAGACCAGGTATGTGGGTGTTGAACGGGTTCGAGACGCGAGGTTGCAAACCTTGGAGACGGAATTCGAATCTTTAAAGATGAAAGTCAACGAATCAATAGATGACTTTGCGGCTAGGTTGGGCAAAATTGTAACTGAAGTAAATAGCTTGGGAACAATTTATGAAGACAAGAAACTTGTTAAGAAGCTACTTGCATCCGTTCCGGATAGGTATGTTGCAATTGTTGCCTCAATAGAACAATTTGCTGACTTGAATACTATGTCTTTTCAAGAAGCAATTGGAAGGTTGAAAGCTTTTGAAGGAAGAATGAAGGGTGTTGACACCACTTCTGAAGATCAAGGCATGTTGATGTTCGGAAGGGCTGAAAGATATGATAAGAAAGGTCGAGGAAGGAATTCCTCTGGTGGCAACGGTAAAGGTCAAAACTTTTCTTCTCAAAACAAATCTCATGATAGTGGTCAAGCTAATAACCATAACTGTAACAACGCCAGGAGCAATACGGAGCAAAAGAAGAACAAAAGTCGAGATCTTTCAAAGATTCAATGCTTTAGGTGTGATGAATATGGTCACTTTGCTTCTAATTGCCCTGAACGACGTGAACAAAAGCAAAAGCATGAATCAAACCTTTTGCAAACGGAGGATGATGATGACCCAACACTTTTTATGATGAAAAGCGTTCAAGAAGTAGTTTTCTTGAATGAAGAAAAGATTATCCCAAACCAATTGAATACTAAGCCAAACGAGGAAGACACTTGGTATTTGGATAATGGAGCAAGTAATCACATGACGGGGATCCGAGAATACTTTTCGGAGTTGAATGAGAATATCTCCGGCAGAGTGAAGTTTGGTGATAACTCTTACATCGAGATAAAAGGGAAGGGTTCGATAATCATTGAAGGGAAAACGGGAGAGCAACGGTTAATCACTGGAGTCTATTACCTACCCGAGCTAAAAAGCAACATAATTAGTCTTGGGCAAGCTACCAAAGGCGGATGTGACATTCGTATGAAAGGTAACCTTCTTACTATGCGTGACTCAGATGGCAAGCTTTTGATGAAGGTTCCTAGAACAAGTAATAGACTTTACAAGATTAAGCTCCAAGTTGGAAGTCCGGTGTGTCTCAAAGCAAAGATGGAAGATGATGCTTGGTTATGGCATGCTAGGATGGGTCACATTAATTTCGAGACGATGGAATTAATGGCAAGGAAGGGCATGGTTGAAAAGTTGCCAATAATTCATCAAGAGAACAAGCTGTGTGTTGGTGAATTTAAGAGACAAATGCAAGAAAGGTTCGATATGAGTGACTTGGGAAAGTTAAGCTATTATCTTGGAATTGAAGTAAAGCAAGAGGATTCAAGTATCTCAATAAGTCAAGAAAGCTATGCAAAGAAGATCTTGAAAGATGTTGGGATGCATGAAGCGAATTCTACTCAATGTCCATTAGAACCTGGAATGAAGTTAAGCATGGACAAGGAAGGAAAACCAGTTGATGCAACATTATATAGACGACGAGTTGGTTGTTTAAGGTATTTACTACACACTCGACCTGATTTATCTTATTCGGTTGGTTTGGTTAGTCGTTATATGCAAGAACCAAAAGAATCACATATGGCAGCTGTGAAACAAATACTAAGGTATATCCAAGGTAGTTTGAATTTTGGAATACGATACAACCAAGAGAAAACCAAGGAGTTAGTGGGGTTTAGTGATAGTAGTTTTGCTATGGACCAAGATGATGGTCGAAGCACAACTGGGCATGTATTTTATCTAGGTAAATCACCTATCACTTGGTGCTCACAAAAGCAAAACACGGTGGCTCTATCGTCTTGTGAAGCCGAGTTCATGGCTGCAACCTCAGCCGCGTGTCAAGGGATATGGTTACGTGGGTTGTTGAGTGAAATAACCGGAATGGAAGAGAAAGTGGTGGTCTTATTTGTTGACAACAAATCGGCTATTGCACTTATGGAAAATCCAGTCTTTCACGGGAGAAGCAAGCATATAAACACACGTTATCATTTTATCCGAGAATGTGTTGAAAGAGGCCAAGTACAAGTTGAGTTTGTAAGAGGTGAGTTACAACGTGCTGATATTCTGACGAAAGCTCTCGCAAGGATTAAGTTCAAGGAGATGCAAGAGTTACTCGGAGTTGAAGACCTACCTATCTCGAGTCAGAAATTAGGGGGGTGATTGTTGGTCTAATGTTCTACTCGAGCTAATGAGTAGTTCAAAAGTCACGAGCTTAATGTGCAGTCCAAAGAACCGAGCATATGGAAAGACAAAACAGTTTCCTAGCATATGGAAGTTTACAATTCTAGTCTAATTAGGACTCCTTATTTGTTAAGGACTATCTAGCTTTATTAGAATTGTAGTAGGATTAGAAAGCAAATTCTAACACCTATATAAACAAACCGAGCTGTGGTTTGTATGTGTGCATTCAATATCAGTTTTTGTAAGCAAATACTTTTCTGATTAATTGGAGAGCTTATTCCAAGAAGTTTTTGTGTGTTCCAGTTTTATTGTTTTAGTGTTTCTGTTGTTTCTGTTGTGAACATCGAGCAGCTGTGTGGACTTGAGTCAAGACAGCATCGCGTGCTCGAAAAAGCGCTGCTGGGTGAGTTATAATTATATTTTATTAAGCTGGATAAAGTTATCCTATAGTACGACCGTACAGGAGGAGCTCTTTTCAGTTTTTTGATTTGTTCGGTATACGAGACAGTAGTCATCATATAAATTACATGTTTCAGGTATGATCTTACTCGGCTAATGATTGGCAGTGAAGGCACATTAGGAGTAATAACAGAGGTTACACTGCGCCTACAAAAAATTCCTGAACATTCAATCGTAACTCCCTTTTTATAAAATCATTAGAAAACTTTGTATTAATTCAAGTGCGAATCATACAATTGACTAAATTTCGTTGCAGGTTGCAACGTGCAATTTCCCAACCGTTAAAGATGCAGCCGATGTTGCAATAGCAGCTATGTTGTCTGGCATACAAGTATGCTTCTTCATGTCGTATAAGAATCTTGTTCAACTCCGATTAAGTCAATACTATAAATTCATCTATTTTCTGGTAGTTGTCAAGGGTGGAGCTTTTAGATGAGTTAAATATAAAGGCTATCAATCTTGCCAATGGGAAAGACTTGCCTGAATATCCAACTTTGATGTTTGAGTTTATCGGCACAGGTTATCATTTATCTTTCTCCTTCTTGGAATTCGACCAAAAATAGTCACTTGCTAATGTATGGCATCAAATTTTTTATTTTACAGAAGCATATACACGTGAGCAGACACTTATCGTTCAGAAGATTGCATCTGAACATAGCGGTTCAGATTTTGTTTTCGCAGAAGACCCTGAAGCTAAAAAGGAACTTTGGAAGGTTCGTTGGCTTTCCATGAACTTGTTATTGTCTGAACATAATTTTATTTCACTTTAGAGTATGTGTTTATTATATTGTTTCTATCAGATAAGGAAAGAGGCTTATATTGCCTGTTTAGCAATGGCACCTGGTTTCGAAGCACTGGTCACGGTTAGTCTATAACTCCTCCGACACAGGTTTCTTGGTGCAAATTATATATGGCCTAATCTCTTTGTTTCTTAGGATGTATGTGTCCCCTTATCACACCTAGCGGAGCTAATCTCTAGATCTAAAGAAGAACTAGATGCTTCACCACTGCTCGGGTATATGTTCCGTCCAAGTATATTTGCGTATTCATATTAGCTATTTGACTTGATACTAAAAAATAAATAGTTTTGCAATTTTTCATTAGGTTGCTATTTACAAAATTTTGACATATTCATGTTAACAGCGTGTTGATTGCTCATGCTGGCGATGGCAACTTTCACACAGCGATCTTCTTTGATCCAGCAGAAGAGGAGCAACGTAAGGAAGCTGAAAGATTAAACAATTTTATGGTTCATGCGGCCTTAGCAATGGAGGGTACATGTACTGGTGAACATGGTGTAGGTACGGCGAAACTCAAGGTAAGCATTATCCAACTCCGACAGCTAGTTTTGTAAAATGTCCAAAGTCCCCCTCAGAGAAATATCATTGTGATTTTGCATATATGCAGTATCTTGAAAAAGAACTTGGAAACGAAAATCTGAGGACAATGAAGAAGATAAAGGACGTTTTGGATCCAAACGGGATCATGAATCCAGGAAAGGTTATTCCACCTCATATTTGCTTGTAAGATTTGTATAGTGAATTCAGATGTAATATATGTTGTTACAAAGAAAATAAAATTGGCCTCAGGTCGATGTATGTACTGTATGACTAGTGAACGCTATTGCAGAACCTTGTCTGTCGCACATGAGTGTATACCATATGCACACACATCCAAAGAAAATGTTGCTATTTTTCAGGCATCACAAAAAGAAACTAAGAAAGCCTTTTATTTATTTTCGGATGGAAAGACGGATATAAGTTCGGATTATTATCCTTTTGTCCAAATATGAACTGCACATCTTGCACAAATATGTTCATGTAAAGTCAAGTCCAAAAGCTCGCTAAATCATATTATTGAAGCAAATAGGATCAAACCGGCCGGTTTCTCATATAATGATCTTTACAAAGATCAAATGTTCATGCGAGAGAAACAAGTCCAAATGTGTGTGAGTCATATTTGGCGTGCCAAAAAAGGCAAGATCTCTTAATCATTTGTCATAGAAAAAGAAATGAAATAGACATGTTGTGTGAAAGATAGCGGGACAGGTATTAGTTAGGGGTGGGTCAAGGACTCAAGAGTGTGAATTGTAAAGGACTAGTTTTATATCCTAATTTGCAACTTTGTTTTTTAACTTTAATTTTTTAGTTATCATATATCTTTCTCACAATATATCTCACAAGTGAAATGATATGGGGACCTAAACTTAAGTCTAAAATCAAATGACATCATCCTAATAAATTGTAAAATAAGTAGGTCATTGTTTACAACCATCAAAATGATGCCACTTGTTTTTAGGCCTAAGTTTAGGTCCCTTTATTATTTCTCATCTCACAAATGCTTTAAACGAAGGTTAAACTTACAACTTTTAAGTTAGTAGACAGCTCACACACCACTAGACTAAAAGCCTCAGGTATAATGATTGTATTTTTACTTTTTTTTTTTACCTTTTGTTTAACTATGATTTCTGATGTTTGACCGACTAATTTCAAAGTTTTTAAACTCACCGTCAGACTCAAATCAGGTAAATCTTTTCATATTCAGTAGATTAACGTGACCACTTTCAGATTTTTGGTTGTTAAAAAGAAACGTGTTTTTTGAAAGATTAGTTTTGCAAATTTATTTATTTGTTCAATTATTTAAAATGCTAATGATATAATATTATTAAGTTTTTCAATTTTAGGGATGAGCACGATCCCGTACCGAATTAGTGGTACCGATTTTTTCTCGAGCATAAATTAGTGGTACTGGTACCGTACCGAACGGGATTCGGATACCGGTACCAGGAAATCGGGTTTTCCTCGCTTTTTTTCGGGAATTTCCCGATTTGGTACCGGTCCTGTACCGAATTAATGATCCTGATTTATTTTCACCATATTTCGTAGTTCCGATACCGTACCATATTTCAAGAATCGGTACGGTACCGGTACGGTACCGGTACGGTTCCGGTTCAGTTCCGGAATTCGATTCGAAATGCTCATCCTTATTCAATTTTGTCTTTGTAAGGTGTACTCAAGGTTATCTACTCATATGTTAACAACGTTTGTATATGTTATCTGCTCGTTGCGGCGGATCTTTATATTTTGATATTCTTAAAAAGACTTGTCAAACGGCATGCTAGCACACCTAATGCTCTAAGGTGATAAATTTGTCCTTTGCACAATTTTTTTTTCAAGTAAAAAACTTTTAAATGCTTTAATAATAATAATATATGTATATATAATTTTTCATCAGTTTCTTTTTATCATTGTCATGACAAAGAGCTTTTTTTAAGCACATGAAGTTGTTTTTTGTCGATAGAGACTCGTGAGCTATGCATGTCAAACTCATGTAGTTGTTCTCTTTATTCAAAGTGTAGTGGTTGTTTGAAGTTATATAACACCTTATTAACATCTATAAATGCTTAATTATATTTATTGATAGCGTTACACAATTCTTTTTTTATATCTATTTTTACTTTACGTTTTTTCGCCTAAGACCACGCGTAATAACAAAACGAAGACCAAGTCTTCGTCCTTGCTGGCACATGAAGGACGCGTTGTTCTTATCATGGAGGAACTGTGAAGAGGCGTCTTCCATAGCAAATTTGCAAGACCTGATTTTGGCCAAGACTGAGTCGTGAGTATGTGTTTTTGTATATATATATATATATATATATATATATATATATATATATATATATATATATATATATATATATGTTTTGGTGGGGTATATATGTGTCGAAAAGGTATATTTTAGTGGTGAAGTTGTTTGTCTTATTACACTAAATTAATAAATTAATTATAGAAAAAGAAAGCTAATATAACACTGAGTTAACGATAATAAATGCGATCTTAGGGTGGTGGCAACCATCTCTCACCATCCCTCACCATCCCTCACTATCCACCAATAACATTCTTCCAACTCATCTCATCCCCACACCACCCCTCACCATAGATTTTTAGTGGCAACCATGTATCCCTACCCCTCACCATTATTTTTTTTTTTTTTTTTTTTTTTTACCTTTTTATATTTAAAATTATATCAAACAATATAATAAAAACACATAATATTATAAATTTTTTTAATTCACGTCGAAAACGACGTCGTAATCTACAGTGTATGACCCGGCCCAACCCGAAAGTATGTGAGGAATTTCTACAGTAATTATCCTTTCTTTTTGTCGTATTGAGTATTGAAAAAAGGTGATCTTTGTCGTTTCGGGTTGACACAACCCGAATTACTTCACCGCCTCACTCTTAATCCTAAACCTAAATATCACATAACCCAGAACCTTCGCATATCACATAACCCAGAACCTTCACCGAAGAACTTCAAACACTGGGATTCTCACATTTGGGGATAAACATCACCGCCAAACTTCACACACACACAGACACATACAAACTTATTTCTCTCCGTCACAACTAAAATCTCCGACCAGTAAGAAAGAAAGAAAAAATGGGTTACGAGAAGATCAAAGTTGCAAAATTCTTGGGTTTTTATACAGTATAAAAATGTCAAGTACCTTTTATCACCACCATATCTGCATTATCACCCAAATGCCTGCATTTTTATCAAATATGAAACCATTGGTCGTTTTTACCCTCTTTGAATTTAAAAGTCAACAATGTCTTTTAATCGTTTGTGCTTATTTTTGGCAGGCCATAAATGAGGCTGTAACTGTTCCTGTTGGTGATCAAGGATGCAGAAAACTTCTCGACTTAAGTTTGGTTGGTATTATAGATTCAGTTGATGCTCTCTTTTGCCGACGATGTTTGGTATATATGCATACAACTTTTCTTATTTCATTTTTGTTGGTTTGGTTAACATTCAGCTAAATGTGTTTCTTCTTATTCTAACAGAATGATTTTGTTGTTATATGTTTTGGTGAAGTTGATAGGTTTAAGAGGCAACTTGCACATATTGAGGAAGGCTTAGGTAAAGGAGAAAATAATACCACTCTACTGTTAAGGCATGATGCCTCACTTCCGATGTAAGTTACTATATTACATACTTTTGTACCATTGTTACGTATTAGAGGTGTTTACTTATGAATTGACATTTAATCAATTTGGGTTACATTTTATTTTTAACGGGTCAATTGGGAAAAAAAATGCTACAAAGATAATGGGCTGAATAGCTCAAAAGGGGTTTAAATTGGATGCATTTAACTATCAAAATTATTGTAAAATATAGTTTCATAAGTATATTTATAACATGAAAGAGCCGCACAACAATATCAATAGATGGTTAAAACGTGTTGGTCGGACGACCATGCATCTGTTTGACTCATTACGCGATTTACCTGACCCGTCTATTTTAACACCTCCATGTATTGGGAGATCATGGTCTGTAATTTGATTTCGAAATGTGAAACTGGTATTAGTTTGCGGAGTTCACAGGAGTTTAAGTTGACCAACTTATGTTGAAATTGGTATTAGTAAGGTAAGTGGCGGGTAATCCTAACAACAAATAACGAAACTTAAAGGCCAACACTTTATGAGCAACAAAGTGTATTCATCTTCATCCTGAAAAGAATATTCTTTTTTTAGCTAGCCTACACTTAAAAGGCCTACACCTTATGAGCAACAAATAATGAAAATTATTCTTTACCAAACAATGTTCATGGCTATGTTGGCCAAATGTGCAACAACTTTTTGCGGGCATTCTTTATAGCCTATAGCTTTAAGTCGTTGATGACCATCTTACTTAATCGTTACAGCATATGTGGTAACTTTTTTTTCAAGATTCATAATAGTATAAAGTTTAAGTAACAGCTTGATGTTATTTTCTTGATCGTTGCAGACGCAAATTTAAATACCAACTGTTTATTGCCCAGAGAGTTCAATTGTTTTTGTAGTAGTAGCTGTTATAGCTCACGCGAAAAAAGTTATTATGCAGGGATTATATTTTCATATGGTGTTACAAGTAGTGGAAAGATGCGTACTAAGCATGTAAGTATGTTTTTTTTACGTGTTATTTAACTGTAATAGTTTGAGGTTTTTTTTGTTGCATCCGATCTCGCGTAGGTGATATGCATATCATATCAACCGTCGCTTGATTTATAAAATTCTGTAATACATGTTACTTTCAGAGTTTTCTATTTTTTTCAATACATTAATTTATCAATCCTTAACAGGTAGCATCTCGATGCGGCTTTACAGTTCCACGTTCCGGCAGGAATAACTCATGAAGAGTGGCAAATTGATTGTGTGAGAGTTTTGGCTTTGAGGTTTGGCTGTGTTCCATCGCACCAACAACCAAGTATTAGTGACTACTCGAACTTAGAAAAACGTAAAATAGGGATCTTACTCATATAGCATAAAAAATTAAATGCAAAAAACCCGCCGCAACGCGCGGGTGCATCATCTCGTTATTATCATTACTTAAAAGAAAATTACAAAATACTTAAAAGAAAATTACATCCTAAAAAACGCTTTAATTAAAAAACATACTAAAACACAGTTCTAAAAATCACAAGGCCATCCGTATTTCTCCGCGATCTCACGTTTTTGGGCAAGAGTGACCGCTAGTATATTTGGATCGTTTATGTGATTGTGCGGTGTTTGATATACTTTCAACGCCCTATACTTAGCCTTTTCTTCCATGACACGGATTTTTGTCGCCATAACCTTTTCGGCCATCTCATCCTTTGAAGCTTTTTGCTCCGCCCTCTTCTCCAATATTTGTGTTTTCTTTGTTGTGTAGTTGTCGAAGCTCATAGCAACACTACCCTTTGACGACGATTCGCTTTCGCCCTTTTTGCCCTTTCTTTTTTGAATGCGAGGCATCGTGTCGTCATTGAGATCCGGAATCACAGGGTTGTCATTACTTGCGGTCTCGTAGTGGCCGGATTCAGACGACTTTCTCCGTTTGTCGGAATGAGACGAAGATCCTTGCGCTATATCTGGTTGTTCCAACCATTTGTCTTCTTGCCTAACAATCTCCCATGCGTCAATATGACTAAACGACTTGCCATGTTTAGTTTTGTAATCGGCCAAGGCATTTTTCATGATGTCAACATCGCTACAACCACTCTCGCGAAGACGATTCTACAATTACATAAGTAAAAATTAATATGTAATTGATAAAAGTATATAACTACAAAATATTAATTCATATAAATGTAAAAAGTATATAATTATAAAAATTACTTGTTGGATCCACAACCCATTAAAGACACCCATTTCGGCGCTCAAACTTTTCCACTTTGTGTTCAAGCCGTGATGTGTACGCGTAGTGTTTTGAATGTTTTGCTTGAAATGCTCATGAATTCTTCTCCAAAAACCTTCTCTATTTTGTTCATTCCCGACTGCTCTACATGTCGAGATGTGAACCCAAGCTTTTGCCAACGCCTCCTCTTCGGCCGGTGTCCAAGATTTCTTTTCCACTCTATTTGGGTTTCTTTTTCGTACTTCTTGAACTTCTTCAATTTCTTCAACTTCTTCAACTTCTTCATTTTCTTAACAATATTTTAACAAATAAAAGTATAACATAATAAATTAGTAGAAATAAAAATTATTACAAACAATATTTTAACAAAGAAAAATTATAACATAATAAATTAGTAGAAATAAAAATTATTACAAACAATATTTTAACAAAGAAAAATTATACCGATTGGAGGTTGCGTTTCGGGAATAACAATGTCATCTTCTTCATCATCCACACTATATAGCGGTAGTTGTCGTTCGACACTTGTTTCACGTCGCGAAGGAGCGTCACGGTACTCGAACGGGTTGAATTCGCTTGTCAATTGAGTTGGATTGATTGGTGGTTGCGGATAATATTGTGGTGGAAAGTACGGTGGAGAAGTCATTTGAGGTTGATAATATTGGGGTTGTGGACTCATTTGTGGAATATACGGAGCGGGTTGTGATTGAATTCGTGGACGAAATCGGGAACCGCGTCCACTTCCTTTGGATGATGAAGAACCATTTTTTGATTTTCTTGGATCCATGATAAAAATTGTAGAAATTGGTATAAAAGTTGATTAAAAGATAAAGGATATAAAGTATTTTGTTGTGGTGAAAAATATGTTATAAAATGGGTTATATATAGGAAATGAAATTTTTTTTTTTTTTTTTTTAAATGTTGCCTGCCCAACGGTCGAAATAGCCGCTCAACGGTCGTTTTTTTGCTTAGCCCGTCTCGGTGAACATTCCCGCTGCAAGGTGAGCCCGCTCGATCCCTCGATGGTGGCGGCGGTGTAGCCGCGTGGGCTAGGCCAACCCGCTCCTCAACCCGAAGCCGTTGCCACCACCCTTAGAGTCTCCTTATTACACCCGTAGCTAAATTACCTAAAAAAAGTCAATCACTATGTTTACACACGTGAACACATGTGGTGTTTATATAAAACTCACAGATTTGAAGAGTCACAATCAAGCAACCTCCACAAAATTAACTTAAGCTAAGCTATTGGGTTACCATATTTGACCACAGAATCATCTCCTTTAATCAAGTCCCTTAAACAAAATTATAACCAAATCAGCATCCTTTTATTCACTCAATACTTAATTATTAATTAATCTACACATTTTGTTTGACACTTTCCAAAAACTAAAAAACAATTAAAAAAATATAAAAAGTTAGTTGTAGACTCAGACAGCCAACCCACGAACGAAACTATTTCCATTGCACCCCACAACTCCTACTTTTTCTAAATATCTTTTTCTTTATTATTTCACATCTTTATTATTATTATTTAAATATCTTTGTTTATTATTTCACACCCTATTATTTAAACACTTTTTATTAAAAACAACAATATGCTTTTTCCCCAATATCCATAACATTTCATAATAAAATTTCATAAATACAAAAACAAAAAATTAGGGCTCCAATTTTAACTCACCAAATTTTCATCTGATCATCAAACTCCTATAAGGTAACTTCAATTTTATTTATTTTTGTTTGATTAAGTCAAAATTGATCAAAAAATATATGTAAATTTTAGCTGTAATTTTGCTTAATTTGGTCAAATTTATCTTAATTTATGTAAGTTTAGCTTAATTTCAGCTTTTTATGGTTAATTTGTGATTTACTTTAATTTTGAAGGATTGATGATTTAGAGGTGATTTGATGAACAATTGATAACTAAATATGGAATCTGTGAGTGATCAGGTAGAGGATACAGTGATTAAATGGTGTGATTGTGGTTGTAATTGTTGTTCTGGTAATGATTCGAGTGTTTGGTTACGTTCCGTTAAGCGAAAGCTCGACGAGCGAGACGATGGGGAGGTTTTTGTCGTACCGGGTGTTTTGGATGATGTGGCGCGTGTGGATATTGGAAATGAATGTATGGTGTTGAGGGAGATGGTTAATAGTCAACAGGAGACGATACAGGATTTGTCGATTGAGTTGGATGAGGAGAGGAACGCTGCGTCGTCGGCTGCCAATGAGGCGATGTCGATGATTTTAAGGCTGCAGAGTGAGAAAGCGGAAGTGCAGATGGAGGCGAGGCAGTTTAAGAGATTTTCTGAGGAGAAAATGGCGCATGATCAGCAGGAGATTATGGCGTTGGAGGATTGTTTGTATAAACGTGAGCAAACTATTGAAGCGTTGACTTGTGAAGTGCATGCGTATAAGCATAGGATGTTGAGTTATGGGTTGACGGAGTCTGAAGCGGATGGGGAGAATGGGGAGTTGATATGGGATAATGAGATGCCGGCGTATAATTACCCTCCGTTGAAATGTAAATTGATTGAGAATCATGCTGAGGTGGAGCATGATGATGATACGGTTGATATAGAGCAGTATGCGTATGTTGATTCACCACGTTCTTTGAGAGATATAGAAGAACGGATTAATGAGTTGGAGAATAGTCCTAAGCATAGTCCGATTCAGGTTCAGGTTCAGGAGAAGGTCGTTATCGATCATTCTGATAGTGCGTCGGAATGTGGAGATGACATGAGCGACAGGGTATACACCGTTGACTCTATTCATAACGCGGCGTCGTTTGATAATGATCTTAAGGCTAATATTACGCGAAATGAGTCATCGCGTAGTATTGATATTGGGGATGTTGAAGTGAAGAAGCTATATGCGAGGCTTCATGCACTTGAGGCGGATAGGGAGTCCATGAAGCATGCGCTTATTTCCATGAGGACGGAGAAAGCACAATTGGTATTGTTGAAGGAAATAGCTCAGCATTTGTATAAAGACATGCCGCCAGCGAGCAGGATGCCTGTTAAGAAGCGGTCTGTGTTTGGGACCTTTTCATTTCTTGCGTTGTTTAAGGTATAATACTAGCAAATTATTTCTCATTCTATTCGGAGTCTTACATCGTTATCCCTACTTGCATAAGAATTTTTAGCATGTTGATTATCGTTTTAGCTTATACGCTTCCATAGATCTTTTAGTTCCCTGTAATTTAAGAATGAACTCGTTATTGTTGTTCCAAGAGTCCATGTTCATTTCCTAATACTTTGTTTATATGATAGTATAGTTAGAACGCGTGCAATTGAAACATGTTTCTTTACTGTGGGATTTACATAATATTTTTACTTATTTTGTTACTTGATCTGTATGGCCAGTGGATCGTATCGTTTCTTTTATGGAGAAGGGGAGCACGTCAAGCCAAGTAAGTTGATCATCTTCTTCGTATAGTCATTTCATTATCTTTTCATGGCCCCAATCCCCCAAGTGTTTCCTTTGCTAAAAACATGCTTTTCTATCTTTCTTTTTTCAGATATATGTTTGGTATGTCGGCCAGTAATGCAGGCTTGTTAATGCTGGTAGACAATGGACCTCAGATGGGACAATGGAGGTGTCTTTCAAGAACGCAATTCTTGAAATATTGATCCTGCTCATCCGATTTGGACTTTTAACCTGGTTTGAGCATCTACACGTCACACTTCGTTTTTAAGAGTTACAGAATAATTTTTCCAATTATTTTCTACTGGGATTTCTGGGTGAGCAGTCACTGCGTTGGTGAAATGTCGTTGTTTTTGATTTGTTGAAATTGGACTCGTTTTCTGATTGATTAGTGTTGAAGAAAATGTGGATACATATATAGTCGTAGGATATTGTTGGCTTGTAAGGTTTTCCTGAATATAGCTCAACGCATGGATATAATGCGGAAGTTTGCTTCTGAATATTGAATTACATTGTAAAATACAAATACATTCTGGTGTATATGAAATTTGTAAGGTGGATATATGCTTGTGTATGTTGAAATTTATGGTCATAGGGGATCTCAGGTGGCTTTTGGTCACGGAAAATGCATAAGTGGCACAGGAACTCTCATCCCAAGCTTGTAAAGACTGAACATTGGTTGTAACACGGTTGGGTAAAATTAGGATCCATAAAAGCACTTTGAAGTACAATATTTGTGTTTATGATTAAACAGGATTTATGGGTACTAAAAACACTTATCTTGCAATTATCCCGTGACTACAGCTTATTACATACATACAAAAGACAACAATGTATACAGTTTTACGTGCTAATGAAACATGTCATTCTGTGCTCCGGTTTCAAAAAATATGTAATGAGTGGGGTTGATGAGTGATCAAAATATTGGGAGCCGAAGAGCTTCACCAGAGTTTACATCATAGTACATATACAAAAGTGATCCCATGTTTTGGGTCAAACTGGTGAAAGATGCGCCGTGTAAGAACTATCAGAAAATTTGATGCGATTTAAGAACGCATGTGACAGATGAGGAGAAAGAACGGTGTTTGTGATACCAAATGTTGAATGCTTTTCATGCAACCCTTCATCTGTTGTGGCAGCTTTGTCATCATACCTCTGGCAAACCATCTCAATAACAATGTTCAAACCAACTGACATGGGCTCTGTCGTGAAACTGCAAAAGACCAAAATCATGATATGAGCCAAACCTGTAACTGATAACAGTCAGTAGGGTGACATCCATGCATCTATAAAGTTTATCATACCTGGCCTCAAAATCACCACCATTAGATTCCAGTGCATCACATACATTTCTTATTATCCATGGAGGAAGATATGCATCCTTAATTTTGATACTGCAGGTGGATTCTGAACCCTGATTAGGCTCACTTGTAGTAGAAGACTCTTGTAGTTGACCATGCAAGTTATCAATACTTCTGACTTCCTTACATTTGACCTGACGATACATTTAAAGAGCTTATGAGCTAAAACTTTTTTCCAATATGTTCAAAATAAGTTACATACAGTCTACAAGAGGCCTTTATATAACCAACCTCTGGTGCAGAAAGTGCAGCATTTTCAAATGGCACGGGTGAATACAATAACGGAACATCATAACTAGTGAGAGATGTTAAGAAAAACCTGGAAACAGACCATAGATTGAAAGGTTAAGATTGTCAATAGTTAACAGCACATAAACATAAGTCTAGTCCTTTTCTTTTTGTCATGTTAATCAAACAGATACATGTGCAGATGTGCTCACCTATAGTTTAGCAGAAAATCATATAGACCATGCACATTTTTATTACCAGTGAATGCCAGCAACGATTCTGGACTATTATCCACATCAGATACAGAAGTTTTACGCTTACTCTGCAAAAGTTCATTTGAATTAGAATAGTAAAAGAGTGATGACATAAAGATTGAACAGGATATATACTGCAAATTGCAGGGCCTCATACCATTCCAACACTATGCCTTTCGATCTCAGAGAGCTCAATTAGGTCTTCTGCAGTATCTTGCTCCACTTTAGAACGACAAAGAGGCATAGTGAAACAAACATCCTTGAAGAATAAAAAAATAGTATACCATGAAAAAAAGATGGATATGTAATCAAACAGAATAAAAATGAAATCAAGGACTGAATTGTATTACATACTTGTTCTTTTAACAGTGACCTTAAGGTTCTTGTTGACTGGGATATATAAGCATTGCACACACCCGTGTCTTCCATTGAACCAGTGCCACTAGTGAACATTGCCACAAACTGTCCAGTGCATACTGTTACATTACAAAGAAATTAGCATGATTGTTGCATATAATCATAAAAAATAAATTTAGACATATATTGAATGAGTAACGAAATTAAAGATACCATAAAAGATGCTGGAAACGTTCTTTCGTAACATGACATAAAGGCTACGAAATGACGTCTCCCATGCCAATTGACGTTTGCTCAAGAACTCCATTTGTCCTACTTGCATATTATATGAACCAGTTTTAGCCTTTCAGCAAAACAATAACAAATTTAAAACAATAATATTAACCTTTAGGTAGCATACCTTCCTCTTTCATAGATGACGTTAATGCTGCTATGACTGAATTGGGCAGAGAACACTGAGGATGCACCCAAGAATATAATGTTTTTGTGTCGATATTGCCATCAAATGTGCCACAATTCATCAACCTATGAAACCAATTAACCGAAGATGAAGATACCACTCGCATGCCAGTTTTAAGAGTGAAATCCAGTGGAATATTTTGCCCGGGAACATGAAATTCAGAACAAAACTTTGCTGCAGCAGGATTTGTATGTCCATCTAAAGACTCGGCAGGTGCTGAGATGTTAGTAGGCGCCACAAGCTCTTTGAAGGCCTTATCCTGTACATAATAACTTTTACTGAGCAATAGTCTATTACGTAAAAAGTAAAAAAGTTAATAAAACCAAAAGAAAAGTGTACCATATCAAATGAAGGGCCTGATAACTTTTCACCGCCTGATGATAACTCTGTAACACTACGAAAAGTATTCCCGCTGCACTTTGTAATTGTGCTGGAAGGTTGCGTACTTCCAACATCAATACTACTTCTAACCGAATCGCGCAATTCCTTTGAGCTACAAGAACACGATACGAATATAAACAGAATCAAACATGCAGACCATCACAAGGTTAATAATATAACACAACCTGCAAAGAAATATGTACCCTGAACACTGTGGTTCCCCCTCATCTGCAACCTTTTTAGACGCAGCAGAACTCGTTATAGTATCAGCGCTTACGTTTTCCTGAAACGAATATGTAGAAATACATTTCTTGGTGTCATGAACGTTACTGAGAACTTAAATATCGCAAGATTTTAGTAGACGGAATCTATTATATTAAATTATAAAACGTACTTACAGTATTCCCAGAAAGCGTCCTAAGCCTCTTGTTGCTGTTTTTTCTAACAGACACAAAGTCATCCATCTGAGTATCAAAATATCTTGGATTCTTTCAAAGATTCAACCATTGTTTTTTTACGCTTTAACTGATCACCCTGTATTCACATAAAACACAAGAATAAATGTATAAACTATCACTCGAATCGCAATTCATTTATTCCAACCAGTCCATAGAGATCAATAACACAAAAATCCTGAATCTTTAAATAAACCCTAATTTCCTATTAACATATTGTATAATAATACACATTGTGAGTTGGGTACTCACTTTAAACAACTCAAAAGGGTTTTTTTTTTCTTTGTTTTGATCACAATGCAGAAGTGAAGGAAGGAACAAAAAAAAAACCCTAAATTTCTAGAATTGTAAAGAAAAGATTACAGAGGGAGTGTTTTAGGGCAAAATCAGAGTAATAAAACCCTCAGTTTGAACAATGACTTGTTTCCCTCCTATGTAGTCTGTACTGTTGGTTTTCTTGAAGCAGATAAGTTGCTTAAAAAGTCTTGGTCTTTCAAGAAAGGTGTATTTTGCACCTCTGTGTTTTTATATTTTATAAATTTTGCCCTCTATCTGTTGGTTCCGTATTTGTCTGTCATTGTTTTAATAAAAGGAGTCTGAGAGGGTTTTTTAATTCTCAATGTTTTATCCGTTGTGATTAGGGGTGGAAACGAGCCGAGCCGCTCGTGAAAAGCTCGGGATCGGATCGGTAAAAAGCTCGAACGAGCCGAGCCTAAACGAGCTCGAGCCCGAGCTCGAGCCTAAGTTTGGGCTCATTTAATAATCGAGCTCGAGCCCGAGCTCTATACAAAAGGCTCGTTTAGGCTCGCGAGCCTAAACGAGCCCTAGAAATATATACGTATATGTATTTTCTATACGTATAACCGTGTTAACGAGCTCGAGCCTTGTGTTAACGAGTCGAGCTTTGTGTTAACGAGCCGAGCTCGAGCTTGTGAAAAATTTCACGAGCCGAGCTCGAGCTCAAAGTGTGAGGCTCGAAACGAGCTCGAGCTCGAGCTCGAGCTTTTTATATATAAACGAGCCGAGCTCGAGCCTAAACGAGCTCGAACTCGGCTCGGCTCGTTTTCACCCCTAGTTGTGATATTACTAATCCGATAATTATACTCGTAACAGATGTTTCATTTTGGACTGAACTCAAAACTTTCTTAAATTTTGGACTGAAAATGAAATACCCGACAAACCAAAAGTACCAAAAATGTAGTTAACTCAACAAAAAAAATGATTATAAAAGTATTTTTTTAAGTTTGATTTTTTTTTTGCTAAAAGACAAAATCATGGTTGCCCAAAGTACATAAACATAAGTCGCCTAAAGAAGTACTAATAAAGTAACTTACACACACTTACACAAAAAGTACTATAATGAGACACTTATCAACATTTGCTAAAGGGAGATGATTTGCACACTCCTAAAAATGATTAGGACACTCAATTTTTGAGTGTTTGGACATTTATACCCTCTAGGGCTGTAAACGAACCGGACGAACACGAACGGAGCCTTGTTCATGTTTGTTCATTTAATTTTAACCGGACAAATAAACGAACACGAACGCTTAAACGGACGAAATTTCTTGTTCATGTTCGTTTATTAATAAAATGAGTTGTTCATGTTCGTTTATGTTCGTTCATTAAGACCCTAAACGAACATAAACGATCGAACATAAATGAACATAGACAAACAATCATAAACTTTATTAAATTATGCATCTAATATTGTTATATAAGTGTCGTTTTGTTTAAACAAACCAATCTAAAAATTACATAATTAAAAGATTTGATATACGAACATAAATAAATAAATGAACATAAACGAACGCATAATCGGACGTTCACGAACATAAATAAACGGACGTGACTTTTGTTCATGTTCGTTCATTTAACTAAACGATCGTAAAATATTGTTCATGTTTGTTCATTTAATAAATAAATGAACATAAACGAACTTTTTATCGAACCGTTCATGAAATGTTCACTGAACGTTCAGTTCGTTTACAGCCCTAATACCCTCACATTATTTTTAGTTATGTTTATCCTATAAGGGTATAAATGTCCAAACACTCACAATTTGAGTGTCCCAATTATTTTTGGGAGTGTACAAATCACCTCTCTTTGCTAAAGGGTTGTATTATATAAACGGGGTTTATCCTATTAGGCGTGGGTCCCTCCTCCCTTTGTCCTCCCTCTCTCTCTCACATGGGTGGCTGTGGGTCCCCCCTCACATGTAATTTTTTTTTTTTTTTTTTTTTTTTTTTTTTTTTTTTTTAATTTAATTGTGTAGTGTTTAGGTATATGTATAGTGTATTTATTTGTGTAGTGTTTTTATATGTATAGTGTTTTATAAACTTTTTTTATAAACTTTTTTTTATAAACTTTTTTTATAAACTTTTTATAAACTTTTTTTATAAACTTTAACTTTTTTTTATAAACTTTTTTTATAAAAAGTAACGTAAAATAAATACCATATAAAAACACTATACATATAAAAACACTACACAAATAAATACACTATACAAATACCTAAACACTACACAATTAAATTAAAAAATTAAAAAAAAAAAAAAAAAAAAAAAAAAAAAAGTACAGCCATGTGGGGGGACCCACAGCCGCCATGTGGGAGAGAGAGGGGGACAAAAGTACCCCTATGTTATAGGGATGGTTAATCTAAAAAAAATAGGCACCGTTCATATAAACCAACCCTTGCTAAAAGACTACCTGTTCAAGATTTATTTTTCAAGGAAATGAAGTAAAATTGAGTAAAATAAAAATTTATGGTGTTCTTTGAGTTTTTCAAAAAAATAAAGAAAGTGGGATGAAGGCCTTGTGTTTTTAGTTTAAAATGTTTCACTCCATTATTTGAGTGAAAATGAAGGACTCACATTTTTCTACCACTTTCCTTCATTTTCTTTACTTTACTTTTTCTTTTATTTTCATCTCTTTTACTTAACTTGTGAACACAGGTAAATACGGAAGTGATTATTCATGAATGTGCGGTATTAGGTGTGGTGTATGAACATTTTTCTGAAAAACAATAGCTCGACATAACCATGACTCGAAGATACTTATAAATAGGGGTGCTATTCGGGTCGGGTTGGTCGGGTTCGGGTCAAACGGGTCGGGTCCAAGTCGGGTCGAGGCTAAAAATAATATACCCGAACCCGACCCTATTTGAACTCGGGTTAGTCGGGTTCGGGTCAAGTCGGGTCGGGTCAAGTCGGGTCGGGTCAGTTCGGGTTCGGGTCTGTGCCATTTACAAAATCATATAATTTAATTTCTAGAATAACACATGTATAAATGACACATTTTTTTGGTTAGTGATGAGGAGGAAGATGGTAATTGTGTGGGAAATGTGGCGGTTGAGAAGGGTGTTGGTGGAGCATCGGAGATGGTGGTTGTTAATGGTTATGGTTCTCATCATTAATGTAACATTATATACATGATATGGTGTTAGGTCTGATTTGAGTTTGAAGTTCGTTTATGTTGTTGATTTTGAAGCACGATTAGGGAGACATAATGCTATAGTTTTGTTCAAAATACATAATTATTGGTTCATCTGTTAGTTTGCAAGCTATAGAAAGTATCAAAATTTTGACTGTAGTGCTCTGTTTGTTTACGGATATCGGCAATGAACCAGTGATGGTTCATAAGACTGAATTTTTTTATGCACCCATTTGTGTGAATCTAATATTGAATCGTCTAAAGTTAGTTTCATTTACCGTTTATAAACATTATCAGCATTGTGATTCTACATCTTTGTTTATGGATGTTATGATTATATTTCAAAAGATATCAACTCTTATATCAGCACATACTATTTTGTGTCAAAGCACTTATGGATTACCACACACATGACATATAAGATGGTGAACCGTGTTATTTGCTCTCAACTGACAGAGGACTGCACTAAAAAAAAAAAAAAAAAAAAAAAAAAAAAAAAAAAAAAAAAAACCTAACTCGGGTTAGTCGGGTTGACCCGAACCCGACTAAGCAAAGTATTTAAACCCGATACCCGACCCTAATTCGTACTCGGGTTAAACGGGTTGACCCGATTAACCCGAGTTAGATTTTGGACCCGAGTAACCCGACCCGAATTGACTCGGGTCGGGTTCGGGTCGGGTCCGGGTCGGGTCGGCCCGAATGACACCCCTACTTATAAATGGGCTTGATGATACAATTTTAAACAGTTAAAAGTTACATCACAGATAGAGTCCAAGGGTATTTTTTGTAAAACAAATATATCCGTTACCGTAAGCATCTCTCATTCCATAATTAAACCAATGGCTTTCAACATTCCTTCATCCGTTTAATTCGTTACATCCATTTTCAATACCATTTTTCATTACAAAAACATTTAAATGTTTTAACAAACTTGTTATAATTTATGTACATTTGCACATTGGTTATATTCCTAGCTATAGGCACTCTTTCGCGTCGAATACAATGGGAAACAAAGCCTCAGGTCCTCCACAAACCGGATTCTTCCAATCCATTACAGGAGGTGATCGAAAAAGCCGCCATCACCACCACCAAAGCACTAAAAGACACCGAAAGAAATCTGAAATGCCAGCCGAAGCAGGTGAAATGCTATCAGTATTAAAAACAAAAACAGGAAATATGAAGGAACTTTATATTTTAGGTAGAGAATTAGGCCATGGTCAATTTGGTACAACTTTTTTATGTGTCGATAAAAACACTGGAAACCAATACGCGTGTAAAACTATAGCCAAAAGACGTTTGGTATGTGAGGAGGATATAGAGGATGTTAGAAGGGAAATACAAATAATGCATCATATGGCAGGCCAGCCTAATGTGATATCTATCGTTGGTTCTTATGAAGATGCGGTTTCTGTTTATGTTATTATGGAGCTTTGTTATGGTGGAGAGTTATTTGATCAGATTATAGAACGAGGACATTATACAGAAAAAAAGGCTGCTGGTCTTTCGCGGGTTATAGTTGGTGTTGTGGAAACTTGTCATAGTTTGGGTGTTATGCATAGAGATTTGAAGCCTGAGAACTTTTTGTTTGTTAATGAGAAAGAAGATTCGCCGCTTAAATCCATTGATTTTGGGCTTTCTACTTTTTTTAAGCCGGGTGATGTTTTCCATGATGCGGTTGGGAGTAGTTATTACATGGCACCAGAGTTGTTACAACGAAACTATGATAACGGATGTGATGTTTGGAGTGCCGGGATTATTATATATATCTTACTATGTGGCGTCCCGCCTTTTTGGGATGGTGAGATTCTATCTATGATATGAACATGTCATAATCATTTAGACCGAGTGTGTAAATTTACCATAAACAATTAGATAAATTACAATTAGTTTATGTTGCAGCTACTTTTAAACTAATTATCTTGTATTTGAACCAGAGACGGATGAGGGGTTATATGAAAAAGTGTTAGAAGGGGAACTTGACCTTGAATCAGGACCATGGCGAAGTATATCCGAAAGTGCTAAAGATCTAATTAGAGGAATGCTCGTGCGAGATCCCAAAAAGAGGATGACAGCACGTGAAGTATTAAGTAAGCATATACCATTTCACGAATTGACCCGATTTGTGGTGATTTATTCATCTAACTTTTGCAATTTTATTATCTTCTAGACCATCCGTGGATTAAGGCTGACGGTGTAGCTCCAGATGAGCCTATTGATTCTGCTGTCCTATCTCGTTTGAAACAATTCTCAGCCATGAACAAAATAAAAAAGATAGCTATAGAAGTAAGTTTATAGTTTACAACAGTTATGTTATAAGTTACTTTTGTAATGTTAGTACTGTTCACTCTTTGATGTCATTACAGGTTATCGCTATGAGTCTATCTGAGGAGGAAATTGCCGGACTAAAAGAAATGTTCAAGATGATGGACACCGATGGCAGCAATCAAATCACATTAGAGGAACTAAAGTTAGGATTGGAAAAAGTTGGCGTGAACTTGAAGGATTCAGAAATGTCAAGACTATGGGAAGCGGTAAGTCAAAGTAACATACATGATTAGCATACTAAATTCATTATCTAATATGCTTACATTACAGGCGGATATTGACAATAATGGGCACATAGACTATGGGGAGTTTATAGCAGCAATGCTTCACTTAAATAGAGTCCAAAAGGAGGATCACTTGTTTACCGCTTTTTCTTATTTTGATAAAGATGGTAGTGGATATATTACTGTTGAGGAACTTGAACAAGCGTGTGTGAAATTCGGTTTGGATGATGTAGCTCTTCATGAAGTCATGGATGAAGTTGACAAGGACAATGTAACAGTTCTTTCCTTCAAAATTCTTTTTTTTTTTTGGTTTCTGACGTGTTTGGTATATATTTAAGCAGTTTGACCTCACCTTTTTGTGTTTCAGGATGGGCGGATCGATTACAGTGAATTTGTGGATATGATGGAAGAGTGTGAGTTTGGGAAGAACATCAAACCCGTAGGGTAAGGGGTAAGGTATCACTGTGATTATAACTAGATTATAGTTGGCTCACTGATGACTTGGAACAGTTAGGAGCCTGCAATATTATGCAAGTGCCTTTTTGGATAAATGGTCAGTCTGTCTTTCGATAATTTTCATTATTGTGGATCCTGGTTGTAGTTCGATAGATTTTTTGCTGTAACAATTGAGATCATTTGGATGATCACATTTTAACTGGCGATTTTATGTGATCTGTTTAGATTTATTTCTATCCATGATGCAATATTGGTGTTGATTCTCGCTGTTAGGACCATTTTTAATTGTATATGAAAATCAATGAAAAGACATTAATAATTTTCCATTAAACTAAACTGCACAGGCAAGAAACCGAACTATTAATAGACAAACAGCAATTTCAGCAATTTTGGTCTAGAATCTGGCCAAAATATGACTGATGTCACGGAGTTCCGCAACAGGACAAGGCAAGGTCTAATAGTTGTGTGATGCATCCATATTCAAATAAACCTTGTAACATTTGAGATTGAAGGTTTTACAGCATGAAAAACAATATTTGTGCAGAAAACGAACAAATGATTCACGGGGCCTAAATTTCATGACTGTTAACTAAAGCAGTAACAGAAAACAAACAGTTTATTTACAGAAGTTACAAAAGCACCAGCGATCGAGTTGGCACATAAGGCCGATCGATTAAGAATCGATCGCCTATGTCGATCATGGTTGTCTACTGGGGGCAGCCTAATATAAAGGCCGGTTTTGGAAAACATTTTCATTACAATAAGCTGTAAAAAATGATTAGCAGTGATTGTGTAACAAAAAGTATCCTCTTAAACATAGACAAAAGAATATTATTGCACTTCAACAATAATCATTTTAAATGCTTGATAACAAGTAGCTTGCCAAAACCATTATAAATAGATGGTAATCACATATTTAATATCCTAAAACCAAAACCCATACATACTAAAAAAGCAAATGCCACAAACTTAAGGTCATCATATCACAAACATCAGCAAAATCTCAGCAACACATAAAGCATTTGCCTCTCATTATTAGAAGACTAAATAGCAAAGCCGATGACTCCAACTAAAAGCTCAAAGACTTGGGTACCTTCTAAGCTTCAGGTTTAACTTCCTTTCCTTCCACTTCATCCTTAGCCACACTTTCATCAACAGCATCACCATTTTCCGCAGGAGGCTGAACCTGTTCATCTTCGGGCAACGGCTCTTCCACATAGTCGTTCTCAAAAGCATCAGCCGGGACCTCATAAATCCTCACTTGCGGCTTTTGTGGATCCTTAACCAGCACATACTTTCCTTCATTCAACTTCATACACAGATCCACAATAGACTTAACTATTCCCCATATTCGCGGTATTCAGATTTATCTGGCCAGCAAACTCCCTCGGCTTATACCCAACAACTGCCAATATAACATGATTAAAATGATCACGAGGATGAACCCTAGTCACATAACCCAATTTCATCATATCAGCACTAGCCAAAATTGCTTGCGCAGTCCACTTAGCAATCTTATTAGCATTATTCTTCAACTCAGTTGCTAAAACCGCACCCCTTTGAGTATCCAACTTCCTCCTCCAATCCACACCCGAATACTTAGGATCAAACTCATTCAAAGCATTCAAAGTCAAAAACGATTTCTTATCATTAACATCAATATAACTCTGAACCTCACACCTAACAACCAAATTGGTATCATTATCCAGCTTCCAACGCCTATACTTATACCCAACCGACGCCACTTCCTCACCTTCACTAGCAAACGGATTCACCTCATCAAAACTCACCTTCCCCCCATCCCTAACCAAAACCTGCTGCGAGAAATTCTGATTAATAAACGCAGCCTCAACAGACAACGAATGAGCCGAGTTAATATCATCCTTAGCCTCAGGCAAAGGCTCCTGCGAAGTCTCATTAACCGACAACAAATCCAACTGCGACCCATCCCTCTTATCAAAAAACAACTTATTCCCAACTCGCTGAATCACAATATCCCAACTATAAACAGACCTAGGCGCACACATCAAAGTAGACAAAATACTATCAGTAGCAAAAACCGTAGCCTTATCCTCATTCGCCAACCTACGGATAACAGGATCATCCGTCGTCGTAACCTTAAAAAAGTTCCTATTCTTAAAACGCTCCAACCTACGCTCATTCTTAGGAGTAATCCTATCATAACTTTTATCATAACCCTCAACCACACCACAAGTAACCAAATCCTCAGGATCACCCACATTATACGACAACTTACTAAACGCGGAAAAGGGTATCTGGTCAAGCATATTCCACTCAGGTTGAATATCAACAGACGATTTAAAAACCGCAGACTCGCGTCTAGCAGCGTTATAATTACCTTGATTATTAGACCTGTTAGCATTATACTGCCTATCTCTTCTCACCCTCTGCTTCTCAGCTTCGCGCTTTTTCGCCTCGACTTCCTCGTCTCTCCGCTGAGGCAGCTGGTTGCGATTATTCTGGAACCTCCATTTTGGGCCGAACTTGGGCTTGGGGATGGGCTTCCCGTCGACTAAGCGGAAAGAGTTGTCGTCTTCTGGGTTTAAGAGGCCGTCTTCGGTGGTGAAGTCGAAAGGGGAGTCGTGGGTTTTGTTGGTGTTTTTGTTTTGGTAGGTGTTTGATCGGGTCCAGTCTGCGATACGGCCGAGCTTGTCCGAGCGGGAGAAGGGGGCGAAGGGGACGTTGGATGGGGAGGTGGTTTCGGGTGGGCCCCAGCCGTCTGGGTTGAATGGGACGTCGTTGATTAAGAATCCTACCATTGTTTTTGGTTTTGTGATTTTTGATTTGTGATTTGAGAGAGACTGATAATGAAGGAGATGACGAGGGGGGTTTTGGGAGATTAGGAGGTGAAGATAAAAAAGGATGAAACCCTAGTTGGGCGTGTTGTTTTAATACTATGGTCACACGTTTAAACAAGAAAATACTACAATGTTCCAACGAAATTCATTTATGGCCCGTTTGGTTTGTTGCTAAAATTCATAGAGAGTGTGTTTGGTAAAAGTAGCAATGAGTTATGAGTTGTGAACAGTAGCTGTGAGCAGTAGTCACAGCTCACAGCTTTTTAAAGAAGAATTAGAAAATGAGTTATTCTAAAAAATAGCAAAGCACACCGCTCCTTTGTCAAACGAACAATAAAAATCAAAAAGTTCATTGCTCGTTGCTCATCGCCCCAAAAAACTTCAAAGAGCTGCGCGCCAAACATAGCCATAATAGGTATCGGATTTGGTATGTGATAGAATGATAATGAATATGAAAAAGTGTATCATTACGATTGTTTATGTTTGGTTGATAAAATATGGAATGAAAAAGTGTATAGATATTTGAATTTTGTAGTGGGAAATGGATTTCATAGACACCAAATGGGTGTGTAATGAATCTATGACTATGATATACGCATTTCATTCTCGGGCTCACTAAACAAACACCATTAATCAGAATGAAATTCATAGATCCATTCCGATAAGCGCATACCAAACGCACCCTTAGATCACTCTAACTTTATTTATTTTTTTAAGTTTCCCGATAAAATTTAAAGTAAACTGCAAAAATTGTCTCTAAATTTTTTGATTTTTGCGAAAAATGTCCCTAACATTTTATTTTCGTCACTTCACTATTCCCGCCATCAAATCCATCTGACAGACCCACTCACACATACCTTTGTGTTGAGGGACATTTTTTGCAACAAAATTTCCATTCTTTCATTATTATATAACACGATTTACATACTATAATTGCACACCCGCTACCATCTACTCACTCACACACTTAAGAACATAATAAAGGTGATATGCGGTTGCAGTAATATTGCTATCATCAAGACATCTTGGACGAAATCCAGGAAGAAGGTTCTTCTTCTGCCTCAACATGGTAAGACTCGTTATACTGAATTAGAGGGAGTTATTTACATTAAATGTGACTCACTGTGTTGTAGAAGATTTAAGTTGTAGATGAATGTTTTACTTGGCTGTGATGATCCTTTGATAGTGTCGTGTTGTTGCGGTAAGTGGAAGGATGGTAGAGCGAGACAAACGGTCTCCTCAACAACCTCTACATGCGCAGCCACGACATGTATTGGTTTGAGCCAACTTTTATTTTATCTTTGATATATCGTTACACTTTAGTTTTTTTTAAGGAAAATGCTAAACAAACTAGATAAAAGTAGACGAACACGCACGCAAAACACCGATTTAGAGTTAGATATATCTGTTTCTGTTATTTTTTTCTTATTTCTTTTTTTTTACACTTCTATCGTGATTGAATATGTATGCTTATATACTATTTCGGATTCTTAATGGTTTTGAAGGCGCAGATTCACAGAAAAACGCTCATGCAACCAGTGTGACTCTGAACCTGGAAGGTACGCAGAGAATTTTTATAGGTAACCTGCTATACACACAACTTGATGTTCTAATGTTTACCTACATTAGCGTAAGACTTAGTTATTATTTCAGATATATAAAATAATATAGATAGTATTATACTACTATGCGCGAAGGCCTTTCATGTGGTTTCCCAGTAGTAGCGTAGGAACATATGAGACATTCGGTGAAATCGAGTAATGCGCAGGTTGTTAGGTAATTAAGCATAAGTTTGTTGATTATTCATAAGTTTGTTGATTATTCAAATCGTCTAATGAAACCGATATTTCGAATAATGCCCATATTTTTTTTTCATGTAATGTCGTTATTAGCGGTAACAAACTGTTGGACATAGCATCATAAAATCAGGTGTCAAGGGGTTCTTATTTTTAGCCTTTTTTTTACCCATTAGTTGTACTCTAACACTTGGCGTTCGATGATTTTTCAATGTACATTGACACTAATAGGTTACCGCAAGTGATGCCTAATTAGCTTATAAATAGTTACTATACCTACCAAATATGTCCGTCATTTTATATTGTCATTGTTGGTGATCTAAAATTGTTAAATATAGTAACACCCATTTGTATCAGATAAGCACTTCATTTACATGCCTATATGTTACTAAAAAGCACAGGCTTCCAATTATTTCCAACTATCTATGATCATTATGAATGCTTATACCACCAATGTTATTTATTTCTTGCTGCTGTAGAATAACAGTGGCAGTGTCAGCCGCGGAGGAGAGGTATAAAGTAGCTATAAGAGAAGCGAAAAAGGCAGTGGCTCAGGCGAAGGACAAGGCGTACAAAGATTTGTACAAGAAATTGGACTCCAAAGAGGGGGCTAACGACATATTTAGGATTGCTAAAGCCCGTGGGAGAAGAAGGAGGGATTTAGGAAACGTCAAATATATCAAAGATGTAGGCGGTCGGACCATTGTGTGCGAAGAAGATATTAGGAAAAGATGGGGAGAGTATTTCTCCTCCCTTTACAATGGAGGAGGCATTGCAGGAAGCGGGGAAGAAGAGTATACTACCCAACTACCTGAATGCTACTATTCGAGGATTAGTCAACCAGAAGTGAAGGTTGCAATACAGAAGATGGGAAGGAACAAAGCGGTAGGGCCGGACCAAATCCCCATAGAGGCTTGGAGGTGCCTGGGCCAGGAGGGGGTAAAATGGCTGACTTTCCTCTTCAATAAAATCTTCGCCGGTGATAAGATGCTGGAAGAATGGATACTCAGTGAAGTCATCCCCATCTACAAGAACAAGGGGGATGTGCAAGTGTGCAGTAATTATAGGGGCATCAAGCTCCTTAGTCACACCATGAAGCTTTGGGAGAGAGTTATTGAGAGGAGGCTGAGAAGGGAGACGAGGGTGTCTGAGAACCAATTTGGTTTTATGCTAGGAAGGTCCTCTATTGACGCTATTCACCTACTCAGAAGTCTCATGGAGAAGTATAGAGAAAGACAAAAGGACCTGCATATATCGTTCCTTGACCTTGAAAAGTCATATGATAGTGTCCCACGAGAGTTGATTTGAAGAACTTTTATTCATAAGGGAACCCCAAGGAGATTCGTGAGAGTCATTAAGGATATGTACGAGGGGGCCAAGACCCGTGTTCGGTCCACCGTGGGGGTCTCAGAGTTTTTCCCTGTGGAAGTTGGGTTCCACCAGGGATCTGCTATAAGTCCATACCTCTTCGCCTTGATTCTTGATGACTTATCTCGAGGGATTCAAGAGGGTATCCCGTGGAGCATGATCTTTGCTGACGACATTGTGTTGGTGGCATAATCGGTGGAAGGGTTAAACAACATGCTTGAGCTCTGGAGGGAGGCTCTTGAAGACAATGGTCTTAGGGTGAGCAAGGAGAAGACTGAATACTTGAGATGTGTTTTTGGGAGGAACGAGTCAGACCACCACAAGGATATTCGGATCGGTGACCAGATCCTGCCACCCAAAGAGTCTTTTAGATATATGGGATCGATGATTCACAAATCAGGGAGGATAGATGAGGACGTAACCCACCGGACCAGAGCTGGTTGGGCGAAATGAAGGGCGGCGTCGGGGGTCCTCTGTGACAGGAACCTGCCCATAAAGTTAAAAAGAAAATTTTATAAGGTGCGATTAGACCGGCTATGTTGTACGGGTCAGAGTGTTGGCCCATCACCAAGGCCCATGCCAATAGGGTAGAGATGGCTGAACTGATAATGCTAAGATGGACGTGTGGTAAAACCTTGCTTGACATGATCCCGAACGGAGTTTTAAGAGCAAATCTTGAGGTCGGAAATATTATTGCGAAGATGAGAGAAGGTAGGTTGCGGTGGTTCGGCCATGTTTGGAGGAGGCCAAAATCAGCGCCGGTTAGAAGGGTCGAGACGATTTTAGTCGATGGTATGAGAAGAAGGGGCATACCCAAACTCAGGTAGGAGGATAGAATTAAGCTAGACATGTCGGAGCGTCTCTTGTCAGAGGACATGACCTCAGATAGGAAGGGTTGGCGAGATAGGATTTGGATCTGCAGTTAGTCTTGGCTTGGGTATTAGTGGGTTAGGTCTGCTTTGGTGGGGATAGGTTTTTAGGCGCCTCTTGGTTGCCTACTCTTTTGTTTTCCCTTGTGCCTTGCCGTAGCTTTAGGCCCCGTGCGTTGCTTCGCTTTGCTCTATGCTCTGTGTTGTTTTGTCTTCCTGCTTTTCTTGTCGTGCTTTTGTTTTTGGTTCCGTGTTTTGCTTTGCCTTAGCTGTAGGTTCGTGCGTTGCTTTCACCTTGCTCTGTGTTACCCCCTTAGGTCTGCCTGTCTTTCCTTGTGCTTTGGTTTATGTGTTTTTGTTTGTGCTCGCTTATGTGCTTTTTGGCTTGTGCTCTCTCTCGTACCCCCTTGCCTGGTTTTTCCTGCTTTTGCTTGTTGGTTACTGTCTTCTGCTCTATGTTCTTTTATTTCTAACTCGCACATCTGCACTTGTCGGAGGTCTCGTTTGAAGCAGTCTCTCTACTCCCGGGTTTATCCTGGGATAGGGGTAGGATCTGTCTACATTTTACCTCCCCCATACCCTGCCTTGGCGGGATTGAGTTTGTTGTTGTTGTTGTTGTTGTGTAGTGGCGGCCAAGATTTTTCTTCAAAAAAATGTTAGGAAAATGATAGCTATGGAACCTGAAAATCAGCCTTGCTGATGTGAAACACGCAGACATGAACAAAGCTGTATACCGATGACGACAACGGCACAACCACTACCGAAATACTTACAACAGCTGTAAGAAAACAATTGTTTAGAGAGGATCAAAAAGACGGACATGAACAAAACATAAAGAAGCAAAAGCATGAATAGGAGGTTAATCACAATAAGCAATTTCGTCACAAAACAATGTCATAAATACATAATTTTAGTGGATTATGCGTGCAGGGTTATCGCGTGTCAAATTAGAGAATATTACAGTGCGTTGTTGATGTTTATTTCATTATGAGGTTTTGGATTATGAGCGATTGTTTTTTTTTTTTTTTTTTTTTTTTTTTTTTTTTTTTTTTTTTTGATGAGAAGGTGAAAGTTTTATTAATTATCAACAAATTACATCATTCATGAAGGAAGGATAGACATGCCTATCCTCCTTCTATACATCCAAATTGACCATAGAACACTGATAAACAATCGTTTATTTCATTATGAGGTTTTCCCTGGTGCCTTGCCGTAGCTTTAGGCCCCGTGCGTTGCTTCGCTTTGCTCTATGCTCTGTGTTGTTTTGTCTTCCTGCTTTTCTTGTCGTGCTTTTGTTTTTGGTTCCGTGTTTTGCTTTGCCTTAGCTGTAGGTCCGTGCGTTGCTTTGGCCTTGCTCTGTGTTACCCCCTTAGGTCTGCCTGTCTTTCCTTGTGCTTTGGTTTATGTGTTTTTGTTTGTGCTCGCTTATGTGCTTTTTGGCCTGTGATCTCTCTCGTACCCCCTTGCCTGGTTTTTCCTGCTTTTGCTTGTTGGTTACTGTCTTCTGCTCTATGTTCTTTTATTTCTAACTCGCACATCTGCACTTGCCGGAGGTCTCGTTGGAAGCAGTCTCTCTACTCCCGGTATTATCCTGGGATAGGGGTAGGATCTGTCTACATTTTACCTCCCCCATACCCTGCCTTGGCGGGATTGAGTTTGTTGTTGTTGTTGTTATGTAGTGGCGGCCAAGATTTTTCTTCAAAAAATGTTGGGAAAATGATAGCTATGGAACCTGAAAATCAGCCTTGCTGATGTGAAACACGCAGACATGAACAAAGCTGTATACCGATGACGACAACGGCACAACCACTACCGAAATACTTACAACAGCTGTAAGAAAACAGTTGTTTTGAGAGGATCAAAAAGACGGACATGAACCAAACATAAAGAAGCAAAAGCATGAATAGGAGGTTAATCACAATAAGCAATTTCGTCACAAAACAATGTCATAAATACATAATTTTAGTGGATTATGTGTGCAGGGTTATCGCGTGTCAAATTAGAGAATATTACAGTGCGTTGTTGACGTTTATTTCATTATGAGGTTTTGGATTATGAGCGTTGTTTTTTTTTTTTTTTTTTTTTTTTTTTTGATGCAAAGGTGAAAGTTTTATTAATTATCAACAAATTACATCATTCATGAAGGAAGGATAGACATGCCTATCCTCCTTCTATACATCCAAATTGACCATAGAACACTGATAAACAATCGTTTGGTAATCCTCCATCCATATATCGGATAGAACAAGAAAGCACAAGTCTGAGGCTTAAGCCCAACATATGCTATCAGCTCAGAACCATATGCTAACTTCCCAATTCACCTTATATGCACCAAAGACCATAACTTCTTGATTACATTTCCATACTCATCACAACCTCAAGTCACTCAACCCACATCCACAATAAAAAGAGGTGTAAATGAGCAGGCATCATCAAGCAAGTTATAGCCCCCATTCACACTAAATGAGGGGCTCTTCTTAGCCATAACTACATTTCCATCTATTTGATTTTTAATAACAATCAGCAGCTACAACCTCATTGATTGAAACAAAAGCCAAAATGGATGGGCATCACTAGGCAAGAAACACTCTCCCTCAAATAGATCCAACCTAACCTCCTGTGACTGTGTATTGGATGGACCAAGAAAGATCATCTTGCACTCACTCTCTATTCCATCCATCATACACAGTCCGCCCAGATCATATACCCTTCACAGAGGAGAGCCATACTTTATGGTACATCATCCCAGTGTAGACCTCCTATTGATCCAGCATAGTAACTAGTTCCCTCCCAAGGCCAAACCAGAAAGCTATGGGGATCAGATAGGTATAGTCATACCAGGTTGACTCCAAGATACAAGGTACTCTCCACTGTTATGACCTGCATAAAGCTATGATTGATCATATGGCAAGATCAAATCAGAGCAAACATACTGTAATTCAATTGTTGTTCCAAATACCCTTTTTAAACATTCCAAACTGTCACAAACCATACTAGACTGCCAATCTTGAATTACTAGATACCATCATTTAGCCAGGCTATCATCCCAGTCTTTCATTACCCACTCATTATCATATTGAAATCTCATGGAGACTTTCCATTCTTTACTGACTTCCAGTATTTTGTTGGATCTTTTAACCTTCAAACTTGCCAATCTTAATCTGACATTATTGACTATTACATTTAAACACTCTTTGCAGCTTCTTTTCTCATTGTTAAAGAGTCTTTTGTTCCTTTCATTCCATAGGTAATAGACACATGTTGCAAAGCATACCCTTCTCAAAATACTCATGATGGATTTGTTGCAGGGCATCTTTAATATACTATCAAGAATGTCATCCCATCTATTAGTCCATCCTTCCTGCTTTATTCTCCTCTTCACGTCAGTCCATATTGTGATTGAGAATGGGCATTCAAAAAACAAATGCTCATGTGAATCTGGACACAATTCACACAAAGCACAACACATTTGTTTTCCTGGATACCACTTCAACAATCTGTCTTGAGTAGTAAGTGTTCCCATAATAGCCAGCCACAATATGAAGGAGTGTTTGGGAGGGCAGTGGGAGAACCACACCACATCAGACCAAGGCACTGTTACATCCACATTCCTCCAATCATTCCACACCCTGCTGATAGAGAACTTCACCATATCACCTCCATTAGTTGTCCAAAAGGTTTTGTCTTTATGCTCAACATTAATATCTGGAACAGGAATTGTTTGTAGCAATGGATAAGACCTTCTTAAAACATTAGGACACTTCCATGTCCCATTATGGATCATATAAAAAATCTTAGCATTCCATTCACTATTAGCATTCAGAATAGCATCTTTAGGGACCATATTACTTAGCACTCCACCCTCCCACCATTTATCATGCCATAGGAAAATAGATTTACCATCACCAACCTGATGCATAATTTAGTGTTTCATCTTGTCCCTTAATGCTAAAATTTGTTTCCACCCACAACTGGAATTACTTTCACATTTTTCCTCCCATAAACTGCATCCTTTTAACCTGATTTCATTGATCCACTTGACCCACAAAGATTCCTTGTTACTAGCTACATTCCAAAGATGCTTAGCCATGAGAACCTCATTCCAATCTGCAAGATTTTTAAGGCCTAAACCACCTTCCTTTTTAGGTTTACAAATATGTTTCCAAGCAACTTTTGCTTTGCCTCTGGATAGTTCACCTTGGCACCACAAGAAGCCTTTTAAGAGCTTATCAATATCATTGACCACACTCTTAGGTAGAATGAACACAGAGGCCCAATAAGCCTGCATAGAAGCTAGAACTGAAGCAACAAGTTGCAATCTTCCTGCATAAGATAATAGCTTATTCTTCCAGTTGTTGACTTTAGTCTTGACTTTATCAATTAAGCATTTGCAATCATTGAATCCAATCTGCTTTGTAATAAGAGGCACTCCAAAGTAGGAGACTGGAAGCTTCCCCACTTTGAATGGCATCATAGATATGATTTGTTGTTTAGTCACATCATCTACATTTCCAAAAAAAATTGTGCTCTTTCCCAAGTTAGGCTTTAGACCAGACATAACACTAAAATCATCTAACACCTTCTTAACCACAGCAGCAGAATTGACATCACCATGACATAACACCAGGAGGTCATCAGCAAAGCAAAGGTGAGAAATCTTCAACTTTTTACAACCCCAATGGTACTTGAAACTGTTGTCTTCATCTATATGCTTCTGCATAAGTTGAGTGAAGATTTCCATGACAAGTGTGAAGATATAGGGAGAAATGGGATCCCCTTGTCTAAGACCTCTTCCACCCTTAAAGTAACCATGTCTTTCACCATTTACACAAATACAAAAGGCAGTAGTTCTCACACAGACCATTATCCAATTTATCATTCTTGTGGGGAAACCAAACATGTTTAAGGCACCTTCAAGAAAATCCCAATTTACTGTGTCATTTTGAATATCAATCTTCATAGCCATCCTTTTAGCACCATTTTTCCAATTATAGCCCTTCAATTACTCCTGTGTGAGAAGAATGTTAACTGTGATTTGCCTTTGGTTTCTTATTTTTTTACTAATGTAGGAGTTGAGAATATTGTCCATTACTTTTTTTTAACTATTAATTGCTTGGGATTCTAATTAGTAGCATTGGTGAGACGAAAATATCTGTTTACTTTGTTGTTTTGGCATGCTGGTTTAAATGGAGCTAATTTCATGCTTGGTGTGTGTAACACCTATATGAATACAAATATACCATGGACCTTCCTGATTTGGTTATCTTTAATGGATCAACAATCCTATTCACAAAAAGAAAGATCCAAATCCATACAGAAAACTGATAACGCTACACGCGTCGTTCGGGGTCAAAGGAACTTCCTTTTCGTCGAGCAAGTTTTTCAACACCCTAGGCAGTGAACCTAATCGTTGTAGTGTAGTATTAGGGTAAGCCACGGGTATTGATATCGTTCTCTAGGGGAATAGGAATGCTAGTGAGAAGTTACTACGCTAAGGTTGGGGTTGAGGAAGATTATTTTTTTTCTTTTTATATTTTTTAGGAAAGGAAAGGTACGAATCTCGGGGTTTTGATTTGGGGGGTTGGTATTGCTACCGATTACTCTACTTATCTAATTATCTAATCTAAGGTGTATGTAGTCTATGTCTAATTATTGTGTGCTCGTATGATAGTTTAAAGATGTGTTTACTTAGGTTTTACTACTCCTTAATTATCTCCTATTGGTGGTTGAATTGTCACGTCCTTATTCTTAGTTGCGTTGTGTGTCTAAGGTTGTAGGGTATGCGTTTCTCCCTAACTCTTTGAACTTACCAAAGGGTCTCGTCTACAAAACCCACTAGGGATAATAAACTCTTACTCTAAGGCACTCTTTGGATGGTTTAGCTTACAACTACTCAAGGAGTTATATTCTAAGGTTCACAAAGATTTAATCAAGCATTCAGTACACAACGAATGACCTATCGCATTACTAGATCATTAATCAACTAAGATAAGAGACAACCAATCAATATTTAATAATTAAGTTTCATATTCCCTAAGCAAACACACAAGTAAATTAGCCGGACATGGAAAACATGCAAGCATACACACAAATAATCAAAGACATAATTGTATTAATGAAGTAAAACACTTATCTTGGTGTAAGATAGGGTTTGGAACCCTAAAATACTGTACAAGACATCCTTGGTTCGGTTTAGGTTTTTACTCCAAAAGACTACACACAAATACTGAAAAATTCGGATTCTATATATAAGATTACACATGTGACGGCGTCACCTTATGTTTTGTGACGCCGTCGTGTCGCCGTCATTAGGGTTTCGTCTTGGCCACGTTAGACTTGCGACAGCGTCACCTTATGCTTGTGACGCCGTCCTCTTCAGCTTCTGACGCCGTCTGGATTGCATCTAGGCCGTCTGAGTTGCGACGGCCTACTCTTTTATAACTTGACGTCGTCACTTGAAAATAGGAGTTTTGGCTTCTGTCCCGTCACAAAATCCTCCGACGGCGTCGCGTATAAGCTGTGACGCCTTATGTTTTCAGCAGCTTTGAGTGTCTCGATTCTGACTTTGGCCATTTTCTTCGTAAATTCGCGCCTTTTCATCCAAATAAGTGCTATTCCAGCATTTTGCCTTCAAGAGACCTAAAAAGTGAAAAGGAACGATATTAAGCAATAACGGATACAAAAGTGATCAAATAAGGGCTTAAACGACCCCTCAAAAAGGTACCTTTTAAAACCTTATCAAATATCCCTACACTTGGTATTTGCTTGTCCTCAAGCAAATGTGCTTTTAGCCAATTAATTTATAAGTTAGGGGTCATGAAGCATTGGTTTAAAACGGTCCACAACACATATAAGCCCCGCAAAAGTCATAACAAGCACGGAAATTACATACTAGCACCTCACATGGGGTGTTTGGATACTCAAATCTCTCTCGGGTGTATATGAAATATAACAAATTGGAAATGGAAGATAAACACTCATTAACCGGTCCTAGTACATAGATTACCATAGGCTTGAGAATAGATCAAACCTCCATCGCTTTGGCGTAAGCACCTAGGAAAGACTATCAAAGAGGTCTTTAAAGGGTTGTAATGTTAGGCTTACGGTAGGGAAACAAAGGGTTTGGTGGGATAGGCTATTTAGTGGTGGCAAGTAAAAAATCTCTATGTTAAAAGCATACGAAGAATATGCGTTGCTAAGCCAAGACTGGACACTCTAGACTCTAGCTAACTAAAATAAACAAACATAAATTTAAAGGATAAATGTAGGATGGTAGCCCGTATGTTTTTTTTTTTTTTTTTTTTTTTTTTTTTTTTTTTTCACTTTATTTTTTTTCTTTTCTCTTTTTCTCTTTTTTTTTCGATTTTTTTTCATACACTTTTAGTCTACCATCCTCTACGGTAACATCAAAATGATAGGGATTTATAGGCACATCCCTACACTTGAGTTTTTATTACTCTAACACTAATTTGACCCAAATTGAAAAGATCAAAATACTTGGGGTACATTATTATGCAAACAAAGGGAATTTGAATTTAACGTTCCCTTCCCGTCATTTCATAAACTTTAACTTTTCCCATGAATCCCAATCGTCCCAAAACTGTATACAAAGGATATGACTCGACTTAGCAACTCATGCAAGCAACCAGATAATTGAACTAAGGGTTTAGGGTGATAACAATAATGCACTAAAAGTGAGTGCATACAGGGTAGGCTAAGGCGATTTGGGTGTATATTTGGGGGTGGGGTGTAAACAATGCTCTTCATTGATATTTCGGAAAAACCGAAACATCACGAGAACCGCGAAAAGGATAGGCTCTGAGGGGTTAACTAGGGGTATCGTGTACTAAAGATGAGTACAACGCAAAGGGTGTGGGGGAATTACTCAACCAATGTGGAAAAAGTAATTATATTACGGGTATCAAACAAGGGTTATCCTAATGCCTCTTATCATTTAGTTATTCCTAACTACACAAGTGTAGTCTTACTAGCGATCTCGGAATGCATCACAAAACAAGTTCTAGAATCTATTATACTACCAGTTCACACTCTAAGCATTAAAGATGAATGCTTTAATTCCTACTAATCTAAGGGCGATCCTCACATTTTGGGTGGAATTTAGGTGGTAAAGGGTTTTTGTGCTAGTCATGCAACTTCCTATCCGTGAGACGCTTTTGTTAAGACTAATGGCCCACTCCTATATGTCATGAAAAATTTTAAATTTGGTGCCAAAATTACCCTAACCGACATTTTCTCATGGTTTATTACACAAATACAATTGGACAAAGAAAATAATCAAGGATAAGCATAGTTTCAAAGTTCCCGTTTTATTTTCCATCCCTACACTTAAACTGAACATTGTCCCCAATGTTCCCCGAAAGTATCAAAGTTATGATAATGGAAGATAATTAAAAATGAAAGAAACTAGTACTCCCCTGATTAGCTCGGTAGGATCCGTGTGTGAAGTAGTGGTTAAATCCTTTCCAAGAAGAATTTATGCGTGAAAAGCTCCTTACAATCTTATGTAACTTCTTCTTGATAAATTAAACCTGCACACTTGAAGAAAACAAACGAAACCTTCGCGTAAAATCGGCGGTAATAATATATATAAGACTCGATTTAAACTAGGATATAATGCTTGTGGAATGGATGTTTACAGAATTTCTGGAAAATTAAGACCTGGAAAATTCCAAAAATTTATAAGTAGCTCAGAAAACGAGAAAAAAGTAATATGTTGTTTTTACTTCTTCCTAACGCCATCAGGTTGCGATCCTGACGCCGTCAGGTTATCCTAACAAAAACTGGTCTGCGATTTTCTGGAAAAAATTCTGGAAAATTTACATCTTTAGAACCTGGAAAAATTTCCGCAAAACACCCATTATGACTCGATACAAGCATTTAACTCGAACAAACACACATATATATCTTTTAGTTAATTGTTATTCTCATGTTTACATTTCTTTTGAAAACGTGTGTAATCCTCCCTACACTTATCCCTTATGTAAAATACCTTTATATGCAATTAAGACGAGGTTAAAAACAAAATAAAGCATTTTTACAAATTTAAACATGAGAATAAACAATCAATAAAAGACATATGACACTAACAAGCAAACAATTAAGCATGGGTTGCCTCCCACGAATCGCTTTTCTTTATTTAAGAGTCTTGTAGCTAGACTCGTAGTCGTGCCCTCACGTTTTCCTCCTCTTAGAAGCCCATTCAATTATCTTAACTCTGTTCTCATCACGAATATATTCAGGGCCCAATTCTAGACAGGCGGTATAGAGAACCTTGTCCTTCCAATCAACTTCAAAGGCCGGAATGCTACCTACATCTAACTCATCAATGCCCCCAAACCTCTTATTTTTGCAGGGCATTATATATTTAACACATTCGGTCTCATTCGAGAAATTGACTATTCCTTCCTCTTAATCATAAACCATCTTAGATTCCTCAATAAATGGTCTCCCAAGTATCACATCTCCTAAAACTCCATCAATAATGCCTTTCACATTTTCTAGGATCATGAAATCACACCTATATGTGAAGTTCCCTACGAAGACATGCAATCCCTTAACCCTCCCAACATAGTTACTCACTTTCCTAGGGTAAAAGGGGTCCCTCATAGGTCCTAAACTTTCTCTCATGATCCAATTGTAGTAGAGCCTAGACATTATGTTCATGGGTGCTTTATAATCTATGTAAGTGTGATCCCTATATAAGTAACCAATCATGCACGGTATTTTGATATTTTTAGGGTCACCACTTTTTATGCATGGTTCGAAAGGCGGTCGCGGGAAGTTAACTACATTATAGTGATAAGCAGTTTCCTTTCCATTAGGGTATGAATCGAAATACTCCCTAAGTTCCTCCTCCTCCTTACTTCCGTCCATAATCTCCAAAACCTTATAATCTCCTTCTACAATTTCATCTTACGAATCACTTGAGGTTGAATCACTATCTAAGGTACCAATGGATTCCTCAAGGGCTTTTTCAAGTGCATTTTCAATTATCCTATTAAGTTTCTTAAGCTCTCCAATTTCACTAACAATGCGAGCTCGGAGTTGGTTGGCAAAAGTTGGATCGAGTGGTGGGTGTTTATTTGATGGGGAGTTGTTGCTTGGTGGTTTATCACCTTCCATGATGAAAAGTGATGGGGTTACGAACAAAGGTCACGAAGAAGGGGGATAGACAACGAGAAAGCTAAAAATGAGAAAAAAGTTTACTTGATAGGAATCAAGTAAAGAAACCTAAACGAGGTGGACTACTAACTAGCTATTCTATTCCCCGTCAGCGGCGCCAAAAACTTGATAACGCTACACGCGTCGTTCGGGGTCAAAGGAACTTCCTTTTCGTCGAGCAAGTTTTTCAACACCCTAGGCAGTGAACCTAATCGTTGTAGTGTAGTATTAGGGTAAGCCACGGGTATTCATATCGTTCTCTAGGGGAATAAGAATGCTAGTGAGAAGTTACTACGCTAAGGTTGGGGTTGAGGAAGATTATTTTTTTTCTTTTTATATTCTTTTAGGAAAGGAAAGGTACGAATCTCGGGGTTTGGATTTGGGGGGTTGGTATTGCTACCGATTACTCTACTTATCTAATTATCTAATCTAAGGTGTATGTAGTCTATGTCTAATTATTGTTTGCTCGTATGATAGTTTAAAGATGTGTTTACTTAGGTTTTACTACTCCTTAATTATCTCCTATTGGTGGTTGAATTGTCACGTTCTTATTCTTAGTTGCGTTGTGTGTGTAAGGTTGTAGGGTATGCGTTTCTCCCTAACTCTTTGAACTTACCAAAGGGTCTCATCTACAAAACCCACTAGGGATAATAAACTCTTACTCTAAGGCACTCTTTGGATGGTTTAGCTTACAACTACTCAAGGAGTTATATTCTAAGGTTCACAAAGATTTAATCAAGCATTAAGTACACAATGAATGACCTATCGCATTACTAGATCATTAATCAACTAAGATAAGAGACAACCAATTAATATTTAATAATTAAGTTTCATATTCCCTAAGCAAACACACAAGTAAATTAGTCGGACATGGAGAACATGCAAGCATACACACAAATAATCAAAGACATAATTGTATTAATGAAGTAAAACACTTATCTTGGTGTAAGATAGGGTTTGGAACCCTAAAATACTGTACAAGACAACCTTGGTTCGGTTTAGGTTTTTATTCCAAAAGACTACACACAAATACTGAAAAATTCGGATTCTATATATAAGATTACACATGCGACGGCGTCACCTTATGTTTTGTGACGCCGTCGTGTCGCCGTCATTAGGGTTTCGTCTTGGCCACGTTAGACTTGCGACGACGTCACCTTATGCTTGTGACGCCGTCCTCTTCAGCTTCTGACGCCGTCTGGATTGCATCTAGGCCGTCTGAGTTGCGACGGCCTACTCTTTTATAAATTGACGTCGTCACTTGAAAATAGGAGTTTTGGCTTCTGTCCCATCACAAAATCCTCCGATGGCGTCGCGTATAAGCTGTGACGCCGTCACCTTATGTTTTCAGCAGCTTTGAGTGTCTCGATTCTGACTTTGGCCATTTTCTTCGTAAATTCGCGCCTTTTCGTCCAAATAAGTGCCATTCCAGCATTTTGCCTTCAAGAGACCTAAAAAGTGAAAAGGAACGATATTAATGTTGGCCTTTATAACGGGATCTATGGTCTTAACGTTTCAATCACAATTGTACCAAATGAATGTTGTGCAAATATTAAACAAACTGTAAATGTGTTTATGCATTAATCAAATATGTCATCATTGTTTACAAACAAATGTATCGAGTATATATACTGTAATGAAAGGGTACATTGAACCGTTGTGTCGGTTCTGTGATTTGGGCAGTTATTGATAACTGCTATGTGGCGGTTGTAACTGCTTTGTTGACTTTTCTTTATGGTTGACTTTTGTTGACCGGGTCATTTGGGGTTGTGACGGGTTTAGACGGGTCGATAGTGATTAACCCAATATTCTCCCCCTTAATCACAATCGGCTTGCTTTAGATCTTTGACTCCAATTAGTTGTCTCATGGTGAGGAATCTGATCTTCGGTAATGCCTTTGTCAGTATGTCATCCTTCTGAAATTCTCCACTTATGAATTCGACTTGTAGGTCTTCTCTTTCGATGCATTCTCTTATAAAGTGGTATTTTATATCAATGTGCTTACTTCTTCCATGGAATACGGGATTCTTCATTAGTTCGATGGCGGACTTGTTGTCGACCAGTATTGTAACTTTTTCTTCTTCCGTGTGTGTAAGCTTGCTAAGCAGTCTCTTTAACCATAATGCTTGTGTTGCTGCTGCTGTTGCTGCAATGAATTCGGACTCACATGATGATAGAGCTACCGTGGCTTGCTTTTGTGTACTCCAGCTGATTGGTGATTCACCGTAGTAGAAGATAATTCCAGTAGTGCCTTTGCCTTCTTGAGTGTTGACTCCGTAGCTGCTGTCACTATAACCTTGTATTTGTTTTCTTCCATTGTACTTGTAGGTGATTCCATAGTCTTTTGTTCCTTTAACATAGCGTAGTACTTGCCTTATAGCTTTCATGTGTTGTTCCTTCGGTTCTTGCATAAAACGACTAAGTAATCCAACGGAGTAACTTAAGTCGGGTCTTGTATGTAACAAGTATCGTAAGCATCCAATCAAGCTTCTATATTCAGTTGAGTTGACCGTTGTTTCTTCAGTGTTCTTTGTTAGTCTTGTTCCTGGATCCATAGGTATTAAAGTTTCGTTGCAGTCTAGCATTCCAACTTCTTTTAGGATCTTGCTTGCGTAGGCAGATTGCTTTATTGATATGTCACCTCCAGTTTGTGTGACTTCAATTCCTAAGTAGTAGGATAGTAATCCTAGGTCACTCATCTCGAATTTCTCTTCCATTTGAGTTTTGAACTTGTCTATTTCTTTCTTTGGTGTGCCAGTGATGATTAAATCATCCACATAGACTCCTACTAGAAGTATTGAGTCTTTTGACTTCTTTGTGTAGACAGCTTGTTCTAAAGCGTACTTCTTGAAATCTAAGGACTTCAAGGTATTATCTAACTTTATGTTCCATGCACGTGGTGCTTGTCTTAATCCGTATAGAGCTTTTATCAATCTGTAGACTTTTCCATTCTCTTTTATAAATCCTTCGGGTTGTGTAACATACACTTCTTCTTTTAAGTCTCCATGCAGAAATGCAGATTTGACGTCTAGGTGATGTACTTCCCATTTATTATTAGCAGCTATGGCTAATAGTAGTCGGACTGTTTCCATTCTTGCTACAGGTGCAAAGACTTCTTCAAAGTCTATGTCATGCTCTTGTATGTAGCCTTTTGCTACTAGTCTAGCTTTATGCTTGACTATATTTTCATTAGCATCTTTCTTGGTCTTGAATACCCACTTTAATCCAATGGCTTTATGTCCTTTTGGTAGAGTGGTTAGTTCCCATGTATTGTTTCTAGTGATGGAATCTAATTCGACCTTCATTGCTTCGATCCATTTTTGATCGTTCGATGCTTCCTTGTAATTCTTAGGTTCATCTTCAGCTAGTAATAAATGCTCGGGTAAAACTTACTCGGTGTTTTCATATAAATCATTCAATGTTCTAAAACCTTGTAATGGTGTGTGATCAAAGTTTGGATGTAAATTCCTGGTTGCAATTGAGTTACTTTGATTGATTGAATGTCTTGAGGTAGTTGGTGTAATTTGAGTATTTATTCTTGATGAAATTGTAGATGGTGTGCGAAATGTTTGTGAGGGTGAGTCAGTTGCTGATGTTTCATATTCATGATCATTGTTTGCAGGGATATCGTCGTCTTCTTCATCTGGATGGTTTTCGTGTTAGGTCACTAGTTTTACAAACACAAGTTATAGAGAAAGAGATGAAGGCGGGTGAACAAGTTATCACACACACACACACGTATAATAATACGGTTAAGGCAAAGAGAGTGAATGAAAAGAAAACTTGAACAACCAACCCTCAAATGAGGGTTTACAAGAGTATTTATAGGAGGGAAGCTAGGGCAACACTCCTAGTTCCCTTCCTTTCTTATATGGGCTTGGGCCTAAGCTTATGGGCCTTCTACATAAGCTTGACCTTAAACAAACATAAAGGCCATAATAAAGCTACCTATTACATATGAAATATAAATACTTGAAATACTGTTTAGGAGTGATTCCAACAATCTCCCCCTCAAGTATATATGAATGTAAACGGTGGAGGCGTTGATGTAATAGTAGCTCTGACGTCTTCTGACATTCTTCTTTCTTGTGAGAGGAATTGCCTTGATTCGAACAATCTCCCCAGTGTAGAGAGATAGTTATCTTTGAACAGTTATGCTTCGACGTCATCTTTAACTTTGTTCTTTGATCATTGTTCTTTGTGGTGAAAGTGATAGTATGTTGCTGTCTGCATCAATCTGCCTCAGGTCTGCTTCGCTGCTCCAGTGTCTCCACGTCATTCTTCAACATGCTCACATGCTCTTTGACGTTGGAATTCAATACTGATGAAGTTCTCTAAGTCTTTAACTTTGTAGATTCTTTGGTTTGACGAAGAATCATTCTGACGGTTGTGTTGCTTTAGAATAGAACTTCCATTAGTGATGATGTTGGCGTAAGCATGAGAAGAATCAGCACGATCATCCCGCTCCGGAGCTTCCATAAGAAGAAAATATTTCAAAAGGTTAGTAATAAGCAGGTTCCGGCACTTACAAGTTTGAACTTCGAGAGTGTTAACAGCATAGTGTGAAAACACAACTCTAATTCTTACAAAGGCCGTTCCTGAACTGGAGTCCCACAAGTGAGATAACGTGATGTACCGAAGTACATCTACAGTTTAGATGAGTCGCTGAGGTACACCGAAGTATCACCTCACGACTGTAGACCGTTTGAGACACACTCCGCGTAATCCACGGGGAGTTACCGAAGTGACCTGCTGTCAGGGCTGTTTGATGTTGACCCTGGCAGGAGTTTCCATTCAATCACTGAGGATCACAGATGTGAACCTCTCATAAATGTTCTCGACATATTGCTAAGATCTGTGAAGGACTCGATATGAACCACTGATAATCTTATTTGTTGATCGTCAAGTGATAAAATGTCAAGTGTTCCTAAGAGATCTTTTGATGAATCTCGTGGCTCTAGACTCAATAGTGCGTTTTGGTTTTCCTGAGCGGAGACTAGGGAGAGGGTCTCCTTCTTCAATACCAGCGATCTCTAAGAGAAAGCCAATAGTTTACGTAGGGTTCCCTGTGAGAATGAAACAAGCTTCTGTTGAGAGAAACTTGAGTGGCTAAGAAGGTTTAGTGCATGCGTCACTGGGTCCATGACGACTTTTAATCTTCAATACCGGTGTCACTAAGTAACAGCCAGTAGCATATGAATTGAACCCGGTGTCTGCCCTAAGTTGAATAATCTGGAGGGCTGTTTCTTTTCACCCTTTACTTTACATTTCTTTTTGATTCTTCAACTCCTTCTTTCTCCGATTCTCATATTCTCCTTTTTACAATCATTCCTAAGGACTTCTAACACTAACTAATGGTAGTGTCCTTGGGTAGATCCCTCCGGCTCTGGCGGATCATAGGACGGTTATTCCTAACCTTAGTCACCTTATAACTCCATGACTAACCTATGTTGCCATTAAAACCACAGTTTGTGAAAACTCTCTCAAATGGTTTGTAAATGAAAAACATGTTTGAACCACTGTGAGAGATGATGTTTTGCATAAATACTCCCCCTCCACATGTGCTTAAGAGTATTAATGGTTCAAATGCACAGTGAGGAAAGAGCGCGCACATTTTGAATTGATCCACTGAAGATAGACAATCCTCCGCGAGACACGGTTACGTTGCATAGTTAAAGAGTTACATTGTCAGTTTTTAGGTGACAACTAGCTCTAATAACTATCTTGAACGTGTAGACAAACCTCGAAAGGTTGTCATACCCGTCAGAGTTCATGTCTATCAAGAGTTTCTCGAATGGTACTTTCTACTTGGACAAGTCCTTTGCGAGACACGTTTACATTACTAGCGAACTAGCTTGAAATTATTACCCGTCCAGGACAAGTCTTTTCGAGTTACTAACAGTTTAGTATCGTCAATTCGTTGGTTAAGTCTGAGGTACACAGATTCATTTGCATTTTGCACAACATATTTCTTATCACACAAATTTTCTCCCCCTCAAAAATGGCATAAAAATGTTATTTTTGATCGGTTGACAATAAATATGACCATTTCGAGTGTTGCGGGAAGAGTGACCACTGTGAACAATTTGTGAACACAGTTTTAATTCAAATACTCCCCCTCAACTAGTGATATAAACGGTTGAGGTTTTGAAAAATCATATGGGGAAGTACTTGTCTTTTTGAGCAAAACCTTGAAAAATGAAAGGTTTGATAGGTTTTACTCAAAAAATAAGAAGCTTTCGCTCCTTTTATAAGGATTGTGGCACTGAGGCATACCACGGGGTCCTTTCTTGACAATTACGGGTTGTACACTGTTATGTGTGCACAAGCCATCGACATATATAATCACACATCCAAAAATTTTAATGAAAGAACCAATTCAAGGAGTACCAGGGAGTCCAGTGATTTTTCCAGGAGTGGAAACAGGGCGTTGAAAGCCGGTAATGTTCATCTTGGGTCGACCACCAACAAAGCTCTCCAATCGTCTGAACTGATCCCTTCTGAACAACCTTTCATCAATCATTCTGATGATCCTTCTCACATCCCTTCTGTCCTTAGAGTTCCATCGCTTTGGGTTCCCAATCTTTTCATGTATATCCTTCAACCGATAAGCCAATCCATCCCTGACCAGCTTCAAAGTGTGATCCCCAAATTTGTGAAGATCGTCACACGCCATTAAGCAGTTTCGTTGAAGTTCACTGCGGTAAACGACTCCGAAAGGTTTGCTGATGAGCGTAAGTTGTGTAAGCTGGTTGATGTCGGGAAGATCAAGCTGTGGTGGAGTGAAGTTTACACGTTTCTGATAAGATTCAACGGCAAGCTGAAGATCTTCAACACGTTCTTTGATGACTATGCGTCTGATGAAGATGAGCAGTGACTTGATGAATTCACGTTGTACTTCAGTTGGAAATTTTCTCATGCGACCTTGAACTTTGGCAAGGTACATGTCTTCAATATCGTTGATGTTCAAATTCTCAAAGTCAGCTTCAGAGAATGCATAGTCCCTTTCGTCTTGTCTTTTGACCACAATCTTCTTGAGAAAAGTGTAGTCCCATTTAGATGATAGACCAACATGTTGGATGGCCACGATACTTTTAGTACTGAACACTACATGTTGAGACTTCTGGACCAAGCAGCTTCTGTAGTAGATTCTTCGGCGTTCCGGCCAATGGTGAATCCCATACATTGCATCTTGGTCATATGCTACCACTTTGTCGAAGAACATGTGGGTAGCACGTTCCTCGATGGCTATACAATCAGAGTATATTGCAGCAGGGAATGGAAGTGTCAGAGATGTAGCGTATTTCCTTGAACCATCGCCACCATGTTGAAGAAAATCTAAGTCTTTGTTGAAAAAGTGTCTGAAAGGAATCCTAGGCTGATCAGGTTGGCCAATGGTAGGTAGAGGTCGAGACCAGTCGGTGTAATATGGAGGATTGTCCCGTTTGGTGAAGTCGATGTTTGCTTCTGGGTTGAGCCAATCCATGTTGTTAGACATGGCTCGAGCAATGTTATCAAGGTGATATTCAACATCGATTGCACTTTCCGAGCTGTCTTTCAAAAGTAGGAATGCTTCATTCTTGATGCGCTTCAATTCAGATTTCGTCATCTTCTTCACACGGAACCTTTCTTGCAAAATCTTTGCATGCTCCAAGGTACTACCGTCTACCAATTCTTGACCTTCTTCAGGGTAAGGAGTGTTGTTAACAAGTGTAGCAAACCATTCAAATTCTTCAGTTTTATCGTCATCTAGCCATGATACGACGTCAGTATGAAACGTCTTCTTCTTCTTTTTCGAAGGCTTAGATGATGATTCTGGTTTCTGTCCTTGTTTGGTAGAGGTGGGTTGTTGTAGGGGCTCAAGGACCTCTTCATCGTCACCACCCGTATACTCAAAGTAATCACCTGTTTTTTGAGTCAGGGGTGGTAACTCGGAATCGTCCTGAGGTTTATCAGTAGAAGACCGAGGTGGAGGAGACTTTTGTTGAGAAGAAGTCCGTTGTTGAGGAGGTGGCATCGAAGAAGATTCACCAGACTGCTTCTGACATTTTGGTGCAGAGTCTTTATCTTTATCATCGTCATCTCTTGGCCGTTTGGGTTGATCGGCTGACTCCTTGCATGATGATCTGAGTTGAAAAGCAAGTAGACCTTCGAAAAATTTAGCTTCATCCGAAGTAAACGTTCCAGATCGCTTTGACATTTGCATCACTAGTTTAGCGATTAACTCAGATTCAGAGAGATCAGCTTCTTTGGCCATTGTATGTTTAACCAATGCGACGATGTTAGGGGTGAGTTGTCTGGAAAATACTTCTCTAGTCACACCGGGGACAATGTCGATAAGAAACTTGTGGGTATGATCTCTTGCTGTCTTCTCCAGTTCCTTTTGGACTTTAGGAACGATATCCTGAAGGTACTTGTTAGTGTAACCTTCGATCATTTCGTTCAGTTCCTCTTTACGATGACTCTTCATGAACTTCTGAACAAATTCCCTTTCTTTCTGCAACTTGTCTTTCTCATCATTTAAGTATTGTATTTGGTCAGATTCAGAGAGATCGCTTTGACATTTGCATCACTAGTTTAGTGATTAACTCAGATTCAGAGAGATCAGCTTCTTTGGCCATTGTATGTTTAACCAATGCGACGATGTTAGGGGTGAGTTGTCTGGAAAATACTTCTCTAGTCACACCGGGGACAGTGTCGAGAAGAAACTTGTGGGTATGATCTCTTGCTGTCTTCTCCAGTTCCTTTTGGACTTTAGGAACGATATCCTGAAGGTACTTGTTAGTGTAACCTTCGATCATTTCGTTCAGTTCCTCTTTACGATGACTCTTCATGAACTTCTGAACAAATTCCCTTTCTTTCTGCATCTTGTCTTTCTCATCATTTAAGTATTGTATTTGGTCAGCAAACCAATTCAGTTTTCTGTAAAGTATGTCCTTCTTTCTGACTTGTTGGACAACTTTCACAATTCTTTCATGAGTCTGAGAAATCCAAGATTTAGGTGGTATCTTCACGGATTTGGATGATGATTTGGTTGACTTCTTAGATGGTGGTTGTGATGAATGAGAGGAAGAATCCGATGATGATGAGATGTGAGGAGGCTTCAGGTCCTTAGGAGTTTCTGAGGTTTTCTCCTTTGAGTGTGTTGGACTGTCTAGAAGAAACTTTGTATAATCATCATCGTCATCTATAGACTTTTCTTTCTCAGACTTCTTGGTTTCCGGTTCCTCAAAGTCATATCTGATAGTATCCTCCACAAGCTGTTGTTGTTGCAGAAGAGTGGTGGTACCAGATCCCTTATCGGGTCGATTAACCGCATCAGGATCTGGAGAGGAGTGGGCAGCACCACTTGATCCTCCGGGGCCACCCATTTGATCTTTAGCAAATTCTTCAGCCTTTTGAAGGTGTCTGACGGTTTTAAACTTCTTCCTGTATGATTTATCCAGTTGCTCTTCTTCTTCTTCTTCTTCAGAGCTCTCATCATAGGGTACAATTGCTGGAGTCTTCCCTTTTTCTTGGACAGCTGGAGGACTTGGAGGTTTTGTTACTGAGGCAGGTGTTTCGGTTGCAGTTGCAGAGTAATGAACCTCTTCATCTGTATCAGTGTCTTCAAAGCTCTCGTCCTCAAGCTTTCTTTGCGGTTCAAGTGTGGGAATAGGTTCGGCTTCCTTTACGGGAACAATCCTTTTAGAAGGAGGATTCCTTTTAGGAAACTTCCTTTGACTCACAGTACTTGTTGCGCTTCCTGCACTTCCTCTTCTGGTTCTTCTTACAGGTGTTCCAGAAGATTTTTCGTCGAGATGACCAACTTTGCCTTGTCTAACTGCTTCCAGATACCTTTTGTACGTTTCGAGCTTTCTGACATCTTCAGTTAGAAGGAAATCTGGCAACACAGCACCTTGTTTCTTTGTAGACGATTCCTTGATTCTGACAGATAGAATAGGTTCCGTCAACATATCGTGATTGTCGGGGTCATTGAGCCTCTTGGGAATATCAGGATGAAGTCCAAGTGCTCTCTGGATCAATAGTTTAGTATATCTGATGTAGGGAATCTTTGAGCCAAGCTTGTTGAGAAATGACATCATGTCATCCCAAATCAGAGCTTCGATAGCGATGTGTTTCATGTTGACCAATGCCCAAAATATTTGCAGTTCCATGAGCTTAGGATGCTCATAGCCACTGTCACGACCAGAAACAGACTTGGTGATGATCATGTAGAGGGTTCTCCATGGTTGAGGAATACTCTTAAGCTCTACGTGAGAATGCTTGTTGATTACTCCTGTAGCCTCGTCATAACCGATATCGATTAGGAATTGGAGAGTGAGCTCTTCAGCAGGTGTGGCATATAGTTTGGTTGGATCGACTTCAGGAATTAGGAGAGCAGCCCTTAAGTCTGCAGGTGTAATGGTGACTTGTTTGTGATTCAGAGTCACCGTCACAGCAGTCCGTCCTTTGACCCTTTCCATAGTGTTCCAGAACTGTTGGATATAGATCTCAGGAACAGTTGCAGAGTGAGTGAGCATATTCTGATACGGATGAGTCCTCAGAATATCAATAGCAATTAAACACGAAGATTCTGAGCAAGTGAGGGTGTCAAAGTCAACACGGAGATTATTCTTTCCTATCTTCATTGGATAGCCATAAGGATAGATATCAGCAATGGAGAGAACTTCTGATGCATCCACATTCATTTGTTCAGCCATGTCGTGATCTGAAATAACATTAGCCAAAAGAACCAACATATCGAAAGACATAATGTTAGTCAACAGAAGGTCTTATTGTCTAGTTATTGAATGTACAGTGTCAATGATTGTTACGAGTCCTAAGTCACTTGTTTGTTCAATAGTCTAATGACGTCGTGAAATGTTTCGTGAGTTAGTTAACTTTAAGTTTTTTAAAGTTTATGTTATCACTTATTGTTCACAACATATCAAACTATTAAGTTTATTAGTGGCATTATTGGATTCGTGACGTTATGATTAGTTTATTTACAAGTTTGTACAAGTAACAATTCATCATGGAGGTCAATCCAGGGTTAAGCGTAGTTTGGCAAAGTTAAGCGTAAACAGTAATGAGATATGCGTAGACGAAAGCTTAGGCGTAGGATCCTAACTTACGCGTAAGAAATGTTACGCGTAGGAATAGGAGACCTTATGCGTAGAGCTTACGCGTAGGCGTATATATACCTTACGCGTAAGGCATACTCGTAAGAGTAGACCTTATGCGTAGAGGTCACTGTTTACGCATATCCTTCACAGGATACGCGTAGTCCATTGTAGAACCTTACGCGTAACTGTTATGCGTAGGAATATTCTTACGCGTAACATGACTACGCGTAGGGTAATCCTTATGCGTAGAGTTGCAAATGACCTTGATTCTGAGTGTTAAGCGTAGCAAAGCCTGAAATAAGTTCATCAAGTCATCAATATTAACACAAAGCATCATTTTAACAACATTTTATGGCATGAAACTTTTCAGAACCGTTATGCGTAGAAAGTCATACGCGTAGGTCAAAACCCTAAGGGTTGAGATTTACGCGTATCACTTTTAGCCATGTAATTTGCACCATACTAATTCTGGTAGTTCTAAGATATGTTGAGAGTCTATAAGCCAAGTTATAACACTTATTTTGTTGAGAATCAAAAATACCCAAAAGTCATGAACATTAAACCCTAATTTCAAATTGTTAACCAATTCGTGTTTCTGGGTGGTTAGAGACCTTGGAAATCATCAATTCAACAACACAGAAGCATAACCCAACAATCTTTTTGACCAAAACACTTCAAATTTAAAAATACCCAATTCGACTCATAAACCCTAATTTTCAAAATTCATCAATTCGTGTTCCTGGGTGGGTTTTGATGGTTAGAATGGTATTAATGATGTATTAGGAACGTTTTGACACAAACCATTTCACCACAAACACACTCACACTGATTGTGTGTTCATACGCATACGCGTAGAACACATAATCACTCACATCATTAGTTTTAGCCGTTGGTTTTTCATGAAAATCAAAACCATTGTTTGTAATAACGTTTAGATAACAAAAACACTTACACTATGATGATCTAAAACACGGATATGAATCTTGATTATTAGGCGTAGGATGAGATAGTTTTTGAGTAATAAATGTAAAGTGAAAGTTAGGTGGGAGGTTTTATTAAAATGATTTTAGGCATTTGGCAGTTTTGGTCCCTCCACCTTTTCCTTTTTTTTCAAACAAAGCCATTTAACTTCCATTTTGGTTACCAAACGAAGCTTTTTTAAGAAAGAAACTTTGACGACACTCCCCCTCGACTTAAGAAATAATGAAAGGTTATAAATTTAGTCCGAGGAGTGTCATTCAACCAGAATATTCACCACCATTGTAAAATGAAACAACCGAGATATGAAAACATGCAAGTACACTGATGTTTTGAAACAGTTAAGTGAAAATTTTCTCCCCCTCAACACTTGATCGTAAAAATACTGAGTTTTGAAAGATTATAGTGTTGAAGGAGGACATGTACTTGCCATGTTGAAAGATTATAGATAAGAAGAATATTTTTGTTGTTTTATAAGATTTTATATTTTTGTATTTTGTTTTTGAAAAAATTATTTACAAAAGATGTTTTGGTGTTTGACAGGTTTTTAAGACTGTTTTAAGAGGTCATCCAATTCCTCTTGAGTCAAACACCTCATACCAATCCGGTGGACCAACTCATTAAACCTAGCGGGTGGCAAGGCTTTGGTGAGAAGATCTGTCAATTGGTATTCTGTACCCACAAAGTATAATTCAACGGTACCCTGTTCCACGTGGTCCTTGATGAAATGATAGCGTAGATCGATGTGCTTTGATTTCGAGTGCTGAACTGAGTTGCACGAGATTGCAATGGCACTCCGATTGTCGCAGTACATTGGGATTCTGTCAAATACGTAACCATAGTCTTTGAGTTGTGTTCTCATCCAAATGACTTGAGCACAACACGCGGACATGGCTACATATTCTGCTTCGGTTGATGACAGCGATGTACAATCCTGCTTCTTTGATTGCCAAGACACCAGTTTATCACCGAGAAATTGTAGAGCTCATGAAGTACTTTTCCTTGAGTCTAAGCATCCTGCGTGGTCAGCGTCTGAAAAAGCGATTAGTTCAAAACCAGAATCCTTCGGATACCAGATCCCCAAGTTAATGGTTCCCTTGATGTATCGGAGGATTCGTTTAGCCTCAGAGAGGTGGGTTTCAGTTGGTCGCGACTGATAGCGGGAGCATAGATAAACGGCAAAGACAATATCAGGTCTGCTAGCTGTTAGATACATGAGAGACCCAATAATACTTCGGTATTTGGTAGGGTCAACTAATTTCCCATGTAAATCAGCGTCTAGCTTCTTGGTATGAGTCATTGGTGTGGCATAAGTATCACAAGTTTTCATTCCAAATTTGTTTAATAATTCAAGGGCATATTTGGACTGACTTAAGAAAATACCACGGGGTGATTGATGAACTTGCAATCCTAGAAAGAACGTAAGTTCACCCATCATGGACATTTCAAAAATTTTCTTCATTAGTTTTGCAAAAGCGATTGAAAACTTTTTATGTGTAGACCTAAAAATGATGTCATCCACGTAAATTTGAACAATTAAGATATGTTCCCCGTGATATTGTATAAAAAGAGTTGGGTCAACCGAGCCTTTGGTGAAATTATTGGCAATGAGGAAAGATGATAGCTTATCGTACCATGCCCGAGGGGCTTGTTTGAGACCATAAAGAGCTTTGTTCAGTTTTTAGACATGGTTCGGGAACTCAGGATCAACGAATCCATCTGGTTGGCTGACATAGACCGTTTCGTTAAGTTGTCCATTGAGAAACGCCGTTTTTACATCCATCTGATAGACCGTCATATTCATATGAGCTGCGAACGCGAGAAATATCCGAACAGCCTCAAGACGAGCAACCGGAGCAAAAGATTCTTCAAAGTCTATTCCCTCTTCCGGACAATAACCCTTAGCAACTAGACGTGACTTGTTTCGGATGACATTCCCGTCAGCATCCAATTTGTTTTTCCAAATCCATTTTAAACCAATGACGTAGACCCCTGTTGGTCTTTCAACCAGTTCCCATACTTCAAGACGTTTGAATTGGTTGAGTTCTTCCTGCATGGATTCAATCCAGTTGTCTTTTGTCATTGCGTCTTTAATGTTTTAGGCTCATATTGGCAGACAGTGAGTGCATAAATGCAATGTTCACCGTCTGTGTGAAGACGTTGTCTCGTAACGACTGGTTGATTCGGGTTGCCAATAATGTTAGCCAGAGGATGGTCTTTTGTCCATCGGTGTGTAGAGGGTTAATGTTGGTATACATTGTGCAGATTCTGAGGATTCAAATGGTTTGTTGAAGATTCCGCAACATCTGGTGCAGCAGTCTCATTAGCAAACGGATTGAAGAACGCATTTGGATCAAAATCTGCAGGTGGGGGTACTTCATTCAGAATATCATCAGCTGGTTCATCATTGTTGGAAGCGGTGTGTTCAACTGTTGTGTTGGAGTCAACTGGTGTAGGTACATCTTCAACAGTAGTTGTTGTAGCATGTGTATCAGGTATAGGAATATTATCAGGTTGTGCAGCGGAAACAGCGGATACACCTGGAGCACGTTCATCAATATCGTCACAGAACATAGGAGCAAATAACCTTTCCATTTGTTGACGAGTTAGCTGGGGGCTTTGTTCAGCTGATGATGGGGGTTGAGGGAAGTTTAAACGGTTGTGACCGGGTTCTAAGCTGTTATACTCAGAAGCCATTTCCGTGAGTTCATCAAAATGAGCATGAATCGTTTCCATTACCTCCTTAGTTCGACGATTCCAGATTCGGAAACCTTTAGAATTGTCACAGTATCCAATAAAGACTCCAATATCAGCTTTGGCTTTGAGCTTTCCAAAATCATCACGATCATTATTTGGATAGCAAAGGGATCCAAATACATGAAAGTGTTTGAGGTTCGGTTTATAGTTGTGGACAAGCTCGAAAGGTGTTTTGTTGTGGCGTTTTGTGATCATAGAACGGTTTTGAGTATAACATGCAGTAGATAAAGCTTCTGCCCATAAGTAATCTGGAAGTTTAGCATTGATTAACATTGTTCTTGCAGCTTCCACTAATGTTCGGTTTCGTCTTTCAACAACTCCGTTTTGTTCAAGTGTACGTGCAATAGATGTTTGATGCTGAATTCCCACTTTCTCATAGAATTCACGAAGGGTTTTGTTAACAAATTCAGTTCCTTTGTCTGTTCTGATTATCCTGACGGTGTTGCGGAGCTGAACCTGTATTTTTGTGAGAAAGGTGATGATCATTTGTGGAGCTTGGTCTTTGCTTCGAAGAAAGTAGACCCAAGTCCATCGTGAGTAGTCATCAACAATTACTAAGATGTGGCGTTTGCCATTGATCGTTTGCACGCGCATCGGGCCACACAAATCCATGTGAAGAAGATGAAGCACATGCTGAGAGCTGTGTTCCACCTTTGAAGGAAAATGAGCACGAGTGCTTTTCCCTTGTTCACAGGCTGAGCAAAGGTGATCTTTTGAATACCGGAATCGTGGGAGTCCTTCAACTAGTTTGTGTCTAGCAAGGTTGGTGATGGTTTGAAAGTTTAGATGTGAGAGACGACGGTGCCATAGCCAGGATTTTGTAGATGTTGCCTTTGAAAGTAAGCAAATGGGAGAGGAAGCAACCATGTCTTGCATAGAGATAGTGTAGAGACTAGAATTACGCGAGCCAAACATAAAGTCATTTCCTTGTAGATCACGAATGAAACAAGTTTTCTCCCTGAAAGCAACCTCCAAATCTCCATCACAAAATTGACCTACTGAAAACAGATTGTGACCGAGGCCTTCCACATAGTAAACCCTGCTGATTTCGTTGTTCCCATTGACATAATCTCCGTAGCCCATGATAGCTGCGAAGTGATCGTTCCCGAACCTGACAGTGCCAATGAACTTTGCAATAAAGTTTGATAACAGTTTAAGATTGCCTGTCATGTGTCGGGAACATCCGCTATCAACAATCCAGAGAATGATCTGTATCACCTGCATTACACACAGACGACACAGATGGAATAGAAGTAGATGTGGAACCCGAAATGTTAGAGGGTTCCGAAGCAGGTATATTAGATATACACACATTAATAATTTTAGGCATCCATTTAAATCCTAGTGTGTTATATATCCATTTCTGCCATCTATAACTACTTTTTGCTTTAGTCTTAGTGAATGCACTAGGTGGTACTACATTCTTAGGAGGTGAAGCGGGAGCTACTGTGATAGCAATGGTTGCCTTAGAATCTAAAGAAGGTGGTTTACCAAGCACAGACTTAGAATGATTAGTGGGCCTAGAGGTATTCCGATTCTTAGGATTCCGTAATCGAGAGATTATAGCTTTAGCAACACATTTGTCATGACAATCAGAATTCATACTCTTTCGACAAATAACACAAGGTGCATCAGACTGAATATCAAAAGTACTTAACGGTTTAGCATTCGTTACATCACTATTTCTATTACATTTGCCAGACGTAACATCTATAGTGGAAGCAACATGAGTTTTATTCAGAGTCCTAGGGTGTTCTTTTACTTTAGCATTCCTTATTGATCTTTTCTTAGGTCGCAACTTCCTATTCTTCGATTGAGTGCTCCTAGGCTGTGAAGTGCGGATGTTTGGAAAAGACGCAACTATTCCTGTTTCAGTAGAGGGAAACACATTAGCAACTTGTGATTTAGCAGTAGGGATTCTAGGTTCATGATTACTAAGTGTGACTGGTGCTAATCTCTTAATCACGGTAGGCGGAAGTTGTTCATACTTTCCTAACATTTCCCTTAACTTGGAGATAGTGTGAATCAAATCTTGATTTTCAGAACGAATATTACCAGCAAAATTCATGACGTCTCTAGTGTGAGCAAGATAGTGATCAAGTTCGTTAGATGCTTCATGACGAGTCTTATTGAGTAAATCAAATATGACACCATATTCCTGTTTAACTTTTGAAAGTTCTTGTTCATATTTTGAGATTTGACTTTTCAAAGACACGTTTTGATCATCCAGTTGCTCAATTTTAGGATCAGAAGATTTTGCACTCAACTGAGCGATTTTCTTTTGAAAACTAAGTTGATGATTGTGAATATCTTTTTCACACCAATGAAGACGACGTTTTGCATTGTAAATTTCATTGAGTAATCGTTTATTTTCAGCTTTTAAAGACTCAATCTGAAGCACATTATCGGTGTTCTCAACAGTTACAACATTTTCAACAGTATCAGCAGAGATATAATCAGATGCATATGGCAAAGAATAAAGTAACACAACATTATGGATATCAGCACAGATAACATCTTCCAAGAGTCGATCAACATCTTTTCTCAACATTTTCTTTTTACGTTTAGTGTTAGAAATAGATGTTTCTGTTTTCTCGAAAACGTTTTTCATTACCCCAAGTTCCTTATGAAAATCCTTTTCCCAGGCAATTGCACAACTTTTCAAGTTTTTAACATTAGGTAAAAGATTTTTCTGAAAAATGTCTCTTTGTTCTCGCGCCAGAGGCGATTGAAAATGTTCAACTTTGATTTCAGAGCGATATTCTATCTCATGTTGTAAAATTTTGAGGTCAGCCATGAAAATGTCAAAATATCGAAGAATTTTTCGATTTTCAGGTTTTGAGTTTACTTCACTAATGGAAGGTAAAGGACCATAAGTTTGTGCAAAATCTGTTTTGGGATTAACATTAGAAGACTCAGGTGTTTTGATGATAACCCTTGGTGTGTTAGAAGAATCCGTTGGTGTGACGAAAGTGACCGCGTTTTTATAATTAAAAGGTTTGTTGTAAACAACGTTTTTTAATTTTGATCGACTCTCGTCTTCTGCATCTAATTCCTCTTGACGATGATATTCAACAACACTCATGACAGTATTATCAATTTTGTATTCTGCACTGGAAACTTCAGGAGTTGGTTTGAATGTTTTTAGTGAAAGCTTTGGTTTGTAATCAGCTAGATTTTTTCCATATCCTTTTGGATTGGGTTTTAAGGTAAACTTTTCAATAGCTGTTACTGATTCACCATGTTTGTAAACAACAGTTTTAAACTCTTTAAGTTTGTTTTGCAAGCCGATAATTTCTTCAAGAAGGTCATCCACCCGATTCGTTGAATGCTTTTTGTATGCGGAGAACTGTTTATGACAAGTTAACAACTCAGCCTTAGCTTTTTGATTTTCCAAGGTGAGAGCGTTAATTTGCTTTTTATGTTCATGTTTCAGTTGTTCTAATTCAGACAACAAAGCATTCTTCGAGGCGGCTAGATCACGCATCTGTCTCTCTAAATATTTTTTGTTTTGATGAGATTTTGCAAAAGCGGCTTCAAAACCTTTTTCACGGTTTTCTTGAGTTTTGAAAAAGTTGAGTTGTATTTGTAAGCATTCAAAATCCTTGGTTAACAGTGCATTTTTACTTTTTAAGGTTTGATTTAATGCAACACATTCAGCAATTTGGGATTGTTGGTCTTTAAGTAACAGAACAAGATCTGGATGAGGCAAAGGTTCATCGTGTTCAACGTGAGTCACAACATGATCATTATTTAGATCCTCAAGTATAACCACGGAGTCAATTTGATTATCAAGGGAAACCATAAGGTCATCTGGATCGTCAAATGTAACTACGGGGTTTATTTGAAAATCGTCAGAATGAGATGTAGATGACTCATTTTGAACATTCTGAGCCGTGCCGGATTCAGATATTGACGGAGATATTAGTTCAAATATGATGATGGTTTGTTCGGGTACCTGAGACAAGCCATCAGTGTCATACACTGGGCCTGTTTCACTCATGTGTAACTCTTGCATATTAGCCATCAACATAATAGCTGCATTGGCCTGCAAGTCCTCCATATCATCATCTGAGTCTGCATCTGCCATAAAGCTCTGTTCTTTGTCTGTGAGAGATCCACCAGCTTCATCCTTAAGAGCCAAAAGTAAAGCTTCTTTGAAATAAGCACTGCCCCTAGTCCTTGGCTTTGGGCATGCATTAGCCAGGTGTCCCTTCTCATTGCAGTTGTAGCATCTAAGACCATTTAACCGATTCTGAGCATTTCCCTGTTCCACCACTTGAGCTCTGTTGTTATTCCTACCCACAACATTAAACCCTTGACCACCGCCCATCTGACGACCATAATCACGATTCTGAACTTCAACATGTCCATTGTTCACAACAGCTTGAGTCCGTGTGTTAGATGAGGATCGAATACGATTGTTGGATTTGTTGGTGTAACGGCCAAAAGCATTAGCAATCATCACAAATCCTTGTTGCAATGCTTCGAACGGATCGATTTCCTCAGTCGCTTCACTGACATATGCTTGAGCATTGTTGTTGTTGTATGGAACCAGTTGATTTTGTTGAGGTTGTTGCTGTGAAGGTGTGTTTGAAGCAGTTGGTGGAGTTGCTGGTTGAGAGGGATAATTCTGTTGAGCATACAAGGCAAGTTGTTGATTATCCGGATGTGACTGTTTAGCAATTTGAGCACGGAGAATCCTTTCCCGATCAACTTCCTTTTCATGAGGCTTCAAGTAATCGTACAACAATCCATAAGTAGAATGATGCATATTCTTCGCTTGACGGAGAAAAATGACATACTTCTCCCATTCTGGACCAAGACTACTCAGGAACTTAGTATTCACTGCAATTCTTGGCATGATGATGTTGTGTTTATCCAAATCATTGATGATGTCTGAAAATCGATGATGATAGGACTCTAGTGTCTCTCCAGGTTCAATCATGAAGTGTTCATAAGCCAAGTAAATTTTGGATTCCAAATCCTCCTGATTGAGTACAGATCCTTCCATAAGAAGACGAATATGATCCCACATTTTTTGTGCAGTCTTTTGAGCATCAACACTACGAAGAATTGGGTTTGGTAATCCTAAGAGGATGTATTCCATTGCAAGTTCATCACCTTCATAGTGTAGAAGTTCTGTAGCATTTAGATCTGCAACAGTAGCAATGTTGGTTTGTTCATCTCTTGGTGGAACAGCAGTTGGATCTCCGGGTACAATAACGGTAGGCATCTCAAATGGACCTTCTAAGATAACCTTCTTTAAGAACTTTCCATGTGGCTTCTTCAGATCACAAAACCTAAAGAACCTTATCACCCATTGATCGTAGTTTCCTGGAGTGAGCATTGGAGGTCTATCAAGTGATCCAGCTTCATGAATTGATTGTTGGCTGCTTAAAGCTTCACACATCTTTGCAAACCAAGTGGGTTCCTTCATAGTGTTCCTTAATGGATGTTGATTGAAATCATTTGTGTAGGGTTGAACTTGAAGGCTTGGTGGTGGTTGAACCATTTGTGGTTGTGGAATTGCACCAAGTTGTAGAGTATGTTGCTGATTAAATTGTTGTTGATAAATAGCTTGTTGTTGATTCCATTGTTGATGTTGTGGAGTTAATTGTTGTTGTTGTTGATGATTATAAGTGTGAGGGAAATAATTAGAGTATGGTGGTTGAGACATGTTGATAAACTTGTGTAGTAAAAATGGATCTTTGTAGTCGAATGAACCTTTGTTGATGAAGTGTCCTTAGGCGTAGAAAAGACAAGAACCAAGTAGCACTTATGCGTAAAAACACCAAAAGTTACGCGTAACAATAAGGAGTTACGCGTAGGTTTTAGCTTACGCGTAAGTAGGAAAAAGACTCTAAAGTTATGCGTAGACACAAGTTAGGCGTAGAAACTTAGGCGTAGGATTTCCTTATGCGTAGAACTAGGTTTACGCGTAAAGTGAATCTTATGCGTAGGATTTCTACGCGTAAGCTTATGCTTACGCGTAAGTTTAGGGTTTTTGCCCAAATGATCTTTTACACTATCACAGTGCAAAGGATATCCAAAGTCGACGTATTTTCAGACTTATCCAAGTAAGAAAACACGGAATAAATCAGAAAATATGAAGATCAAACCAAGGATAATCTTACGCGTAAATTTAGGGTTTCAATACGTGTAGGATTACTCGTAATGTTGATTTTGCCCAAATGTGTTTCTAAACCAGATTTTTGTTATGGAATAGCTTCAATAGTACCAAAAGAACACAAAAGTGTGAAACTTGATGTACCAAAACTGCTAAACGGGTGACGCGTAGAATGACACCCAAGAACAAAAACAAGCTTAAAAACGTATATCCACGCGTAAAGGTTGAAACTTTTTGCCAAAAATAAGTATTTTAACACCTTAAAACATTGAAAGTACAAGAATCTTGGATTAAAAAGTGTAAAAAACAAGTTTTTGATCAAGCCAAAGATGATGATACGCACGTTAGGCGTGAGACCAAAACTCACTTCAAACAATACGTTCACTCAACTATTAGGCGATTGATACCACTGTTAGGTCACTAGTTTTACAAACACAAGTTATAGAGAAAGAGATGAAGGCGGATGAACAAGTTATCACACACACACACACGTATAATAATACGGTTAAGGCAAAGAGAGTGAATGAAAAGAAAACTTGAACAACCAACCCTCAAATGAGGGTTTACAAGAGTATTTATAGGAGGGAAGCTAGGGCAACACTCCTAGTTCCCTTCCTTTCTTATATGGGCTTGGGCCTAAGCTTATGGGCCTTCTACATAAGCTTGACCTTAAACAAACATAAAGGCCATAATAAAGCTACCTATTACATATGAAATATAAATACTTGAAATACTGTTTAGGAGTGATTCCAACATTTCGTTTTCCTGATGTTCATTTGTGGCTTCAAGGTTTTCGACTTTGAAGTCAAACCATTCGGGTTCATCATTGGTGTGTTCATCTAGGTAATCCTTCCAGTCCCATGCTTCATCCTCCTTAAACTTCACATCTCTACTAACACATATTCTTTGTGTTGTTGGATCAAACAATCTATAAGCTTTTGATCCTTGTTCGCTTCCTAAGTATACCATTTTGTTGCTTCTATCATCTAACTTTGTCAGATGTTGTGATGGTACCTTTGCATATGCTATGCAGCCAAAAACTCTTAAAGTTTCTAAGTTTGGCTTTTTCTTCTTAATTGCTTCATATGGAGTGATGTCTTCTAAGGCTCTTGTAGGAACGCTGTTTAGAATGTATATAGCGTGTCTAACAGCTTCAGCCCAAAAGTTTTGTGGCATGTTAGTTGCTTTCATCATGCATCTCGTAGTAGACATGATTGTCCTATTTCTTCGTTCAACAACTCCATTTTGTTGTGGTGAGTAAGGTGCGGTTAGTTGTCGTGCTATGCCGTTTTCTTTGCAGTATTGAGTGAATTCGTTAGATGTGAATTCTCCTCCACGATCAGTTCTTAACATTTTCAATGTTATCCTTAGCTCCTTCTCTATTGTCTCTTTGTATTCCTTGAAAGTACCGAAAGCTTGATCTTTCGTACTTAGGAAATACGCCCACATATATCTTGAGTAGTCATCTACTAACAAGAATATATATTTCTTTCCAGATGGTGTTGGTGGTGTTATTGGTCCACATAAATCTCCGTAAACTAAATCTAATGGTGATTTTGATCTAGTTTTTGCTTTCTTGGGAAATGGTGCTCTGCTGTGTTTACCAACTAAACAAACATCACAAATTTGTGTTGTGTGTTTAATGGCAGGTATTCCTTGAACTAACTCTCTTTGAGTCATAGATTTTAATGATTCAAAGTTGAGGTGTCCTAATCGTGCGTGCCATAACCAAGTGTTGTCACTTAAGTTTGCTAATAAGCAAACAGGTGTGCCTATCTTCAGACTTGCTTTGTATAGACGGTTTCTTTGTCTTGTGACTTTCAAGAAGATTTTGTTGTCCATGTCATAAAGTCGTAGTTCGTCGTCGTCCATTACAACTTTACAACCTATTTCGGTAAATTGTCCAAGGCTCAATAAGTTGTTTTTCAAGCTAGGAATGTAATAGACTTGGGATATGATTCTTTGTTTCTCGTCTTCACATTCTACTAGGATTGAACCTTTTCCTTTAATCTCTACATGAGATCCATCTCCGAATCTTACTTTTCCACTAACGTTCTCATCTAGTTCTTTAAAGTGTTCTCTTATTCCAGTCATATGGTTACTAGCTCCATTGTCTAAATACCATTGACTATCAACACTTGTCTCTTTATATCCTACATCTTCTTCGTGTAGCGAGACCTTTTGATCTTCTAGCTTTGTTACATGTGGGTCTTCTAATATTGCCATTAACAAGGTAGGTTCTAAGTCCTCCTCGACAAGATTAGATTGCATACTAGTGTTTGGTTTTGTATAACACTTAGATGCATAGTGACCAGTCTTATTGCACTTGTAACATCTAACTTTGCTAAAATCAATATTCTGTTTGTTGGAGTGATTTTGAGTGTTTTCTCCATCCTTCTTCTCGTGGTTATTTTTATCGTGGTTCTTCCATCCTTTATATTTTCCACGTCCACGTCCTCTGAAATTTTTCCCTCTATTGTCATGTCGTGTGAACATCAGTTTGTCTTGACTGTCCACTTGTTTTCCTTTTTTGAACTTAATCCTCTCTTCGTAGGTCTTAAGTCTTCCTATCGCCTCTTCTAATGTCATTTTACTTAGATCGGAATATTGTTCTATAGATGCGACTATTTGCAGATACCTTTCGGGTACAACATTTAGTAATTTCCCTACTAAGGTTTCATCTTCTATTGTGTGTCCTAGATTAGCGGCTTTGTTTACGAGAGTTGTGAGTTTGGTGGTGAAGGTGTCGATTGTTTCATCTTCCTTCATATATAACATCTCAAATTCGGATTTGAGTGTTTGAAGTCTTGCTTGTTTAACTCTGTCTTCGCCAACGTGTCTAGTTTTCAAAGCATTCCAAATGTCTTTTGCGGTTTTGTGCTTTGTTATTTGAAGTAATTGTTCTTCGGGTAAGGCTTGGTAAAGGAAAGCAATAGCGGTTTTATCCTTTTTCTTATTGGGTTGAGTCGCTTCAGTCGGCTCAATTGTTTCCCATAAACCATTCGCTTCGAGAATGATTTGCATTCGAATTGCCCATAGTGAGTAATTCGTGGGCTTTAGGATTGGGCATTGAAATTGGGGTGTACTATTATTAGTACTAGGTTCCTTACTACCACTATCTTTCGTCATACTTTAAAATGACAAATAAATCTCCAATAAAGAATTTAACACAATGTGTTTTATTTATAAAATTCTTATTTCTTAAAAATGAGCTCTTATGTTTTATCTTCCTCAAATGGGTGTAAAACTTTTCTAGGTATAGTTTTAATAATTTTTAAACTATCCTGGGAGATTACAAAAAAATGAAATGAATAACCTAAGGTTAATTACTCCTTACAAATTATCCCTAGTCAGTATTCTAAGTAGTGTAAAAACTAGGTTAGATATACTTAAACAAAATATGATAAGATTTTAATAATGTTTTAAAATAACTTATCAATCTAAAAACTGTATATATCAAAATATATAATGTAAAATAAAGTGGTTTTGAAAACTTTGGAACCTGGAGGGGTTGATGGTTTAACCCGATGCCTCAATAAAATAAAATCCTTTGACTGGCCCTTATTATTACACGCGTTCACTTTATAACCCGTTTATCTCTTTTTCTGTTTTGTTGAGATAAACCACGCGTCCTTTTTTTATTTCTTTGAGATACTGGTTTTTCAGTCTCTCTCAATCTCTCTTCAGAAGATGACTTTTTATCTTCTCTCTTCTTCTCCAATACAACCGACGGTTGACCGGCCTCTTTTTTATGATGGCTGTGGTTTTGACCGTCCTTTTACTGTCTCCGGTGTGGTGTTCTCTTTATGAACGCTGTTAACCCTTCAATCTGAAATCTAGGGTTTCGGATTAATTGGGGGTTTTATGATCCGTGAGTATCTTTACGATTGGAGTTTGCTAATGAATCAATTGGGGTTTTCAATTGATCCTTCTGGGCTTGATTTCGTTTAAGAACAGCTGTGTTCGTTCTAATTCGAATCTTTACTTTTGTGCCCTAATTGATGACACTCGTATTTGTTTTTATTTCGAATCAAAATATTTAAACGATTTAGTTCGTTTTTTCTGATCCTGTTTTGGATTGGTAATGAAACTGGTTTCGAAAAGATTTTTGCTTGTTTGATTTGTTGCCGGGTTGTGAGTAATCACCAAGTGATTATACCTCTGTTGCGACAAACGTTTGGGACACAAAAATGACGTCGGGATTTGTGTTCTTAGCGATTTGCAAAAAATATTTTATTTCGAGACTTGGTCTGTTTTTGATTCTGGAACTTTTACGAGTCAGGGTAAATGATGATTATTGGTTGATAGACCAAACCGCTCTGATACCAATTGTTGGCCTTTACAACGGGATCTATGGTCTTAACGTTTCAATCACAATTGTACCAAATGAATGTTGTGCAAATATTAAACAAACTGTAAATGTGTTTATGCATTAATCAAATATGTCATCATTGTTTACAAACAAATGTATCGAGTATATATACTGTAATGAAAGGGTACATTGAACCGTTGTGTCGGTTCTGTGATTTGGGCAGTTATTGATAACTGCTATGTGGCGGTTGTAACTGCTTTGTTGACTTTTCTTTATGGTTGACTTTTGTTGACCGGGTCATTTGGGGTTGTGACGGGTTTAGACGGGTCGATAGTGATTAACCCAATAATTAAGCAATAACGGATACAAAAGTGATCAAATAAGGGCTTAAACGACCCCTCAAAAAGGTACATTTTAAAACCTTATCAAAAACACAGACCTCGATCAGGACACCCTCGTCGCAGCGCGGCGGGTTCCTCTTACTTGTTTTTACAATAAGTTTCCTTATTAGGCAATCAGAAATGATATTATTATTTATTTTGTGCATGATATTTTATACTTTCTTTGTTTCAAAATTATAGTCCACATTTATTTTTTGAAATATTTCAAAATAATTGTCCACTTTCATTTTTAGTTAAAAACTAAAGAATATATATATTAGTAGAATATTTTTTTTGAGTGGTTGAGATTTATAATAGTCTCATTTTTATTAAACTTTGTATTTTCTCTATCATGACAATAATTTTGAGACGGATGAAATATTTATATTAAAAACACATATCGTTCATTAAGTAATCATTTTATCACAAAACTATTTCATCCATCAGACGAGTTTTAAAATATAGACTAAAATACACGGTTGGTCCCTAAACTTGTCAATCCGCTTCGCGTTGGAACAAACCAGGGCATTATCATCGCTGGAGGTCCAAAACATGGGCTTTATATGCCAAACTTGTCCCTTGACCAATAACGCCGATGTCAACGTTCCGTTATACTCCACAAAACCCCGTTATCATATTATTTTTGAGGGTAGAAAAGTCATTTTACTTGATGTACTATAGCAGATGTCTTGTCCAATTTCCCGCCATTATGTAGAATATAACAAAGTTGTGTACTCATTGCTCATCCCCAAATTTGTTTTGGAAGCCTACCGAGAAAACCCTAATGCAATGTTAATCATCAAATCAAATAATCTAAGTAAGAAAATAACAAACAACCACCTTGGATTTACTCTATGGCGAGTAAGAGAATATCCTTTCTATGATGATCATGAAATTGAGGAAAAAGCTGCAATCAGGAGATATTGTAAGTCTTTTTTGGTTAGAGCCTATTACAATCATATGTTAGTACGACTATTTAAATTATTCCCTTTTTAGGTAACTTTAGCTTAACATTGTTTTTGTACATTTTTTATACAACGGGTGAACCAGGATCCTTTAACATGATGTTCCATTATGAAGGTACATTCAAATACTTTCCAGGTAGGATATATCAAGGAGGCAAGAAATGCCTTGTTGATCTTGTGGAAATAAAAGAGGTATCCGTTGATGAAATGGATGCTCTTATGACCCAAATCGGTTATGAGACTGGACAAACCAATTATTTCTACTTTTTAAGCCTGGTTGTACATTGGACGACGGTTTGTTTTCTTTGCGTGAAGCTGCTAATGTTGAGTTGTTGAAAGATGTTGTCATAGAGCATAAGCTGATAGATGTTTATGTGGAAATAGGGAAGACAAGATTAGAACTTTCTGAAATGTCCCCACAATCAATTAAGACTGTGTTTTGGGAGATGAATGAAGATAGGAGAAAAGTTGCTACTGCGGCTATTCAATCTTGTTGTAGACGATTGGTGTTAGATGATCTTGATAATGAACCTGCCCTAGATCCTTTTATCCAACTTACACAAGTGCCTATGGACGTCAATGAAATTGGTGAATCTAGCAATTTGCCAAACATTGAGCCAATATTTTCCACCTTAGACTGCTCATTTGCTAGCCAACATGTTCATAACAGTGAGCGTGCTTTAGTACTTATTGATGAGGACAATGCTATTAAGGAGCCTGATAATCTTGAGGTTAATCTGTTCGGAGTGACTCGGGGGAAGCACTTAGACAAAGTTGGAAGAGCACTAGTTGATGTCAATAACAGGTTTGAGGAGCCTGATAATTTTGAGGTTAATCTGTTTTAATTGACTCAGGAGAAGCACTTAGACAAACCAGGAAGAGCACTAGTTGATGTCAATAACAGGTTTGAGGAGCCTGATATGGATGTAACTCTGTTTCAATTGACTCAGGATAACATGGAAGAGGATCTTGTTGTTGATGTTACTCTGTTACAAGTGAGTGACACTAGTGACTTAGGCAATGCAGTTGATGATTCAATTCAAGCAAATGAAGAGAACACTTGTCAAGATAATGATGCACAACTTGCTATGGTCCAAGTAGGTCAGAGTAATGAGTTAGGTGAAGCAGGAACAACCAGTAATATAAGTGATGACATGCACTTGGAAAATGATTTACCTGTGATGGTTGATGATGTCTTTTGCATTGACTATGTTTCTTTCCAACAGGCAGACTTTGCAAATGGAGTCTATACCACATTCTTTTATTCTGGTCAGGAGTTTGCTACTGCATGGGAAGTCAAAAACCTAGTAAGAGAGCATTCAATAGAAACTAGGAGGGAGTTATTTTTTCTGAAGAATGACAAAACAAGAATAAGGGTCAGGTGTAGGGGTTGTGTTCCACTTTCAGGCCCAAGTGAAGGTCCTGGACTGGATATAGGCCCATCTAGAAGTCCATTAAACAGAAGGGGTATAAATGCATTGTTTTCTGGCAAAAATGACCCTTCAGAAATACTCTGCCCATGGCTATTGTTTGTCGGCAGGAATGGTGATACAGGTATCTGGTCAGTCAGAACATATAATGAGCAACACACTTGTTTGCAATCAAGGGAAGTCAGAGCTTTTGACCTTCGCTATATCTCACAGAAAATTACCGCACAAATTGAAACCAATCCACAGCTTCCTGTCAAGTCTGTGCATAATCAACTTACCAACCAATACAAGCTTCAAGTGTCCCTGCAGAAGGTTTTAAGGGCCAAAACCCTAGCAATAACAGCCATCAGGGGTCAATTCAAGCTACAATTTACCTTGTTGAGAGATTATGTTCAAGAGTTGCAGAAGACAAACCCTAATGCAACAGTGGTGATGAATGTGGAACGACCTCCAGATGAGGCTCTTCCAACCAGAGAATTCAAGAGACTGTATGTTTGTTTAGGTGTACTGAAGGAAGGATTTAAAGCGTGTGGGAGATCGTTGTTGGGGCTGGGTGCTTTTCCAATTCGTGGTCCTTTGAATGGTCAACTGATGACAGCTGTGGGAATTGATAGCAACAATGGTATATACCCTTTAGCTTATGCTTTTGTTGAATCAGAAAACATAGGATCATGGACTTGGTTTCTTCATTGTTTATCCAATGATATAGCACTTGAGCCAATCTCAAGCATCACTTTTATTACTGACATGGAAAAGGTACTCCCTTAATCTGTTCATGAATTTAAGTCTCTCTGTTTTGAAACAGACAGTAAACATATTTGATTTTGTTTAGGATATAAGTAGAGCTTTAGCATAAGTTTTTCCAGATGCAGAACACAAATTCTGTATTAGAAGCATTCATGAGAAAATGAAACTGCAATGGAAAGGTAGGGCCTACAAAGAGCATCTGTGGAAATGTGCAACAGCCTCAACTGTTGTACAGTTTCAGAAAGCTATGGCTGATTTCAAGAAACTTAATCAACCAGCCCATGATTGGTTAAGTAAGATACCACCGATCCATTGGTCAAGGTCACATTTTTCATGTAAGTGATCTATCTGTTTCAGTTAATTTGTATTTGTTAATGCAGTATAAACAGTTATAATTAATACATGTTTATTACTGTTTATCTTTAAGGAAAGCTACTTCTGATGTGTTACTTAATAACATGTGTCAAGTGTTTCATGACAAAATAATTGAGGGTTTAAGCAAAACAATTATTACAGCCTTAGAATACATCAGGGAATACTATATGAAGAGGATAATGCATGTTCTTATGGTGATTGAGAAGAGTGATGGGCCACTAACACCAACTGCACAACACATGCTAGAGGGTATTAAGAAAGAGGCTGTTAAGTATAATGTTTTATGGAATGGGGGAACTAAGTTTCAGGTTAGTGGACCATGGGGTGACCAATGTGTAGTTAATGTTGTACACAAGTCTTGTACTTGCAGAAGATGAGAGATAACAGGTTTACCATGTAAACATGCTGTTGCTACCAATTGGAATATGCCTTTAAATGGGCAACAAGTAGGAGCTGTAGAAACATGGGCTCATCCTTGTTACTATCTTCTCACTTGGGAGGCAACCTACAAACACCATGCCCAGCCTATAACTAGCAGCGAACATTGGGAAAAATCAATTGTGCCAACAACAATTGTTCCACCGAAATCCGAACGCGCAAGAGGTAGAAAAAGAGTTAGGATAGCTCCTGAAAGTGAAGAGATTGTGAAGGATGGTAAGCTGTCAAGGGCTTGGAAGAGTGTTAAGTGTAGTATTTGTGGGATTGCTGGACACAACCGGAAAACATGCCTAGGTTATGGTGGAGCTGAAAGTAGTCGAACTGCCAATAAGGGAAATGTTAAACAGGTGCATACTAAAGCTGCAGCAAAAAAGACACATCCTAAAGGTAACAAAGTAGCAGCAGATAAAGAAGCTGAAGGTACAGGTGTTGTTGAAAGTCAAGTTAGTGCAGTGCAAGGAAGTGGTGTTCAATCTGAAAATCAAGATCCAGCAACTGAAGATCCCATCATACATGATGCATCCCTGTCACAATCCCAGCAACATCAAGATGAAGCAATTGTCGATCCCAACATGCATGAGCAAGCCCAGTGTCATTCCCAGCAACATGATCAATCCCAGTCTGATTCTCAGATGCAGTCAAGTGATGTTCAAGCAGTTTCTGCTTCAACCCAGCCTGCTACACGAAGAATGACTAGGCAGCATACTGCACTGGAAAGAATGATGGCCTCACCATAGGTCAATTCTGTTATGCTAATTATGTAGACAATGTTTCATCTAGTTTATTTCTTATGGACAAGTTATGTACTCTAAAAACATATGTGTGTGTGTGTGTCTAACTGTAGTTCTCATGCTTTGAAAAGTATGCAACTTTATGCATTTGGAATTATATCCATTTGCATTAACTATGGAACCATGTCATTATTGTGTATTTTTATAGATTGACTAAGCTTGATGTGTGAATAATTTGCATCAAAAGTAACCAAAGCTAAATAGAACCTCATAAGAATGTTGACATTTAAAAGTCAACCCTAAACAAATTGCTAACCATCTGCATACCCATAAGGCATTGAAAATAAAAAACAAACCAAACTGAATACTTCATAACAACGTTACTACAATTCAAGATACTGAACATTAACCATCTCGCCTCATTACATAAAAGCTAAAAAAGTTATCCTAATGCATAAACAATCAAGAACAACATCCAACTTAGCACCAGGTAAATCTTCCACTTCCACACATCACCTTCAGCAGCTACTAATCTTGCCTCAAGCTCATTTCTCCCCCTTAAAAGGCCTGGTATGATCATTCTTGAACGAGCACAAATTTCAGGATCATACCATCTTATCCACCGACAAGAAGTCCCCTATTCATGATTATGACAAGTCATTAAACAAACACCATTGTTACAATGTACTTTGCTGCTTGCGAAAACAAACTAACACAATAAATATTAAGACGCACTTACTTCAACAGGACAACCAAAGAATCGACGCCCTGGGTTGGCAGAGGTCTACGAAGTGCGAATAATAGCTTGCTTACCACACCAGCAACGTACCATCTTGAAACGATTATCGTTTTGTAGAAGACTGTTTCTGTAGGATAATTTAGGGATGGATGATAAATGTCGACCAAACCGTGTTACACAGACATATACTAGCTACAAACACTGTACAACGGTTTCTATTTAGTACGCTACAGTGAAAGACGGTTTTGCCCTCACCAACATAACGTTGACAACGACATTATTGGTCAAGGGACGAGTTTGACATATAAAGCCCATGTTTTGGACCTCCGGCGATGATAATGTCCATGTTTGTCCCAACGCGAAGCGTATTGACAAATTTAGGGACCAACCGTGTATTTTAATCTAAAATATAGTAAGTCTTTGTTTGTTTTTTCAAAAGAAGCTCTTTTTTCCTCTTTTGTCTGCAGGCGCGCAGACGTAATCCTTGAAGACCGTTTGTTTTTTTTCAGACATAAGAGGCTAAAATCTCTTCTTTCCTCTTCTACCATGCAGACATAATTTATCTCTTCTTTTCCTCTTCTACCATGCAGACCTAATTTATCTCTTCTTTTCCACTTCTTTTCAATAAAAAGAAAAAAAAAAAAAAAATGGAAAGAAGTACTTCAATAGCACAAAAAACAAACGATCTTCTTCTTGCAGATGAAGAGCTTAAATGTACCTCTTCTTCTGCAGACATGGTTTGCAGATAAAGAGGTAAAAGCTCTGAAAAAACAAACAACACCTAACTAATAATATACTCGTTTTCCTGTTTCACCTTTAGATATTTTCACATCTTAAAATCTGCATTTAAATGTGTATTATTATTCCGAGAGTAAAAATTGACAAATTTGTCGACATTTTTTTGGGACCAAAGGGTATTTATTTAATTGATTTATATAAAAATGAAATATTAAATGAAAATATAAAATGAAGAAGATAGTTTATGTGGCATATTCGGTTAGTATTTGTGATGCAAAAAAGCGCCAACTTAAATAAAAGAAACAAGTGCGATCCGATCCTTTCGTATCTCAAACCAGACGCTATCATTCATCCTCTTCACTCCCAATTTCACTCACTTTTGCCCCCCGGTAAGTTATTAAATTAGTATTACAAAACCATTTTGCTCGTTTATTGTTTAATAATCTATGCCCATGTTCTTTTAAAACAAAATAGTGTTGGGTTAAATCTGATCGTAAGTTAAAAATAATACCCTTTGATTTATTGGGTTTCTGATATTAAATATTAGTGTTTGGTTTTCATTTGTTGATTTATAGTATGATGTTGGATTTATTTTTTATGTTTATGTTGAATCATTATATATGAAGAAAAAAAAGCGAAATTGAATTTAAAGTTATTTTGTTTGGAAATGGTTATTCAAACTGCTTATATGATGATTAATTGGGACTGAGAAAAATTGTTTTCAATAAGCAGTTTGTGGTTGCTTATTTCGAAATGGGATAAGCAGTTTCAATAAGCAATCCCAAACACTCTCTAGTTATATATCTTGGAATGCGTGTTTTCCCTTGAGTTATTTGACTTTATGTATTATTATACATGTAATTGCTAACGATCATCATAATTGCAAAAAGGACATTTCACTATGTAAAAGTTAGGATTTTATCGATAAGTGCAGCAGTGAGTTGTTTTAGAAAAGAAGTTTTTCTTTAGTTTAGAGGTAGTTTTTCAAACATTTGGGCTTTCTGTGTCCGTTCGGTGTTGCAAAAACGGTGGTTAGTTTGCAATCAAAAACCATGTAAGATCGTTTGAAAAGTCGGTAACTGTTTTCTGGTTGGCAAAATTTTAAGCTATTTACCTTTTTGCCCATTGAGTTAATCAACTTACTTATGATATTGATCTTGGTCTATAAGGCTTCGCCATCCTGTCATTCTCGGAAGACATTTTAGACATTTGACTAGTAATTAAACAATATGAGTAGTAGTTTGTTAAGGACTCCAAATCGATAACTTTTTGCTTTACAGGGTTTAAGTACCAACAACAATCATGGATCGGCTCAAAAGTTCTGCACGCCTCATGATCGTTTCAGATCTTGACCATACTATGGTCGGTTGCTGCTATCTTACTCTCTATTCTTTTACTCATGATAACATTTTCATTTGTGTTTCTCGTGTACAAATAAACATATGCTTATTAACGAGATGTGTTGCAGGTTGATCATCATGACCCTGAAAACCTTTCTATTTTGAGGTTTAATGCCTTATGGGAAGCTAGATACCGTCATGATTCACTACTGGTGTTTTCAACTGGAAGATCGCCTACCCTATACAAACAGTTGAGGAAAGAAAAGCCCATGCTAACCCCCGATATTACCATTATGTCTGTGGGAACTGAGATAACTTACGGTAATGAAATGGTTCCAGATGAAGGTTGGGTCGATGTTTTGAATAATAAATGGGACAAAAGCATTGTCACAGAGGAAACGAGCAAAATTCCTGAACTTACTTTGCAGGTATCGTTTTATAGTGTATTTGATATGAACAGATTGTACCCTTTTGTATGCGCGTATAGATATGTTCATATTTGATAATTATTTATAAAATTTGTTTCTTTTTGGCAATGTAGTCTGAAACTGAGCAACGCCCTCACAAAGCTAGCTTTTATGTTAAGAAAGAAAAGGCTCAGGAAGTAATGAAAAACCTTTCTGAAATTCTGGTCAAACGAGGGGTAAGCATGAAGTTATATTTGATCACTTGATGAAATTGTAATAAAAAGTTATTTATTCTCTTGTTCTCATAAAGTTACTGATGTCTTGGTTATCAGCTAGATGTGAAAATAATTTACAGTGGTGGGATGGATTTGGATATATTGCCCCAAGGTGCTGGAAAAGGTCAAGCTCTTGCTTATTTGCATAAAAAGCTGACGGCTGAGGGAAAATTACCACAAAATACTCTTGCTTGCGGAGACTCTGGGAATGATGCTGAACTATTCACCATTCCAGATGTGCACGGTGTCATGGTTGTTGACTTTGACTCATCTGTTTTCAAGTCGACCCATTTGCATAAGTATAACAATTGTGCTAATATTCACAAAACATTATTATGCAGGTCAAGAATGCACAGGAAGAACTGTTGCAGTGGTATGCTGAAAATGCCAAAAATAACCCTAAGATTATTCATGCAGATGAAACGTGTGCAGCTGGTATTATACAAGCAATTGGTCATTTTAAGCTTGGTCCGAATACATCACCCAGAGATGTACCCAATCTTTTAGATGCTAAGTTGGACCAAATTGACCCTGCGTATGAAGTAGTCAAGTTTTACTTGTTTCTTGAGAAGTGGCAACTTGCAGAAATTGAGGATCCGGAACGCTTTATCAACTATCTGAAATCAATTTGTGTATGTTCAGTAACCTTATTCACTGCTACTGGTTATTTCTTTTCTTCTTTTTCTTCTTTTTTTTGGGATTTTAACTCTGTATTCATTATCTTTCTGTTTATGTAGTCTCCATCTGGTGCATATGTTAGTCCTTTTGGTGTTGAGGTATCTCTTCATGATGTCATTGCCAAGCTAAAAGACAGTTACGGAGACAAAAAAGGGAAACAATATCGAATTTGGGTTGATCAAGTTTTCTCGTCCCAGATTGATTCAGACACGTCGCTCGTAAAGTTTAAAAAGTGGGAGCAAACTGGTAAGCAAAAATAACAAATCTTAATAACAGTATATAAGATTTGCATCTAACACTTAGTGGAACTATGTAGGTGAAGAGCAGCAGTGTTGTTTTACGACAGCTATACTGAGTTCAAAGGTAACGGTTTCGTAAGGATATTGTTTAGAGAACCGCTATAAAAGCATATGGTAATGTTTATTGATTTGTTTTCCTTATTGATACTTTCAGGTTGTGAAACAGTCGCAGGGGCTCACATGGGTCCATGTGCACCAGACATGGTTTAACGGATCAACACCAAGTGAGGACAAAAGTTGGTTTCTGTAAAGGTGTACTCCTTGCCCGACTTTGAGGTATCTTAGATACATGTATTGAAAATCAATGTAGCAAGGCAAATCTTTATAGCTGTTCTGTAATCATTCACGCTTTATAACCTTACAGAGGCTGGTTTGTTTGTTCTAATAATATCCTTGCCATTATGTTACCAGTATACATGCAATGACAATTTGAGTTGATTTACAGCATGGAATTCCAGATACGTGTTTCTGTAATGGTTAAATATCTTTTAAGTTACAGCTCTTGGAGTTAATCCTGGAAGGTAACCTTTTAGTGTTGATTGTTTTGGATGGATTTAGACTGTATATGTTAATATCAGTTGTTTCCTTACCACATGATGATAATATTATAAAGACTAAAATACACCGTTGGTCCTTAAACTTGTACCAAAGCATCACAGTGGGACAAACCTGGGCCTTTTCATCGCCACAGGTCCAAAACATGGCTTTTAAATGCCAAATTAGTCCTTTGACAAAGTAATTTTTGTTTTGTAGTCGAGGGTATTTTAGTCCATACACATTTATACTTTAATAACAATTTATATTTTAGCCCTTCATCTTTCATCCTCGTCATCATCTCCCCAAATCATTCATCTCCCCAACATCATCATCTCCCCAACATCATCATTCATCTTTCATCCTGGTCTAAAATAATAGATGCATTCATCATTCATCTTGGGTACAGGGTCTAAGATTTTTCATCATGTTCATTGTCACCTCTTATAATTTTCATGCTTATTAACCACCACTAGTGAAACTGGTCGCAAGAAAAAGGCACACCTATGCTATGAAGACAACTTCCAACCAAAAGCTATATAAACCATCAAAGAACAGCAAAATACGCAAGGAATAACCAAAAACGCCCAATCATAAAAAGACATAAAAAAATTCAATCCAATAATGTGCTTAAATTAAACTCGAATTCATAGGTTTAATTCCATAGGTACTTAACAGCAGAAAATAGAAATGACTGAAAAAGAAGTTCTAAACATAGCCAGACAAGCTGCTCTCCAACACAGAAAACGCTCACAAGTCTACTTGATCTTCTTCTTTGGCCTTAGCTGCAACCATACGAAAAAATCAATCAATGAGCAGTTTTTACCTTTTACTCTTATATTTGCAATGATAATAAACAATGACAGAATAATTACTTGGTTGCTGTGACCACACTTCTTCTTCCTGCAGTTAACAGCCCTTGGATGGAGACGCGCATAACACCTACCATAAAGTAATTCAGTAAATATAAGTCAATGATCAGCTAAAAGATCAAAAGACAAACTCAAATTTTGAAAGACAAAGATCAAATGCAACATATGTTTGTAAAACAAAGATGTTCTAAAGCATATAATTGTTAGAATAAATATATGGCATATTTTGATTACTCTCTATAACTTATTCAACAAAAGAAACATATAACATCACATAATAAGTTGAAAAAAAAGCCTTGTGACCCACATGACCTGTTCCCCTTGGTTTACATACCTTCGCATTTCCTTATTTCTGACATTATGTTCTTTCCAGTATTCAATATACTGCATGCCTTTATCAAAAAGTTTCCCTTTTATGCACACTGAAAGATAGTTTGAAAACATATCTCCCTTGGCGTAAGCTTCCGCTGCATCATTATAACAGCCTGATAGAGTGAAACACTCTGCTGCTACATCAATCTTTCCACATTTGGACAAATAGATTTTTCCTACACAAACACAAGAGTTCAACTTAAAATTCAGGAATGTTCCAAACAGTTATATTAGTAAAGCACTGATCCAAATCTTTGAGTAAAAATAATGGAATGTTACTATATACTTTTGAAATCTTTGACCCGTTCACCTTTCACTAATTCATGACCTGTTCCCCTTTTAGTTAATTCCTTTTGTTTGACCCGTGGGATCAAACACAACCCAAATCCAAACATCTTTAAGCCAAAATCCAAACATCTATAGACAAGTATTTATGTTTTACCATCTCTTTCGTACTCCCTCAAATCATAATAACAAGAAGCTGCAGACTCGAGTTTCCCAATAGACTCAAATATTCCTGCTGCTTCTCTAACAAAAACAAAATGCTCTTACAATCTGAAACTTATACAATTTTACAAACATAATTAATTACCTGTTAAGCTTCTTAACGAATCTAAGTTATATCAAGTTAGCAGTGAGACTCAAAGATCGTTCAGCCTCGATCTTCATTATTACAAACAAGTTGTAATCATATTTGTTGCTTATAAAACCTTCAAGCCAAAGTTAGCCATTATGATCAAAGTAGTTAGCAGATATGAAGGTCAGTTTAAGCATATGAGCTAGATTCATTTTAATAGAAACAATATTATTCGCCTATTACAAATCAAATAGAAACAATAATTCCGAGTTACAAGCTACGGTAAAAAAGAATACTAGTGACACTTCAAACCACATACCTCTTCAAGCAAACAGAAATAGAAACAACATGCCGTAAAAACCATAAAAGTTCAATCAGTTACATGTATAAACTCCACTTTCGTACCTATTCGGAACCTCAAAAAAGTCTGTTTTTCCCTCAGAAGCAGGATGCAGAGAGATACCAGACAACGACTTTATTGCTTGATAAGAAAACTTAACATAACCAACAACCTCGAGTTCATCCCCACCGTCTTCTTCATTAGTATCCACAGGCATTCGTGCTCTCAATCTAACAGGGTTTCCTTTCAAAGGAATTTCTTGAACATGCCATTGTAATTCTCGCCCAGTCCTGTTTAGTACCGCTTTAGGCGAAACCTTTAAAAGTCTTGGGTCAACTGGAAGTTTAAGAATGAATGTGACGTCGGTCAAAGGAGCAGGCAAATCGGGGTTTGACACATATTGGATCATTACTGATAGTAAAGTGATATGTACCAGATTGTAACAACCAGAATTCAGTTATGAAATGTAGTTAATGAAAACAAACAGGGAATCACATAAGAAGAAATGAAACCGTATTTGAAATCAAATGATTCACTTAGTTTGTAATGGAATTAAGAGAGAGAAATATTACAAGTCTTTTCGTGAATGAATTACAAGTGAAATGGAAAAGAGTATTTATACAATTGGGAGGAAGGAGAAATAGGAGGAAGGAGCAAAACAAACTTTCCCGCCAAAAGTTATAACTAACTTTTGGCTTATCAGTAGTTTCCACTGATGGTTCCAAGCTTATCAGTGGTTTCCAAATTGGCGCGTGTCAAATCCCTTCTCCTTAACATTTGACTTTCCACAGTCAAATAGCACTTTCAGTTGCTTCCTCTTGATCAAACCCAGGGTACTTCTTCAGTAATTCATTATATAGTTCCCAAGTTGCATCTTCTTCACTGCCATTTGACCATTGTACTAACACATAAACAACATCCCTATTGTTAACCTTTCCCAATCCCCTGTCAATGATTTTCACTAGACCATAGTACTTAGCTAAGAGTTTGTTATCAGGATTTTGTTTCATTTTTTTACATTTCCTTTTCCTCTTCAACCATTTCCATGTATCAAACATCAGTTGATCAAAAGTTGGTTCCTTCTTTGTCGCCTGAAGGAGTGTTTGGCACTGAGTTTCACGACCCACATTAGCAGAAGTTTTAGTATTCATTTCTGAAGTATTAACTCCATTGAATGCATGAACCAAAACATAAACATTGCCGAACTCCTTGTTAGCTTTAAGCATGTTTCTTCCAAATCCATTAGCTAGAAACTTGAAATTGCTACTCAAAACAAGACTTCCTTCAGTTCCATTTGCACCATCCACAAATTCATTACCACCCATACCACTTGATATGAGCCAAGCCCAATAACCGAGTGATCAAAAATTGAGTAATCAAGATCAGGCACTCTAACACCTCTATCTTCAAGTACTGGATCTGAGTCCATAACTGAACCAGTTATTGTGTGGTAAAGATGATCAGATGATGGGGTGCTGTTGTTAACTTTCATGGTCTGATCCTCTTGAACTATGTTACTCACCGCTGATTGAGATCTTTGAATTTCATCTTCTCTTCTAGCTTGCTTCTTATTCTCTTCAGTGTTCAACCCCTTGAGTTCATCAACCATTTCAGTGTCTTCCCCAACTCCTTTATCAGTCTCTGGTTGAGCTATCTCAGTTTCTTTCATCACCAAAACCTCCTTAATCTTTTCAACAGATCTCTTGGTTAGAACATCAACAACCACAATCAACTCCATATCTGAATCTCTGTACCCCTCTGATTCTAACACATGATTGTTGACTGCCCTGATTTCCTTCCTTGCAATACCATCCAAAACCACCACATTCTCGCTATTAACCTTGATATCTTTTGAGAATGCTTCCTCCATATCAGCAAATAACATTTCATCAAGCTTTGAAGTCTCATATTTCTTACTCACACCATCATTACACTCCATGGCCACACCCTCACTTCCACTATCCTTGACACTATCCTCCTCAAACTTTTCCTTGTCTCCAACATCGGTTGTTAGTTGAATATCATAACCACCCCTATCAACATCTTCAAAACTATCAAGACTCACTGTACCATTGTTTTTGTCATCCAATTCAATCAACTTCTTTGATTTCATTCCCAAATCCTCAACATTCTTTTCACAAAGTTCATCAAGAACAACCAACTCCACACGATCAGTTACTTTACCATTTACATTTTCTTCCACACAATCAGTTTCTTTACCACTAATCGAGCCTTCTTGTTTGGGAAGTTTTTCTGGTGGCGTTTTATCGAACACTTTGTATGCATCAGTTATACCATTATCAATTCCACTATTTCGTTCTCTAATTTCCCCAGAAGTCAAACCATACGTATGAGTATTAACCACTGGATTGCCCAACTTACTCCCAATAGTGGTTGACATGGTCAACGAACTTTCTTGATTGTTCCCGCCATTTGCAACTAACTCCTTTGTTTTTGAAACACCATAACCCAAATCTTCAAACAAATCTTGATATTTTTGCACACTACGAGATTGTTTCAAATTCATCAAATCCATCATTGGATCTTCAAAGCATGAACCAAATCTTTGCAAGGCTTGTTTCTCATACACCTCCCAAGAAGTGTTTTCACCAAATCTCTTAATGAACTGATGATGCCACACTAAGGCCTTGTCATACACATGCATTGCAGCAATTCCCACTTTCAATTCATCATCTACATTATCAAGACAAAAGAACTGCCTACATCGGAATATCCAACCCTTTACATCATTCCCATTGAATCTTGGAAACTCCAATTTAGACAATCTTCCATATTGTGTTACCAGTTGACCACCATTTCTACCATTGTTACCATGATGCCCAGAACTGGTGCCCTCACCATTCTTCATTCTTTGCATTTCACCCATCAAATCTGCCATAGTTCTTTGCAAATCACTAACAGTTTGTTGTAGTGATTCCATTGAAGAATCTTGATTACTTGACTAATTTCTTTGCCGGAAAAATCTTGTTTCTTGCCGGAATTACGCCAGAGAAGATAACCGGAAATCAAGAATGTCAGTTTAACAATCTTGAATATTATCTGGTGCCATAAAAGGGCTCTGAATACCACTTGATATGTACCAGATTGTAAAACAACCAGAAATCAGTTATGAAATGTAGTTGTTGATGAAAACAAACAGGGAATCACATAAGAAGAAATGAAACCGTATTTGTAATCAAATGATTAATGATTTCATTGAAGAATCTTGATTACTTGACTAATTTCTTTGCCGGAAAAATCTTGTTTCTTGCCGGAATTACGCCAGAGAAGATAACCGGAAATCAAGAATGTCAGTTTAACAATCTTGAATATTATCTGGTGCCAGAAAAGGGCTCTGATACCACTTGATATGTACCAGATTGTAACAACCAGAATTCAGTTATGAAATGTAGTTGTTAATGAAAACAAACAGGGAATCACATAAGAAGAAATGAAACCGTATTTGAAATCAAATGATTCACTTAGTTTGTAATGGAATTAAGAGAGAGAAATATTACAAGTCTTTTCGTGAATGAATTACAAGTGAAATGGAAAAGAGTATTTATACAATTGGGAGGAAGGAGAAATAGGAGGAAGGAGCAAAACAAACTTTCCCGCCAAAAGTTATAACTAACTTTTGGCTTATCAGTGGTTTCCACTGATGGTTAGCAATGGTTTCCACTGATGGTTCCAAGCTTATCAGTGGTTTCCAAATTGGCGCGTATCATAAAGTGCCATTATGATTTGAGGAGATGATAGTAAAGTGCCATTGGTTGAGAATTATTTCTATTAATTGTTACTGGGGAGATGATGATTATGTTGAGGAGATGATGACCAGGATGATGTTTGGGAGATGATGATTTGGGAAGACGAATAATTTGGGGAGATGATGACGAGGATGAAAGATGAAAGGCTAAAATATAAATGTGTTATAAAAGTATAAATGTGTATGGACTAAAATACCCTCGACTACGAAACAAAAATCAGACTTTGACTTGGTCAAAGGACTTGTAACGAGTGAAAAACTTGAAATAGGGACCCCCAACGATGAAAAGGCTTAGTTTTATCCCATCGCGATGCGTCTTGCCAAGTTTAGAGACCAACCGTGTATTTTAGTCTATTATAAATGATAATGGGCAATAAGTGTATCAATAATGGTAGCCTTTGATCATTAGTATTGTTCATGGTTTGTGAATATGATCATTTTCATATCCTTATGTGTATCCGTTTAGCTTACGATGGCAAATGCCTTTATATCAATCATTTTTATTGGATTTAAGTGAAGATAACTTCGGTTTTCGTAATTTAGTAAGAGGAAATTCCTATTTTATATTTATAAAGTGCAAGTAACTTACGTGTAACAAAGAGTAAATGAGAAATTGTTTATGGGAAAAAAAGTAGAGCAAATAGATGCATATAAACTGTATATGGGCTTATTTGATTTCGGTTTATGTTTCATAAGCTTTAATTTTTCGGCTTATTTTGAGACTTATGGATCTATATAAGTTTATCATAGCATAATGAATTTATATAAACTCACAAATTTTAAAATAAGCCGAAAAATTGAGGCTTATGAAATATAAGCTAAAACACAAATAAGCTGATAAACCACGTATAAGCTTAAACAAACACCTTTCAAATGTCCAATTAGTTTGACAAACTAACCAACCACTAGGAGTGCGCAGAGAGATCGAAACCGATTGGAAAACCAATGGTTTAGTTTTAGTATTTTGAAGAAACGAAAGTTTATGGTTCGGTTAGCATAAAAATCAAACCGAAAATGACTGAACATGCATAATACATATAATCGACATTCTTGTTCTAATTGCTTCTTGAAAGTGTTGTTTGGACACATAAACAGTTCTCTTTTAGGATTTCTTTTTCCATTAGTTTTTTGTTGTCATTATTGTGTCACTTTACGACATACAAACAAACTTTTTTTTTTATTGAAGATTGTTTTTTGTGGTCATCGTTAGTTTCTTACTATTATTCTGTTATTCTTACGTGTTATTTTATTCTTAAAACTTAAAAGTGTTATTTAGAGTAAACTCCAAAATACATCCTTGTAGTTTACCCTGATTCACACTATACATCCCTCTCGCAAAAGTTTTAACAGACACATCACTCCGTTTGTAAAAATTAACTTATATAAATCTCTCCGTTAAAATAAGGACAAAAGGTGCAATTTACGTTTTTGTCTGTTTTTTACTTTTTCGTCAGCTTTTTTACGTTTTCGCAAAATAAGGACTAATGGGGCAAAATAAGGACAAACGGTGCAAAATAAGGACTAACGATGTAAATTTTTTCTATCTCGTTAGGAGGTAGCGGAGAAATAATTTGCGTCGTTTGTCCTTATTTTAACGGAGGGATGTATATAGGTTAACTTTTACTAGTGGAGTGATGTATATGTTGAAACTTTTGCGAGAGGGATGTATAGTGTGAATCGGGGTAAACCACAAGGATGTATTTTGGAGTTTACTATGTTATTTATGATGCATTAAAAATTTGACTTTGGAAATACTAAGCCTCGAGAATCTAATGGAAACCGAAAAATCAAAAAATAAAATATGAATTGAACCTAGATAAAAATGAAATCGAATGGTTTCTAAAAAGCAAAAACAAAACATTTTTGGTTTGGATTCCGTTTTAGCGAAAAACCAAGGAAAATTGAACTATGGCATATAAGTTTATCCAATTTAGATGCCTCGTCGATCGATTTAATAATTTAAATTCATTTCGGCGCGACGTAAAACATATACAACATGTAGCGACTTGTGATCAATGAATGAGGTCAGGTTTATCTGCATATTGCCAATACATCATAATAGCGATGATAGCCACCACTAGATGAGCTAGTGCTAGTAGTAATGTACATAACCTCATGCTAGGAGTTATAAGTTCAAACACTTAAGTACATGTTTTGAGATCGTCATGTAAAAGGTTTGAAACTATCTTGAGTCAAAGACTCGCCATCTCCCATTAATTTAGCTTTGCAGGTTCATGAGTTAATTATCGATTAACATATCATGCATTCTCTAATCATATCCCTAGGTTTTCTTGTTTACTAAGGGGCCGTTTGGTTTAATATTTTGGAGTGGGGTTTGAGCTTGATGTGACGATATTCATTTGTTTGGTTTGTGTTTTTGATAAGAGGAATGATAGAGGGAATGAAAATTTGATACTGTACTAACATGGTGGGCATTGGCAAAGTTTGATTATTTTTGTGGGCCATTTTCTTTTATCTTTCTTTCTCTCTTTATATTTTCTCGCATTTATTATTATTTTATTATTTAAATAAAACCTTTTATTTAAAATTTATTATAAAATATATTAAAATATATATAATTTCTCTCTCCTAATTCAATTTTAAATCCAACTCTTATAACAAATCTAAATATTAATCTAAACTCACTTACAAACCAAACAAACCTTAATTAGACGGCTGTTCGGGGTTTCAATGGGCCTAAAACAAGCCTCTCTAATTCACAGACATCATAAAAAGCCGCTAGATTAAAAGTAAAAGTTTCGTTAAGAAATACCAAACCATAATACCAAACCATGAAAACTCAAAACTGAATGGTTCTAGTAACCAAAGGCCAATCTATTTTATTTAATTTGTCTTCAATTATTATAATGGAACCATGCTGACCCTCGTTGGTTAGATATAAATAGTAAAGGAGAAGTTACATGTTATCCAAGTTGCCTGACAAAAGAAAGAAAGTTGGCGAAACGTGAAGGGTAAGATCAGAATAGAATAGAATAAATAAGTGACGCTGAGATCCGATAGAATAGAAGAACACAACACACACACCCTCCAAACAAGCGACACGTGTTTGGTTAACTCACAACCGACTTCTTAAAAAACACAACCCCACTAGTTATGTTTTGCCTCTCATATTATTATTCAAACTTGAAACCAACCAACTAACCATATCTCTCTTTTTTTTTTCTCTAACCACCAAGATCTAATGGCTCTCCGGTTGGTTTACGTTGTGGCTTTTATCTCAGCTTCGTGTGCTTTCTTCATGCTGTTACATCTTGCCTTGCAACCTGTCTTTTATTTCACCAACACTTAATTAATCATTTTACGACATACAACGACAACAAACCTCCGGTGACGTGTAAATGTATACCACCGTGCCCGTCCGTATGTTTCTTTGCTGGCGGTAACCGAATTCTGCTTTATTATTATTTTTATTTATATTGTAACGTTTTGTTTAGTTTTATGATATGATATACTAGTTTTTTGTTGCACATCTACCTTTTTTTTCTTTTTTTTGGCACCTTAGATCTGATGTTTCGTATGAATTTTCTAGTATGAAATGAGGATTGATTTTAAGGTTCATTTATTTGGTGCGAATGTAATGCTTATTATGACATATACTACTGTTAGACTCCAACATTTTTGGGGACTTAACCTTTGTTTAATTGACTTAAACCAATTAACGCAATGACGACTTAGAATCTGAAACTAAACCTTGTTTACGAGCCCTTTGCATCATTTGTTAACACTTAAAAATTTAACAATTTTGTTGATTTACTATATGTAATGAAAAAATGAGGGTACTTATTCACTGTTATCTCTTCATTGTAACAACCGTATAATTTGTCAAGGGACAATAATTGATATTGAAGAATATGAATTACATCCATAAACTGATAAAAGCATCGCATAAACTTTTAATGTGTTATTATGCCCTTGTAACTTCCATTAGCAGCTTTCGTATAAAGTCGTATCCATTGTATATCCAAATTCCTTGCAGAGGTTGTGTGTTGTTGAGTACCACTTGAATTTACAAACTTGATTAAAAAAGGGCTAATAACTATTAAAGCATCATACTTGTGACAAATGTCAGTTCGACGTAGCGAATAAAAAAAATACCTCTTTTAGACATTAAACTTGACATTGTTGTCTTCAATTGAGTAATAAAGATAAAATACAAAATTGTGATGACCATTTTACCCTTGAATTTTTAAAAATTACATCCATTGTCCAAAAGGTAAATTACATTAATGATCCCTCTATTACATAAATTGCATTCATTGCATCCGCCACCACCACCTTTCCCCTCACCGTCATTACCACCACCGCCGCCACCCTTACCCTTTTTCTCACCACCACTACCGCCACCACCGCCTTTTTTCTCACCTTCGTTGCCATCATGGATTAAAATGGATTAAAAACAAGGAAATTAAAAATCAAAACCAAGAAGGATAGGGACTGATAAGGTAACTGATGTGCAGAGGTTAAGCTAAACAAAGGCTACTAGCAGACCTAAATTGGGCTATGAGAAGAGCAACTAGAATCCCTATAAAAGTAAAACAGATTAGCTTATACTAAGAGCAATCTAAGGTATAAAAGTCTAAGCTAGAACATCAAAGGATGAGACAGAAATTCTGCAGAGAAAAGACTTAGTTGAACTATATCAGTGCAGCATAACAGAGAGAAAGGCATGGTTTAATCTTAAAATAATCGTAATCATGAACTTCTAGAGTGCAACCAAGAGCAGAATTACTTTACCTACATACTATACTACAAGTAGTTTCAAAAGTCTAACCTATAATGAGCAGCTAAGAAGCAATAGAACTTAATTACATGACATGAAAAACTGATATCAAATGGCAAAATAGAAACCAAACAGCTTTGAAAATAACCTTGAGATCACATTCCTGATTTGAAACACTTGAGAAATTGAATTAGAAACCACTAATACAATCTACCAATACAGAATTACTCACCAGCAATCTTCAAAAAATCATTTAAACTTAAAATCTAAACATTACCAAACACCCCTTAAACATCAACTAATGAAACTTAGAACTGAAAACATACTTGGACTAATTTGAAAAGGACTTAATTAAATTACATTTACCTAATTAACCACATGAAATCAGTAAACAGCTTTGACTTTCAAATATTGGCCCATTCTTACTTATGTTGACTAAACTTGACTTATTGAAGAAAGTTGGATTGAGAACAATGGAATACAGAAATAAGCTGACACAAGCTCACATAAACTTACATGAGCTTAACAGAACAGAACTTAGAGCTTATGAAAACAGAATTTGATATCAAATTAAAGCTTTGAATGAGATTGAGAAAAAGTAAAATTAAACTGCATTTAATAAATTGAAATTACAAACTGAAATTGGATCTATACTACATTAAAACAGTAAATACCAAGAAAATAAAGCTGGTAACATTTTTCTAAAAGCATAAAAAATGGACCAATTCTTCAACGTGGAGAAGAGAGTATTTATAAGTTGAGCTGAGGCTTGGGTCTTCATCTGGGATTGCAGGTTGAATGGGGAAGAGATAAACAGTAATACTGATTGGGTAAAAGGCGTGCTTGGTTTTGGGTTTTTTTATAATTGTTTGACTGAGGTTCTTGTGTTTGGTTATTGAATATTGTCAGGGACCATTTTTGTAATTTAGCCTAGGGACGATGGATGCAATTTTCGCAAACCAATAGGGACCATTTATGTAATTTGGAAGGGTAAAATGGTCCTAATACTCAATTGACGACAACAATGTCAAGTTTAATGTCTAAAAGAGGTATTTTTTTTTCGCTACGTCGAACTGACATTTGTGACAAGTATGATGCTTTAATAAGTTATTAGCCCATTAAAAAATACGGAGTACATTACTAAGCAGTAAGCCACCTTGCTGGTTTTAAAGGAATTGGAGACGTCCTGTACGTGGAGGTATTGAAGAAGATCAATATAATAGGATTTGTGATATTGTCAAGCAGGTTACTATTGTTCAAACTGACGATTCTTGGAGATGGTGTTGTGATACAATGGATTCGTTTTCGGTTAACGGGCTACGGAAACACCTTGATTGTTTGTCTTTACCTAGTCATTACCTTGCGACTAGGTGGAACAAGATAGTTCCGCGAAAGGTTAATATTCATGTGTGGAGATTGATTAAGGATCGTTTGCCTACCCGTTTTAATTTATGGTTTCGTGGTATTGGCAATGTCTCTCTTATATGCCCTATGTGTAGTAATGGTTTGGAATCTATCTATCATACGATGTCTGAATGCATTATCGCGATTAAGGTTTGGAAATCGGTTATTAAGTGGCTTGATCTGGATCTCCCTTTTCAGCTTCCTCCAATTGAGTTCCTAGACTTTATTAATAGCCAGGGTAATTTGCATAAGGCTAAGGATGTTCTTGTCACTATCATTTATACGACTTGGTGGGAGCTTTGGAGATTCCGAAATGAATCTATATTTCAACCTGGGAAGAAGAGGGATGTTGGTATGGTGGAATCTATTATTCATTTTTCATATATATGGTATCGGAATAGGTACAAGAAAGCGAGTATGTGCTGGGATGACTGGTTTAAAACTCCGATTTCGTTTATATAATCTCCTTGGGGGAGCCTATCGTATGAAGATTGTCTGCGTGTACGTGATGGCTGCTGTTGTGAATTGCTTTTCGTTGCTGACAGTATCGAGCAAATCAAGATTATCCGGATCTTATGTTGATATGTCTTTTCTTGTTGTAACTTTCCCCGGGGCTTGTTTGGGACTACATCAAAAACACCGCGGAGTGAAAACCAGTGGCTTGGCCTCCGTGGGTGGGGATTTTTCTCTTGTCTTGGTTATCTGTAATTGGCAAGAGTTTTTTCATTCTTTTTGTAGTCCTCGCAGTTAAAGCCTCGGGAGGAATCTAGATTAGCATTGTTTTTTTCTAGATTTGTATTGTTACCTTTTAGCTTCTAGTGCCTTACTAGTAGCTATTTTTATATATTTATGCCGTTCAAAAAAAAAAAAAAAAGCCACCTTGCTGGTTTGATAAAAAGGCGAATTGTTACAAAAACCTTGTTTATTGTTTACTATAAGAACATGTTTGCTACTAGTCTGTATTATCTTTTTGGGAATACCAATGGCATGGTTCCAATGTATTAAGCACTCGATTAGGGGGACAATTAATCCTTCGATGTGGTAAGGAAAAAACAATTCAAGTAATTAACTGCATGTGTGCCTGATGCCTCACCGGTTTACCGTTAGTGATCCCATGTGATGTGCATGTATAGAAAACTAATCATAGTAGATTTATTCATATATAGAACATTTACATCGCATATAAGCAACCATTGTACTAACTTATATATGCATCAACATCAGACCCATAGTTATTTCAAGAAAGAACCTTACCCATATACCCGGACCATTACCAAATGGTTTCATATTGATTCATTAAAGACATGACGCCCATGATCGAGGCCCTTGAGTATGTAATCATTAACTCATTGTTTCTCTGAAACTCAAACAAAATTGGCAACTGCATGAGATTGACATTCAATCGTATAATCGAAGAGTTTATTGGGAACTCCTAAACAGATATTAACATCTCTAATGCGAGGAAGTTGATCACCATTCAATCGTATACTCTATCGTTTGTTGCCCAGGTATGATTATAAATGGAAAAACGAATTATGTAATTGAATCACTCAATTATATTGAATCAGAATATATGTTTACAATCATTGTAATGAAACTGATTACATAAACTGAAACTAATGTTCCTATTTATACTACTCTAAGATGGCGGTTATTCTCCAACCATTGTGTTGTTTCTTTAAAAGGTGTGTCTTCTCCGAATAGTCACATCTGTTTGTTGTGAGAGAACCATAATCGCTGGCCTATTTTCTTCAACAGTCACACCGTTTCCTTTTCTTCTATTTATACTTTTTATCCCCCAAGTCTTAAACTAATTAAAAATCCAACGGTCTCCCCCCTAATTGTTTAAGACTTGTCCTTCTAGTCTTCCGACTTCATCATCTGTCTTTACATCATGCATGTCTCTACTTATGCTTAATTCAAGTCTTCTCAACTTGTTGCACAAACTTTGTCTTGAATAAATCTTTGATGACTTCACACCATCTTCATTCTTCAACTTGATCATATCACATGACCTTTCTTTACTTTTATTGATCATTCAATCTATCACAGATTATCTCTTCTTCGCGGTTGCTTCACACAACAAATTCTTCGCGGTTGCTTCATACAACAAATTCTTCGCGGTTGCTTCACACAACTTGGCTTCACACCGTCTTCACTTTGATCAGTCACTGATCTGTTCTTCCCGAACCATCCTTCACAGCTAACTTGGTTATTTCACACAACCTCTCTTTATCACACGAATCAAATCTTCCTCCACTTTAATTCTCTCACATAATTATTTTGATCCTTCACGGATTGAAATCGTATCACACGTGTTTCCTTTTAATTCATTCACTGAGTTGATTGCACCTTTCACAGGCTATTTTCCGCATCACACGGCTTTGCTTTGATCGTATAACATGACCAAGCTTTCTAACTTTCTAATTTTCGTCAATTAGGCACATTAGAAGTGCCGGTTCATCATCACTCTATACTAAGAGTGCTGCAACTTCCTCTTTTTTCTTGCTTGCAAATTCATAAGCATAGTGCCCAAGTTTTCCACACTTGTAACAATATATTTGCGACTTATCACCATTCCTTCACGGTTTGTTGTCGGGTCCTTTCAACTCATCTGAGGTGTGTCCTTCACCTCTATATTTCCCTCTTCCTCGTGTCTGATTACCACCTCCTCGTCTACCATTTCCATAGTTGCATTCATAATTTCTGTCATTCCTTTGACGTGTGAGTAACAACTTCTCCCTATTATCTTCCTGACTTCCTTTTAAGTTTCCCGATAATCTCCTCCAACGTTACAGTCTTAAAATCAACAATCATTTGAATGGCCATCGCTACTATTGGCAGAAATTTATCTGGTACTGCATTAAGTACTTTTCATACTTTCATTTGCTCATCAAACGTTAATCCACATGTAGCAGCATTTGTAATAATACTCATCAACTTATGAATCTATTGATTCATCTTCTCTCATCAAAAGTCCCTCAAATTCTGATTTAAGTTGTTGTGAGTGTGGCTGTTGTACATCTTCTGTCCCAATAAATCTGGATTTTAGAGAGTCCCAAAATTCTTTCGCTATTTCACATCCCGCAACTTGCATTTGCAAATCTTCTGGTAACCCTTGAAATAGGTATGCTGACGCAGAACTATCCATTTTCACATCAATCTCTTTTGATGTACTTGTTCCTTCTACTAAATCCCATACTCCATTTTCCACTAGTATCTTCTTCATTCTTAATGCCCATAATGTATAGTTTGTATTGTTTAGAATTGGGCACTGATAAGATGATAGCGGTGTCGCGCCTTCTCTATAAACAACGTTTTTATCTCTCGACATATCTTTCGATTTGGTTTTCTGATGGGTTTTTTTAATTAACCCGTAGCCCTTTTCTTTGTGTGGTTCTTGGTGATGCCTCTTTCCTTTCTTTGACAACCGCTATCTTTGTCTCTTTCTTCTTGAGACTGTCGCGTCTCTTCTCTTCTCTAGGGTTAACCGCCGATTATTATTGGCCGGTGTAACCGTTTCTTAATTCTCTCCTTTTTTTGGTGGTAGTTCCTCTCGAACAGTTGGAATCCCTCTGCCTTTCCTCTTGTGCGAAAATTAGGGTTTTTCACAGATTTAGGGATTCTTCGTACCTGTTTTAATCTGGATCTCTATGCGGTTTTCAAGGTATGTTTATCCTTTTACTTCTTCGAATCACTCGATTTCTGGGTTGTTATAATCGACTCACTCGATCTTTGATCCAATCTTTAACAGATTTCTAGTTGTTGTTTATCACAAACAATCAGCCCTCTCGGCCTTCCTTATTCGATTTCTCAACCTGCTCTGATACCAATGTTGCCCAGATATGATTATAAATGAAAAAACGAATTATGTAATTGAATCACTCAATTATATTGAATCACAATATATGTTTACAATCACTGTAATGAAACTGATTACACAAATTGAAACTAATGTTCCTATTTTTACTAGTCTAAGATGGCGGTTATTCCCCAACCATTGTGTTATTTCTTGAAAAGGTGTGTCTTCTCCGAATAGTCACATTTGTTTGTTGTGAGAGAACCATAACCGCTGGCCTCTTTTCTTCAACAGTCACATCGTTTCCTTTTCATCTGTTTATACTTTTTATCCCCCAAGTCTTAAACTAATTAAAAATCCAACATCGTTATCACTTACAGAATTCCATGAATTCCTGTAAAAGGCACTGATTATAGCTTCGGGTGCTCTTTAACTTGCTTTGCAAGTTTGCAAATTCAGCTAGTTCTTCAACAAGTCTTTGCTTCCATTGTTTTTTGAACCTGCAAACGCCGTAGTGTTCATTGTGAATTTTTGATTTCTTTCAAGTGAAAGGTTGTCCTGGTTTATTACAATACATCACTACTCACCTCCGGTTTATAAGTAAATCCGGTTCAGTCATGTAAACTGAATTACGATATACTCCGACCTGCGTTTGCATATAGTCACGTCAGCTACCAGTTAGGGTTGTGTAATATGATTAAAAAAGCTGTAAGATGATCTGATAAAAAGAGGTTTGTTTTTATGAGTATGAATCTGCGATGGATACATATAAGATTTTGGGATAGCTGTCAAAACCTATACTAACCTTTCTACAAACTGGAGACTTCATATTCGGGCTTGCGGATTTAAGCCCTTCATATAGCGAACACAGAACTAGCTGAACAAGCACACGACTTGCAAAAGATATGTCCACAGCCCAAAGCGTATGGATGAAATAATGTATTCTGGTGATCCAGAGTAACAAGTGAGTGTCATCTTTATGAACTAATTTATACCACAATATACTGAGTACACAGTATCAAACTCGAAAAATATCCTACCAAACAAATTGCACAAGTAAGATTGTACTCAAAAGTTGCTTTTGGAAGCACCAATATCAGTATAGGCTCCGAATCTGTAATGCTTAATACACAGGAGAATGTAATGTAAAGCTCGTCGCAGATTTTTTGGTTTGATTCACTAAAATTTATATAAAAAGCCACCAATTCAATACAATACTACAATATCCACGTATTCAGCACGCATGCAGCTTGGACACAAAGTTATTGCCACTTATGGAGTTGTGAACCTGAATAAACGCATAAAAATATCCACGTATTCAGCACGCATTAGCATCAGTCCCTCCGGTACGAGTGCTTGTTGATCAGTTTTGAAACATTTAAACAATGTCACTAAACATCTCTGCATACCAGTAGCGCAATGAATCTGGACAAGATGTCTAGCTTTAGAATTCTAACAGCTAGCTATTTTAGAAGCTTCTTTCATTATCTTAGAGAAAAACATTTGATCATAACCTACAACGTAAATGTACCTCGAGTGGAGAGAATGCCTTACAAATTATGTACATCAGAAACTGAGACAAGGAAAACCTCGTGATAACTTCCCGATGATATAAAAGGACATTTTTATCATTATTCTCAACATTCAACCGAGTTCAAGCGAGTGATCACCATGTTCAAACACGATATATAGAACTAAACACGAATAGAAGAAATTTCAGTATGTACCGCATCAATTGCCTATTTGCTAGACATGCATTAATTGACTTTAAAGTTAAGGAAGAGAGCTTACAATAGTAGTAACAAGTATTTTCTTCAAAACTAGATACTGTAGGCTAAATTGAAACCAAAATAAAATTCATCATAAAGTAATGAACTTCGAATGCTAATATACCCACGCAAAGTGTAGGTTTCAAGGACACATGCGGCTTCCCATTGTTCTTTGTTATTGACTCTTGAAAGTCCGTCCTTGCTACTTCCCAATGTAAGTTATCTTGGGTTACCTCACATAATACATATCTCAAGAACCCAAATAAGCATACTAATTAGGATCTATGCGAATGACATGTATTCCAATACTTAAACTTGATATATGGATTTTGAGTGTGAACTCATCAGAATTAGTACCTTAACTTCAAACACTATAGGAATCTGCTTCCCAATATAAGTTATCTTGGGTTACCTCACATAATACATATCTCAAGAACACAATACACATACTAATTAGGATCTATGCGAATGACATACATTCCCATACTTAAACTTGATATCTGGATTTTGAGTGTGAACTCATCAGAATTAGTACCTTAACTTCAAACAATATTAGAATCTGTTTGGAGACCTCAAGGGGTATTTTGAATATCTTATCAAATCTGTTTTTATGCTTTTTTTTTGTATGACAATATAGGTCTGTACTAGTCTGACGGCCGGTTTTCTTAATAGGTGATTATGATCGTAAAATTGTGTTTAAGATTCAGTATACACAAATTATAGCAGAGTGCACACACTTTATGACAAGTAATATCAAAGAAGTCATAAAAGAATAACGTGATGTTTTGGTTACGTGTTTGAAAATTCATATCTAATAGGTTAGAGCATATATGAAATCAATAAAAACAAAGTTTGAGTTACCACTAAGTAATTATGTGTTAGAGTTGATGGTTGTAATGAGATTTCTAAACAGTTTGTTTAATTGAAAAATGACATAATTTCTTGTTTTGTCCTAATTTATTTTAGTTTTTTTGAAATAAGTTATCGTTTGAAAATCATTCTTATGAATCCAAGTGTTCTAGTAACATTTTTAAAATTTACATATGGGGTTTGGAAAAACTTAAGGATTGATAGTTGTTAACGCATCACATGTGTTTTATAAAATTACAGCCCCATATTAGTATATAAATATACATTACACAACTGGTGAATAAAAACCAACTATGATTAGTTCTAGATCGGTGTACAACATGAACAACATTTATGAATATTTCATTCAAGTTAATTATAAATTAGTTAAAATATAATTTAACTCGTAACTTAACACTAAGAAAAAATTAAAGTACCCCAAATTAAAAGCACCAAACATCTGATTCAATTAACACTCGGATTACATTAAAAATGGTTCACTTATTCTAGCGAAAAAGAAAGACTGATAAGAATACATAAATACATAAAAGGATTATGGTTGAACGATATATTTTGGCATTCTTCTTTTTCCTTCCAATGGTTACTTGATTCTAGGTTATGTGCCCTTTCCGTAAACATATTTAAAGAACTTGTTAAGTTAAGTTATTGCATGTGATTTAATTTAGATACTCACTTACTATCATGTAACTATGTCATTGAACAATTGATTAGAACATGATCATTTGAACTGCAAGACACAATATTAGCGGCTTAAGACATGAGTATAACTTGTGTTATGGACGGTATTTGGTAATCTATATAACCATTAACCATGTCATATAACTCATTCGAAATTTTGTCTTGGTTATCAGCAAAACAAATCATATAAACTAAAAGCATATGTCTACCAAGATTTTTGATAACTTCACGATCAAGTAGTATCAAAGAAGTAAAAGTCTTAGTTGGCTCATCAACAACATTAACATCCAACTTATACATGTTTAACATATGAGACAATAGTTATTATATTAAATGTTTAATATATCCTATTATTTAAATGGTACAATATTGCATTACTTGTCTAGTAAAAGCATTACAGCATAACCTTAATTATCTTGTTGCTACATTGACAACACACCTAAAGTTGGCTGAATATTCTAGACATTCAAACACAGGATAACCTCTGTCATGAAAACTTGATTCTTTGATAATTGGAAGGATACTTTTATCGTAGTTCAAGCATGCTATGTACATCCAACCTTAATTGCTTGTCTTAGTTACAGTAGCTAATAGTATGCATGATTTAACATGTGATTTGCAACGAAAATGAATCAATGATACTTTACAACATCAAAAATTTCACGGATTTGTGTAAATGTTAGTTTTATTTTTGAACCACCACCAAATGACCTACTGGTAAGGCCTTTGTTTCCTCATAAGAGGTCAAAGGTTTAACCTCGCTAGGTGTGTACATTTGAGGGTGCCCAGAGAGGGTCAAAAATGGTCTTGGAATTAACCTTTGTTACTAAAGAAAATAAAATAACACAATTTGATATTTTCTTGCTAAGTTATAAACTTATTTATCTAATGGATTTACTATATTATATCATCAACTACAAGCATGAGTCTACTTGCAAAACAAGTTGTTTACTTATCTCTCGAGAGATTCTAATTCAGGATGCACACATCAGCTCGACCAAATCACTGATATTTTTCAGGTAATATATAATTAAAATCAAGTAAATATAAAATTTATACATATACAATCTTTGATTTTGTAAAGTATATTTCATTAATTCACTTTCACTGCAAATCACAGGTTAAATCATGCACATTATTAGCTACTCTAACTTATATAAGTAACCAAGGTTAGATGTACATAGCATGCTTAAACTGCAACAAAAAATGTCCCTCCAATTATCAAATAATCAGCTTATCATGACAAAGATTATCTAGTATTTGAATGTCTAGAATGTTTTTTTTTGGGAAAAGGGGTTCCCCGGTAAAATATATTACACCAAAAAAACAGTTAAGTATAATGGAATGTGGCTGAGATACCACATTTACCTCTAGAAACCACTTGAACAACCACTAGATCATTTTTGACATGCCACAAAAACGACCAGACTAACTACTACCATAAACAGAATTATCAACCTAAACTAGCATAAAAATGACAAGCCATAATTTATGCAAAACCAAAAAAGGAAGAACAACCTATTTTAATCTAATGTCATGGATACCCGCAACCTTAAGAGCAGCAGAGAAACCATAATCATCAAACTCATCATCAGCATAAGCGTTGTGTTCATAGGTATCCTTCTTCCATTCCTCCGATAAACTCTTCATGTTCACTCCACCACCACTAAGATTAGTAGTCACGTTGTGATCATCAAGGACTTCATTATCATCTTCACTATATGAGATGACCAAATTACCCACCTTTGAAAATGGATTACCCACCCTTTTTCCATCTTTCACTTGGTTAGGAGTACTATTCATGTTTGAAAGACAAGGGACACTGGAAGATCCAGGGATACTATCACAAGTATCCAATTACCATCAGCAACATTGTTCATTTCAAAATATTATCTTCATTCATGAGAGCGTCAAAAGAGTTCTTTAACGAGACGAGATTAATATCATCCTGACATATGTTCTTCTTACTTGCATGAGGTTTTGTAGATGAATCCTTGTTACCATTATCATTTTGAACCGATTCCACATCCTCCTTACTACCAACACATTGTGTTAGGTCACTAGTTTTACAAAAACAAGTTATAGAGAAAGAGATAAGGCGATTGAACAAGATCTAACACACACACAAACAATTTTATGACCAGTTATGCGTAAGGCATATGTGAAAGAGAAAAACTTGAACAACCAACCCTCAAGTGAGGGTTATTACATGGTTTATATAGGCAAGGAGCTAGGGCAACACTCCCTCTCCTTCCCTATTCCTTATTGGGCTTGGGCCTAAGCTTATGGGCCTTCTACATAAGCTTGACCTTAAACAAACATAAAGGCCATAATGAAGCTACCTATTACATATGAGATATAAATACTTGAAATACTGTTTAGGAGTGATTCCAACAATCTCCCCCTCAAGTATATACGAATGTAAACGGTGAAGGCATTGATGTAATAGTAGCTCTGACGTCTTTTGACATTCTTCTTTCTTGTGAGAGGAATTGCCTTGATTCGAACAATCTCCCCAGTGTAGAGAGATAGTTATCTTTGAACAGTTATGCTTCGACGTCATCTTTAACTTTGTTCTTTGATCATTGTTCTTTGTGGTGAAAGTGATAGTATGTTGTTGTCTGCATCAGTCTGCCTCAGGTCTGCTTCGCTGCTCTAGTGTCTCCACGTCATTCTTCAACATGCTCACACGCTCTTTGACGTTGGAAATCAATACTGATGGAGTTCTGTAAGTCTTATGACTTTGTAGATTCTTTGATTGATGAAGAATCATTCTGACTGTTGTGTTGCATTCGAATAGGACTTCCATTAGTGATGATGTTGGCGTGAGCATGAGAAGAATCAGCACGATCATTCCGCTCCGGAGCTTCCATAAGAAGAAAACATTTCAAACGGTTAGTAATAAGCGGTTTCCGGTACTTACAAGTTTGAACTTCGAGAGTGTTAACAGCATAGTGTGAAAACACAACTCTAATTCTTACAAAGGCCGTTCCTGAACTGGAGTCCCACAAGTGAGATAACGCGATGTACCGAAGTACATCTACAGTTCAGATGAGTCGCTGAGGTACACCGAAGCATCACCTCACGACTGTAGACCGTTTGAGACACACTCCGCGTAATCCACGGGGAGTTACCGAAGTGACCTGCTGTCAGGGCTGTTTGATGTTGACCCTGGCAGGAGTTTCCATTCAATCACTGAGGATCACAGATGTGAACCTCTCATAAATGTTCTCGACAGATTGCTAAGATCTGTGAAGGACTCGATATGAACCACTGATGATCTTATTTGTTGATCTTCAAGTGATTAAATGTCAAGTGTTCCTAAGAGATCTTTTGATGAATCTCGTGGCTCTAGACTCAATAGTGCGTTTTGGTTTTCCTGAGCGGAGACTAGGGAGAGGATCTCCTTCTTCAATACCAGCGATCTCTAAGAGAAAGCCAATAGTTTACGTAGGGTTCCCTGTGAGAATGAAACAAGCTTCTGTTGAGAAAAACTTGAGTGGCTAAGAAGGTTTAGTGCATGCGTCACTGGGTCCATGACGACTTTTAATCTTCAATACCGGTGTCACTAAGTGACAACCAGTAGCATATGAATTGAACCCGGTGTCTGTCCTAAGTTGAATAATCTGGAGGGCTGTTTCTTTTCACCCTTTACTTTACATTTCTTTTTGATTCTTCAACTCCTTCTTTCTCCGATTCTCACTTTCTCCTTTTTATAATCATTCCTAAGGACTTCTAACACTAACTAATGGTAGTGTCCTTGGGTAGATCCCTCCGGCTCTGGCGGATCATAGGACGGTTATTCCTAACCTTAGTCACCTTATAACTCCATGACTAACCTATGTTGCCATTAAAACCACTGTATGTGAAAATATCTCTCAAAGGGTTTGTAAATGAAAAACATGTTTGAACCACTGTGAGAGATGAAGTTTTGCATAAATACTCCCCCTCCACATGTGCTTAATAGTTTTAATGATTAAATGCACAGTGAGGAAAGAGCGCGCACTTTTTGAATTGATCCACTGAAGATAGACAATCCCCCGCGAGACACGGTTACGTTGCATAGTTAAAGAGTTGCATTGTCAGCTTTTAGGTGACAACTAGCTCTAATAACTACCTTGAAGGTGTAGACAAACCTCGAAAGGTTGTCATACCCGTCAGAGTTCATGTCTATCAAGAGTTTCTCGAATGGTACTTTCTACTTGGACAAGTCCTTTGCGAGACACGTTTACATTACTAGCGAACTAGCTTGAAATTATTACCCGTCCAGGACAAGTCTTTTCGAGTTACAAACAGTTTAGTACTGTCAATTCGTTGGTTAAGTCTGAGGTACACAGATTCATTTGCATATTGCACAACATATTTCTTATCACACAAAATTTTCTCCCCCTCAAAAATGGCATATAAAAATGTTATTTTTGAACGTTTGAGAATAAATATGACCATTTTGAGTGTTGCGGGAAGATGACCGCTATGAACAATTTGTGAACAAAGTTTTAATTCAAATACTCCCCCTCAACTAGTGATATAAACAGTTGAGGTTTTGAAAAAAATCATATGGGGAAGTACTTGTGTTTTTGAGCAAAACCTTGAAAAATGAAAGGTTTGATAGGTTTTACTAAAAAATAAGAAGCTTTCGCTCCTTTTATAAGGATTGTGGCACTGAGGCGTACCACAGATTCCTTTCATGACAATTACGGGTTGTACACTGTTATGTGTGCACAAGCCATTAACATATTTAATCACACATCCAAAATTATATGAAGGAAACAATTCAAGGGGTACCAGGAAGTGCAGTGATGTTCCCAGGAGTACGAACAGGGCGTTGATAGCCGGTGATGTTGATCCTGGGTCGACCACCAACAAAACTTTCCAACGTTCTGAACTGATCCCTTCTGAACAACCGTTCATCAATCATGGTGATGATCCTTCTCACATCCCTCCTTTCCTGAGAATTCCAGCGCTTAGGAGACCCAACTTTCAGGCGTATATCCTTCAACCTGTACGCCAATCCATCCCTAACCATCTTCAAAGTATGATCCCCGAATTTGTGGAGCTCACTACACGCCATTAAGCAGTTTCTTTGAAGTTCACTATGGTAAACAACGCCGAAAGGTTTGCTGATGAGTGTATATTGAGATAGCTGGTTGAGATCGGGAAGAGTAAGCGTTGGAGGAGTGAGGTTGACACGCGTCTGATAAGATTCAACAGCCATCTGGATATCTTCAACACGTTCTTTGATCACGATGCGTCTAATGAAGATGAGAACTGACTTGATAAATTCACGTTGAACTTCAGTCGAGAATTGTCTCATACGACCCTGTACTTTGGCAAGGTACATGTCTTCGATATCGTTGAGAGATAAATTCTCAAAGTCAGCTTCGGAGAATGCATAGTCCTCTTCATCTTGTCGTTTGACTATGATATTCTTCAAGAAGGTGTAGTCCCACTTAGACTTGAGATCAACGTGTTTGATGGCCACGATGTCCTTAGAGCTGTACACTGCGTGTTGAGACTTCTGAACCAGGCAGCTTCTGTAGTAGATTCTTCGGCGTTCAGGCCAATAATGAATCCCATACAATGCATCTCGGTCGTATTCTTGCACGTTGTCAGAAAACAAGTGATTTGCACGTTCCTCGATAGCTATGCAGTTTGAGTAAGTAGCTGCTGGGAATGGAAGAGTCAACGATGTAGCGTATTTTCATGAACCATCGCTACCGTGTAAAAGAAAATCCAGGTCTCTGTTAAAGAAGTATCGAAAAGGAATCCTTTGTTCATCTGTTTGGCCAATGGTCTGTAGGGGTTTGGTCCAATCGGTATAGTATGGAGGGTTGTTCCTTTGTGTGAAGTCAATGTTTGCTTCCGGATTGAGCCAATCCATGTTGTTAGACATAGCTCGAGCGATGTTCTCGAGATGATATTCGACCTCGAGGGCGCTTTCAGAGCTGTCTTTCCACAGTTGAAAAGCTTCATTCTTGATTCGCTTCAACTCAAATTTTGTCATTTTCTTCACATGGAACTTTTCTTGCAAAAGTTTTGCGTGCTCCAATGTAGAACCGTCTACCAAGTCTTGACCTTCATCAGGGTAGGGAGTTTGATTGAAAAGTGTGGAGAACCATTCAAACTCTTCGGTTTTATCGTCATCTAGCCATGATACGACTTCAGGCTGAGTCGTCTTCTTTTTCCTTTTGGATGGCCTTAATGATGATACTGGTTTTTGCACTTGTTTGGGTGAGGTGGGTTGTTGTCGGGGCTCAAGGACCTCTTCATCGTCACCACCCGTATACTCAAAGTAATCACCTATTGTTTGAGTCAGTGGGGGTAACTCGGAATCGTCCCGAGGTTTATCAGTAGAAGACCGAGGTGGAGGAGACTTTTGTTGAGAAGAAGTCCGTGGTGGAGGAGGTGGCATCGAAGCAGATTCACCAGATTGCTTCTGACATTTAGGTGCAGAGTCCTTGTCCTTATCATCGTCATCTCTTGGCCGTTTGGGTTGATCGGCTGACTCCTTGCATGATGATCTGAGTTGAAAATCAAGTAGACTTTCGAAAAATTTAGCTTCATCCGAAGTAAACGTTCCAGATCGCTTTGACATTTGCATCACTAGTTTAGCGATTAACTCAGATTCAGAGAGATCAGCTTCTTTGGCCATTGTATGTTTAACCAATGCGACGATGTTAGGAGTGAGTTGTCTGGAAAATACTTCTCTAGTCACACCGGGGACAGTGTCGAGAAGAAACTTGTGGGTATGATCTCTTGCTGTCTTCTCCAGTTCCTTTTGGACTTTAGGAACGATATCCTGAAGGTACTTGTTAGTGTAACCTTCGATCATTTCGTTCAGTTCCTCTTTACGATGACTCTTCATGAACTTCTGAACAAATTCCCTTTCATTCTGCATCTTGTCATTCTCATCATTCAAGTACTGTATTTGGTCAGCAAACCAATTCAGTTTTCTGTAAAGTATGTCCTTCTTTCTGACTTGTTGGACAACTTTCACAATTCTTTTATGAGTCTGAGAAATCCAAGATTTAGGTGGTTTCTTCACGGATTTGGATGATGATCTGGTTGACTTCGTTGATGGTGGTGGTGATGAGTGAGATGATGAGTCTGATGAGGAGGAGACATGAGGAGGCTTGGGGTCCTTAGGCGGTTCAGAAGTTTCCTTCTGTGACTGTGTGGGACTGTCCAGAAGTAACTTGTCATAATCATCATCTTTATCTTTCTCAGACTTCTCAGTTTCAGGGTTCTCAAACTCATATACGATAGTATCCTCCACAGGCTGTTGTTGTTGCAAAAGAGTGGTGGCACCAGATCCCTTACCGGGTCGATTAACCGTATCAGGATCTGGTGAGGAGTGGGCAGCACCACTTGATCCTCCGGGGCCACCCATTTGATCTTTAGCAAATTCTTCAGCCTTTTGAAGGTGTCTGACGATGTGAAACTTCTTCCTGTATGATTGATCCAGTTGTTCATCTTCATCTTCAGAGCTTTCATCATGTGGCACAAGTGCAGGAGTCTTCCCTTTTCCTTTATTAGTTTGAGGACTTAGAGGTTTTGGTACTGAGGGATTTTCATCCTTTGCAGTTTCAGAGTATGTGATCTCTTCATCTGTGTCAGTAGCATCAGAGTCCTCGTCAATGAGCTTTTTCTGCGGTTCAGGTGTAGAGGAAGGGATCGGAGTGGCTTCCTGAGAAGGAACTTTCTTCTTAGGGGTAGATTTCCTCTTTGGAATAGGTTTCTTCTTTGGAACATTCCTCTGACTATCTGTACTTGTGATACTTCCAGCACTTCCTTTTCTGGTTCTCCTTACAGGTGTTCCAGAAGATTTTTCGTCGAGATGACCAACTTTGCCTTGTCTAACTGCTTCCAGATACCTTTTGTAATTTTCGAGCTTTCTGACATCTTCAGTTAGAAGGAAATCTGGCAGCACAACACCTTGTTTCTTTGTAGATGATTCCTTGATTCTGACAGATAGAATAGGTTCCGTCAACATATCGTGATTGTCGGGGTCATTGAGCCTCTTGGGAATATCAGGATGAAGTCCAAGTGCTCTATGGATCAACAATTTAGTATATCTGATGTAGGGAATCTTTGAGCCAAGTTTGTTGAGAAATGACATCATGTCATCCCAAATCAGAGCTTCGATAGCGATGTGTTTCATGTTGACCAATGCCCAAAATATTTGCAGTTCCATGAGCTTAGGATGCTCATAGCCACTGTCACGACCAGAAACAGACTTGGTGATGATCATGTAGAGAGTTCTCCAGGGTTGAGGAGTACTCTTAAGCTCTACGTGAGAATGCTTGGTGATTACTCCTGTAGCCTCGTCATAACCGATATCGATTAAGAATTGGAGAGTGAGCTCTTCAATAGGTGTGGTATATAGTTTGGTTGGTTCGACTTCAGGAATTAGGAGAACAACCCTTAAGTCTGCAGGTGTAATGGTGACTTGTTTGTGATTCAGAGTCACCGTCACAGCAGTCCGTCCTTTGACCCTTTCCATAGTGTTCCAGAATTGTTGGATATAGATCTCAGGGACAGTTGCAGAGTGAGTGAGCATGTTCTGATACGGATGAGTCCTCAGAATATCAATAGCAATTAGACACGAAGATTCTGAGCAAGTGAGGGTGTCAAAGTCAACACGGAGATTATTCTTTCCTATCTTCATTGGATAGCCATGAGGATAGATATCAGCAATGGAGAGAACTTCAGATGCATCCACATTCATTTGTTCAGCCATGTCGTGATCTGAAATAACATTAGCCAAAAGAACCAACATATCGAAAGACATAATGTTAGTCAACAGAAGGTCTTATTGTCTAGTTATTGAATGTACGGTGTCAATGATTGTTACGAGTCCTAAGTCACTTGTATGTTCAATAGTTCAATTACGTAGTGAAATGTTTCGTGAGTTAGTTAACTTTAAGTTTTAAAGTTTATTTTATCACTTATTGTTCACAACATATCAAACGATTTAAGTTTATTAGTGATATTATTGGATTCGTGACGATATGATTAGTTTATTTACAGGTTTGTACACGTAACAATTAATAACGAAGGTGTGATCCAGGCTTATGCGTAGGATAGGTAGAGTTATGCGTAGACAGAAATGATATATGCGTAGGCGTAAACTTACGCGTAGGATCCTAACTTACGCGTAAGAAATATTACGTGTAAGAAAATTGGACCTTATGCGTAGAGGTTACGCGTAGGCATATATTAACCTTACGCGTAAGGCTACTCGTAAGAGTTGACCTTATGCGTAGAGGTCACTGTTTACGCATATCCTTCACAGGATACGCGTAGTCCCATATGTAGAACCTTATGCGTAGAAGCTACGCGTAAGACTAATCTTACGCATAACAAGCTACGCGTAAGGTGATCCTTATGCGTAGAGTAACAACAACCTTGATTCTAAATATTAAGTGTAGCAAGCCTGAAACAAAGCATCATATCATCAATGTTTAACACATAACATTCATTTTATGACAGATCAAAACACAATTGGACAGTTTGTCAGTTACGCGTAGAAAATCTTACGCGTAGTCTAAACCCTAATTCTACGCGTATGAGATCTAGCCATGGAAAATGCATAAAACTGATTCTGGTAGTCCTAAGATATGTTGAGAGTCTATAGACCAAGTTATAACACTTAGTTTGCTGAGAATCAAAAATACCCAAAAGTCATGAACATTAAACCCTAATTTCAAATTGTTAGCCAATTCGTGTTTCTGGGTGGTTAGAAACCTTGGAAATCATTTATTCAACAACACAAGAGCATAACCCAACAATCTTTTTGACCAAAACACTTCACATTCAAAAATACCCAATTCGACTCATAAACCCTAATATTCAAAATTCATCAATTCGTGATTCTGGGTTTGTTTTGAGGATAGAAAACATATCATTGATGTTTTTAAAACATTTTGACATTATCTTTTTAGCCACAACACATAACATATGATCATGCGTTCTTACGCGTAAGCGAAGAACACAAAATCACCCTTATCAGTAGATTTGACAGTTGGATTCATTTGAAAAACAAAACCAATGTTCAAAAACATGTTAGAAACATTAATCCACTTACAAAATGATGATCTGAAACACGGATTTCTTGAGTGAATTCTATGCGTAGGATGGTTTTAGGTTTTTAGTAATAAATGAGAAGTGAAAGTAGGTGGGAGGGTGTTTTATTAAAAGTGAGTTTAACCTTTTGACAGTTTTGGTCCCTCCACCTTTTCCTTTTTCAATCAAAGCCTTTTAACTTCCATTTTGGTTACCAAACAAAGTTTTTAGGAAAGAAACTTGACGACACTCCCCCTCGACTTGAGAAAATAATGAAAGGTTATTAATTTAAGTCCGAGGAGTGTATTTGAACCAGAAAATGTACCACCATTTTTAAAAGATTCAACCGAGATATGATAACATGCAAGTACACAGATGTTTTGAAACAGTTAAGAGATTATTTTCTCCCCCTCAACACTTGATCGGAAAAATACTGAATTTTGAAAGATTAAAGTGTTGACGGAAGAAATGTACTTGCCATGTTGAAAGAAAGATAGATTAGGAGAATGTTTTTGTTGTTTTATCGGATTTTATATTTTTGTATTTTGTTTTTGAAAAAATTATTTACAAAAGATGTTTTGGTGTTTAACAGGTTTTTAAGACTGTTTTAAGAGGTCATCCAATTCCTCTTGAGTCAAACACCTCATACCAATTCGATGGACCAACTCATTAAACCTAGCGGGAGGCAAGGCTTTGGTGAGCAGATCTGCCAATTGGTATTCAGTACCCACAAAGTATAATTCAACGGTACCCTGTTCCACGTGGTCCTTGATGAAATGATAGCGTAGATCGATGTGCTTTGATGTCGAGTGCTGAACTGAGTTGCACGAGATCGCAATGGCACTCCGATTGTCGCAGTACATCGGGATTCTGTCAAATACGTAACCATAGTCTTTGAGTTGTGTTCGCATCCAGATGACTTGAGCACAACACGCGGACATGGCTACATATTCTGCTTCAGTTGATGACAGCGATGTACAATCCTGCTTCTTTGATTGCCAAGACACCAGTTTATCACCGAGAAATTGTAGTGCTCCTGAAGTACTTTTCCTTGAGTCTAAGCATCCTGCGTGATCAGTGATTCCTCCCGAACTACCCATCTTTTATTTCTCCGTCACACTAGCCAACTGTTTGCGAACGGTCAACCGGAACGGATGATAAAAGGGCGATAGCCCGTGAGAAAATGCAAGTTTACCAAGGATTAAAAATATCCTTGGATCGTTTATGTCCTGGTGAGGCGTGATGTTCTGGTACAATGACTTGTGAATTGTTGAAATGATATAGTATAGGAAAAACACGAATCTGATTGACTAACACTAGGAATGTGAATAGTAATAGCTCTGTCATAGCTACGTCCATAAAAACGTACAATCAGAAACCTAAAAATCTAAAAGATATACAAACGTACGTTTAACTAAAACGTAAACGTATAAAAACAAAACGATTATAACTATAGTAGGGATTTGCATGTCTTAGCGACTTAAATGCAAATTAAAAGAAATAAAAGATAAAATATATTAAATAAACGCTATCACTATATTTAAAGTGATGAACGTTTATAACCTAAAACGTACGTTTAAATAATTACGTAAACGTACAAAATAAAAAGTGAATTCGATCCAATACAACTCCCACAAATGTGAAAATCATATTTTTAGAATCCTAAAAAGATAAGAAAATTATTAGAAAATTAAAATAAATTTTTACACTATTAAATTAATTAATATAAATTAAAAATGAATTAAATGAATTTTCTAATGAATTAAACAATAAGAAATCTAAAATGAGGTTTTCTGTTACAAGACTGTTACAAATCTGTCACTAAACTTGCTTTCTCCTTCCTCCCATACCAATCAGCAACACTTATTCTGTCACTAAACTGTTACTAAACAGGTTGCTCCTTCCTCCCATGGTGATTAGCGACAAATAATCTGTCACTAATCTGTCACTAATCTGTCAGATATGTAATAGCAGTAGCAGAACAAATTATTAATTATTTACCATTAGAGTGGTTCTTTTTAGCTTTTCTTTTTCTGGACTAACTAAGTATAATATACATGTTAATTGAAGACAAAAAGCTACAAAACTTAAAAAAAATAAGCAAAATAAAAGCTTATGAGTCCAACAGTAAGCTTTTGGCTTGACTGTTGGAGCTCAAGCTCATTATAAGCTTGAAATAAGCTATACAGTGGAATGAAAAAGCAAAAGGTATTTATGTACAAGTATAATAGGTATATATGAACAAAAATAAGCACTGAGAAGTGCTTATAAGCATGAGCTTATGGTTTAGTCAGTTTAGCCTTTTTGGGCTAAACTTGGATGGAATTGAGGCCTCTAAAGCCTGTAATAAGCTCCATACTAAAAAGTAAAGTATAAAATATATTTGTACAAGTATAATATACATATATGAACAAGCCAGTGCACTGATTTTTCACTAACAAGTTTGTAATAAGCTAATAAGCTTCTTTCAGTACACTGCAGTACCAAACAGCCCTTGCTACTATTTGTAATGGCCATTTTAGCTGAGAGTATAAGCTACAAATGGCAAAATAATAATTTGAGTAACAAGCTGAACTGGTGAGGATTCCAAAAAACTAAAGCTCAACCTGTGGGATTCACAGGTGAGCTTTTGAGAAGCTTATGAAGTAGCTATTAAACACTCAGTATATACTGATGGGCTCAGTATACACTGAGTTAATGGAGATAAGTTTAAGCCACTTGCAGCCCTAGTAAATAGGCTGCAAGGTGAAATTTAAGTACTGGATCATGAAGTTGGGTTTCTAGGCTTCCTAAAAAGCCAGGCCACACAAGCTTATGAACACAAATGAGCTTTTAAGAGAGCTGTAGGTAATGGTGTAAATGGACTGCATGAGCAGTCCATTGTTGTGAATGAGCAAACATACAAGCTCTATAGGACTTATCTAATAAGCTAATGAGAGCTCAACTTACACAGAAACATTGAGATGGGCAGTTAAGCTTCACAAGAAGCTAAGCTACACAAGCTCTAGCTCAGTGAGGAACTTTCCATGAGCTGGGAAACAACTCAACTTCCACTGTTTGCTTCAGTGGAAGGAGTAAGATGGGACAAAAAGTTTGGGTAGATTAAGTTGCCTAAATAAGCTGAATAAGTAAAAACAAGCATGAATATAACAACTATACTAGATAAGCTACATAAAACAGCAAAGTGCACAAGCTAGGACCAAGTAATGAAGCTTATGCAAGCTCATTAACTTGACACCTAAACCTGTGCACAGGGCATGGTTTTTGAACAGGTATCTAAAATAAGACTGAAAATAAGCTATTAAAAAGCTGAGAAATGACAAACTAGTATTTTTACAATTTAGTCAAGCAGCTATATTTAACTATCCCAAAAGGACATAAGCTTAAACTTAATACAGAGTCCTAAATAAAATTATACATTTTATTCAAAAACGACTATTTGAAAATTTGACTTTTTACATTATGATCAAAGTTGACTTTGATCAACTTTGATCTGAATTTAATGACTAAATAAGTTACATTAAGCTAAAAGAACATGAAACTAACAAAGATTAACAACATTTGAGCACATATGCAAGGTTTTAGGTTATGACAACCTCAGAATGCTCATAATGACACAGTCAAGTGTCAAATTGACTTTTCATCATGCTACACCCTTTGGTTAATGTTTCACTGAGTCAATTTAGTCATATATAGCATATATCTAACAAGAACAACACAATACCTGATCATTAACTCAGTTCATCTATCAAATCCAAACAACCCTTTAAACTACTGATTTTGAGGATTTCAAAGTGTAAGACTATATAAACCTATAAAATCAAATCCAGAGGTTTTAATCTGTCAAATTAGAACCTTTTTTAACAAAAACAAGTAGTCACACATGTTTTTACCTAGGATTATCAAAAATTGGCCTATAGGCAGTCCAAACTTGATATCTTGCAACAATTAATTCCAAAACATAAACAACTAATATTAAGCTATAAAATCATTAACTAGCATCAAATAAACATGAAAACATGAAAACTAAAGCTGATAGATAACTTAAGCAATAAAATGCAAAAATTGTAAAAATGGCTTACAAGTGTATCAAGGCTGAGAACATGGAACCAAGTGACCACAAGTTAGTCCTAGGCTTCCCATGAAGCTCTAAACCCAAGAGCCATCAATAATTCACCCTGCTCCAAGCTTGTACACCAAGAACACAGACTTTTTGATTTTTCAATGATTTTCTGGATTTTTTTAGTGATTTTTGAATTTTAATGACTATAACTGATTAAAGGTTTCTACAAGCTTTAAAGCTTTTGTTAGGAGCTTATATGACCTATTGAATCCATTAATCAACTAATGATCAACAAGAATGTAAATGACTTGGAAATTTAAAGTGGTACGAATTGAAAAACTTGAAATGTAAAGATAACATGAGATTAAAGCTAAAAATGAGTTTCATTACACTAATTTGAGAACTAATACAAGATTTAAAGTATTGAAAGACATTTAATCTAAGAAAGCAATAAAGTTTAATTAAGCTACGTGACTAAGGCTATCCCAAAGTGGTTTCTTCTCTGTCTTTCTTCCTCTTTTATACTTGAAAATTGCTCCACGTGGCCTCTTCTTCAAATCCCACCTCTTTGTTTGTCCAATGGTTGAGTTTTGAGCCTTATCTCATTTTGGCGGGAAAGTCAGTTTGACTTGTAGCTCTGCATTTCATCAACTAGGGGGGGGGGTGGCATTAAATGTGGAGGTAAGGTGATGATGAGGGATGGGTTTTGAGGTGAAAAGGTGAGGTGATGTGGGAATAATGCCTGAGTTGCAGGCACAAGTTGGGGGGTTGAAGATAAGGGTACAGTGGGGGCGGGCTATTCTGCTTGTTTGACTTGGGTTGACCAAGGGGTCAAAAAGAGGTATTGGCAGGGGTCAAATGGGAAAAGGCAGGGGTCCAAAATTCTCTTTTGACAAGTCTAAAAGGGTTTAAGTTTTTTTATTATAACAAGGACTAGACTTGTAAATCTGAAATCTCCAAGGACCAAACCTGTAATTTTCCAAACTTGCTTCAAGGGACCATTATTGACAAGCTTTGAAAGTTTAGGGACCTAACTTGTCATTATTTGAAAGTTAAGGGACCTAAGTTGTCATTTTTTAAAGTTAAAGGACCATAGTTGTAAATTTATAAATTTAATTTTCAAGGACCAGTTTTGACAACTTAAGAATCCCTAGGGACTCAAAATGATATTTCTCTTTATTTGGTTTTACAAGGGACTGTTTTTGACAACTTTTGAAACTTGGGGGACTAAAACTGCAAATTATGCAAACTTGATACGTTTTTCACCAGATTTTGACATTTTTGCATTTAAAACACATAAAACACTTGTTTGTGATATTTTTATCATTTTGATGCATTTCTGAGTGTTTTCAGATGTTTTTGCAGTTTAAATAGTACAAAAATGATGAGTATTTAGACACTCATCAATCCCCCACACTAAGATATTGCTAGTCCCTAGCAATGTTTTGAGAAAAATTAATGGATTTTATCTCTTTACCAAAAGCCATTACTTCTGGAGTAGCCAAATGTTTTAGTTCAAGTAAGAACCATGGTACACTGATAACCATGTGATTTTGAGCAAACCACCAGCTTTCAACGGATTTGATTTGTCTTTACCAGAAGCCGTACCCTTCTGGACTAGCCAACTCTTAGATAAATTATCAGCATTATCTTTGGTGAGCTGATTACCAATTATGGTTTTTCCACTGCCTTTACCACAAGCCATAAACTTGCGGGCTAGCCAACTCTTCACTTTTAAGGATATGGTGAGCTGAATACCATACAATTTTGGGCAAATTGTAAGCCGTTAACGGATTTGAGATATCTTTACCAAGAGCCGTTTGCTCCTGGATTAGCCAATCCTTATGTGGGTTAGACATGGTGGACTGATTACCATTTGTTGTGTTTAGTACATAGTACTAAAAAAATTTTAAAATTTTGCCATTTTGGGGGAAAAAGGGACTAAAAGGGTACATTTATGATCAAATTCGCCAGAATTTCCCCCCCACACTTAGAAATGAATATTGTCCTCAATATTCAAAGTACCGGCTGTTATGCCGAAACTTAGAACGTAAAAAAGATAACATTACTAGCTAAGTGTAGAAACACAACAATTATTCTCTTTTTTAGTATTTACAATTTTCATTCATTTTTTAGATCTATATACAACATGTGGGGCATCTCCCCCACACTAGGGTGGTACACACGGGTGAAAACCCATGTTAAGTTACTGTTTTTGATTACCGAGTCGCTAGCTTGACTCGACCCCGAATTAAATTGTTCATGGGGAAGTGGAGTGGGATTGCCACTCAGGGATTTGGTGGGAAATTGGAGTGTGATTGCCACTCACAGAATTATGAATAATCATCACTAAGATGAGTCTAAGAATCTTTAGAAAGAAACTCAGAAAAGGCTAGAAGAATCTTTTTGATTTTTGATTTATAAAAAGAAAGGAATTTTTTTTTTTTTTTTTTTTTTTTTTTTTTTACAAAAAATTGGCTAAAAGGGAAACCTAAATGAGATTATCAATACATGAAACTGATTTAAACCTAATCTATCACATTCCAGGATTTATACTAAGCACAGTAAATCCTTTTTTAGTGTAAACATGGTGTTTAGCCAAAATTTAGACCTAGGAATATCAAGATTAGGAAAATTGACAGTCAAAAGCAAATCAAAGCACAGATAGATTTCAACCATAAAATCTTTTTATATTTTATATTTGTTTATATGAAATGAAATATATGTAATTTACATACAAGGATAGGTATTTCAACAAAGTACAAAATACAAGTCATAATACGCAGCTAGCCTCCCCGGCAGCGGCGCCAAAATTTGATTCCTCCCGAACTACCCATCTTTTATTTCTCCGTCACACTAGCCAACTGTTTGCGAACGGTCAACCGGAACGGATGATAAAAGGGCGATAGCCCGTGAGAAAATGCAAGTTTACCAAGGATTAAAAATATCCTTGGATCGTTTATGTCCTGGTGAGGCGTGATGTTCTGGTACAATGACTTGTGAATTGTTGAAATGATATAGTATAGGAAAAACACGAATCTGATTGACTAACACTAGGAATGTGAATAGTAATAGCTCTGTCATAGCTACGTCCATAAAAACGTACAATCAGAAACCTAAAAATCTAAAAGATATACAAACGTACGTTTAACTAAAACGTAAACGTATAAAAACAAAACGATTATAACTATAGTAGGGATTTGCATGTCTTAGCGACTTAAATGCAAATTAAAAGAAATAAAAGATAAAATATATTAAATAAACGCTATCACTATATTTAAAGTGATGAACGTTTATAACCTAAAACGTACGTTTAAATAATTACGTAAACGTACAAAATAAAAAGTGAATTCGATCCAATACAACTCCCACAAATGTGAAAATCATATTTTTAGAATCCTAAAAAGATAAGAAAATTATTAGAAAATTAAAATAAATTTTTACACTATTAAATTAATTAATATAAATTAAAAATGAATTAAATGAATTTTCTAATGAATTAAACAATAAGAAATCTAAAATGAGGTTTTCTGTTACAAGACTGTTACAAATCTGTCACTAAACTTGCTTTCTCCTTCCTCCCATACCAATCAGCAACACTTATTCTGTCACTAAACTGTTACTAAACAGGTTGCTCCTTCCTCCCATGGTGATTAGCGACAAATAATCTGTCACTAATCTGTCACTAATCTGTCAGATATGTAATAGCAGTAGCAGAACAAATTATTAATTATTTACCATTAGAGTGGTTCTTTTTAGCTTTTCTTTTTCTGGACTAACTAAGTATAATATACATGTTAATTGAAGACAAAAAGCTACAAAACTTAAAAAAAATAAGCAAAATAAAAGCTTATGAGTCCAACAGTAAGCTTTTGGCTTGACTGTTGGAGCTCAAGCTCATTATAAGCTTGAAATAAGCTATACAGTGGAATGAAAAAGCAAAAGGTATTTATGTACAAGTATAATAGGTATATATGAACAAAAATAAGCACTGAGAAGTGCTTATAAGCATGAGCTTATGGTTTAGTCAGTTTAGCCTTTTTGGGCTAAACTTGGATGGAATTGAGGCCTCTAAAGCCTGTAATAAGCTCCATACTAAAAAGTAAAGTATAAAATATATTTGTACAAGTATAATATACATATATGAACAAGCCAGTGCACTGATTTTTCACTAACAAGTTTGTAATAAGCTAATAAGCTTCTTTCAGTACACTGCAGTACCAAACAGCCCTTGCTACTATTTGTAATGGCCATTTTAGCTGAGAGTATAAGCTACAAATGGCAAAATAATAATTTGAGTAACAAGCTGAACTGGTGAGGATTCCAAAAAACTAAAGCTCAACCTGTGGGATTCACAGGTGAGCTTTTGAGAAGCTTATGAAGTAGCTATTAAACACTCAGTATATACTGATGGGCTCAGTATACACTGAGTTAATGGAGATAAGTTTAAGCCACTTGCAGCCCTAGTAAATAGGCTGCAAGGTGAAATTTAAGTACTGGATCATGAAGTTGGGTTTCTAGGCTTCCTAAAAAGCCAGGCCACACAAGCTTATGAACACAAATGAGCTTTTAAGAGAGCTGTAGGTAATGGTGTAAATGGACTGCATGAGCAGTCCATTGTTGTGAATGAGCAAACATACAAGCTCTATAGGACTTATCTAATAAGCTAATGAGAGCTCAACTTACACAGAAACATTGAGATGGGCAGTTAAGCTTCACAAGAAGCTAAGCTACACAAGCTCTAGCTCAGTGAGGAACTTTCCATGAGCTGGGAAACAACTCAACTTCCACTGTTTGCTTCAGTGGAAGGAGTAAGATGGGACAAAAAGTTTGGGTAGATTAAGTTGCCTAAATAAGCTGAATAAGTAAAAACAAGCATGAATATAACAACTATACTAGATAAGCTACATAAAACAGCAAAGTGCACAAGCTAGGACCAAGTAATGAAGCTTATGCAAGCTCATTAACTTGACACCTAAACCTGTGCACAGGGCATGGTTTTTGAACAGGTATCTAAAATAAGACTGAAAATAAGCTATTAAAAAGCTGAGAAATGACAAACTAGTATTTTTACAATTTAGTCAAGCAGCTATATTTAACTATCCCAAAAGGACATAAGCTTAAACTTAATACAGAGTCCTAAATAAAATTATACATTTTATTCAAAAACGACTATTTGAAAATTTGACTTTTTACATTATGATCAAAGTTGACTTTGATCAACTTTGATCTGAATTTAATGACTAAATAAGTTACATTAAGCTAAAAGAACATGAAACTAACAAAGATTAACAACATTTGAGCACATATGCAAGGTTTTAGGTTATGACAACCTCAGAATGCTCATAATGACACAGTCAAGTGTCAAATTGACTTTTCATCATGCTACACCCTTTGGTTAATGTTTCACTGAGTCAATTTAGTCATATATAGCATATATCTAACAAGAACAACACAATACCTGATCATTAACTCAGGTCATCTATCAAATCCAAACAACCCTTTAAACTACTGATTTTGAGGATTTCAAAGTGTAAGACTATATAAACCTATAAAATCAAATCCAGAGGTTTTAATCTGTCAAATTAGAACCTTTTTTAACAAAAACAAGTAGTCACACATGTTTTTACCTAGGATTATCAAAAATTGGCCTATAGGCAGTCCAAACTTGATATCTTGCAACAATTAATTCCAAAACATAAACAACTAATATTAAGCTATAAAATCATTAACTAGCATCAAATAAACATGAAAACATGAAAACTAAAGCTGATAGATAACTTAAGCAATAAAATGCAAAAATTGTAAAAATGGCTTACAAGTGTATCAAGGCTGAGAACATGGAACCAAGTGACCACAAGTTAGTCCTAGGCTTCCCATGAAGCTCTAAACCCAAGAGCCATCAATAATTCACCCTGCTCCAAGCTTGTACACCAAGAACACAGACTTTTTGATTTTTCAATGATTTTCTGGATTTTTTTAGTGATTTTTGAATTTTAATGACTATAACTGATTAAAGGTTTCTACAAGCTTTAAAGCTTTTGTTAGGAGCTTATATGACCTATTGAATCCATTAATCAACTAATGATCAACAAGAATGTAAATGACTTGGAAATTTAAAGTGGTACGAATTGAAAAACTTGAAATGTAAAGATAACATGAGATTAAAGCTAAAAATGAGTTTCATTACACTAATTTGAGAACTAATACAAGATTTAAAGTATTGAAAGACATTTAATCTAAGAAAGCAATAAAGTTTAATTAAGCTACGTGACTAAGGCTATCCCAAAGTGGTTTCTTCTCTGTCTTTCTTCCTCTTTTATACTTGAAAATTGCTCCACGTGGCCTCTTCTTCAAATCCCACCTCTTTGTTTGTCCAATGGTTGAGTTTTGAGCCTTATCTCATTTTGGCGGGAAAGTCAGTTTGACTTGTAGCTCTGCATTTCATCAACTAGGGGGGGGGGTGGCATTAAATGTGGAGGTAAGGTGATGATGAGGGATGGGTTTTGAGGTGAAAAGGTGAGGTGATGTGGGAATAATGCCTGAGTTGCAGGCACAAGTTGGGGGGTTGAAGATAAGGGTACAGTGGGGGCGGGCTATTCTGCTTGTTTGACTTGGGTTGACCAAGGGGTCAAAAAGAGGTATTGGCAGGGGTCAAATGGGAAAAGGCAAGGGTCCAAAATTCTCTTTTGACAAGTCTAAAAGGGTTTAAGTTTTTTTATTATAACAAGGACTAGACTTGTAAATCTGAAATCTCCAAGGACCAAACCTGTAATTTTCCAAACTTGCTTCAAGGGACCATTATTGACAAGCTTTGAAAGTTTAGGGACCTAACTTGTCATTATTTGAAAGTTAAGGGACCTAAGTTGTCATTTTTTAAAGTTAAAGGACCATAGTTGTAAATTTATAAATTTAATTTTCAAGGACCAGTTTTGACAACTTAAGAATCCCTAGGGACTCAAAATGATATTTCTCTTTATTTGGTTTTACAAGGGACTGTTTTTGACAACTTTTGAAACTTGGGGGACTAAAACTGCAAATTATGCAAACTTGATACGTTTTTCACCAGATTTTGACATTTTTGCATTTAAAACACATAAAACACTTGTTTGTGATATTTTTATCATTTTGATGCGTTTCTGAGTGTTTTCAGATGTTTTTGCAGTTTAAATAGTACAAAAATGATGAGTATTTAGACACTCATCAATCAGCGTCTGAAAAGGCGATTAGTTCAAAACCAGAATCCTTCGGATACCAGATCCCCAAGTTAATGGTTCCCTTGATGTATCGGAGGATTCTTTTAGCCTCAGAGAGGTGGGTTTCAGTTGGTCGCGACTGATAACGGGAGCATAGATAAACGGCAAAGACAATATCAGGTCTGCTAGCTGTTAGATACACGAGGGACCCAATAATACGTCGGTATTTGGTGGGGTCAACTAATTTCCCATGTAAATCAGCATCTAACTTCTTGGTATGAGTCATTGGTGTGGCATAAGTATCACAGGTTTTCATTCCAAATTTGTTTAACAATTCAAGGGCATATTTGGACTGACTCAGGAAAATACCACGGGGTGATTGATGAACTTGCAGTCCTAGAAAGAACGTAAGTTCACCCATCATGGACATTTCAAAATTTTTCTTCATTAGTTTTGCAAAAGCGGTTGAAAACTTTTTATGTGTCGACCCAAAAATGATGTCATCCACGTAAATTTGAACAATTAAGATATGTGCCCCGTGATATTGTATAAAAAGAGTTGGGTCAACCGAGCCTTTGGTGAAATTATTGGCAATGAGGAAAGATGATAGCTTATCGTACCATGCCCGAGGGGCTTGTTTGAGACCATAAAGAGCTTTGTTCAGTTTGTAGACATGGTTCGGGAAGTCAGGATCAACGAATCCATCTGGTTGGCTGACATAGACCGTTTCTTTAAGTTATCCATTGAGAAACGCCGTTTTGACATCCATCTGATAGACCGTCATATTCATATGAGCTGCGAACGCGAGAAATATCCGAACAGCCTCAAGACGAGCAACCGGAGCAAAAGATTCTTCAAAGTCTATTCCCTCTTCCTGACGATAACCCTTAGCAACTAGACGTGACTTGTTTCGGATGACGTTCCCTTCAGCATCCAATTTGTTTTTCCAAATCCATTTTAGACCAATGACGTAGACCCCTGTTGGTCTTTCAACCAGTTCCCATACTTCAAGACGTTTGAATTGGTTGAGTTCTTCCTGCATGGATTCAATCCAGTTATCTTTTGTCATTGCGTCTTTAATGTTTTTAGGCTCAGATTGGCAGACAGTGAGTGCATAAATGCAATGTTCACCATCTGTGTGAAGACGTTGTCTCGTAACGACTGGTTGATTCGGGTTGCCAATAATGTTAGCCAGAGGATGGTCTTTTGTCCATCTATGTGTAGAGGGTTGATGTTGGTATACATTGTGCAGATTCTGAGGATTCAAATGGTTTGTTGAAGATTCCGCAACATCTGGTGCAACAGTCTCATT
>BPTQ01000002.1:185503747-186082223 GCA_019973895.1 Chrysanthemum seticuspe | reverse complement strand
CAACGCAGACCGTTTACATTATGTTTATCACTACATTGCTTACGATTTGGCAATTCATGAAAACTATAAGTCAGATTACGTGGAACACAATAAACAGCCTTCTCATACTTAAGACTAACAGTACTGTTTACACAACGATTTCGATATTAGAGAGCTAATGCTTTAGGATTCTTAGCCCTATGGAGATCCGGGTGATTAGTAAGATGCAGACACGAACCATCTGGCGGAAGAAATCTAAGATTCCGTAGGTAACGACAGTAACATCGAGGTCAAAGTGGAGGATTCTTACATCATGGTGGATCACGAAAGTGATTCTGATTTCGTTGCTCATCAATATCTACCGTCTTTACCTATATGTTGTGTGATCCTAAATTTACCTACGGATTTTAATAGTTACACACATACAGATTGTATGGACGAAGCCTTGGGAGATTGTAAAGCCCAAGGTGTAGATGAAGATAAGGTAGACACAGCTGACACACATTACGTCCACTATGTCTAGTAAGAGACCTAACAACTATCGCCTACAAGGGCGTCATTTCCTTGTAGATCACGAATGAAACAAGTTTTCTCCCTGAAAGCAACCTCCAAATCTCCATCACAAAATTGACCTACTGAAAACAGATTGTGACCGAGGCCTTCCACATAGTAAACCCTGCTGATTTCGATGTTCCCATTGACATAATCTCCGTAGCCCATGATAGCTGCGAAGTGATCGTTCCCGAATCTGACAGTGCCTATGAACTTTGCAATAAAGTTTGATAACAGTTTAAGGTTGCCTGTCATGTGTCGGGAACATCCGCTATCAACAATCCAGAGAATGATCTGTATCACCTGCATTACACACAGTCGACACAGATGGAATAGAAGTAGATGTGGAACCCGAAATGTTAGAGGGTTCCGAAGCAGGTATGTTAGACATACACACATTGATAATTTTAGGCATCCATTTAAATCCTAGTGTGTTGTATATCCATTTCTGCCATCTATAACTACTCGTTGCTTTAGTCTTAGTGAAAGCACTAGGTGGTACTACATTCTTAGGAGGTGAAACTGGAGCTACAATGACAGCAATGGATGCCTTAGAATCTAAAGAAGGCGGTCTACCAAGCACAGACGTAGAATGATTAGTGGGCCTAGAGGTATCCCGATTCTTAGGATTTCGTAATCGAGAGATTATAGCTTTAGCAACACATTTGTCATGACAATCAGAATTCATACTCTTCCGACAAATAACACAAGGTGCATTAGACTGAATATCAAAAGTACTTAACGGTTTAGCATTCGTTACATCACTATTTGTATTACATTTGCCAGACGCAACATCTATAGTGGAAGCAACATGAGTTTTATTCAGAGTCCTAGGGTGTTCTTCTACTTTAGCATTCCTTATTGATCTTTTCTTAGGTCGCAACTTCCTATTCTTCGATTGAGTGCTCCTAGGCTGTGAAGTGCGGACGTTTGGAAAAGATGCAACTATTCCTGTTTCAGTAGAGGGAAACACATTAGCAACTTGTGATTTGGCAGTGGGAATTCTAGGTTCACGATTACTAAGTGTGACTGGTGCTAATCTCTTAATCACAGTAGGCGGAAGTTGTGCATACTTTCCTAACATTTCCCGTAACTTAGAGATAGTGTGAATCAGATCTTGATTTTCAGAACGAATATTTCCAGCAAAATTCATGACATCTCTAGTGTGAGCAAGATAGTGATCAAGTTCGTTTGATGCTTCAAGTCGAGTCTTTTTGAGTAAATCAAATATGACACCATATTCCTGTTTAACTTTTAAAAGTTCTTGTTCATATTTTGAGATTTGACTTTTCAAAGACACGTTTTGATCATCCAGTTGCTCAATTTTAGGATCAGAAGATTTTGCACTCAACTGAGCGATTTTCTTTTGAAAACTAAGTTGATGATTGTGAATATCTTTTTCACACCAATGAAGACGACGTTTTGCATTGTAAATTTCATTGAGTAATCGTTTATTTTCAGCTTTTAAAGACTCGATCTGAAGCACATTATCGGTGTTCTCAACAGTTACAATAGTTTCAACAATATCAGCAGAGATGTAATCAGATGCAAATGGCAAAGCATGAAGTAACACAACATTATGGATATCAGCACAGATAACATCTTCCAAGAGTCGATCAACATCTTTTCTCAAGAGTTTCTTTTTACGTTTAGTATTAGAAATAGATGTTTCTGTTTTCTCGAAAACGTTTTTCATTACCCCAAGTTCCTTATGAAAATCCTTTTCCCAGGCAATTGCACAACTTTTTAAGTTTTTAACATTAGGTAAAAGATTTTTCTGAAAAATGTCTCTTTGTTCTCGCGCCAGAGGCGATTGAAAATGTTCAACTTTGATTTCAGAGCGATATTCTATCTCATGTTGTAAAATTTTGAGGTCAGCCATGAAAATGTCAAAATATCGAAGAATTTTTCGATTTTCAGGTTTAGAGTTTACTTCACTAATTGAAGGTAAAGGACCATAAGTTTGTGCAAAATCTGTTTTGGGATTAACAGTAGAAGACTCAGGTATTTTGATGATAACCCTTGGTGTGTTAGAAGAATCCGTTGGTGTGACGAAAGTGACCGCGTTTTTATAATTAAAAGGTTTGTTGTAAACAACGTTTTTTAATTTTGATCGACTCTCGTCTTCTGCATCTAATTCCTCTTGACGATGATATTCAACAACACTCATGACAATATTATCAATTTTGTATTCTGCACTGGAAACTTCAGGAGTTGGTTTGAATGTTTTTAGTGAAAGCTTTGGTTTGTAATCAGCTAGATTTTTTCCATATCCTTTTGGATTGGGTTTTAAGGTAAACTTTTCAATAGCTGTTACTGATTCACCATGTTTGTAAACAACAGTTTTAAACTATTTGAGTTTGTTTTGCAAGCCGATAATTTCTTCAAGAAGGTCATCTACCCGATTTGTTGAATGCTTTTTGTATGCGGAGAACTGTTTTTGACAATTTAACAACTTAGCCTTAGCTTGATTTTCCAAGGTGAGAGCGTTAATTTGCTTTTTATGTTCATGTTTCAGTTGTTCTAATTCAGACAACAAAGCATTCTTCGAGGCGGCTAGATCACGCATCTGTCTCTCTAAATATTTTTCGTTTTGATGAGATTTTGCAAAAGCGGCTTCAAAACCTTTTTCACGGTTTTCTTGAGTTTTGAAAAAGTTGAGTTGCATTTGTAAGCATTCAAAATCCTTGGTTAACAGTGCATTTTTACTTTTTAAGGACTGATTTAATGCAACACATTCAGCAATTTCGGATTGTTGGTCTTTAAGTAACAGAACAAGATCTGGATGAGGCAAAGGTTCATCGTGTTCATCGTGAGTCACAACATGATCATTATTTAGATCCTCAAGTATAACCACGGAGTCAATTTTATTATCAAGGGAAACCATAAGGTCATCTGGATCGTCAAATGTAACTACGGGGTTTATTTGAAAATCGTCAGAATGAGATGTAGATGACTCATTTTGAACATTCTGAGCCGTGCCGGATTCAGATATTGATGGAGATATTAGTTCAGATATGATGATGGTTTGTTCGGGTACCTGAGACAAGCCATCAGTGTCATACACTGGGCCTGTTTCACTCATGTGTAGCTCTTGCATATTAGCCATCAACATAACAGCTGCATTGGCCTGCAAGTCCTCCATATCATCATCTGAGTCTGCATCTGCCATAAAGCTCTGTTCTTTGTCTGTGAGAGATCCACCAGCTTCATCCTTAAGAGCCAAAAGTAAAGCCTCTTTGAAATAAGCACTACCCCTAGTCCTCGGCTTTGGGTATGCATTAGCCAGGTGTCCCTTCTCATTGCAGTTTGTTGGGAATTAAGGAAAACTACTGATTCTGCCGAAGCATAAACTACTGATTCTGCCGAAGCATCTGTCGAAGAGATTCTGCCGAAGAAGAATGGATTCTGCCGAAGTTATACTTCAGCAGAAGTGTTAAAGCAGATATTGTGTTGCTGCTGAAAGTACGAACCACGTAGGAGAGATAAGCTCAGTTTAGAGTAAAAGTCAGCGCCGTATGTATAGGTTGGCGCCGTATTAAGTAGAGCTTACTCAGAATAAACAATATGATTAACAAAACAATATGATTAGTTGCATGCTTGTCTAGATGCATGCTTAGTCTATGTTAGTATTAGGAGCGTATAATGTCAACGCTCATTAGGGTTTCTTGCCTATATAAGAAACCATGTTAGTTTGTAATAGATAAGTTTTTCTCAAGTCTTACAAGTCTTGTAATCTATTCGAAACATAGAGTTTCTATAATAAAAAGATCCATAGAGGATCAAAGAGTTCTTAGTTATTATAACTTGTATTTACTTTCCGCTACAATACGAGTTGTAGAGATCTTCTATTAGTTTGCTTGTGATTACATCGGCAACACTAACGATCTCCGAGTGCTTAAGATCTATCAAGGTCTTGGTTTACAACAAGTGGTATCAGAGCTCATTAGGGTTTCTTGCCGATAATGAAAATGAAGTCACCAACACAAACAACACCAACACCACTTCCATACAACAGCTCAGTCTCACAAACAGCAATGGTAAATTTCCTTATTTAAAAAGGGAAGAATATGAACTTTGGACTATGAAGATGGAAAACTGGATTTCCAATATTGATTGGAATCTGTGGGAGGTAGTAAAGAAAGGAAACAGTCTAAAGAAAATGATTCCTGACAGGGATGGGAAGTTTATCATGGCTCCACCAAAAACTGCTGAAGAAGTGCTGGCCATGCAGAGAGAGCATAAAGTGAAAACTATTCTGCTTCAAGCCATACCTGAAGATCATCTATGTGATTTTCACCATATGGATGATGCTAAAGACATATGGATGGCTCTCAAAGCAAGGTTCGGTGGAAATGAAGAATCAAAGAGAATGAGGAAGTCCATGCTAAGACAACAGTTTCAGGACTTCAATATATCAGAAGAAGAAGGTATCCACAAGGGATACGACAGGTTCCATAGGATCTTGAGTCAGCTGAATCAGCTGAATGCTAAACCGGATAATGAAGATTGCAACTCAAAGTTCTTGCGGTCCTTGCCGCCATCATGGTTGCATGTTAGTATAGCACTCAAGGCTAAAGGAGGGTTGGACATGCTCACTTTTGATGAGTTGTACAACAGACTCAGAACTCTTGAACCAGATGTCAGGACTCCCTACCGTACATCTTCTTCTAACCATGCAGCTTTTGTTGGGACATCTCATTCCAACATGATGGTACAAGCTCCTAGCCCCAACTATTTTCCATCATCTCCTAGTTCCAACTACTTTCCAGCATCCTGCTCTCCCACTCCACCACATAACACTCGTCCCACTCCACAATCTTCATAACCTAAGACTAGTAGTGTGATGGAGGATGTTCTTCATTCGTTTGTTGCTGACTATGATACTCAGCAGTATCTTGCATATGAAGACTTTGATCAGTTGGACCCTCTTGAAATGGAGGAAATGAAGCTGAAAATGCAGGTGGCATTGCTGTCAGTGGACATCAAAAGGTTTGAAGAGAAGGCTGGAAGGAAGTTTGTTTTCAAGGGAAAGGAACCAGCTCGCTTTGATAGGAGGAAAGTCAAGTGCTTCACTTGTCATTAGATGGGGCATTTCTCAAGAGAATGCAAGGACAGAAAGAGTGGAGATGGAGCCAAATATCTTTCATATCAGCAGAAACAGCAGGAAACTGGAGCTTCAGCAGCTCTCCTCACCATGGATGAACAGGTCAACTGGACTGCACATGAACCTGTTAATGAGGAAGCTCATGATACTGACAAGCTTGGAATGCTTGCAAGGTGCACTTCGGATGAAAGGCATGATCAGTTTGCCTTGATGGGACTATCTCAGGATCATCCCCTTAAGCATAAGAATATTGGTATTGTTGATAGTGGTTGTTCCAGAAGCATGTCTGGAAACAGAGATATGATGCACAACTTTGTTCCCATAGAAGGAGGAGGCAATGTAACTTTTGGAGGAAGTGATGGGAGTATCACAGGGAAAGGCACCATAAAGACACCTCATCTAGATTTTGAAAATGTGTACTATGTTAAGGAACTTCAGCATTTCAACTTGTTCTCTGTCTCACAAATCTGTGACACTAAGAACAAAGTTCTCTTCACTGAGAATGAATGTCTTGTGCTGTCTAAAGACTTCAAACTCCCAGAAGAAACTTCAATTCTGCTGAAGGTTCCTCGTACTCACAATTTATACACATTCAACCTTAATGAAGTGCAACCAGGTGGTGACCTCACTTGTTTGGTGGCTAAAGCATCTCTTGATGAGTCCACTAAATGGCATAGGAGGATGGCTCATGTAAATTTCAAGACCATTAACAAACTTTCTAAAATGGGTCTTGTTGAAGGTCTTCCCACCAAAGTATTCACAAATGATCATAATTGTGTCGCTTGCAACAAAGGAAAACAACACGGAGCTTCTTACAAAGCTATCAATGCTATGAGCATCATTACTGAACCTCTTCAGTTGCTTCACATGGATCTGTTTGGTCCAACTCAAGTCAGAAGCATTGATCATAAGTTCTTGTGTTTGGTTATCACTGATGGCTATAGCAGATTTTGTTGGGTGTTCTTTCTCAGAACCAAAGATGAAACCTCTCAAGTGTTGACTGAATTCATCACTCTCGTTGAAAATCAGTTGAACAAAAATTTCAAGGGTATTCGGTGTGATAATGGGACAGAGTTCAAAAATGCAATTCTAATAGAACTCTGTGGGTCAAAAGGTATAAAAAGGGACTATAGTAATCCAAGAACCCCACAACAAAATGGGGTGGCTGAAAGAAAGAATAGGACCTTAATAGAGGCTGCAAGATCACTGCTTGCAGACTCTAAGCTACCCACTATGTTCTGGACTGAAGCTGTTGGCACAGCGTGCTATGTGCTAAACAGGGTCTCCATAACAAGACCTCAACTCAAAACACCTTATGAACTTCTCTTTGGGAAGGTTCCTGTCATTCACTACCTAAAACCTTTTGGTTGTCAAGTGACCATTCTGAACACAAGTGATCCGTTGGGAAAGTTTGATGAGAAGGCTGATGATGGCTATATTGTGGGTTATTCAGCTCATAGTAAGGCCTACAGGGTGTACAATTTGCAAGCCAAGAAGATAGAGGAGACGTTGAACCTGAGATTTTTGGAAGATAAACATAATGTTCAAGGACAGGGTCATACATGGTCTTTTGACCTTGACTACTTAACTGATTCCTTGGGCTACACTAGACACTTGGCTAACCAAAATGCAGGTTCTCAAGCTTCTCCCGCTAACAATGCAGGTCCCTTAGATGATGACTCTGACAAAGAGTTTGAAGATGATAAGCAACCTATACTTGTGCCTTCTTTCTCCCCTAACAATATTGCAGGTACCACCTCCAAGGATATTGCTGACACGAGTGATGATGATGACTCTCATTATGCTGAGGACCTGGCTAGGCTTCAGACTCAAGAGTTTGCTGCCAAGCTTGAAGCAGAGAAACTGAATGGGGAGGTGGCTAATGAAGGAATCAGTAGAAACCACTCATCTGCTGAAGTTGACTCTGCCACACCTACCATTCCCAAATCTGCTGAAGGCTATACTATTCCTAATCAAGTGTCTTCAGCCTTTGGAGAACCTCATACACGCTTTCCAAAACCCTCCGATCTTGGAAATCATCAACCCAAAGCTGGCATTTTCACCTCACCCTCATATGATGCTGAATTTGAACCAACAATCACCAATGTTGATTCTTCCATTGAAGTCAGCCCCACTGCTACTCAGAGGATCAACATTGCTCATCCTCAATCCAACATCATAGGTGATCTTCTGGCACCTGTTAGAACTAGAAGGGCTATCACAAGTCCTCAATTTGGGCAGATTGATTTTCTCTCTTATGTCTCCAACCAGCAAAGAGACAATCACACAGACTTCAAACATTGTCTGTTTGCTTGTTTTCTCTCTCAAGTGGAACCAACCAGTGTATCTCAAGCTCTTAATGATTCAAGCTGGCTAGAAGCAATGCAAGAAGAGATGCAACAATTTCACAATCAGCAGGTTTGGATTTTGGTTCCACTCCCTGATGGCAAATATGCCATTGGGACAAAGTGGATTCTGAAGAATAAGAGAGATGCTCGTGGTGTTGTGATAAAAAAACAAAGCAAGATTAGTAGCACAAGGCTTCAGACAAGAGGAAGGGATTGATTATGATGAAGTGTTTGCCCCTGTTGCCAGAGTAGAAGCTATTCGCATTTTCTTGGCTTATGCTTCTTACATGGGTTTCATGGTGTATCAAATGGATGTCAAAGGTGCTTTTCTGTATGGTGAGATTGAAGAGGAAGTTTATGTCACTCAACCAAAGGGATTTGAAGACCCTGATCACCCAAATCATGTTTACAAGGTTGTTAAAGCTCTTTATGGCTTACATCAGGCACCAAGAGCTTGGTATGCTAGGATTTCATCATTCCTGCTGAAGCATGGCTATAGGAGAGGTGCTATTGACAAAACTCTGTTCCTAAAGAATAATTACTCTGACATCATTCTTGTGCAAGTTTATGTGGACGACATTATTTTTGGCTCCACAAATGAAGTGTGGTGTAGGGAATTTGAGGAACTGATGAAGGGTGAATTTAAAATGAGTGCTATGGGTGAACTTACTTTCTTTTTGGGTCTCCAAGTTCAGAAGAAACAAGATGGCATTTTTATCTGTCAAGATAAATATGTGAGGGACATTCTGAAGAAGTTTGGTATGGAAGGTGTTAGGACTGCCACCACACCTTATGAAGCTCCAAAGACTAAAGCAAATAATGAACCAGATCTACCTGTGAATGTTCATCTGTACAGGTCCATGATTGGTTCATTGATGTATCTGACAGCTTCAAGGCCTGATATTACTTTTGCTGTGAGTGTTTGTTCTCGACATCAAGTCACTCCACTTACTTCCCATCTAAATGCTGTCAAGAAGATCTTTAAGTACCTCAAAGGCCAACCTCTTTTAGGCCTTTGGTACCCAAAAGAGTCTCCTTTCAAGCTGGAAGCATATAGTGACAGTGATTATGCTGGTGCAAATCTGGATAGAAGATCCACAACTGGAGGCTGCCAATTTCTTGGCAAGAGGTTGATTTTTTGGCAATGCAAGAAACAAACCATTGTGGCTGCCTCAACTACTGAAGCAGAGTACGTTGCTGCTGCAAATTGCTATGGCCAGGTCCTCTGGATTCAAAACCAATTGTTGGACTATGGGTACCACTTCATGAACACTACTATTCATATAGATAATCAAAGTACCATCTGCATAGTCAAAAATCCAGTTTTTCACAGCCGAACAAAACACATTGAAATCAGGCACCACTTTATAAGAGATGCATATGAAAAACATTTGATAAAAGTGGCTAAAATCCATACTGATGATAATGTGGCAGACCTATTAACAAAAGCGTTTGATGGACCAAGGTTTCAACACCTCGTGGTCAATATTGGAATGTTAAACCCTTAAATGCATAGTTTGAGGGGAGGCATAGGCCTCAGGGGAGGCATATGCCTCAGGGGAGGATTTTGTACAAACTCTGCATATTTTGTTTGTGTCATATTTTGTTCAATAAACAGTTTTTCTAAAATTTGATTCGACCAGTTTGTAAAAACATCATTTTGCCAATAGTGATAGCGTTTATTTAATAGATTTTATCTTTTTTAAGTTTCTCTATTTTGCATTTTTGCCTCTGTTGCTTATGATTCTTTGCTAACACTAACTGTCTAATTATTTGTTAGCTTGTTTTTGTGTTGTCTTTGTGGAGTGTTGTGTCTGTTTTGCAGATGTCTAGATTACAGTTTGTCCATTTCATGATCAAGTTCAAATTCATCAAGAATGACTCAATGGTACATGGTTAAAATAGCTATAAGAGTGTTGCCTGTTTCTCATGAAAGCAAAAGTACTGAAGCATACAATTTGATTCCACTTAAGTAATAATTCTGAAGAAAAGAAATTGAAGTCAAATTGTTCATTCATTCATACAAGAAACAGTTTACAGCTTACAGCTTACATAAAGTCAACCTACTACTATGCATCTTCAAGATACGAGCTGTACACTTAAGCTAAGCCTAATCTAGTGTATATCCTTCATTCCGAAATCTAAGAGAATGTTGGATATGCATTTGATGCTGGCTTTGCTTTCGTAGGTCTTGCATAACCACCCATTCAGTCTAACTGGCTGGTTGGATATGCATGACCAGCACGACGAAGATGCTAAGGACCAAAATGGGAGGATGGATTGATGCAAACGATTGATGATGACGATGACCACGCAGGATGACGTAGAGAAATATCGTGTCCTGTGTGCTTCATCTATTCATTTCAACCAAAATGCAATCGATCCACCCTCCTTAAGCCCTTCTACTATACGATGTGTGTTCATGCACCAAAAGATGGCGCAGTGAGACCAAGAACCACCTCTCGATCTTTGGGGAGTGGCGGATTCCTGGCACGAGGTCTTTGTTGAGACTGAGGTGCTGGAGGTTGGGAGTAAGATGTTCCCTCCTTATAGGAGTCATCAGAATCATCAGCAGATTCACTTGGATTCACTACACTGTCATCTTCTGAAGAAGAAAGAAAGGGTGATTTATTTGGTCGTGGGTAAGGTTGAGGAAAGTAATGGAACCATGGGTTTGATTCACCACTTGATGATGATGAAGAGGATGATGAAGATGAGGAAGTGAGATCTATGATCTCTGGTTTGGTAGTCATAGTGCAACTGGGTTAATTGGGGTTATTTGGCTACTAGGGTTTGTGGTAAATATTTGGGGATCTTGGTGAAGAGATGAGTTACATTGGGATCATTTTATAGACGGATTCAAGGTTCAATGAGTTTAATGCAAGTGGGTGGCACAGTAATTCTAGAAACTTACCGAAGCTGTTTCGTATCTTTGATGCATTCTGCTGAAGATATAACTTCAGCAGATTGATCATGTGTTCCTGCTGAAGGGTTGTTTTGGGTTGGGTCAAAGATACAATACACGTCAGCAATAGTCAACCAAACGGTCAAATTTTCTTTGACTATAATTTGGGCAAAAACTATCAAATCCACCATCACTCTCTTCAGTACAAACATATTCCCTCTCATTCCACTTTCACAAACACTCACCATTTCAAAATCATAACCCTAAACACTCATATCTCTCATGGCTCTGGAATTTAAACATGATCACAACAAAGTTGCATTTCTGGGAAACGGTAAAGGATATGAATTGTACGAACCAATGGTGGAATTCCTGAAAAGGTCCAAGATTTGTTATGCTCTAACTCATTCTCCAAATGAGATATATGAATCTCTGATCACTCAATTTTGGGCATCTGCTGAGAAGAGGAGTGAGACAGAGATTAGGGCTGTGATTGATGAAACAGAGTACATAGTTACAGAGGACCTAATTAGGAGGAAGCTTCACTTGGAAGATGCTGATGGAGCATTTCATTCTAGTCAGGAAAATGTGCTTACTGGGCTAAGAACTATTGGCTATCGTGGTACAAGGACTGATATGTGGTTGAAGAAGGAACTTTGCCCGAAGTGGAGGTTCTTGGTTCACACGTTGCTTCAATGCATAAGCAACAAGACTGGAGGATGGGACCAGTTCTCTACCAGACTGGGATATGGTATTGTGTGTCTTTCTCAAGGGGTAACTTTCAATTTTTCTAAGTATATTTTCGAAAACATGGTTGAAAATATTCAAAAGACAAAGGGAAAATTTTTAATGTACCCAAGGTTTTTACAAATTATATTAGACACCTCTACCCAAGCCCAAGCTTTTTATCCTATAGGTTCTTTGACTGCTAAATTGTTTGCAACAATGAGAACCCACTTTCAGGGGGAACATCATCCCTTGCTAACAGCCATGTTGCCACAAGGTGATGAGGCTGCTGATGAGGAGATCATGTCTCATAATCCTCCTTCCTCACCTGTTGCTACTGATGGTAATCCATTAGTCAACATTGATGAGGGCCCCTCTTCAACTGTTGAAGCAACTCATGTTGCTCAAGACCAACCACCTTGTCCCAGTCCAACACCCTCACTTGCTACTCATGATGAGTCAGATCTACATAGACCACCCACACCAAGTCCTGTTAGGGATCCTCTCAATGAAGATCTTCCTCACATTGAGCATGACCATGTTTCTTATGAAAGGTCCAATGAAGCTCCCCTTACCACAGAGCAATCTGGTGGTGGAGCTGAGGACCCCATTACACTCTCATCTGTCTATGCTCTTGTCAACAGGTATGCTGCTGAGGTCACTAGTCTGAAAAAGGAACTTGCAGAGACCAAGTCTTCTCTTGGAAGTAAGATTGAAGATCTGCAGAATCAAGTCAAGGACTTAGAGGACAAACTCAAAGGGAGCTCCAAAAGGAAGCTTGTGGTTTCTTCTGATGAAGAACAAGCAGTACCTCAGTTTGAGTCTCTAGAGATATTGGCTGATGTTTCTCTCAATGATCCTTCATCAGTAGCTGCTACCTCCTCAAGGAAGAAGGAACCTGTCCTTTACAAAAGAAGAAGGAGATCCTTTCCACATAAGGTTTCTTCTGAAGCTTCAGAGGAACCTGGGGTTGATAAGGCTGCATCTGCTGATATGCAAATGGAGGTTGCATCTTCAGATCTTGGTCAATCTTCATCTGTTCAAGAACCGTCAGGCCCTTCACCTTCAGCATATATTCCTGATGTTGTTGTCTTGATCACTCCAGTTGATAATCTACATCAACATGTTGACCTAAGTACTGCAACAGAGATTCCTATAGTTGATCTAACTGAAGAAGAGTATGTTAAGCAGCCTGATGATAAAGGGAAAAATGTCATCACTGAAGATGAGCTTGGTCCTAACCTAGTGAGTGAGGAGGAAAGACTGGGTCAAGCAAGTAGATTGGCTGAGTTTGAGAAGTCAAAGGAAAGTATAGCATTGGCTAAACAACTTGAAACAGAGGAATTCTCATCTTTAACACCTGAGAGAAGAAAAGAACTAGATGAACTGAGGGTTCGGATGCCTGCTGAACACTGGGATATTCTCACTCAGCAAGTCATTTCAAAACCTTCTCTGGCTCAAAGTATACTAGGTGGAGATTTCCTCAGTGACAATTATGTGGAGCGAATGATGGCTCAGGGAAGAAAAAGGAAGCAAGAAGCAATCGCACAAAAGAGGGCCATCAAAGCTCAGAAGGCCAAAGATAAACCTCCTACTAAAGATGAAATAAGAAGGGTGGTGAAGAACCAATACTCAATGTCCAACTCTGGCCTAACAATGAAACAAGTCAAGGCTTTTCCTGATCATGTCCTGTATCGCAAATATAACCGAATCATGCAGGAAAGATCATCATCTTCAACACCTTCTACCAACTTCAAAAGGACTTCAGAGAATGAGGCTGTTCCAGAAGCCAAAAGACTCAAGTCTGATGATGCTCCAGCCAAGGCATCATCTCCAGTCATTCCTACTGAAGCATCTGCTGAAGCTACTTCTTACACTGACAAGGGTCAATCTGCTGAAGCATCTTCCAGTACTCCTGAAGCACCTGGTATATCAGCTCCCACTTCATCAGTGGCAATCATTTGCACACAGGAAGCTTCTAAGGTTAAGAAAGCTGATCTTGCAGACATAAAAACAGAAAGGGCGAGAAAAATGCTTCACAGGATGAATGCACTACGTGAAGGTGTTTCAACTAACTCTCCCTATACCTCTTCAAGTCTTACCACACAAGTTCAAGCAAAAAATGCTCCATCTGGGGACCATAATACGACTGGTGGGAGGAAGAAGAGAATGGCCAACAGATCTCCTGTAGATCTTGAAGCTGATGACTCCACTTTCATAAAAGAAGGGTCTGCTGCTGATTTTCCTGATGGAAATTCAGATGAGGTGATAGCCTGGAAATTAAAGGATGATCAGATGAATGTTCTTCTTCGAAGGGACTCCACTTCAATGGAATTCACCTTTCTGAAGGAAATTCTACACTTGGTAGACAGGGCAGACTTACTTTCTCTGTTCACTCAAGTTACCACCCATTATTGCAACAAGGAACCACAAGGTTTTGGGATGTTCTTACCAGGAGATCTTCAAGCCATGTTAAACTCTCACATTCCCAATAGCAAAGCATCTTCCATTTGGGAAAACTCACATCGGTGGAAGCTTGAATCCTGGAGATTCTATCCTCTCCCTCGAGTGCATGTGCTTGAGACTAAGGGTGGCATCACTGTCTACATGTTTTCTGAAAGAAAGTATCCTTTGCCCAAAAGACTAATGGAAAAGATGCTGAGTCAGAAATTGGAAATTCCTCCAGACCCTGTGGGAAATGAAAGACAGTCAGCCTTAACACTGGTGGGATTGATCAAGACTCAACTTCAACAATTGCAATAGGCTTCATCCTCATCCATATCAGGACACATGGTACCATCTGCATTACTTTGTTTTGTTGCTTCTTATTTGTATTATGTATATATTATGTCTTTTCTTGTGATTAGATTTTCTTAGTTAAAAAAAAAAAAAAAAAAAAAAAAAAAAAAAAAAAACAACTAACTTCTATACAGGTTTGATTGCTGTCCCATTCTGATGGTTTTTAACTCACCTGATATACATTGTGTATGTCAAAGAGTTGACTAGTCCAAAGGGTACAGCTTTGGTAAAGACACACCAAATCTGTTGATAGCTGTCATGATTTGCTCAAAATCATAGGGTCTGCAACCACCCATGCTTAACTGCTGAGGGTTGTATGGTCATCAATTCACCATGGTCTATTCCTCTTTGGAATCCAAGAATTGACTAGCCCACATGAATATGGCATGTGGTAAAGGCAACTGAATCCATTTTTGGTTCTCAATTCACCAATTCTAAGAATTGACTAGTCCTGAGCAAACGGCTACAGGTAAAGACAAGACAAATCCGTTTATATGGTTGCTGGTTTGCCAATAAATCAGATGGTTATCAATGTACCATAGTTTTCGAACTCAAACATGTGGCTACTCCAGTAGTAATGGCTATTGGTAAAGAGACATCAAACCCATTAATTTCAATGATTCACCTCTCACAAGAGTTAACACACCTGGAAGTGATGAGAATAGTATTGAACTTATATGTTTTGATGTACATGATGTCATATGTTGCTGCAAAGACCTGGTGTTTCACAGTTCAGTCATCATAGAGATGTTCTTCTTCTGAATCTTTGTTGCTGATCCTCAAGAGACTAGCCATTCATAGCTCAGCAGTGGTTAATATATGGGAAGGTCTTGCTTGGAAATTTTTCGTCAAATGGTACAATCCTCAACAGCTTTATCGATCTATCAAGGAAACTGGAACTTAACCTAGTCAAATTCCAGTTTAGGGGAGGATTGTTGGGAATTAAGGAAAACTACTGATTCTGCCGAAGCATAAACTACTGATTCTGCCAAAGCATCTGTCGAAGAGATTCTGCCGAAGAAGAATGGATTCTGCCGAAGTTATACTTCAGCAGAAGTGTTAAAGCAGATATTGTGTTGCTGCTGAAAGTGCGAACCACGTAGGAGAGATAAGCTCAGTTTAGAGTAAAAGTCAGTGCCGTATGTATAGGTTGGCGCCGTATTAAGTAGAGCTTACTCAGAATAAACAATATGATTAACAAAACAATATGATTAGTTGCATGCTTGTCTAGATGCATGCTTAGTCTATGTTAGTATTAGGAGCGTATAATGTCAACGCTCATTAGGGTTTCTTGCCTATATAAGAAACCATGTTAGTTTGTAATAGATAAGTTTTTCTCAAGTCTTACAAGTCTTGTAATCTATTCGAAACATAGAGTTTCTATAATAAAAAGATCCATAGAGGATCAAAGAGTTCTTAGTTATTATAACTTGTATTTACTTTCCGCTACAATACGAGTTGTAGAGATCTTCTATTAGTTTGCTTGTGATTACATTGGCAACACTAACGATCTCCGAGTGCTTAAGATCTATCAAGGTCTTGGTTTACAACACTGTTGTAGCATCTAAGACCATTTAACCGATTCTGAGCATTTCCCTGTTCCACCACTTAAGCTCTGTTGTTATTCCTACCCACAGCATTGAACCCTTGACCACCGCCCATCTGACGACCATAATCACGATTCTGAACTTCAACACGTCCATTGTTCACAACAGCTTGATTCCGTGTGTTAGAGGAGGAACGAATACGATTGTTGGATTTGTTGGTGTAACGGCCAAAAGCATTAGCAATCATCACAAATCCTTGTTGCAATGCTTCGAATGGATCGATTTCCTCAGTCGCTTCACTGACATATGCTTGAGCATTGTTGCTGTATGGAACCAATTGATTTTGTTGAGGTTGTTGCTGTGAAGGTGTGTTAGAAGCAGCTGGTTGAGTTGCTGGTTGAGAGGGATAATTCTGTTGAGCATACAAGGCAAGTTGTTGATTATCCGGATGTGACTGTTTAGCAATTTGAGCACGGAGAATCCTTTCCCGATCAACTTCCTTTTCATGAGGCTTCAAGTAATTGTACAACAATCCATAAGTAGAATGATGCATATTCTTCGCTTGACGGAGAAAGATGACATACTTCTCCCATTCAGGACCAAGACTACTCAGGAACTTAGTATTCACTGCAATTCTTGGCATGATGATGTTGTGTTTATCCAAATCATTGATGATGTCTGAAAATCGATGATGATAGGACTCTAGTGTCTCTCCAGGTTCAATCATGAAGTGTTCGTAAGCCAAGTAAATTTTGGATTCCAAATCCTCCTGATTGAGTACAGATCCTTCCATAAGAAGACGAATATGATCCCACATTTTTTGTGCAGTCTTTTGAGCATCAACACTACGAAGAATTGGGTTTGGTAATCCTAAGAGGATGTATTCCATTGCAAGTTCATCAACTTCATAGTGTAGAAGTTCTGTAGGATTTAAATCTGCAACAGTAGCAATGTTGGTTTGTTCATCTCTTGGTGGAACAGCAGTTGGATCTCCGGGTACAATGACAGTAGGCATCTCAAATGGACCTTCCAAGATAACCTTCTTTAAGAACTTACCATGTGGCTTCTTCAGATCACAAAATCTAAAGAACCTTATCCCCCATTGATCGTAGTTTCCTGGAGTGAGCATTGGAGGTCTATCAAGTGATCCAGCTTCATGAATTGATTGTTGGCTTCTTAAAGCTTCACACATCTTTGCAAACCAAGTGGGTTCCTTCATAGTGTTCCTTGATGGATGTTGATTGAAATCGTTTGTGTAGGGTTGAACTTGAAGACTTGGCGGTGTTTGAACCATTTGTGGTGGTGGAATTGCACCAAGTTGTGGAGTATGTTGCTGATTAAATTGTTGTTGATAAATTACTTGTTGTTGATTCCATTGTTGATGTTGTGGAGTTAATTGTTGTTGTTGTTGATGATTATAAGTGTGAGGGAAATAGTTAGAGTATGGTGGTTGAGACATGTTGATGAACTTGTGTAGTAAAAATGGATCTTTGTAGTCGAATGAACCTTTGTTGATGAAGTGTCCTTAGGCGTAGAAAAGACAAGAAACCAAGTAGCACTTAAGCGTAAAAACACCAAAAGTTACGCGTAACAATACGGAGTTACGCGTAGGTTTTAGCTTACGCGTAAGTAGGATAAAAGCACTAAAGTTATGCGTAGACAAAAGTTAGGCGTAGAAAGTTAGGCGTAGGATTACCTTATGCGTAGAACTAAGTTTACGTGTAAAGTGAATCTTATGCGTAGAATTTCTACGCGTAAGCTTATGCTTATGCGTAAGTTTAGGGTTTTTGCCCAAATGATCTTTTACACTATCATAGTGCAAAAGATATCCAAAGTCGACGTATTTTCAGACTTATCCAAGTAAGAAAACACGGAATAAACCAGGAAAATGAAGATCAAACCAAGGAAAATCTTACGCGTAATTTTAGGGTTTTAATACGCGTAGGATTGCTCGTAAATTTGATTTTGCTCAAAGATGTTTCTAAACCAGTTTTTGTGTGATGAAATAGCTTCAATAACACCAAAAGACACAAAAGTGTGAAACTTGATGATCCAAAGCTCTTAAAACAGTTATGCGTAGGATGAAACCCTCGAACAAAAACAAGCTTAAAAACGTAGATCCATGCGTAAAGTTTGAAACTTTTTGTCAAAAACAAGTATTTTAACACCTCAAAACATTGAAAGTACAAGAATCTTGGATTAAAAAGTGTAAAAAAACAAGTTTTTAAAGCGAACCAAAGTATCACTCGTTAGCCTTACGCGTAGGACCAAAATCCACTTCAAAAGCAATAACGATTCACCCAACTATTAGGCGATTGATACCACTGTTAGGTCACTAGTTTTACAAACACAAGTTATAGAGAAAGAGATAAGGCGATTGAACAAGATCTAACACACACACACAAACAATTTTATGACCGGTTATGTGTAAGGCATATGTGAAAGAGAAAAACTTGAACAACCAACCCTCAAGTGAGGGTTATTACATGGTTTATATAGGCAAGGAGCTAGGGCAACACTCCCTCTCCTTCCCTATTCCTTATTGGGCTTGGGCCTAAGCTTATGGGCCTTCTACATAAGCTTGACCTTAAACAAACATAAAGGCCATAATGAAGCTACCTATTACATATGAGATATAAATACTTGAAATACTGTTTAGGAGTGATTCCAACACATTGTGAGTTAAAAGCCTCCCCTCCATTGGATTTCTCCCCTCCATAACTGTTAGTGCATTCCTTATTTTGCGAGGGAGAGCCCTCCTCACCTACCTTTAAAGGTTTGCTTATAGGCCGATAATAATAATTTGGTTTTGGCTTACTTAAATGGACTCCACCAATAGGATGAGCGTTTGGTTTAACCTGTTGTTTACCCTTTCCCTTTTTGCTTGTAACCTCCACGAACCCATCATCAGATATAGGATTATTAATGGCAACATTTGGTTTTTTGGACATTGTGCATCGTTATGTCCAAAACTTTTGCATGTAGCACAACAGGAAGGCTGTCACACCCCCAAATTACCTGTTTTACAGCGGAATGGAATACCTTGGGGAGGACTGTCATAGCATCAAAGTTACAGTTATATCGAACGACCTAAAGTGTCGTTTGGAAAACACATCGTTTGATTTATTAAAACAATAAGAGTTTACAAAGTATAGGTCCCAAATGAAAATCAATTTGTGCGGAAATAAGTTTGTTACAAGCCAAACGATGTTTTAGAGTGCATAAATCCCATGTATGACGCGTCGTCACCACGACTCTATGATATGTCCATATGCATGCCATGAAGTGAATGCCTTAGATACCTGAGATAAAACATGCTAAAAGTGTCAACACAATGGTTGAGTGAGTTCATAGAGTTTGGTTAACAAGTAAAGCTTTTAAAGAGCGTTCATGCAACAAGGGCAAAGTTTTTGGTCATATAGAATAGTCCACAAAGCAAAGGCATCGTAAATCCACTCAGTTCCAAGTTCCGCCCATACAAAACTTGCAACCTGTGTGTTCACAATCCACTGCCAAAATATGTATAGTTTATGTTCATGCACACGTTGCCAAATGAGTTCACAAAGCAAAGGCATTGTAAATCCACTCAGTTCCAAGTTCCGCCCATACAAAACTTGCAACCTGTGTGTTCACAACCCATTGCCCAAAATAGAATGACAATCATGATTATGCGCATCAAGGTAGTTAAAAGTATAAATGTCACCACAAGGGTCTTCCAACAACTCGTGTTGGGATGTTCCTCCAACGACTCACGTTGGGCTGTATCCATAAAAATGGCCTTCCAACATATAGATGTTGGGATGTTCCTCCAACGACTCACGTTGGGCTGTATCCATAAAAATGGCCTTCCAACGTATAGATGTTGGGATGTTTGTTTAAGTCTAGTCAATACACGCACCAAGTCTAGAGTATAAATAATGTTATTTGGCAAAAGAGTTTAAATGTTTTGATAAATAAGCATGTATCTCCCCCCAAATAGTTTATAAGAATTTAAACGAATAAAAGTGGGCTACGAACTCACGGTAATCAGTAAAAGTTTAGAGTACTTGTAAAAGTAAATGAAAATAGTTGAGCATGTATCTCCCCCAAAATTTTGTAAACAATTAATAGAAAGTGGGGCTATGAAAACTCACCTGATGCAATGTTTATGATGACAAAAGTAGATACACTGAAATGAGGTGCGATCTCTATCCGCAACCTAATATGAATGATGTGTTCTAATGTAAATCATGAAACAATGTCGTGTATGCAATTCCACATGTAATCTATACCACTTGTACGTTTTTGAAAATAGAATTTATCGTCGAAATATATGTTTATGACATCTCGTCATGTTATAAAATACTTTACAAGTATTTACGTTGAAATGATATCCTACGATAGTCATTTTGTGATTTATTATGAAATTATAACTTTTCGTCGTAAAATAATGTCATTTGACAATTTCATGAAAGCGACTAAACGGCCTTGAAAATCTAGTCGTAAAATGGTGCACGTCGAGTGTTAGGAAACAAACTCAACGGTTTTGGGAAGCTTGTATCATTATCCCAAAGTTTTAGCTTTTAAGTTTTTATCATAGAGGTCTCGATCATGGAGAAAAATATAGGTAAAATATGGTACTTGTATCCAAAATATTGTTTAAGGGTGGTTTTCGGCAAAGTTTAAGTGACCTCATTTTACTTGTTACAACTCCGTTTGACGAACGGTTGGACGTTTTGGAAAATATGCTAGGCGAACTTACTTTTACTAGAAGACATCGTTTCATAAAAAGTATTCCATCAATGTTAAAAACAACCCTCAACATGGTCATTCGCGGCCGATATGTTTGTCTATTAGAAAATATATTAGTTATGCTTATATAAAATAGTTACGGCAACTTGTTTAAAATGTGAATAACTTAGTTGTTATAAGTCCGTCTTCTACGTTTTATATATGCTCGGAATCGTGATAATATATACTAATATATTTTTGATAAGTCGACACATTTTATAACGCTTAAGACTCATTTTTGACTCGTAAAAAGTTAATATAACATGCTGAATTTTCTGGATTTTATAGTTTTCGTCGTCAAATTTGAAAATGGCATAACTTCTTCGTTATAACTCCGTTTTAACCCATTCAAGTGGCCCTTTTGCCCATGGGTTTTGGGTCATGGGTCATGGGTTATGGATCATGAGTATCCAAGTATATACAATGTATCTACAAGATGCAATGCATCTAGTCCATGGGTCATGGGTTAAAACCATGGGTCATGGATAATATCCATATATGACTTAAGCATGATGTCATGCAATGAGTTATGGATCATGCTCCATGAATATGGGTCAATACCATGGGTTATGGATATGCTCCATGGGTTGTAGTTTTTACCCATTATAATACATACTAGTTATGTATATATTTGCCCAATATGTAAACACTAGTTGTTGTACATATGTATTTAAATCATAAAATCACTTATACTTGTTTTAGTATTTTATGTGAAAACGTAAGTGTGTTAGTAAACTATTGTTTCAAATCAATTAAGTATTTTATTTGTTTCGTTAAAATGATTTTACGTTTGTTATCGACAAAACATTAGAAGATCGTAAAATATAAATAAACGTTTTTACGGCTTATTTGTATTAACAATGCATTTAAATAATTGTAAACATTGATTTCTTACTTGTAATTAGGACTGAGCATCGCAGACCAAAAAACTGACCGGGCCGAGAAAACCGACCGGACCGATCGAAAACCAACCAAACCGAAGAACCAGCGGTCGGTCTCGGTCTCAACTTTTTCCTTATTTCAGTTTCGGTCCGGTTCGGTCTTACGTACAAACCAACCAATAATGCTTTTTTGGAGCGGACCGACCAAAGGACCGAACCGGACCAACTGGAACCGGACCGAACATATTCGATCCGGTCCTCAGTCAATGGTTTTGGTCTAATTCAGTCTCGATCCGGTCCGGTTTTTACCGGTCCGGTCTTAGACCGATGCTTAACCATACTTATAACGCCTAAAACCTACATATAAAAATCTTAATATTTTGTAAAAGGGAAGCGCCAAAATGATTTATAGACTGTATCTATACTACATAAAATAGAAAAACAGTCAAAGTTGAAAGTTGAAAAGTTGAAAATTTTAAGATGGTCAATGGAGAGAGAAATGCATAATGTAATTAATACTCTTATTAAAACACCTCATTACTTAAAAATACAATAACTATTAAAATTGTACAACCAATTAAAAGCACATCTACCAAATAAAAAACAACCAATTAAAACACCCGTTACTAAAAAGTACAATAAAATTTTCATAACGTACAATTTGAAGAAGCTACAACATAATCCAAAATATAAAATGAAAATTACATGTTATTATACACATTATACAAATTAATAAAACACACAAAACTTCATACATGCTAAGAAGTTGATGGTACATATACTTTTGAAAACCGGACCGAACCGGACCAACATGTTCAACCGAAAACCGGTGTCGCCACCGGTTCGGCTAACCAATTAAAGCCATCCGAAAATGAACCAGATAAGACCCGTTGAAACCGATACTTCATGTGCTTCTGTTGCGTATAATGTAAATCCAGTAGCGGATCAATTCCAACAATTGGTGAATCATGTCTCATCAAGATCTATTTCTCCGGTTAATCGTCACATGTACCCGTCGCCGAAACACGCGGGTACCCTGCTATATATACTATATATAAAAGAAAACCCAAAAAGTGAAAAATTGAAACTAGAAGAGGAAATGTTGAAGACATATATTTCAAAAGGAAACTATTAATACACATAGAAAATCAGGTTGACCCGGTTTAATTTGACCTGTTTTCAACCCAACCTGTCGGGTTAACTCGGTTTAAATCGACCTGTTTTTTAAATTGAAACTAGAAGAGGAAATGTTGAAGACATATATTTCAAAAGGAAACTATTAATACACATAGAAAATCAGGTTGACCCGGTTTAATTTGACCTGTTTTCAACCCAACCTGTCGGGTTAACTCGGTTTAAATCGACCTGTTTTTTTACGGGAATGGTTCAACCGGTTGAACCACCTGGGTCGAACTGGGTTTCAAATTTGACAAAATTATATGAGAAATGATGAAGTAGTTGTGGAACCCGTGACAAATTTGGAAAAATGAGAGACCAAGTAACTGTAGTTTTTTGTTGTTTATTTTGCTTTGACACATGTACTTTGTCATTTGTATAATGTTATTTTAAAAAATGTTGGTTTTGCACTACTTAAGGGACTGACATATATAAATCGTCTTTTAAAAGTTAATATATATTGTATAGCCCGTTGTCCAGTATATCAATAATGTTATGTAAGTTTATTAGAATCACAAAAATTAAATATTATTGTTATCTTTAGCGATAATTATTTGTACCCCAAACAAATAGCTTTAAACAATGCTTAAATATCTATGCAAATTGATAGTACAAAATAATTTTATTATGGTGATAATTTGTAAGGTTACAAGTTTAAAAGATACACACCAAATGATAAATGCTACACATGTAAAAAAAATAGTTATTACTGCTTAAAGTACCGACAAAGCAAGAAAAGACGGTCACACACGTTGACTATACCTCTAAACTATAATATAATATTGCCAACTACATAATACCGTTTATTTTTGTAATGTTTGAATCTATTATTACTAAAATATTACTCCCTCCGTCTCAAAATTATTGTCACTAGACAAGATTCACACAATTTAATAAAAGTGGGGCCACTTTAATTTTCAACCATTCAAAAGGAATATTCCTCCACTAAATTATCTTTCTTTTACTATAAAAGGAAAGTGGACAATAATTTTGAGACATCCAAAAAAGGAAATGTGGACAATTATATTGAGACGGAGGGAGTAATAACTTAAAACAATCCTATTCGAAAATATACTCACACACTAAGATCGACTTCATATAATTTTTTTTAAAACTGTATATTTATGCTGCTATGCAACCACGCATCAGAATTATAGTTGTTCGAAAATGATTCTCTAACACTACAAATACATTTATTGAAAGAAACTTATGGATCGTCGGAATTTTGCAGAAAACTAGACACCGCTGCCGCTAGGCGCGGGTACTCGTCTAGTAAATATAGATTACGATTTATAAAAAGCTTTTCACATAATCAAATCTACAATAATAAAACTCAAGTTAAAAACTTAAAATCAAACATATATATTTTAGATATAATTACTAATTGTACACATACTATAAACCTTGTACGTACATGGGCGTTACTGAGTATAATGTTTGAGTATATACGAGTAGCATTTAAAGTTCTTTAAAAAAACTCTTCTTCTTTAGTTATTCAAAGATGAACACAAAATACGAATTGGCACCAGGTGCTGCGTCTCATTAACTTTGATTACAGATACTCAGATTGATATTGACAATTTCATGGACAAGCACAGTACTGGTAGTGATGTTTTAAACCACGCACCTACTTATGCAAAGTTCCAAAATATAGACTATTTCTACCCCGAGGTGAGATCAATACAAAACAAATTTAATCTAAAGAACAAATTATAAGATCTCAACCATTCATCTTCGATGAAAACAAAAATTAACAAAGGAAGGGTAAAAATGTAATTCTATAAAAACCCACTTTCCACCCTTTTTTAAAAAACAACATATCTTTCAAACGGTAAATCTTCAAGCTACAAAAAATATACCATCGCGACAAAAAAAAATTATCTTTCTATTGATATGCACTTTTATATACTTTCGACGATTTTTTTTTTTTTTCAAAATTTCCGTCTAGAAAATCCCAATGGATTCGTAAAAAGACGAACTTTTTTTTTCAAAGTTTCCGTCCAGAAAAATCCCACGGGATTCGTAAAAAAATCCCACGGGATTCGTAAAAAATCCCACGAGATTCGTATAAAAATCCCATGGGATTCGTAAAAAGACGAATTTTTTTATTTTCAAAATTTCCGTCTAGAAAAATCCCACGGGATTCGTAAAAAAATCCCACGGGATTCGTAAAAAGACGAACTTTTTTTTTTCAAAATTTCAGTCCAGAAATATCCCACGGGATTCGTAAAAAAATCCTACGGGATTCGTAAAAAAATCCCACGGGATTCGTAAAAAATTCATTTGTGATTTGTATAAATCCCATGGGATTCTGTATAATCCCATGGGATTCTATATAAATCCCATCGGATTTTGTATAATCCAAGAAACAACAAAAAAACAACCAAAAAGCAAACTAATTAAACAAAAAAGACAAGTTCCATTCCAAAGTATGATAGATAAATTGTCAAAAACCACCTAAGATAAGCTACATCATATTGATACTCAGAAATCGAAAACAGAGAGAATGTGCAGTTACAAATAACCAACTGGTTAAACTCAAGGTCCGTTTTGGCAATATGTCCCCCATTACGAATAAAAATATTCTCCATCTTCAGATTGTAGATCTTTTTTTTTGTTTATCAGCTTTTGGCTTCACTTCATGACTTGAAGCAGTTTCTTTAACTGTTCATCTCTTCCTTCAACTTCTTAAGAATCTGATCCCTCTCTTCTAAATACTTATACAACTGAAACCACGAGCAGACGTCCCTACTGCAATAGCTGCAAGTCTATTATCGGTTTCTTTCTTTCCTTCTATAGATCTTGTAAGAAACCCATCGTTTCTTGTGATGTCATCTCAACGTCACTAGATGATTCAAAGGCAACATCATCTCTACCACAATCTTTATAATAAAACACAAACCTCCATCATTAGACCCACACTTCACAAATTTAAAATCATCACAATTACCAAACAACAACAACAAAAATATCTTCATTTCACCACACCATTGATCGGTGCAAAACCGTCAAGTTTTCTCACGCGAGCTTTTCAATTGTGAATGACCAGCCGTAAGGAACTTAAAACAGCTTACACACCAATTTCAATTTAGATCAGGAGAATACAGTGGATTCCCGGGTCGTTATGTCCCACGGAGGATGACTGGTGTTAAACACAATCAGATGTCGAATAACCACTAAGGATAGTGGTCAGTAAGGATTTTGAGTTGTTTATAAACTACAGAAGATTAAAGGAGATTAAAAAGTTAAAATCTATTAAATAAACGCTATCACTATTTTTAAACTAATGTTTTTGTGTTTTTATAAAACTAAATAACTTAAATAAACTATCTTAACAAAAACGTAAACTCAAATTATCTAAAAATGTTACTTAAAATGGAAACGTACGTTATTTGCAAAAATTACGCTGGAGCGCAAGCAAAAACGTAAAATTTATGAAATAAAAGGCCTATGAGTGTAAAACTAATTTTATTACGTACTATATGACAAAAGAAAATTTTAGAAAAAAGATTTGTATTTTTTTGACTTTTATATTTTTTATTATGATTTAATTACTATAAAACACTAATTAATTGATTAAAAATATTAAAACTAATTAGAAAAATCTCAACTTTTTACAGAAAATACTTAATACTAATACAGATTTAATAAAAATACTAAACTGGAAAAAGCTACTTTGGATAAGCTAAAAATAAGCTAAAATCTCGTTTAAGCTAAAATGGACAAAACGTGTATAAGAGATAAGTTATGCAAGGTTTTAACGAGAAAGACCCAAGGGCGCAATGGTTACAGGTACCCCCACTATCACCCTTACAAAGGGGGAGGTCTCAGGTTCGAGCCTGCCTACCCCCTTTTTGCTAATTATTTTTTTTTCCGATTTTTTCTTTTTACAAACTTGTTAAGACCATGAAGATAAGCACTTTTCTCAACTATCACTTTTTCTGAAAACAGCTTATAAGCACAGAAACAAGCTAATTATCTTAACAGTTATGAAAGAAGGAAAATAAGCACAAGAGTTTAAGCCAAATGGCTTTTAAGCTATTTAACAAGCTAATGATGACTGAAAACAAGCTAAGTAACCAATAATAAGCTAATCAGAGAACTAAGAAAGCATTTTGACTAAAAATTAAGCACTAATCAACTCAAAATAAGCACAAGCTAGCTGTTTACACAGTTAACTGAAGGTTTCACAAGGCACTTTCTGGATCCGATTTAAGCATTGTAATAAGCTTCAAGAGCAAAATAAACACTGCAAATAATAAGTTGACCAAGTGAGCTTTTCAAAGGACTAAGTTACAGAGTTTGGCTTTCACAAATAAGCTCTTGAGAAGCTTTTGAAAATCTGGTGAACACTGGCTAATCTATAAACTAGGAAATGGACAGAACAAGAAGCTTATTGCAGGCTTATTGAATAAGCTGCAAATTGAAAAATGACACTTGGAACTTTGAGACAGCTAGGTTGGCTTCTCAAAAAACCAAATTACACAGGCTAATGATCTCTAATAAGCTCTGTAAGAGCTTGTGAAACAAGATACCAAACCTGTGTTCAGGGGAGCTTTTTGACTTTTTGATTAAAACAAAAGTTTGACTAAACTGAACTTTAATTCCAATTTTAAGACTGATTATGTTGAAATAAGCTACAATGAGGTGAGATTAAGCTAAATAAACAACTTTCAAACAAACTTGTATGATCATGCAGACTATAAATCAACAGATAAAGGATAAGCAATGATCAAAAGCTTATTTTGACTTTTATGGTATGCAGGTGCAATTCAAAGACAGGCATGAGTTCAAATGGTACACACAAACATAAACCAAAAGGATTCTACCACTGAGCAATCCTTTAGTGCAGTTTAAGCAACAATCCAAACACCCTTTTAGTACACTGATTAGCACACAAAACAAGTTTAAACAATGAAACAACTTGATATTATGATCAAACTGACTTAAGACAACCTAAATACTACTTATTAAACTGATTTTAACTACTTGAGGTTATAAACATAGATTATACTATATGGCTTGAAATTGACTTACAAAAGATCTGTTAGCCACAGTGGCTTGCAAATAGTGAACCCAAGAACTAGTAACCTATCACAACCAACCCAAGTACTCAAAATCAACCCATTTTAAGTTCTGAACCAACCCAAATCCTTCTGCATCAATTTTTGCTCCATCTTTGACTTTTGTTGACTTTCAACACTTTGTATTTGAAACTGAACTCCAGGCTTACAGAAGCTATATTAAGCTTGAATAAGCTGGTTTAAACTAAGAAATAAGCTTATTGAAGCTTGGTTAATGCAGTTTGATGTTTAATCTTGAAACAGTGAACCATGAAAATTAGAACTTAACATAAACTTGAATTAACACTTAAAAACTTGGTACAATGATTTTTCAACTTAATATTGATGTGTTCAAACTGGAAATTACAACTTTGAAACTAAATTAAAACATTGGTATTAAAAACGAATTACATGAAAACTAAAAATTAACTAACTGGCCTTCTTCTCTGTCTTCTGCTTCTTTTATGCATCAGTTGAGCTCACACGTGTCCTTAGAGCAGATCCCACCTCCCAATTCAACCAATGGGTGATTTTTGAGTGTATTGCCTGGTTTTATCTTTTTGGCGGGAAATGATAATTTTGACTTGTAGGCTCTGAAAACAGGCAAGTAGGGGGGGTGGCATTTATTGTAGAGGGTTGACTGATGATGGGGGTGGAAGAAAAGGAGAAAGGTGATGGGAGAGGTGGAGCTAGTTGCAGGCAAAGGAGGATGAAGGAGACAGGTGTACAGTAGGGGCGCCCTTTTTCTGTTTATTTGACTTTCTTTGACCAAGGGGTCAAAAAGGGAGGGTCAAGGGTAAAGGCAGGGGCCCAAAGGTATATGTGGCAAGGTCAAATGGGTTTTGACAAGTCTTTAGGCTTAATAAGACAAGGACTATAGTTGCAATTCTGAAAACTTGAAGGACTATTCCTGCCATTTTTCCAAAGTTACCATAAGGACCAAAACTGACAACTTTTAATAGTGCAAGGACTAAACTTGCCATTTTCCTATTTTCAAAGGACTATTTTTGCTAATTTCCAAAGTTCAGGGACCTAAGTTGTAAATTTGTAATTTTAAGTTTCAAGGACCAATTTTGACAACTTAGGAATCCCTAGGGACTCAAAATGATATTTTTCTTTATTTGGATTTACTAGGGACTGTTTTTGACAACTTTTGAAACTTGGGGGACTAAAACTGCCAATTATGCAAACTTGATACGTTTTTCACCAGATTTTGACATTTTTGCATTTAAAACACATAAAACACTAATTTGTGATATTTTTATCATTTTGATGCGTTTCTGAGTGTTTTCAGATGTTTTAGCAGTTTAAACAGTACAAAAATGATGAGTATTTAGACACTCATCAACCATACCTATACATACACAACCACCTGTGTCTAAACGAAAATAGTATTTCGAGTTCTCCTCCACCATGGTCGAAGCATCTCACAAGAGAGAATATAATCATTCTTTACCCATCCCAATAAATTATTAATGCACCTACAATTCTTTGCACTAACTCTTGAATATAAAGATGTCACTTTTTGTAAATTAAATCACGATGGTGGTATATATGTGAAGAGATTTGATACAATGGATTAAAAAAAGTAATATATCAATCGGTCTCTAAAGAAGGGAATTTGAATGACAATTTTACATGTCAAAGTTTCGATCTTATAAAGAAGTTTAGATCTCACAGTGAATGAAAAAGTTTATATAATGAAGATAATGTTTTTGGTGAGAGAGAAAGAAAGTGATTGAGTGAGTGAGTGGGAGTCAATGCAGTAAGTGAGAGAAATAAATGAGAATAAATTTACAGACCTACCCTTTTACTTAACTAAATAGGACGGATAAAAAACAGATCCACCGTTAGATCAAAATTGAAATCAATGGTTAAGATGGAGGTATTTGTTCTTTAGTTTTTTTTGTTCCGTATTGAACTTTTCTCTTTCTACCCCCAACAATGAAACATCGAAAAGTTAAAGGCTATTTTTTAACAAGAATTATGGTTGTCTCTTTACGGACCATTTTACTTTCTTTTTTCTTTAACATACAAAGAGAAAATTATCCACATGAATATTTTCGTTCCATGTGAGGTACTAAATACTCACTTTCCATTCAAATTTCATACAATTGATTTAATCAGGTTTGATTCCGTTTGAGGAGCAATTTGGTTTACATATAAAGAGTTAAATGAGAACAAAAATTAAAATAAGAATAATAAGAAATCACAATCATTTATTTCAGATACATCTACAAAAATAGATGTATCTTCTCTTAAAATTTCTCTCTTATTTAAAATGTGTAACTAGAAATTCTTTATATTTTTCGCATTTTAATTTTTTAAAAGCTAAAAATCTCCGATCCATTTTTATATCCACCAAAAAAGAAATTAAGGTTTTGACTTTCATAAAGACACATACATGTTAGAAGGCCCAAGCCTAAAGGCTTAAGGTCCATTAGGTTTAGTGTTATGTTAACTTATTCTCTAAGTCATGTTCTATTATAAATAGACATGAGGCACATAAAACACAAACAATAATATCTCTATTTGCTATCTTATATGGTATCCGAGCTTTAGATCCACCTACAAAATTTGTTATCTTCCGGTCATCGGCTACTCGTTCGTGATCCAGAGAGATACGAGTTATTTTCGCTTAATTGTTTTTATTTCTAGGATTCTTTTTTCGTATTCAATGCATAAACCCTCAACCCTAGCTGTCAAAACATACAAAATATGTTGAGTCGCCTTCAATCAATCATATTTTTTTCTTCCTCGTCAAATTGTTTTTGTTGTTGAAGATTGTGAAGATCGTTGTAGCTCTTAGACGAGGTCTAATATTATATCTAGGAACACATAATAACGAAAGCGGAATATTCAATAAGAATTAACGTTATAATGAACAAGGTTTTTCATTATTATAAACTAACTAAACAATAATAAAGATCAAAGACTTGATCTTTAACACTAACTAACTAAACCACTAAACCCTAGGCGTCCCCTAAACGCCTGTACACACATACACCTTTGGTGTTCACATCTTGACACACTTTTGCTAATGGTGTTCACATCTTGACACACCTTTGCTAATGGTGTTCACATCTTGACACACTCTAAATCTAATTTCCTGCCTCTCTTTATATACTAGAGAGTCTAGGGTTACAAATACTACTAAGGACTATATAATAAATATTATTTTAACAAATAAGTCCCTTGTCTTCAATAGTCTTCATAAGTCTTTCATCTTTCATATTTTGTCATAATCAACTCAAATATAATTCCTAACAATCTTCCCCTAGTTGATAATGACAAAACCAAATAAGCACGAACTTCCCCTGAAGTTAAGATGTTATGAAAGATAAGAACTTCCCCTTAAACATGCAATCACTAATAATCTTCAAGTTGCAAAACCGTCTTTGTCGCCTTTCTTCCCCTTTTTGTCATAATCCACTAGGAGAAGCTAAGTAGAAGCAACTTTGATCTTCAAAACCATATGAACTTCCCCACAGACTTTGTAACTCATGCTTATAAAAGTTACAAACAAAACTGCTTCCTTAGTTGCCCTTGTATTACGTTTGCACAATCTCATACCAAATATCAATTAGCACTTTGATATGTCACCAAATTATCCTCAGCTCAAAATCTGTGCTCACCAAATCGTATTCCACACCAATAAAAATACTAATGCATGTGATCCATTCTCTCTCATTATCACCTCTTTAATCCTATGTTGATTAATGTAGTACCAGGGGTACTATCAATTGAGAACCAATTGAATGAAACAATACAAACCCACGTGATCTCCTATGATCAATAAGTATCATGAACCAGCTATAAGAATACAATATATCACGTGCTCTTCATTACCAGCTTTACATATTACTGACCCACTTGCACGTGAACCCACAACCTAAATCTTGTGTCAAATACACGCTAGGAGGTAACAATTAAATATTGTACCCACAATCTAATATCAACCGATCCATGAACCAATCAGATTTAACATCCACCAAAGTGCATGATTGTATCAAACAATGTATCATCAAATTCCACCCATGTGCATGAACTATACCGACCAATCAAAACTATATTTGAACAAGTGTAGCATCAGTTAGTTCTATCTTGTTTTTAGGATCATTAAAAGCTCCAATCCATAAACCCTTAAACACAAATATCATGCACCAATAACGTAACCGTATTAACTCGTCTAATGCAAACAGTACTAACTTCTTCCGAGCCGTGCCAAGTAGCAGTAATAGCAGTACTTAAGGTTGGGACCAGCAGTACCTTGGCAGTGTTTACCTTGATAGCAATATGAACTGCTTTTGAATCGAGCAGTACTTTGGAATGGCATAGTAACGTACATCAGTACTTTGAAAACATAAGCAGTACTTTGCATAAACCCTAACTTTCAGTCAAACCTGCTTCCATAACTTCTGTCTTCAAATAACGAGATTATTAGTTGAGTTAAAGAACAATAATAATCAACATCCATGTTCCCAATAACAATGAGTTCAGCCCTGGATTTAAAAACACGCTCTTCAAATCAGCACTTCATAACGTACTCCCATGTATTGTCCAATCAAAACGAAAAATTATCTTGACTTCTCCTCACGCCTTCTATGCATGCTCCTTCAAAACGAAACCACCAAGCTGTCCAATATATCTTTCAAAACATATCAATATAAGGTCAACAATGTCATGCTCACTCCCTCTAATTATACCATGCAATCTCAGAAACAAATAGCCTTTACACATTAAAGACGTCACATGCAATACCAGCCAATTGCGAACAAAGAAGAATCATGCATCCACCGTCCAACCATATACTTCATTCCCATGTATAATACTCCGTAATATATTCTCTACTGACCAATCAAACAACCTTCATACAGTAGCAGTACTAAAAATCCACCTTTAACACGGGCAGTATTAACTTAATATGGGGCAGCAATATCATAAGTCGAGCAACACTTAGAAGATACTAGCAGCAGAAAATCAATAACGAGTAGTAGGTATAATCCTTGGCAGTACCTTAGTGAGCAGCAGTACCTTAGCGAGCAGTACCTTCGGATTCAAAAACAATAACGAGCAACCCTAAACCCTTCAAGTGTAATCGATCAAAAGAGCAGCATGAATAAATCCACGAACAGTAGCATACTAGGATTTTTATGAACTCTAGCTTCCAATTAACCTTATGACTTGAAAACCCTAAAATTCGTTTTTGAAAAACGCCTTCAGCAGCCAACTTCGACAGTTAATATCTTTTGCATAAATGCTCAGATCGAAAATCCCTCCGGTGAAAAGTTAGATTGTCATATAGAGAACGTTCACCTAAAATTTCGTCCCGATCCAACGGTTAACGAAAAAGTTATCGCTGTTTAAAAACAGCCCTGCATAAAGATACGAAAAATTTTAACAGCTTCGAATTTTGTATCTTTTCTTCGAAAAACCTTGTAGATCCCTATATCAAGAGCTCCCCGCTCTGATACCAATTGAGAAGATCGTTGTAGCTCTTAGACGATGTCTAATATTATATCTAGGAACACATAATAACGAAAGCGGAATATTCAATAAGAATTAACGTTATAATGAACAAGGTTTTTCATTATTATAAACTAACTAAACAATAATAAAGATCAAAGACTTGATCTTTAACACTAACTAACTAAACCACTAAACCCTAGGCGTCCCCTAAACGCCTGTACACACATACACCTTTGGTGTTCACATCTTGACACACTTTTGCTAATGGTGTTCACATCTTGACACACCTTTGCTAATGGTGTTCATATCTTGACACACTCTAAATCTAATTCCCTGCCTCTCTTTATATACTAGAGAGTCTAGGGTTACAAATACTACTAAGGACTATATAATAAATATTATTTTAACAAATAAGTCCCTTGTCTTCAATAGTCTTCATAAGTCTTTCATCTTTCATATTTTGTCATAATCAACTCAAATATAATTCCTAACAAAGATCATTGTCGTTGACAACAAAAGTTGACCACCAAATTGCCGCTCTATCCTAAAGGCAAAGCAAGTCATGACGTAAAAAAATAGCAAACATCATAAAAATGGAGGAAACAGCGAAGCAGTATACAGTTATGTCGTCAATGCAAGTCCATCTTCGTGCAAACGAACAACAAAGAAGGGGAGAAAAAGAAAATAAGAAGGTGATTTCAACATTATATCCAGTTTATATGTCTGAAACCTCCCGTTCAAACTGCAGGGGAGTGTTAAATGATAGGTTAATGCCCAAGCCTAAAGTTTAGGATCCATTAGGTTTAGGGTTATGTTAACTTATTATCCAAGTCATATTCTATTATAAATAGACATGAGACACATAAAACACAATTAATAATATCTCTATTTACAATCTTAAAATACAAACACACAATCAAAATTAATCATCAAATCGACTTAAGAACATTCAATAAGTGTCGACTTCATCATAAATCTTCGTGATCAGTCATAACCTTTTCAATTTGGGATCAATTTTAGTTTTCTGATTTATTTTAAGTTTAAAGTTATAAATTAGCAAACAATTAGTTAAAAATGGATGATAATCAGATTATGGAGGACGAAAATCAGGTTATGGATAACGAAAATCATTGTATTTATGAAGATAATGGAGTTATGGATGAAAAAATCAAGTTATGATTGAAACAACTTTTGATCGGGATTTAGAAGATGAACTTACTGCAGATAAAATATTATGTAAATAATTTTTTATGATAAAATTACATGTGGTTATATCAAAAATCACATGTGATTGCAACAAAAAGTATTGAAGATTACTTGAATGCATGATGAGCTATTAGGTGAGTCACCCTAAAAAAAACTATATCATCTCTCCATTAATAAATCCGGCGAGAGACTTCATTTTTTCCAGCGAACTCATCCATTTTCCTCCGCCTGTCAATTTTTGTATGCACGTAAACTTATAAAATCAAACTTAAAATCAAGATCCAAAAACAAATACAAATCAAAATTGATTATTTTTTGTTAAATAATCACTTTAAGAGCTGCATAAAATCACTCACTCTTGGTTCCAATATGTCCTTATCCTAACCCACTCAATCTTGTATGACCATTTTGTTGCTTTGGAATCTGTTCGTTTGTAAGGATCTGAACAAAAACATGAAATCTAAATAAATGGTATGGTAAAAAACTGTGGCTGATGTTGGAATGAATTTTGTTCCTTTGGAACTCAATAATTAAATCATTTGGGTATAATCTTGGCTTGTGAACAACCGGGTTTGTAGTAAATTATTGTTTGTTGTATGCACGGTGGTGGATGTATTAGTTTTGTTAATTTGTTAGGTTTGTAGTAAAGATTTAGATATTTGTTCTTTGTGTGGTTTTAGAAATGCTCAGTAACTAGAGAACATCATTGGAAATAGTGGTTAAAATACATGACATCTATGAGGCATATACACATATCAATTTTCAACTTTGCAGGTAAAAAATAAGTTTTGTGATAATATTAACACAAAAATGTCAAAGTTTGCAGGGTACTATAGTAATTATTTGAGTTGATTTCTGATACGTAAACATTTTGTCTATTATATTGATATTAGATGGATTTAACCCTCATATAAATTACACTATGAGGATTGACTTCTGATCTTTAAATAATTAGTAATCTTTATAGAAAGTTTTTCCGTATGCATTCACAAGTTGAGATCAATATAGATACTCTATTTGCCATAAATCCAATAAACCAATTTTAGCCCTCATTTTTTCATCAAAATTAAAAAAAAAATATTTTTTTTACGTTTTTTTAAAACAAGCATATCTTGCAAACGGTAAATCTTCAAGCTACGAAAATACATCATCGCGATGAGAATTAATTTATCTATCTATAGATATGTACTTTTATATACTTTCGACGATATTTTTTTTTAATTTTCGACGAGAAAAATCACATGTGATTTCATTTTTAAAATTACATGTGATTTTTCCGAATCACATGTGATATTTTAGGCGGAAATTAAAAAAAAAAAAAATAGTCCAAAGTATATGGAAGTGCAAATCTATAAAAAGAATTTAATGCTCGTCATGATAGTATGATTTTTTCGCGTAACGATTAACGATTTTCGAGATATTTAATTTTATAAAAGAAAATTGTGAAAGTTTATTTTTTATGTTTTGATCAAGAAATGAATGAACATAATTGATTCATTATATTTATACTCCGTCCGTCCCATATTAAATGTCCAATTTGAATTTTCTAAGTCTTTCTTTTTTAACTTTAACCATAAATATTTTTGGTTATGTTATATAATATTTGATGCCAAATATATGAATAGATTAAGTTTTAAATGTATTTTCACTATGTATTATTTTTATCTAATACTATATAACATAAACAAAAATATTTAAGGTCAAAGTTGTAAAAGAAATACTTGAAAAGTCAAACATGAACATTTAATATGAGATAGAGTGAGTAGCAAATATGATTTGTATTGATCTTTTCTCGTGCATTCACTGTTACGAAAAAAAAAAAAAAATCATTTTTCCCATTACTATATGGTTTGTTTTGTACCCTTCCTGGCCATGTAGTCACCAATGACAATTCATATGTTTGACCAGATAACTAATACCCTGACTTTTGCAACTAAAAGATTGGAATAATAAGACATTACACTCGTAAAGACTATATATACACAAGATTTAGAACAACGTTAGGGACCAACATACATTATCCTTCCAATCATTATACAAAGCTCCACCTTATAGAAAGTTAAACCCCTTTCAATAAATTATCACATGTTTTACTATACGTTTTCATGGTGTAATTGTCGAAACATGATAATTTACAAACCATTTTAACTATATATATACTCGTATTACTCCACACAAAAGATATCAATATTTGTTAGTGAAAGACTGAAAGACGAAAGATAGGTACACATAGGGGTAATTAACTTCAACCATATATCAAAGGACTTGGTTCAAAAGAGTGTGTTCGTGAACTACCAACATGGAACCAACACCATTTCGCTGCTTCTAATCCATTGCAATGCCTTTGCCTTTATCTTTAGCCTCAGTTACATTTTATAGAACGACGCACATCAATACACACATCAAACGAGATAAAACCATAGGCAACACATACACATCAATAACTAAAGCACATGTAATGTGGGAAACGGTGCACACTTTATTTATGAAAATCAGATCACAATTACAATAAATAAATTAACAGAAACAAAATAACAGTTAATTAAATAACAGACAGAATGGGGTAGAAGCAGAAGACAGACTCTATAATAATATGTAAACGAAAGCAGTAAAAGGTCGTGAACGAGGCTCGTGTTTAACACGATTCCCTTAAAACAGATTTGCCGTCTGTTTCCCAGGGTACAACGTTCAATACTGTTGCACAGTCGGACCTGACAAACTTGCCTGAAAATTCGCTGAAAAACTGTGCGTTTCTGATCGAGAAGGTTGCTGTAGCGGAGTTACGTTTTTCCTGTGTCTTTCAACTGAATGAGCAAACGTTTAATATATAGCCAATACCTAACTTGGTCTCCAAGATAAATATCACCTTAAAATAAAAGGATTCTTCAAATCTGTTATTTGTATAAACACGATTTGATATCTTTTATTTATATAAACTGATTCTGTATAACTTGTTCCGAAAGTTTAAATCAGTTCTAAAATAAACGAATTACAAAATCTGGAAACTTATTAAAATTGGAAACGAAATCTGCAGCAAAAAGATTCGCACGCATGCGAGGTTTCGGAGCTGCATTCGTGTCCGCAGGTCGCGCGGGCTCGCATGAGTTCAGAAGCTTCGAACCCATTTTGGCCCAGAAATCTTGAAATCTGCAACCCCCTGCGCGCGCGCACGTAGGTGTTGGAGTAAAACCAACAAATTATTTTGAAGGTCCATATCATGATTTCTATATAAACACACTCCCACTTCCTTTTCTAGGCGATGTGGGATGTGTTTATTTTTCCAAATTTTGTGTTTCACGTGCCCCACTTTGAGACACGATATCTCATTCGTATTAACTCCATTTTGGACATACTTTAGCTCGTTGCGAAGCTCTCGTCAATGAGAACGCAAAGCTACCAAGAAATATAAATATATATAACATATACATATATTAAATAGTGTCCAAAATTTTGCAAAAACTCATTTTGCAAAACTCATTTTCCAACAATTCCCCACATGAATGGAAATCGGTCGAAAACACACGAAAGTTTCGGTGAAATTTCTGCGGTTAAGTCTTGCATATGATAGGTAGGTGTAACCCTTTGAACCTTCCCTTGTGAGATGCACTTAGGTGTCGTTTGTTTTTTCAGAGCTTTTACCTCTTCATCTGCAAACCATGTCAGCAAAAGAAGAGGTGCATTTAAGCTCTTCATCTGCAAGAAGAAGACCGTTTGTTTTTTGTGCTATTGAAGTACTTCTTTCATTTTTCTTCTTTTTTTCTTTTTCTTTTTCTTTTTTCTTTTTCACTAGTATTTTTTATGCTATTGAAGTATTTTTTTCCCCTTTTCTTTTTCACTAGTTGTTTGTGCTATTGAATGCAAAACAAGCAATCACTTAAAATACGAAGTATTAAAGACAATACATAATGGTTCAAAATATACAAATATCGACCGTTTTTTGTCCTATAAACCATTTTGTCATATGGGTCAAATGGATCATTGGTTTTCTTACGTTTTTTTTGTATTTTTTTACGTTTTTGACCGGTTTTTACATTTTCGTATGTTTTTTAAGTTTTCGTCTGTTTTTTACGTTTTCGCTGGTTTTTTTACGTTTTCGTCTGTTTTTTACGTTTCATTCTGTTTTTTTTTTACGTTTTCATCTTTTTTTAATGTTTTTGTCTGTTTCTTTACTTTTTTTATGTTTTCCTCCATTTTCTATGTTTTCGTCTGTTTTTAACGTCTTCGTCGGTTTTTTTACATTGTAGACTATTTTCTTACGTTTTCGTCCGGTCTTTTACGTTTTCGTATGTTTTTTACGTTTTCATCTTTTTTTTTACGTTTTCATATTTTTTTTACGTTTTCATTTGTTTTTTTTTGTTTTTGTATGTTTTTACGTTTTCTTCCGTTTTTTACGTTTTAATCCGTACCGTTTTTTGTCCTGTAAACCATTTTGTCATATGGGTCAAATGGATTATTGGTTTTCTTACGTTTTTTTTGTATTTTTTTACGTTTTTGACCGGTTTTTACATTTTCGTATGTTTTTTAAGTTTTCGTCTGTTTTTTACGTTTTCGCTGGTTTTTTTACGTTTTCGTCCGTTTTTTACGTTTCATTCTGTTTTTTTTTTTACGTTTTCATCTTTTTTTTAATGTTTTTGTCTGTTTCTTTACTTTTTTTATGTTTTCCTCCATTTTCTATGTTTTCGTCTGTTTTTAACGTCTTCGTCGGTTTTTTTACATTGTAGACTATTTTCTTACGTTTTCGTCCGGTCTTTTACGTTTTCGTATGTTTTTTTTACCTTTTCATCTTTTTTTTACGTTTTCATCTTTTTTTACGTTTTCATTTGTTTTTTTTTTGTTTTCGTATGTTTTTACGTTTTCTTCCGTTTTTTACGTTTTAATCCGTTTTCTTACGTTTCGTCATTTTTTACGTTTTCGTCCGTTTTCATCATTTTTTACGTTTTCGTATGTTTTTTAATTTTTCGACCGTTTTTTACGTTTTCGCCTTTTTTTACGTTTCGCCTTTTTTACGTTTTCGACCGTTTTTTTACGTTTTCGTCTGTTTTCTTTCGTTTTCATCCGTTTTCGACGGTTTTCTTACATTTTCTTACGTTTCGTCATTTTTTACGTTTCCGTCCGTTTTCATCATTTTTTACGTTTTCGTATGTTTTTTAATTTTTCGACCGTTTTTTACGTTTTCGCCTTTTTTTACGTTTCGCCTTTTTTACGTTTTCGACCGTTTTTTTACGTTTTCGTTTGTTTTCTTTCGTTTTCATCCGTTTTCGACGGTTTTCTTACATTATCTTACGTTTTGTTAGGTATGATAAAATAACGTACAAAAAACTTATAAAAGTATATGAAAACGTAAAATAAACATATGAAAATATAAAAAACGGACCAAAACATAAAAACGAACGAAAGCGTAAAAAAACAGATGAAAACGTAAAAAATGGACGAAAATGTAAAATAGCGGTAGAAAACGTAAGAAAACGGACGAAAACGTAAAAAAACGGACGAAAAGGTAAAACAAATTGGCGAAAACGTAAGGAAACGGACGAAAACGTAAGAAAATTGATGAAAACGTAAAAAATGGCCAAAAACGTAAAAAATGGGCGAAAATGAACGAAAAAAACCGACGAAAACATAAAAAACAGACGAAAACGTAAAAAAGGCGAAAACGTAAGAAAACGGACGAAAACGTAAAAAAAAATAGGTAAAAACGGACGAAAACATAAGAAAGCAGGTGAAAACAGACGAAAACGTAAGAAAACGGACGAAAACGTAAAAAAACGGACGAAAACGTAAAAAATGGACGAAAACGTAAAAAAAAGGACGAAAACGGACGAAAACGTAAAAAAACGGACGAAAACGTAAAAAAAACGGACGAAAACGTAAGATAATGGACGAAAACATAAAAAAACGGACGAAAACGTAAAAAATGGCGAAAACGTAAAAAAATAGGCGAAAACGTAAAAATACGGGCGAAAACGTAAAAGAACGGACGAAAACGTAAAAAAACGGACGAAAACGTAAAAAGACGGACGAAACGTAAAAGAGATGTAAGATATTGAGAAAGAGATGTAGGGGTTGTGAAAGAAGAGGTAAGAAGTGAAAGATAATGTCTGAAATTTAGAAGAGGAAAGAAGTGAAAAAGAAGCACTTATATCTGCAAAAAAACAAACAGAAACCTCTGCCCTCCTGCAGACAAAAGAAGTGAAAAGAGGAAAAAAGTGCTTATTGGGAAAAAACAAACGACACCTTAGTCTCCTAGATCTGAGTAGACGCGATGTCCTTGAACTCATTATCCATACGTAGACGACATTACACTTCACACAAGACTCTCCCTGACAATGTCAAGTCCTCATAGTCGTGTTCGTTATGGTCATGAACACTAGCCTGGTTCTGCAAGAGCTCTTAGGAATTTCACCCTCACATTTCCATTTGAAGCGACCCCACTTCTCTCTCACATAGGTGATTTCATCTTGAATCATTAAAAACATATGTTTTGTGATTTCATCTTGAATCATTATGCTTTATGATTTCATCCTGAATCATTAAAGCCATATGTTTAACCTCTCAACAAGTCACATTTGTTATAGGAATGGACTAGGAAAGTTACAATATTTAGTAACTCCCCCACATTGACGTGACTTCCCCCACATTTCTATGATTAGGTTGTCCTATTGAACCCAGATCTTGGGATCTCCAGTCAACTGGGTTAGGTTTTCCTTCATAGAAACTCATTCCTTCAAGGGCTTTAGTCCCATTCCTCTAGACGACTTACTTACTAACTCTCTGCTTAAGCCTTTCGTAAGCGGATCCGCGATGTTATCCTTTGACTTCACATAGTCAATTGAGATAACCCCTGTTGAGAGTAGTTGTCGTATCGAATTATGTCGACGACAGATATGTCTGGACTTTCCATTATACATTATGCTATGAGCTCTGCCAATTGCCGATTGACTATCACAATGTATACTAATGGCTGTTACCGGTTTAGGCCACCTTGGTATGTCCTCTACGAATTGACGTAGCCATTCCGCCTCTTGTCCGCATTTATCTAACGCAATAAATTCTGATTCCATCGTGGACTTAGCTATAACAGTTTGCTTGGAAGACTTCCAAGATATAGTCGCTCCTCCTAGTGTAAACACATATCCACTAGTCAATCTAGAATCCTTTATGTCAGATATCCAATTTGCATCACTGTATCCTTCGATAACAGCTGGATATCGATCATAATGCAGTCCATAATCGCGACTGTATGTCAAATAGTGAAGTACCCTAGTCATAGCTGCCCAATGTGCATAGCTTGGGTTACTAGTATACCTACTTAGCCTGCTAACAACATATGCTAAGTCAGGTCGGGTACCTGTCATTAAGTACATTAACATGCCAATAATTCTTGAATACTCTAATTGGGCAACACCTAAGCCTCTATTTTTAGATAGATGCTTACTGGTGTCAATTGGAGTTCTAGCTAGGCCGGAATCCCCCGCATTATGAGTATTAAGAATTTTTTCCACATAATGTGCTTGACTTAACACAAGTCCATTTTGAGTTCGTATGATCTTTATTCCAAGGATCATATCAGCCAAACCCATATCCTTCATGTCAAACTTTGATTTCACCATGTCTTTAGTAGATTTGATCATCTTGTCGTTACTGCCAACGATAAGCATATCATCAACATATAAACACAAGATTACATATCCACTATTTGTGTCTTTGACATAAACACATTTGTCGCATTCATTAATTTTGAATCCACTCTCTAGCATGGCGTGGTCAAATTTTTGATGCCATTGTTTGGGAGCTTGCTTTAAACCATATAATGACTTAACAAGCCTACAAACTTTGTTAGGAATTGGAAATTCCATGTTAAAGTGTCGGTCACCCCAATTATAGTCTAGCATATGTTAGCTCGTAGATTTGTAGTTATTTACGTTATGTAGTAGTTAATTAGTTAATTTGTAGCGTAGAATAATGTAGTGCAACACCGTGGAGGAAGGACGAGTCTTTACCCACTGTATGCCTGATCCACAGGCCGATAGGAGGTCGTTAAGTCTGTAACTATAAATACCCCTTCCATCCATGGAAGGGGTGGTGCTTCTCATTCAATCTAACATTTCCTTTGTTTAAACCTCTAGCAAGAACACCCTCTCTCTCTACTTTCTCTCTCTAAAATGGTAAACATGTATTTTGATCATCCAAGACCACCCGAATCATCAAACACAATAATATATTGATCTTACAATTGGTACCAGAGCCAAGGTTGTTGTGTCTTGATGATTTTTTTTGGTTTTGATACTTATTTGAAACGGGTTTCAACTTGGTTTGATACTTTTGAGGTTTTGATACTTATTTGATATCTAGTTGAAACTGGTTTTAATACCGTTTGTGTGGTCAATCTGTTTTTGTGGTCATATTCGTGTATATCAATATGGGTCAAAAGAGGTATTGTTATTAAACGTTTCTGGGTCTGGTGGTCAAAACGGGTAAACATTATGTTTTTTCTGTCATTTTTTTCTAGGCTATTAATCTGCTGGTGTTAGTTTGTTGCTGATGTTCTGATGTTCTTCGTAGCAACTTGTTATCAATGCTAGCGACTTGGTAAAGTGCTAGCGAGTTGTCCTTAAAAGATGTCCAGATACAATGTTTTCAAAGCGAGTTGTCTATTGAGTCAACTGCTGCTAACGACTTGTCTATGCTAGCGACATGTATATGCTAGCGACTTGTCTATGCTAGCGACTTGTCTATGCTAGCGACTTGACTCATATTTAGCGACTTGGCTCATTATCTAGCGACTTGGCTCATATCTTAGACCTAGCGACTTGCTTTGAAAAACTGTTAGCAACTTGACTAAACCATTTTGACTATTGAGTCTAGCGACTTGAGACAGATTGGAAGAAGATGAAGACTCAAGATGACCTCGACCACATCGACCATATCAAAACCAACTACCAAGACTCATATGACTCGACCTCTGGATACACCATCCTCGTTCCAACATCAAATTCAACTATATCCTAATCCCTTTTCAACCAACAACTTCAACACTATCATATCCATTCTCCTTCCATAAGACTCACGAATCTAATGAAAAACATTTAATAATCTCAGAATCGTTCCACTTTTCTTGTAATCTTTCACAGATTTTTTTGGAACTCGTTTCTTCATCGATCAATCTTTGAAGCATAGCTTCTTAATTACTATCCGAATTCATTAAGAATAATTGATAACAAATCTGTTATAATTATCCTTTAATTCGTTAATGACCAACAACAAAATGAAAAACAAAACCTACCTGAGACCCATATAGGATCTTGAAGCCCTTGTGTTCTTGATCCGGATTGAACAGAGATGAAGTAATGGATAACGAAAGGGTTATGGTTGTTCGTGAGTTTTTGATTATGTTAATGGGCTGGTTATTATCGAGTGAATAACAGGTTGTGATTGTGATTCGGTTTTCATTGATAGATGAGAGTTGAGATGTTTTTTTCCCAGATTCAAGATAAGAGGAGAGAGTACAGATTTATTTTGGAAGCTTTTTGACTAAAGAGGCGGATATGGGAGTATTTTTAGGGTAATTAGGTGAGAATGTGAGTTTTTATAAGTCCGAATGTTTAGGGTTAAAATGATGGGGCTGTGCGTTAAATTCATGGGCCAAAGATGTTTGGTGTACTTGACTTGGGCCGTGTATAACTATCAATGGGCCGTGTGTTAGATGTTCTTATGGACCAACAGTAATTAACGTGGTATAGGCTGCAAAATGGTTTTGGTCTTGAGCAATTTTTTGTAGGCACTAGTTATTATGTTGAATAAAAATAAATAAGTATCACATGATGGTAACATGAATTAGAGTATTGAGACTTGGCGAGATTTGATTTGATCCGGGTTACCATGACCATGTATGGGGTTGGTATTTTTTTGGGTCGTGTTTCCTTGGTATGGCCATAAGACCGAGACTTAGAGTGACATTATGACGGGCCGTTGTTGCTTGTGTGTGTAAGACGTTTGTGATTGCACATCTCTACATGATCATAAAATTAAGATTAATCCGTTATTGTTGCTCACTCTTTAACAACCTTATCAATGAGCCTATTACTACGGTGATTACTCACGTTGGTCGAACTATTTACCTTCAAAAATATCTTTATGGGTATTGAAATTGTTGTAATTGACCTCACACTTTATGAATTGAATTGGATCCGATGGTCATATCAGTGTGTTGGACCGGGCTTGTGATGTATATGTGATGACTTGGATATTGGATGATGGACTGATGGGATTCTCAAATTTGGATTGTATACATGTGTAGTTGATATTGAGACTTGTGATAATGAGGTTTGATGACAAGATTGATGATAAGATTTGGTATAATGCTGAGATTTGATGGGTTGTGAGGATTGATACTTTGGTTTATGCATTTTCACTGAGTATATTATGTCATGGCTTGAATTGTTATTGGAACTAGGTTGACTATTGGGGTTCTGTACGGTATTTCTTATTTGACTTTGAAGTGAAGTTTTCCGGGCGTGTTTACTTATTTCGTCTTCTTTCTTTCTACCCTTCCGCGACGATGACTTGTTTGAGCATTTATTGAGAGTGATAAAGACTTGACAATTTGATTACGCTTGTGATTTCTTCTTGCTTAACCCACAACGTAATTATCACTTCGGTGTTTCACTCAGTTGAGAATGTCAAGAGGTTTTGTACAATGGGTACACCGTTTCTTTTTCACGAGGATTAGTACAAGTTTAAGTAACAAATATGGGGATTTCTACTTCATGATCAAGTTTGGTATATCGGAGTTACTTCTCCTTGTGGTCACTACAATAGCCGACAGAATGCGTGAATGATGTGTTTACCAAAGAGTTGATTGGATGGTTGATGATGTTGGATATTGAACCGTTGATGAACCGCTGCATGTTCCCCAAAAACAGATATTCACCGAACCCAAAATTGTTATAATACATTCAAGCTGACATTGTTTACGGTTTTGTCTTGATTTTTGTAAAATCCCGCGAAAGAACCTATTTCTCGGTTTAAATCATAGACTTTTAAAATCCCGTAACAATGGAAACATCATGGTAATTGTAAAGTGCATATCCGGAACTATCATACGGTTTATTCTTGGTTTTGTAAAATCCCGCGAAAGAAACTATTTCTCGGTTTAAACTATAGAATTGTAAAATCCTGTGATGATGGAACCATCTTGGAGAAAGGAAAGCGTATCTCGGGGTCTTCTGATGCTGGTATTATGGGTTCTGTTTCGAATAAGGGATAAAAGGGTATACTTCATAAATTAGATGTGTGTTTGGATATTCGTCATGGCAGTTTGGTTATTACATGGTTTTACGGGGTTATGTGCTTTTGACCATGGTCAGGATGAAACCATTATCAAAGTTCATTTAAATTTCAAAGAAGGCTAGATTTGAGCGGTTAACCAGAAGATGTGACAACGGCGTTAATTCAGTATTATTTATTTGAAGTTGAAGTGAATTATCACGGGCGGGTGTACTTAGTATCTGAAGATATCAGGGGATGGATGGATGAAGATTCTTCATGATCCTTGTTCAAGCTTATTATCAAAAGTGAAGACATGGAAATCTAGTTATTGTAGGGTGACTTTTACCTCTTCTTTTACCACTTGGGGGAATTGGGCTCTTATCACCTCAAAATAACTATCACTTAAAGGAGTTACGTTGTAGTGCTCAGTGTCACATTCAATTGTGGATTTTCAAGAGGTAATGTACGTCTTATACTTGATGGTTGGTTGGTTGAAGAGTATAGAGTACATAGAGAGTACTTAGAGATGCTAATGGAAATCTGCACCGCTCTTTGTTACATATGTGCAAGTTTAAGTCACGAGTTCGGGGTAGTCTACTTCAGGGTCAAATTCATCATATTGGGTTTTCTCCATCAGCTGTCACGACAAATAGCCTACTGAATGATAATGGGGTTGATTACAAGTTTGCTAAGAGTAGATGAAAAGAGAGAGATTTATGACGTATGAACACAACAGTTCATGCCTCGTTCTCTAAAGAAAAGAAAAGTGTACGCTTCAGTGCGCTTTATCTTCTGAAGAAGAGAAATCTTCTTATTTATGACCATTCTCATCAACATGCTTCATACTTTTTCCATGCGCGTTCAAATATCAAGTGAACCGGGCTACTGATGATTGTTTTCTTATTCCACTTGCTCAACTATAATGACGATGGCGACATCATGTGCTAATTTTGCGGGGGAGAAGTGTGAAGAGACTACATTTGGATGATTTCACTTATTTAGTCAAGAATGGCATCTCCGTATGCAATTCTTGAGGGGGAGAAGAAGTGTGAATTTTTTGCATTGTTGATTGATATTTGAGAATATAAATGGTCATACGGCTCTAAACTCATGTAAGAACAGAGCTTCTTCTTATCCGGTCATCTTCACATGGAGTTTTTCTCTTCTAAGAGCCGTTGGTTGACATCTTCACTCGGATTGATGAGTTTATCGACAAAGTGCTTCCGGTTAATGCTTCACGTATACATCAACATGATGATTCCGAACAATCTCTCTGTTCTTGTTTGATGTGATTGGTAGTTTGGTATTACCATCTTGTGTGTTCATTGCCGCCTGATTGCTGATTTCCTTGATGAACATCTTTCTGTTCTTGTTTGATTGGGAGGGATTTTAGTTAAGGGGATTTGCAAGATGTAAGTTAATTGGGATGCTTTTTGGTGGGATGCTTTTTTGGTGTGAGTTGAAGATGTTAACTATCTATTCCCCAACTGGACAATCTAGAAGAAGGTCGAGTCTACAGTCGGTTCTACATTTTCTGCTGTATGATTAGAAGACTAAAAGACGAGTTGCATGTGATTATCAAAAGACTTCTTCTTATTCTGGGCATTTATCAAACAGATTGTCAGTTTAGGGGAGAGCACTAATTGGGGGAGTTTGAGATGCCAAATTTAATCTCTAATTAGACTTGCTCACGTTATTCTTCAGCAAGTTGACTCTCACAGATACATCTGAGCTAATGATGTTCTTCTCAAAATATTTCTAGTATACGGACTTACAAAGAGTTGTTGATTCTGAAGTGTCAAAAACCAGCAAGGAGTAAGGAGATAAGCCCCTAAACGCGAGTAAACTTGATGAACTTAATACTTCTAAGTAATTGAAGATACCCCGGGAAGACAAATGTTATTACCGCAGAGAAACTCAAGGTTTGACTCATGACGAGTAAACGTGATGAACTTAATTCTTCTAAGTGATTGAAGATATCCCGGGAAAACAAATGTCATGACCGCAGAGAAACTCAAGGTTTTACTCATCAAGGCGTTTATTGTTAGTTTTTCATCTACGTGGGGGAAGTGATGTTAGAGAAAGTTTCTGAAGATAAAAGAGGTACACTAGTGTGTGGTGATTTCGATGGTATCGCAATGATCAGGGGAGAGAGATTGTGTACATTGGGGATGCTCAGCTGTTTCACTTGAGTGCTTAATCAGTGATTCAGAGATATAATCACTTATTCCGGAGTTGACATCCGCAGAGATTGTCATCCGCAGAGATAATCAGTGACTTGGCCAGCTTCTTCAATGTTTTCAGTTATTCGTTCCTTGTGTATTGGTATACTTCGGATACTTGAGCTTCATACACGATCATCAGGGAAGAAAAATGTGAACATGGGAAGGTGTTTTCATTCCCCTCATGATGTGTATTCGGGAGAGCTCTTGGATATTGGTGTACTTCGGGTTCTTGAGCTTCATACACGATCATCAGGGAAGAAAAATGTGAACATGGGGAGGTGTTTTCATTCCCCTCATGATGTGTATTTGGGAGAGTTCTTGAACATTATACAAAGAGGTTGACTGCATCAATTCAACTACTTGGGGGAATTGTTCTCAAGACACCTTTTGGAATGGATCGCTTCAGAATTCAGTGAAAAAGAAATTTGAGAAGATTATTTATTCGTGAGATGATACGTTGCTGTTGTTCGTCTTGATGATATAACCCCGAACGGAGGATGTCGATTATCGTTCTTAAAAGGAGCAGTGGTATTTATGATAATGGTGTGCTTCTCTGTGCACCTGGCTAAGGCAAGCTTGAAAGAAAGCTTCGAATCTGCTCATCCAAAGGATTTTCGGTTTGGGGGGAAGCTGCCAAAGTCTCACTTTCAGATGGTTCAATTTCTTTCTTCAATGCAAGAGCCTCGGAAGCTTTGGTGGTGAAAGTTTTAGGGATGATGACTTCTATCTTTTACAACGGGGCTGCTCGATATCCTTATCTCGGTACTCGTATCATCATCTTCTTAAACTATATCATCTATTCTATCTTTGTATATTGATGCGGGCCAAACAATCAAGTCTAAAAAGACTGAAAACTGCCTAAGCACGAAATCAATGAAGATCTGAGGAGTACAGTGTTTCCCCGGGTCGTTAAGTCCCAGCGAGTTGTGCAATGGATTATCAATCGTTTAGTGATCGAGGAATTTGAACGGGAAAAGGATATGGGAATGATATTATGACTACAGAAAAAGCCAACAAATGAAAACGGCTTAAATGCAAATTAAAGAGGATAAAAAAGTTAAAATCTATTAAATAAACGCTATCACTGTATTTAAAGTGATGAACGTTTAAAAACTAAAACGTACGTTTAAATTAAAATTAACGTAAACGTACAAAATAAAAAGTGAAATCTAAGAAAGAAAAGTCCTAAAAATATGAAAAATACATTTTCACAATCCGAATGATAAAAGAAAATTTATAGAAAAAGAAAATTATTTTTATAACTATTTAATTAATTATTATTAATTAAAAACTATTTTTAACTATTTAATAATTATTTAAAATGCAAAAAATGAGGAAACAAAACTAGAAAAATAAAATTAAGACTTAGAAAAGTTTAAAATAACAAACTAGAATTTTCAAAACTATTTTTGTATTTTTCTGGTTATTTTTCTATTTTTTTATGATTTTTAAACTATTTAAAACTAATTAAAATATTTAAAAATACAAATTTAACTAGGAAAAATCTAGAAAAATATTTTTTTCTCTTTTTATATTTATCTAAACCTAAGAAAATTGAAAACTTATTTTTTTTTGAACCTTTTTCTAATTTTTTGTATTAAATACTATTTAAAAATGATTAAAAACTAATTTAAATTGAGAAAAATAGCAAAACTACTTAGAAAAATCTGAAAAATTCAGGAAATGCTTAAAATAATATTAGGAATATGAGAAAAATGGAAAAAAGGATGCATGTGTGGAAGAATATGAATCTGCTATAGAAGTGCTTATTTGAAATAAGCACTTGATAAGCAAAAGAGTACCAAAGGCTACCAACTGTTGACAGAAGCTATAATAAGCTAAATGTTACTAAATACAACTAGTTTCAACAAGCTAAACCAACAGGATCACCATATAGGACAGATTTGATGTATGAGATTTTAAGCTAAATCAGTGACATGGGGTCAAGTTTAAGCTACTGCACAAGCTTCAATATAAGCTCAAATGGAAAACCACAAATGGGAACCTCAAGAGGACCTGGGTGGCTAACTGTAAACCAAAACTTAGACTCTGAGAAGCTCTAATGAGCTCTGTGCATCTTGCACAAAAGCTGAGCAAAAAGTCAGTATTAACTGACTCAAGGTGCAGGGCATATTAGCCTAAAAGATAAGCTGATTTGAAGCTTTTGCAAAAATTGTAAAATTCCAATAAAATGATAACAAGAAAGAACACCAACTGAACTTTTTGAAATGCCAATTCTCACTTGTTAAATCCCAAAGACAAGATCATGAAAAATCCTTCTAACAGACCCTAAAACAGGTTTTCACATTTTTTTGACTTTTAACAAAATGAAGAACTTTGACTTTAGCCAACTTTGGATCCAATTTTAAGACAGAGATAGATGTTATTTGATGTTATCAGCCTAATGCAAGTGAGATTTATGATTTCCAAACACAAATTAATGATTTGCAAACCCTAATTCCCAACAGTAAGACAGATAATTGGATTAAAGAACATTTTTAACTTTTGGTGCTTGCAGACCCCAAAGTAAAGTTGAAATGAACTCCAATAAACTAAACAAACATTATCCACTATGGTCTAACCACTGACTAAGCCAACAGGACAGATAAATAAGTAAATCCAAACACCCCTATAGTTGACTGTTATGCAATAAACTTGAACCAAACACTGATCCAACTATTAATAATGATCAAACTATATTAATGTAACTTAATTAAACCTATTTGAACAGATTTTAACTAACTTAAACTACAATTGCAGATATTGAATAAGAACTTGAAAAATTGCTTACAAGTTGTCCCAAGCCACTATGGCTAGCATACCAGAGAACAAAGGAACCACTACCTAATAAACCAACCAAATAGCTCCTATTTAACCCAATTCCAAGCCTGCATCACCCCTGTACCATTTCTGCACCATTTTTGATCCGTGTTGACTTTTGTTGACCAAAGTTAAAAGGTGAATGAAACTTGACTTAAAGCTTATGAAAAGCTACAAAAAGCTTATCTAAGCTAATATAAACTGATACCCAAGCTTATTGAAGCTTGGGTTTATGAAATAGAACTTAAGATTTTCAACAGTTAACTAATAAACATGAAAAGATATGAAACTTGGAATTTATAATTAAAACTTGATGATACTGAAGGTTTAACTTGAGATTGATACTTAGAACAAAAGATTACAACATTTGGAAATAAACTAAGACATAATTAAAAAATACGACATAAGATTAATTTAAAACTAAAATCTACTCTCCATTAGCTTCCTTCCTCTCTCTTTTTATATCCCAATCTTCTATTCTCTCCCTTCTGATCCTTTCCCACCTTTCCTAACCATTGGATAAGCTCAAAACAATCTCAGCCGTTTAAACCTATTTTTGGCGCCAAAATGGTTGCCTGCAAATTGGGGTTGATTGAGGGGGTAGGGGGGGCATTTAATGCTCTTGGAAGGTAGTTGTAGAGTGGGGAACATGTTTGGGGTGAAAATGGAGGAGGGGGGATGGGTATAGCAGAGTTGCAGAGAAGCAGTTGATAATGTGGACTTTGGCGGGTTGAGGAGATTGACCAAGTTTGACCAGGCTTTAATAATTTGAAGGGGGGTTCACAATTGTCTTTGACAGGGGTCCAAGGTGTGAAAGGGGTCCAAAATGGGTAAAAAGGTTTAAAACTCCAAGGGCCTTAGTTGTAAATTCTGAAACTTGAAGGGTTTAGGCTGCCAATTCAGAAAAGTTACTTCAAGGGCTGAAATTGACAAGTTCCCAAAGTATAAGGACCAATGTTGCAATTTTCACATTTTCCAGGGACCAATTCTGTCAATTTTGAAAGTTGAAGGACCATTTTTGTAAATTTCTCAAATTTTGTATATTTTTCACCAAAGGACTTATTTTGACAACTTTTGATTTTAAAAGGACCTTTGGTGACTTTTGCTTTTGAAATTATGTACCAGGGACTGTTTTTGACAAATTTATGAAACTTGGGGGACTGAAACTGCAATTTTTGCAAATTTGATATGTTTTTCATCTGATTTTGATATTTTTGCTTTTAAAACACATAAAACACTGATTTGTGATATTTTGATCATTTTGATGTGTTTCTGAGTGTTTTCAGATGATTTTGCAGTTTATTTGGTACAAAAATGATGAGTATTTAGACACTCATCAATCCCCCACACTGAGATATTGCTAGTCCCTAGCAATGATTTGAGAAAACATAATGGATTTTAATCTCTTTACCAAAAGCCATCACTTCTGGAGTAGCCAAATGTTTCAGTTCAAGTAAGAACCATGGTACATCGATAACCATGTGATTTTGAGCAAACCACCAGCTTTCAACGGATTTGATTTTGTCTTTACCAGAAGCCGTACCCTTCTGGACTAGCCAACTCTTAGATAAATTATCAGTATTATCTTTGGTGAGCTGATTACCAATTATGGTTTTTCCACTGCCTTTACCACAAGCCATAATCTTGCGGGCTAGCCAACTCTTCACTTTTTAGGATATGGTGAGCTGAGAACCATACAATTTTGGGCAAATTGCAAGCCATATAAACGGATTTGAGAAATCTTTACCAAGAGCCGTTTGCTCCTGGATTAGCCAATCCTTTTGTCTTACAGACATGGCGGACTGATAACCAAATGAGTAAGTGTAAAACACTTACTCCAAAAAAAAATTTTGGCCAAAAACGGGGGAATTGGGTAGATAATATATGAAATTCGTGAGAATTCCCCCCCACACTTAGAAATGAATATTGCCCTCAATATTCAAAGTACCGGCGGTTATGCCGAAACAAAGAACGTAAAAGGGAAATATTACGGCCATTATTTAGAAGGTTTTTTTTTTTTTTTTTTTTTTTTTTTTTTTTTTTTTTTTTTAAACATGTGGGCAACCCCCCCACACTAGGGTGGTAGAAAGAGGTGAGAAAACAGAAATATGGGTGAAAACCCATATTGCATGCTACTGTTTTTGATTCCCGAGTCGGTAGCTTGACTCGACCCCGAATTCAGTTGTTCTTGGGGAAAGTAACGTGGAAAACCAATCTCAGTCGGACTTTCGTTCACAATGTTAATGAACATATGAACATCAGAAAGTTCCACACCGACGAGATACAACCTCGGTATTGTTAATAGTAAAAACTATTAGGAATGATACCGGGGTCAAAGATGGTGTCCTCATTCCCGAAAGAGAAAAGGGAAAGAGCAACCACACCATCTGTGAAGAATGGAACAAAGATATGCATGACAATGCAAGTCCATTCCTCATCAGAAAGAAACAAATCACCATTTTTGACATTTTTAAGCTTAAACTTGAAGCTTATATGGTGATTGTCAAGAAGATGTCCGGGAGGGAGGGTGGGAAATGGTTCTTCAATTAACAAACTTTCCAGAAAAAGGATGTCTCCCTCCGGATCAAGGTAAGTGTTATCAATTCCCATTGGAATTGACTCATCACTTAGAAATGCATCGACTTCATTCCAAAAGTTGTCCTCTTCCTCATCAAGAATGAGAGAAGGGATGGAAGAGTCGGGAATAAGACTAGAAGATGATGGATCATTTTTGAGCAATTCATCAATGGGTAAGATGTCTCCCATTGGATCACAAACATCATCCTCCAACTCAGATGAAACTGAAGAGAGTTTAGTTTCATCCACAGACTTAACAAACTCGATGCGACAAACTGATGCCGGAGGTGGGACAAGTGGTGTGCTCTTAGAGCTAGCAGTTTCCACCACTTCCGATGAAGTCTCCGACTCTAGATCATCGTCATCATCATCAAGAACACTCTTGACTTCCCTGGTACAGCTTTCAAACCATTTGCTTGAACCAGGGGTGATTTTCAAAGCTTTGAGCTCAGCACGTTTTTGGTGAACCCTCTTAACCGTGAAATTTGAGAGTGTTGCATTGATTCTTTCAGATTTTTGATCAATTTTGGCAACACTCTTTTTGTATAGAGGTTTGGAGTTCTGGTTGATATTTAACGTGAGCTCTTCGTTGTCAACCCGTATGGTCAACTCTTCCGCAAACACATCAATCAGAGCACGGCTCGTCCTCAAGAAAGCTCTCCCTAAGATAAGGGGAACTCTAGGATCTGCATCGAAGTCTACTACAACAAAGTCAGCATGAAAATGAAACTTTCCCACTTTCATCACGACATCCTCGGCTATCCCAAGAGGACGAGTTACGGTACGATCCGCTAGCTCGAGTGTCATATGAGTGGATGAAAGTTCAGGAAGAGACAGTTTCTTCCATACTGAGAGTGGCATGAGGTTAATGCTAGCGCCAAGATCGGCCAAGGCGGAGCATTGAAACATCCCCAAGAAATCACACGGGATTAAGAACCGGCCAGGGTCTTCAAGCTTTTCGGGAAGCTTGTTAAGAATGGCTGCTGAGCATTGCTCATTGAGAGGAGTTTTAGCCATCTCTGATAGCTTATCTTTGTTGGTGAGTAAGCCTTTAAGCGTAGATGCAAATTTAGGCATTAGAACGAGAGCATCAACGAAGCTTATATCAAAGTGAAGCTCATTGAAGATTTGGAAAAACTTTTCCATTTGCTCTTTGTTTTTGTCTTTGAGCTTCTCATCATTCATTCTTGATGGGTAAGGAAGCTGACTAGACTTTTGAGCCGGGAATGAAGTGTTTTCTGGCTCAGGATTTTTCTTCGGAACATCGGGTTCCGGACTTAAAGCTTGGACTACCGAAGGTGGGACGTGTGCGGTACTTCGTGGGCTTGAATAATGCACCTTGTCCGTTGTCTCCTTGGTAACTTGACTAAATGCCACAGGAGGAGGGGGCATAGGAGTCGAAGGTCCATTGTGCGTCTTACCACTACGAGTGGTGACGGCTTTCAACTCGGCATTGGGATTGGTAACTGTATTGCTTGGGAGTCCTCCAGAAGATGATGAAGCTTTGTTCATATTCATGTTCATGAAACTGCTCATCATATTCTTCAACTCAATTGTCTGCCGAGACAATGTGGTATCAATTTCCCTTTTTAGCTCACCTCTCATGTTATTGATCTGAGTTTGCATTGATCGCATGTTTGACTCAGTCATTTTCATGAAGTCATTTGGCATGGGAGCTTGAGGAGGTGATTGATAACTTTGATGGTTAGGAGCTTGATAAGGTTGAGGTGGGTTGAAATTGTTCCGGTTTTGATTGAAATTTGGAGAGTTATTGAAATTTTGTCCTTGATTTGGAACAAAGCGATTCTGATTGCCATGGTTTTGATTTCCATGGTTTTGATTGCCATGGTTTTGCACAGGAGGAAAACCAGGTGGTGTCATACCGCTAGGTGCACGGTAGTGAGTATCAGCCTGTGGTCGGTATTGATTGTGGTTTACCGAAGCTACAGGAGCTTGGTAAAAAGAAGCATCGGTTGCTTGACAATCATAATACGCGTGTGGACCACTACAAATTTCACACACCTTGTTTATGGCTTTGATTGGTTCCGGCTTATGAATTTCGCTTTTGATTTCCTTCACCTCTTTAATCATACAACCGATGAGATCCGTCAGAGCGGCTATCGGGGCGGCTAACTCAGAAGAGTTACCGGATGAAGAAGCAGGAGTGTTCGGAACATTGACTTTGTTGCGAGAAAAAGGAACTTTTGATTTACTCTCGCAAATTTCAAGCACATCTTTAGGTTTACGATTCAAGATATTGCCACCCGCGGATGCGTTCAAGGAATCTTGATCATTACCGTTCAACCCATTGTAAAAGATATTAACTTGTTGAAGCTCCGTGAATTCATGATGGGGGCATTTCCTGAGGAGATCTTTGAATCTCTCCCATGCCTCTCCAAATTTTTCATCGAAATTTTGACGAAATCCAGAAATTTCATTTTTAAGATTAGTCGTCTTTGATGGAGGAAAGAAGTAATTCACAAACTTTTGAACAAGATCCTCCCAAGTTTCGATGGATCGAGGGGGTTCTTTTTCCAGCCAAATCCTGGCTGCCCCCGTAAGTGAGAACGGAAATAGCATCAATTTGATCACCTTTTGTGGCACATCCTTGTAATTGAGAGTTGATGTCAAATGGTTGAACCAACGGATGTGTGCATACGGGTCGTCTCGATCAGACCCGCGGAATTGATTCGTAGACACAAGTTGGATTAAATGTGTCTTCAATTCGAAGTGATCAGAATCGATTACCGGTAAGACGATGGCATCTCCATAACCCTCGGTGGGTGCCTGGAGCATTTCCGCCATAGTACGTTCGTCTGCCATGGTGTTGTTAGAAATAGTACGAATCTCGGGTTCGACTATTTGGGCAGCACGCCTACGAGAACGTCTTCTTGGAATTTCTGCTAGATCACGAAAAGGGCTCAATGATCTAGAAGAACGAGTGCGCATGCACTAGAGATAACTTTAAGGAATCTCAGAGTTAAGAAGAGGAATTATGAAATTGAAGAAAGAAGATTATTTTTGATTTTTTTTTTTTTGGTGATACATATATAGAGAAACAAAAGAAAAATATTTTTGTGTTTTATAGGTTTTGAAATGTTTTTGGGTTTTTTAAAATTTTTTTTTTTTTTTTTATAAGAAAAATATGGATATAGATATATGGATGGATGGATGATATGAACAAAGAGTGAGGCTCAAACAACTAATCTGCTAGACGTAAGATAATCAGCACAGCTCCCCGGCAGCGGCGCCAAAAATTTGATGCGGGCCAAACAATCAAGTCTAAAAAGACTGAAAACTGCCTAAGCACGAAATCAATGAAGATCTGAGGAGTACAGTGTTTCCCCGGGTCGTTAAGTCCCAGCGAGTTGTGCAATGGATTATCAATCGTTTAGTGATCGAGGAATTTGAACGGGAAAAGGATATGGGAATGATATTATGACTACAGAAAAAGCCAACAAATGAAAACGGCTTAAATGCAAATTAAAGAGGATAAAAAAGTTAAAATCTATTAAATAAACGCTATCACTGTATTTAAAGTGATGAACGTTTAAAAACTAAAACGTACGTTTAAATTAAAATTAACGTAAACGTACAAAATAAAAAGTGAAATCTAAGAAAGAAAAGTCCTAAAAATATGAAAAATACATTTTCACAATCCGAATGATAAAAGAAAATTTATAGAAAAAGAAAATTATTTTTATAACTATTTAATTAATTATTATTAATTAAAAACTATTTTTAACTATTTAATAATTATTTAAAATGCAAAAAATGAGGAAACAAAACTAGAAAAATAAAATTAAGACTTAGAAAAGTTTAAAATAACAAACTAGAATTTTCAAAACTATTTTTGTATTTTTCTGGTTATTTTTCTATTTTTTTATGATTTTTAAACTATTTAAAACTAATTAAAATATTTAAAAATACAAATTTAACTAGGAAAAATCTAGAAAAATATTTTTTTCTCTTTTTATATTTATCTAAACCTAAGAAAATTGAAAACTTATTTTTTTTTGAACCTTTTTCTAATTTTTTGTATTAAATACTATTTAAAAATGATTAAAAACTAATTTAAATTGAGAAAAATAGCAAAACTACTTAGAAAAATCTGAAAAATTCAGGAAATGCTTAAAATAATATTAGGAATATGAGAAAAATGGAAAAAAGGATGCATGTGTGGAAGAATATGAATCTGCTATAGAAGTGCTTATTTGAAATAAGCACTTGATAAGCAAAAGAGTACCAAAGGCTACCAACTGTTGACAGAAGCTATAATAAGCTAAATGTTACTAAATACAACTAGTTTCAACAAGCTAAACCAACAGGATCACCATATAGGACAGATTTGATGTATGAGATTTTAAGCTAAATCAGTGACATGGGGTCAAGTTTAAGCTACTGCACAAGCTTCAATATAAGCTCAAATGGAAAACCACAAATGGGAACCTCAAGAGGACCTGGGTGGCTAACTGTAAACCAAAACTTAGACTCTGAGAAGCTCTAATGAGCTCTGTGCATCTTGCACAAAAGCTGAGCAAAAAGTCAGTATTAACTGACTCAAGGTGCAGGGCATATTAGCCTAAAAGATAAGCTGATTTGAAGCTTTTGCAAAAATTGTAAAATTCCAATAAAATGATAACAAGAAAGAACACCAACTGAACTTTTTGAAATGCCAATTCTCACTTGTTAAATCCCAAAGACAAGATCATGAAAAATCCTTCTAACAGACCCTAAAACAGGTTTTCACATTTTTTTGACTTTTAACAAAATGAAGAACTTTGACTTTAGCCAACTTTGGATCCAATTTTAAGACAGAGATAGATGTTATTTGATGTTATCAGCCTAATGCAAGTGAGATTTATGATTTCCAAACACAAATTAATGATTTGCAAACCCTAATTCCCAACAGTAAGACAGATAATTGGATTAAAGAACATTTTTAACTTTTGGTGCTTGCAGACCCCAAAGTAAAGTTGAAATGAACTCCAATAAACTAAACAAACATTATCCACTATGGTCTAACCACTGACTAAGCCAACAGGACAGATAAATAAGTAAATCCAAACACCCCTATAGTTGACTGTTATGCAATAAACTTGAACCAAACACTGATCCAACTATTAATAATGATCAAACTATATTAATGTAACTTAATTAAACCTATTTGAACAGATTTTAACTAACTTAAACTACAATTGCAGATATTGAATAAGAACTTGAAAAATTGCTTACAAGTTGTCCCAAGCCACTATGGCTAGCATACCAGAGAACAAAGGAACCACTACCTAATAAACCAACCAAATAGCTCCTATTTAACCCAATTCCAAGCCTGCATCACCCCTGTACCATTTCTGCACCATTTTTGATCCGTGTTGACTTTTGTTGACCAAAGTTAAAAGGTGAATGAAACTTGACTTAAAGCTTATGAAAAGCTACAAAAAGCTTATCTAAGCTAATATAAACTGATACCCAAGCTTATTGAAGCTTGGGTTTATGAAATAGAACTTAAGATTTTCAACAGTTAACTAATAAACATGAAAAGATATGAAACTTGGAATTTATAATTAAAACTTGATGATACTGAAGGTTTAACTTGAGATTGATACTTAGAACAAAAGATTACAACATTTGGAAATAAACTAAGACATAATTAAAAAATACGACATAAGATTAATTTAAAACTAAAATCTACTCTCCATTAGCTTCCTTCCTCTCTCTTTTTATATCCCAATCTTCTATTCTCTCCCTTCTGATCCTTTCCCACCTTTCCTAACCATTGGATAAGCTCAAAACAATCTCAGCCGTTTAAACCTATTTTTGGCGCCAAAATGGTTGCCTGCAAATTGGGGTTGATTGAGGGGGTAGGGGGGGCATTTAATGCTCTTGGAAGGTAGTTGTAGAGTGGGGAACATGTTTGGGGTGAAAATGGAGGAGGGGGGATGGGTATAGCAGAGTTGCAGAGAAGCAGTTGATAATGTGGACTTTGGCGGGTTGAGGAGATTGACCAAGTTTGACCAGGCTTTAATAATTTGAAGGGGGGTTCACAATTGTCTTTGACAGGGGTCCAAGGTGTGAAAGGGGTCCAAAATGGGTAAAAAGGTTTAAAACTCCAAGGGCCTTAGTTGTAAATTCTGAAACTTGAAGGGTTTAGGCTGCCAATTCAGAAAAGTTACTTCAAGGGCTGAAATTGACAAGTTCCCAAAGTATAAGGACCAATGTTGCAATTTTCACATTTTCCAGGGACCAATTCTGTCAATTTTGAAAGTTGAAGGACCATTTTTGTAAATTTCTCAAATTTTGTATATTTTTCACCAAAGGACTTATTTTGACAACTTTTGATTTTAAAAGGACCTTTGGTGACTTTTGCTTTTGAAATTATGTACCAGGGACTGTTTTTGACAAATTTATGAAACTTGGGGGACTGAAACTGCAATTTTTGCAAATTTGATATGTTTTTCATCTGATTTTGATATTTTTGCTTTTAAAACACATAAAACACTGATTTGTGATATTTTGATCATTTTGATGTGTTTCTGAGTGTTTTCAGATGATTTTGCAGTTTATTTGGTACAAAAATGATGAGTATTTAGACACTCATCATATATATTTATCAGGAAAAACAAAATACAAAAATATAAAACCAACAAAAGAAAATAGAAAAATATAAAACCTTCAAAAACCCATAAAAATCAGAAAATTTCAAAAAATACCAAAAATATGTTTTCCAAGACATGTCTTCTGGTATCGATAACATCTACGGTCTTAGAAATGTCATTCAATAATGGCACGGGACCATAGATGAAGTTCGAGCAGGAGGTGTAAATATTCTTTTTCAAAATATGTCACAAATCAAATGGCTTACAGTTATTTCAGACTGTAACCCGCGCTTCAAAAATGGTTTGCTATTATTTCAGATAGCAACCCGTTCTTTAAAGAAAGGAAAGTGCTGCGCTAAACCAATTTTCAAATATTTCGTGCACTTATCCTAAAATATATTGAGGAAAATATGTCGAAGGACTGCTGTTCCTACACAAATGTTTTTCCGTCTAAAATTCTTCAGAAAAATATTTGTTGTATTTCAAAATGGTGGTAAAATGAGTTGCTTGAAAAATCAATCAGGATAAGAGTTTTCTTATTAATTCGCAAAAACTCAATCGATGACTTCAACACTTTTAAAACTTTTCAAGAAAAAGAGTCATTGATTGAGGGGAAGAATATTTTTCAAATTTATATCATCTAACGGACTTTCTTAATTATCCTACGTGTTTATCTGAAAAAATATAATTGCCTATGTTGAAGGACTAGGTTTCTAGGATATGATTGTTAGGTTTAGATGATTAAAGTTTGATGAACACATAATTCCCATGCTTTATATGATCTGATTGACATGTTGAATTGACTTTTATTAGTCGATTGCTGTTTGGGTGATGTCGACCACCATATATCTGTATGTGTGTTCACTAACGTATGCAGGTATATTGGTATATAAGAATGTTCCCGATCCGGATCCCACAACTGAATATGATTGGATGCCGAAAGGAAAGGGTAACTATATCTTGGGTTGACAAATGAAGAAAATGAGCTTAATTGGACTTCAATAGAGAGTTGGCATAAATGCAACGTAAGAGGTGTCACTGCATCAGTAGATGGTTTTCTTCTAAGTGATTGAAGAAACGGAGCTTAATTTGACCTCAGTTGGCATTAAAATGCAACGTAAGAAGTCTCACTGCATCAGCAAACGGTTTTTCTTCCAAACCCTACAGCATCAACAGAAGCTTCTCAACCACCTAACGTATCTTTGTGCAGGATACAATTTTTAAACAATTTTGAAAAATTTGAATAAATTGTTTTGAAAATGGAAAAATATTGTTTTGAAAATAAATTGAACTAAATTTTGAAAATCATAGGACTTCTTTTTATCAAAACATAAGTCACTCAATTATTGACTTCTGTCATGGATTGAGGGGGAGAGTGATTTAAAATAAAATACTTTCAAACGATATTTCTTCACAAAAGTTCCGTTTTGCACGATAATAAGTGGTGATCTAAAGATTTAATGTTATGTCATGGTATAATTTTTTCTTTTGAATCAAGGTCTTTCAAAATGAAATTTTTTCTGTTCTTGTTTGATTGTGAAATTGTTTTATTTTACTAAAAGATCTCTTAAAACAGTCATACCTGACACTAACAATCTTTAATGTCTTAAAATGGTCATTATCTGTCATTTTTCAAAATCAAATCTTGCCACGTCTTTCCCTAAAATTTTCTAAATGATTTAAATCTTTTGGGATCACAAGTCTCAAATGGTTTGAAATTTCTGATCGGGGTAGAGATCGTGATTTAAATCTCAAATCTGTTTTAAATGGAATTGGTTTTAGTCCTTTAAAGGCACTCCTGCCTCCATGTGCCAAACGATTTCAAATACACAATGCACATGTTGAGGAGGAGGATTTATCCAAAAACCAGATGAGTATTTAAACAAGGCCACATTTTCTCCCATGTTTTCTAAACCTAATTAAATCACTTGGGATCCAAAATCTCAAAGGGTTTGATATTTTTGATCGGGGGAGAATTTGTGATTTAATAATGAAATTTGATAAAAGGTGATCGTTTTGATTTAATTGTGCACGCTGCTCGCTCATATGTGCTAAACGCTTTCTAATCTTGAAGCACATATTGAGGGGGAGCAAATAAACTATCGAGGTACGAAAGCTTTTTAAAGTGATTTATAAAGTATCTTGATTGAGTTTTCAAATGGTTTTCTTAATGGCTTTTGTGATCGTGGTTGTGCTTCAAAAGAACTCTTGCCTCTATGTGATAAAATGATTTCAAATATCCTATGCACATATTGAGGGGGAGAATTTTACCAAAGAAATTCAAATGGCTTTTTCTAAGGAAATTGTGATCAAGAAATTATTTCAAAGAACTCTTGCCTCCATGTGCCAAACAATTTCAATATCATATGCACATGTTGAGGGGGAGCATTTCTAAAATGATCAAAACTATTAAGGTACAAAATAATTTGATCTCGTATCACAAGTACCTTGATTGTTTTTCCAAATGATTTTTCGATTGGTTTCATGAAGGAAAGAACAATACCAAAAGACCGACCAATTTACTTTATGCATGGTGTTATAAGGATGGTTAGGTTAGGTATTCGTTCCCATGATCCGCCAGAACCGGAGGGATCTACCAAGGGACAATCCACTAGATAGTGTAGAGTCCTTAGGTATGATGAAAAAAGGAGAAAAATGAGAAATGGGAAGAGTGCGGACTGAGACAGAGCTATTACTGGAATAAACCCAACAAGGTTCTAGTTATGAAGTCTCGGTAAGCACTGAAGGGGTTGAAGAATGAAAAAGAAATGAATATGAAAAGGGTGAAAAGAAATAGCCCTCCAATAATTCAACCTTAGGGCAGTAACCGGGTTCAATACATATGCTACTGGTGTTTACTAAGGTAACACTGGTATTGAAGACAAGACATCATGGACCCAGTGATACACTGCACTAAACTTCCCAAGCTACTCAAGTTCCTCTTAAAAGGACTTGTTTCATTCTCACGGGGAATCGACATTATCTATCGACTTTCTCTTAGAGATTGTTGATATTGTAGAAAACTAGAAGGGGGGTTGAATAGTTTACCGATTAAAAACTTTGTTTTGAAACTTATTGAAAGATCAATTGATATTGATCTTAAGTGTGTTAATGAAATATGCAAGCAATATGTAATAAGTAAATAAGGAAAGAAATGATCAAACCACAACAAGTTGTTTATAGTGGTTCGGCCTACAAGGACTCTTTTTCCTTGCCCTACTCCACTCCCCGAGTCTCACACTCGAGAGTTTAACTTCACTAGTCAACAAGCTCCTTTCACCGGCGGAGAAAACCTTTACACTTCGCTTACACTATTTCCGACACTAAGCTAGATGTCGAGTTCTTTCCAAGGGTACAACTACTCCCACACACAATGTATTTTGAGGACTAAAATACTAACCACTCACACTCACAAGATTATGATGGTTTGATACAACAATGAAGTATGAATCAACACTAGATCATACAACACTAAACAAACAAGACTTCCAACTTCTCGTTGAAGCTTGAGTATGACTTGATCTTCTTTGCTACAAAAGAGATCACTAATATGATATGAAACTGAGTTAGAAAGGTTAGAGAGAAGATATGTATGAGAGTATGTTAGAAAGGGATGAGAAACTACTTGGCTTGGCATTGCTATTTATAGCCAAATTGGACAGGAGCGTCCACGGACCGCGGACCCCTTAAAAGGGTTCCGCCCGTGTACCAATTTGGTACCGCCAGTCTGACAGTCAAGATATCAAATCTTGCCTAAAGTCAACTCTATCTAAGTGAGATTGTGCAAGATATGAAGAGTACAAATCTTCACAAAATATCTAATGGAATCTTCCAATGATTTCCATGATGTAATACATGATGTCAAATGTTGTATTACTATTTATAGAAATATGCAAATGCTTAAGTAGTGTTTGGTTTTAAGAACCTAACACATTCTACAAACTACTATCATACATAATGATTAGAGTCATATCAAGATGTTACTAATCATAAATGTAAATGCTTGAATGATGAATATATTGTTTGAGAAAGCTTGTTTTAATATCTAATAAACTTGACAAGCTTTAAGCTTTTATAAATTAAATTTACTTTTGTCGTTAACAAAACTTAGGCAAAGATCAAAAATATAAATAACGTTTAATGACGATATTTGTATTAACAGATATTGAAGAAGGAGACCCTCTCCCTAGTCTCCGACACAGGAACCAAATGTGCACAATCGAGTCTAGAGCCAAGAGATCATCCACAATATCTCATTAGGACACAAAAATAATGAAGACTTGCTGTTTTACACAATGTAGAAAGTAAGTATATATTGAGAGTCCTACGCATTATCCTTGTGGTATTGCCAGAACATCCGAGTGATATGAAAATATTCACGATGAAGATGGAAATCCTTCTAAATCCAACATCAAACAAGCTCTTGGTGGGTGACATGTGAGATCTTGCAAAAGATCAAGTTTGTGTCAACTGGATAGAAACAATGGGGCGATTCATTCTTGAATCAACCTTGGTCCAGGAAATGGATTGACGGATACCTTTGAAAAACCGGTCGTTGTGCTCAACAATTCTTTTCTCTAGCACATCGACTGTGTATTAATCTTTCAAAATTAAAAGGGTATTTATGATTGAAAATTGATTTTTCTTCTAAAACCTTCGTCGTATTGCAAAACTCTTTATCTTAAGCAATACGCGATTGTTTTCAAATCATTTTCTATCAATCAGTGAATCTCTATTCGCTGGTTCACTCACTCCGTGTTGTCTTCTTTGAGACGTTCCGGTTTGAGAACAGCTAGAACAGCTGCGAAACCCTGTCAAGGAGATTCTTCGGAATTATACCTGATCACAGGAAGTACTTGTACTGATCAACGGAGAACCGTGGGCCGTGTACCTCAATTCAACGAAAGTGATCAAAGACACTTTCGTGTGTTTTATTGCTAACTGTTGTTTGCAGGTACATTTGGACGGTTGCAGCTGATTAGAATTGAGGAGTCAATCCAAAGCCGCATGCTCACAACATCCACACTTAATTGAAGAAATCATGACTGGTGCATATCTACGTAACCTGGTTCTGATATTTTATACTATGCTTTTGCTACGCTGCTGCAAATATCATGAACCAGTAAAGCTTCCGCTACTCTGATGGAAAGATGTCATGATCCAGAAAGTTTGAGCATGTCGGTCCGAAAGTCACAACTTCACATGATGGCAACACAATAAAGGGTGATCCATAGATTTACTGTGGCTGATGATCTCAATGAAAGCTCGAAGATCATCAAAGATGTGGATCAGTTAAAGGCCTCCACTAAAAGTACAAATCAGTGCGGACTTTGAAGAATCGCTACTAAAGCACAAAGATTGCGAAAGTGAAGAATTCAAGTCTATGAGCTCAAGAACAATGTCAAAGAAAGAATGCTAGGATGCAAAATGTATTTCATGGGGTGACCTCCCTTAGGGGGAGATTGTTAGGAATTGGAAATTCCATGTTAAAGTGTCGGTCACCCCAATTATAGTCTAGCATATGTTAGCTCGTAGATTTGTAGTTATTTACGTTATGTAGTAGTTAATTAGTTAATTTGTAGCGTAGAATAGTGTAGTGCAAAACCGTGGAGGAAGGACGGGTCTTTACCCACTGTATGCCTGATCCACAAGCCGATAGGAGGTCGTTAAGTCTGTAACTATAAATACCCCTTCCATCCATGGAAGGGGTGGTGCTTCTCATTCAATCTAACATTTCCTTTGTTTAAACCTCTAGCAAGAACACCCTCTCTCTCTACTTTCACTCTCTAAAATGGTAAACATGTATTTTGATCATCCAAGACCACCCGAATCATCAAACACAATAATATATCGATCCTACAAACTTTGTTCTCTTGTCCAGGAGCCATGAAACCCTCAGGTTGGTTCATGTAGATTTCTTCTTCTAAATCTCCGTTTAGAAATGCCGTTTTCACATCCATTTGGTGAACTTCCAAATTTATTAAAGCGGCAATAGCAAGTATCATCCTAATCGAGGTTATTCGCGTAACAGGCGAATATGTATCAAAGTAATCAAGACCTTCTCGTTGTCTAAAACCTTTGATTACTAATCTTGCTTTATACTTGTCAATGGTGCCATCGGCTTTCATCTTCTTCTTGAAGATCCATTTATAGCCTAGTGGTTTACAACCAGGAGGTAAATCCACGAGCTCCCAAGTATGGTTTTGTAAAATAGAATCTATTTCACTTTTAATAGCTTCTTTCCATTGAGGCCCTTCTGAGGAAGTAACCGCTTCTCGGTATGAAGTAGGTTCGTTTTCAACCATAAAAGAAACAAAATTGGGTCCAAACTATTTCTCGGTTCTTGCCCTTTTGCTTCTTCTAGGTTCAACCTCTTCTTCCTCAGTTTGATCTTGTCTCTCATCTTGGAGATCATTATCATCTCGTTATCTCTTATCTTGGACAACTTCTTCATCTATTCTAGATGAATTTCCAGTTTCCTTCGTTAAACAAGGAAATATAGTTTCAAAGAATGAAGCATTCCTTGATTCCATTAATGTACCCTTTTGTATATCCGGATTTTTCAAATCATGTACAATGAAACGATAAGCACTGCTATTCTTAGCATATCCGATGAATATACAATCCACAGATTTAGGTCCAATCTTTTGGGCCTTGGGAGTCGGTATAGCTACCTTCGCTAGACACCCCCACTCTCGTAAGTACTGATATGATGGCTTTCTTCCCATCCATAATTCATAAGGGGTCTCTTCTTTTTCCTTACGAGGTATCTTATTTAAAAGATAAGTAGTCGTTAAAATGGCTTCCCCCCACATGTCCTGGCTTAGACCAGAACTTATCAACATGGCATTAACCATTTCTTTCAAGGTACGGTTCTTCCTTTCGGCAATACCGTTCTGCTGAGGTGAATAGGGAGCAGTGAACTCGTGTCTAATTCCATGTTTTGCACATAGGTCAGCGAATGGAGACACATATTCACCTCCTCTATCACTTCGGACCACCTTGATTTTCTTACTAAGTTGATTCTCAACTTCGTTTTTGTATAGAACAAACTTGTCTATCGCTTCATCTTTACTTTTCAGTAAGTAAACATAGCAATACTTTGTACAATCATCAATAAACGTGATAAAGTACTTATTGCCACCTTTTGTGGTTAGTGATTTCAAATCACATATGTCAGTGTGTATCATATCAAGTGGTTCGGTTTTTCGTTCAACCGATTTGAAAGATGCTCTTGTAAGTTTGGCTTCAACACAAGTTTCACATTTATATTTTGAGTCAATATGAATATTAGGTATGCAATTAAATTTAATCAATCGACGCAGTGAATTAAAATTTACATGTCCAAGACGACCAAGCCACATATTAGAAGACTCAATCAAGTAAGCAGAAGAATTCATATTATTGATATCTTTCTTAACAACCATTACATTGAGTTTAAACATACCATTCAGGGCATATCCCCTACCAACATACACTTGATTCTTAGAAAGAACAAATTTATCAGACTAAAAAACAAGACGAAAACCAAACTTGTTCAACAGCCAACCAGACACAAGATTCTTGTGAATCTCTGGAACATACAAGACATTAGTCAACTTGAGCTCTTTCTCGGATGTCATCTTCAAGATTACATCTCCTTCGCCCTTGATTTCAGCAGTTGCAGAGTTGCCCATGTACAGCTTCTCTCCACTATCAACCGCTCTGAAAGAGTGAAACATACTCTTATCAGCACACACATGACGGGTAGCCCCAGTATCCACCCACCATTCCCTGTTGTTGGAACCTACCAGGTTAACTTCAGAGATCATGGCAATGACATCAGACACCATAGCAATCATGTCCACATCTTCATTCACCATATTAGCCTGGCGTGGAGTCACCCGCTTCGGCATCTTACAGTTAGCAGCACGGTGACCTGGCTGGTCACAATTGAAACACACCCTTTGGAACTTCTGTTTCACAATTGCAGCTTTAGGAGCAAGGTAATCAGACTTCCCTTTGCCCTTCTTGTGATTCTTTCCTTTTCCTTTGCCTTTAGCTTTGACATTGGACTTTGAAGATGACGAAACATGCTCAACCATATTTGCCTTTGCAGAATCAGGCGTATACGTGTTTTTCTGATCCAGATTGTTGTCCTGTTCAATACGAAGACGAACAACCAAGTCTTCAACACTCATCTCCTTTCGCTTATGCTTCAGGTAGTTCTTGAATTCTACCCAGCTTGGAGGTAACTTTTCAATAATAGCAGCAACTTGAAAAGTTTCACTCAAAGTCATTCCCTCAGCATGAATGTCGTGTAGCAAAACCTGCAGATCTTGAACCTGACTCATCACATTCTTTGAATCATCCATCTTGTAATCCAAAAAATGAGCTACCACGAACTTCTTTGTACCAGCATCCTCAGTTTTGTACATGCGTTCCAATGACTCCCATAATTCTTTGGCAGTCTTGGTCTTGCAGTACACGTTGTACAAAGAATCAACCAAACCATTCAGAACATAGTTGTGACACAAAAAATTTGAATGTTTCCATGCTTCCAAGGCTTGAACAGCCTGTTGATTAGAGGATTGACCTTCAGCAGGAGGTTCCACGTTAGGTGGGTTCTCTTTTAAGAACCGCACAAGGTTCAAAGTAGTGAGATAGAAGAACATCTTCTGTTGCCACCTCTTGATATTCTGCCCATTGAATTTCTCTGGTTTCTCAACATGATTAGAAATCGTGTTGGTAACTGGCGCACCAATCACGTTAGTCACAAAATGGGTAGTGGTGTTTGTCATCCTGATAATTCAAACACAAACAGTTAAACAAACTGTTGTAAATCGGTATCTTACTTGTACCGGATTTGATTCAACAAAACTCTATCTTGGTTTCGATGGATCAAGTAAATCAGTTACTAGAAACTCAATCTTGGTTTCAAAATAAACTGATAAGAATAACTGCTTAAAAAAACGTTATAGATCTGTAAACCAAATCTGTATGTTAAAAACTGTTTAATAGAAACTGATTTCCAAAGAAACTCAACAAGGTTTCGACAGAAAACAGTTATAAAATTCTGTTAATACTAAATCCGATTTTTAACAAAGTGTTATAAATTCGGCTAAACCGAATCTGTTTTAAGACTGTGGGAAACGGTGCACACTTTATTTATGAAAATCAGATCACAATTACAATAAATAAATTAACAGAAACAAAATAACAGTAAATTAAATAACAGACAGAATGGGGTAGAAGCAGAAGACAGACTCTATAATAATATGTAAACGAAAGCAGTAAAAGGTCGTGAACGAGGCTCGTGTTTAACACGATTCCCTTAAAACAGATTTGCCGTCTGTTTCCCAGGGTACAACGTTCAATACTGTTGCACAGTCGGACCTGACAAACTTACCTGAAAATTCGCTGAAAAACTGTGCGGTTCTGATCGAGAAGGTTGCTGTAGCGGAGTTACGTTTTTCCTGTGTCTTTCAACTAAATGAGCAAACGTTTATTATATAGCCAATACCTAACTTGGTCTCCAAGATAAATATCACCTTAAAATAAAAGGATTCTTCAAATCTGTTATTTGTATAAACACGATTTGATATCTTTTATTTATATAAACTGATTCTGTATAACTTGTTCCGAAAGTTTAAATCAGTTCTAAAATAAACGAATTACAAAATCTGGAAACTTATTAAAATTGGAAACGAAATCTGCAGCAAAAAGATTCGCACGCATGCGAGGTTTCGGAGCTGCATTCGTGCGGGCTCGCATGAGTTCAGAAGCTTCGAACCCATTTTGGCCCAGAAATCCTGAAATCTGCACCCCCCTGCGCGCGCGCACGTAGGTGTTGGAGTAAAACCAACAAATTATTTTGAAGGTCCATATCATGATTTCTATATAAACACACTCCCACTTCCTTTTCTAGGCGATGTGGGATGTGTTTATTTTTCCAAATTTTGTGTTTCACGTGCCCCACTTTGAGACACGATATCTCATTCATCTTAACTTCATTTTGGACATACTTTAGCTCGTTGCGAAGCTCTCGTCAATGAGAACGCAAAGCTACCAAGAAATATATATATATATATATATATATATATATATATATATATATATATATATATATATATATATATATATATATATATATATATATATATATAACATATACATATATTAAATAGTGTCCAAAATTTTGCAAAAACTCATTTTGCAAAACTTATTTTCCAACAGGTAATACTATACACACATCACACGAGATATAATCGTTATGATCAAGTTTAGGACAATAGGACATGCATGACAAATTAAGCTATAGCTATCCTGTTCAAACAGTTAAAACTTGTTATTAGCATTATAATTCCCGTTATATTAACCTAATTGTAACCTAATATGATACGTGCGTACGCTGTATGCAGGAGATCTGATGCAAAAGATTCAGGTTTTAATGCATCGATCGAGTATATATGATGCTTTGAAAATATATTATGTTTGTACATCAAGGATGGATGAATGCCCCAACTAATCCAGGAATGGATACCTACGTACACAACAAACCCTATTCCACCAAAGGACATATACTATTCTTCAACAATATACTTTCTAGATATCTGGGTATCTCTTTCATTAATGCATTCAGACGGTCAATACGTACACCATAAAACATTGGTACGAAATATGTCGGATGTGCACACATTAATGACCCTTGTACGTTGATTGGTCGAACCCTAGCTGTCATGATCATGTTACTATATGGTTCCATTATATATTGTCACTTTTCTATTTCAAGTCTATTGAACTAAGCAAGCATTTCCCTCATATACTTCCTAAAAATAGTAAATTTATATCCGAAAAATGGGGAGATCATCAACTTTCGTGAATGGGTTGAAGAAAGGGTTGTGGACGTTGGAAGAAGATCAAAAGCTTGTGGCCTACATCGAAGAACATGGTCATGGAAGTTGGCGAGCATTGCCTCTTAAGGCTGGTACACACACAAAAACAATTTCTCTTAAAAAGAATCTTAATTTCATGCTTTACTATGTGTGCTAATATGTTTTGGAAAATACCTATGCAGGGTTACAAAGATGTGGAAAGAGTTGTAGACTGAGATGGACGAACTATTTGAGACCAGATATCATAAGAGGAAAGTTTAGTTTGCAAGAAGAACAAATCATCATCCAGCTCCATGCACTACTTGGCAATAGGTAATCAATGAGCTTTTGGTTATTGTCATGCATGCATAGTAAAAGTTTCTAAGAAACTCTTCTAGTTTCCACTACATGTTATGAAGCACACTCGATCATAGTCTTTTTACAAAACATACATTAATTAAGTGGCTATTGCATAAGAGCTTTTATTAACTTTCACTAGCTTGTCATCTCACGTCAATTTCACGGAGTAGATGTATTTGTACGTTGTTGATGAAGAAATCTGTATTTTTTTTACAAGAAAACGTACATATAATACAATAAGATGAAATGGCCAACGTACAATAGCAACTTAATTGGAGCTTTTAAAATATGAATGCAGATGAAAAATGTTTGTTGGTAGACCAATAATATTACATATTTATTATAGTTCATAGTTATTCCAAACTTAATATACTGTTATTGTTTGATTTTGATGTATCAATGGAGAGTTAGCGTCATGTTGTATTTTACTGAAGTAGTATGTACTCTTTTAAAGAACTCAAAGGCAAGTAGTGAATGGGCACTCACAATCAATTAAATACAATATGTGACATGTAAGATTAAAAATAGGAAGAATTGTATATATATCAACTAAAACTTAAAAACTTGCATATTTATTCAAAATACAAGTTTTCAATGCATGATTTACAATACAAGTTAAGCATGTTTTGAGTATATATGTAAATATACAAGTTTTAGTGGGTATACATGCAATTACCCCTAAAAAATATGCTATATCTGTCACATATCTTTGCAATACATTTAGTTAATTATTTGTATGAGTTCATATTTGGCTCATGTCCCTCTACTTCATCTTTTTATCCATAAAAGTATTATGCCGTTCGTCTAGCTATAGTACTTTTCACTACTCCTCATTAAACTTATAGAACTAACTGTGTCAAATATGATAACTTCATGATTTGCAACATACGTAAATACATACATTATAAGAAAATATCATTTTTCATGGTCTTAATGTGATTGAATTAGTGTTTTTTTTTTTTTTTTTTTTTTTTTTTTTTTTTTTTTTTTTTTTTTTTCAGATGTTTAAATGTTGGAAGTAAAAGTTCTTTTATCAAGTTATTAGAGTGAAGTAGCTTTTCTAAACTATAATGTGTTACATGATTCAGATGGTCAACTATTGCAACACATCTGCCCAAAAGAACAGATAACGAGATAAAAAATCACTGGAATACACATCTTAAGAAGCGATTAAACAAAATGGGTATCGATCCAATAACTCACAAGTCAAAAACAGCTGTCGACGTTAATGTGAGTCATATGACACAATGGGAGAATGTTCGTCTTGAAGCAGAGGCTAGGTTTGTTCGTCGCTCTATGGTTGTTTCTAACTTTTATCAACGAATACATTTGCCTCCTGTAACATCAAGTTTAGTACCACAACCACTATGCGTCGATGTACTCAAAGCATGGCAAGGTAATACTATGTGTAAGCTCTCTAATTTAAGTGGGCTTGCGTTTAAAGACCAAACAATGCCGATCATGAATGTTGTTGAGTGTGTTGAAGCACAAGCTCTAAAAGGAATGACCACAGAATATCATGTGAACAACTGGAAAACTTCACAAAATGCTTGTAACACTCTTGAAAACCCTAAAAACGAAGGAATTCAAAACACACTCGACGTGAGTGACATGGTATATGGAGCTAGTAACAGAAACGGCCACGGTGTTTTTGAAGATGATATCAACTATTGGAGCAACATTCTTGAAATATTAGGGAATACTTCATCCTTTTCGCCTGTTTTCTAATAAATCAATACCCACCAAGATGATTTCCCGGGCATAGACCAAAATGGATTGGATTTGGAAGAGTTATTGTAATCGATCAATGCATAAATAACAACTACTATATTTCATGGTCATTTTAATGATGTACCTTTGTGTTGGAACTCTGTCTAATGAATGTGCTTATTGTATTGTTTCGCATGATTAGAAAAAGAAAACGTGAGTTCATTTAATTAAAAATCACATTTAACCAGTGTTTTGAGGACACCATTTGTTAGACAAACCTTTTAATTATAAATTGCTAGTAATGTCTAGAACTAACCCATTTGTAAAGAGGCGCCATTAGGGTCTCTAATCCAATCCGACAACACTAATTTCAGCTTTGTACAACGATGATTAATCTAGTTAAACGACATTGATTGGACATTATACTTACATGCAAGACTAAACGATAACAATTTATGAACTGTCATACAAAACTTTTCATCATGCAACTTCCAAAGACTTGATTATCCAGGTAATAAAAAGGAAGCTACGGAGGATGGGTCTCTGAAGACTGGTAATGTATCATAAGATTTGTTTGTGAGTGTTGTGATAAAGAAGGTGCAGGCCGCGGTTAGTAAGTCTAGTTCTAGTTTTTCTCCGTCTACTTCTTCTACTAAGAGGGTTAGCCCATTTTCTAATGTGGGAGAGATTGTTGATTCCGACATTGATGAAGAGGAGGTTGTGAACACTTTTGATGAGTCAATGAACCTATTTGGTGATGGTCACGATCGTGAAGATGATTATGATGACTATGCGGATCAGGTCTACGATCTTTCAGGAAATTTGGATGCTTTGTATGGTACTAAGCTCTAAAGCATTGGTAGGAAGTAATTTTATTTTCGTAGGAGTCTAATGTTACCTTTTGAGTAGTGATTTATTTTCTTGTTTAGAGAATAAGAAGTATCTTGTTATGTAAGCTTTTCCTCTTATGTAACGGGCTGAGATATGAGATTCACTTATATTCTTTGTACTTAAACGTTTTTTGGAGTAATATATTTACCGGGTATTTTGACCTTTTACCCAAAAAAATCATGTTCGTTATTGTTTAAATCAGTAGAAAAATGAACAAATATTGATCAGATTCAACTAACTAATGACAATACAAAGACATTAAATAGAAAAAACAAACTTTAATTGTTAAACGGGCTTAAACGACAGGCCTATAGGCCTTATTAGCTAACAATTATATGGTACCTTCCTTCTAATTAATAACAACAAAACGCATAATTTTTTTCTAAGACTATTAATTACTATTTTTCGTTTGATGACATCTTTACAAGACCTAGCTTGGAGCGTAATTTGTAAGCGGTAGAAGGTAAGTTTGGATCGATCCACAGGCTTTAAAACAATTATCTATCTTCCTTGCTTTCATCCTCTACTTAGATCTCCTTGAGTAGATGTTTCAATCATAACATCAGCTTGGGCTAGCTTTTTAGAATAATCATCATTTAAATCATTCTTTTTGGTAAATTTCCAAACTGTAACCACTCAAAGTGGTATATTGACAAAAAGCTTTATGTGATAGATGTCATAGATCTTAAGTTCAATTCTTACTAGATGCAAATAATCTTAAAATGATTGCGTCAACCGTTTGAATATGAGGGTATTACTTGGTTTGAGTTTGTGTGTTCGAACCTCGCTGATTACTCGGCTAAAATTGACGACTATTGTTAATCATATATGGGTGATTTTAGTCGTTTTCTTACCTTTCAAACCTGAGTCCAAATTAATTTAAAAATTAAATAAATAAATAAATAAACTAGGTCAGAATTGCAATGCTTTAATTCCATTTTCTCTTATTTCCTATTTGTACCTTGCTAGGTTTTTTATAGAAAAACATTAGTTAAACATGCCGACAAGGTTGAGTAACTTTCTAAAGGTACGAATGCAGGCATTAGATGATTGGCAGCCACAAGCATATGGCTTGAAAAGCTTTTATTGATTGCCATTATATAACGCTATAAGACTATGTTTATCGGGGTATTTCACCAACCGGTTGGATGGGATATTGACAAAAAATATATATATATTATATCATTGTCCCCACGACCCCACATGAAGAAAATGGGATTGCCGACTTGGGTTGTTTGGTGACTTCAAGTCACCAACCGGTTGTCCCCACCATTTTCCCACGTGTCAATTTTTGATTGGATAGGTAAGAGAAAAACTAATATTTTAAAATGTGTTTGGTTGAGTTGTTGATAAATGGTAAAAATATTGAAATTAGTTCGTAGTATTCGTTGTATAGGTGGAAGAGAAAGAAACTAATATTTTAATGATAGGTTAGGTTGTGACCGGTTGCTGATAAACATAGTCTAAACGGTTGAAACAAGTGACAACGATAATAAAGGTTTGTACGTATTGCAAATTTTAAGTATTCTCTACGAAAATGTGCAGCGGTCAGTCCGTAAAATTTACTACTCGGTATATGGACATTTCTATTTGTTTTACATGTAAGTTTAGAGTCTTTTACCCCACCATGTTTAGTCCACTCAGCATTTGTTTGAATAGTTTTTGGATGTATTTGACGTAAAACTTTTAAGATATTATGTCTGCTTAAGTTATACTGCATCTTTCAAAGAAAAACAAGTTTTTGTTAAACTATACGTTACTAATAACTTCTCAAAACTACGAAATTCATTGTTTTGTTCTTCTTGAAGACATTGTTCGCTTTATTAATTAAGTGATCCGCGAAACTCATACATAGTAGTTTTCTTAATAGGGGCAATTATGTGACTGCACTTTTCGTTCGGGTGTCAACACTTTCTATACACGAAGTTGCGGTATTCTTTAAATAAACTTTGAGACTTGCGACTTTTTTCTTCCAATCAAAGAGCGCCAACTGTCCCTCTACTTTTCTGAACCCAATGATTAGTTTTTACTTTTAGTACCTATATTTTTTAAGCGACCTAGACTCGGCGAATTTTTAAGATTCGAGTGAAATTCTCTTTTGTCATTTAAAAAAAAAAAGTCAAACTTTCAAAAATATTATTTTATTCCTTTAGCGCCTTCCAAATGCTGAGCAACTTAATCGAATTACGTTAAGCGACTTTTTTTACTTTATACTTGTATACTTTTTGGTACTTTTTTTACATAACTTTTCAATACTTTTTAAATCTTTTTATCCTCTTTTTTATATAGCGAATTATTAAAATAATTAAGCACTTTTTCATACTTTATGCGACTAGATCTACTTTACGTTATTGGAATATTAGAATAACACATACATTACAAAATACTCCCGCAAACCAAGATCCATCTTCTCTAATATAATGTTCAACCCTGCAAAAAAAAATGTTTCATGGGTATGTATTTGTACTTTTACATTAAGCCGTTTTTTTATAAATTAAATTGATTAATTAATTGATTATTATATAATATGCAGGTTCGGAAGCTGATTGAGCTATGTAAAAGTGAAGATTCTCATAATCTGATTGCAAGGGTTTATCCTCAGCTTAATAAGATTTTCCAGCGCTTCGTTTCGCAGTCCAAAGCCGCCTCTTCCGGCCTTCTTTTGTTGGTATGCTTTCTCTTTGTTTGGCATTGTGTTTTGAAATTCATTATCAGGGTGTTTGGCATTAGCTTATTTCAATTTATTACCATAAGCTCAACTTAATAATCAGGGGCTTATGAGCTTTTTAAATACTCCTAAATAAGCCCGGAAAATAATGTCTATGGAAAATGTTTATGGTGTTTGTTAATTAATTGTTTTTTTGTTTAGAGATATCGTTTGGATATGATTATGATATTTGTTGTTGTGATAATCTTAAACAAGTTAGTTAAACAACTTAAGTTTTTAGGATTAGTGATCTGTGCTAAACCGTCAAGTCAAACAGACTTAGAACAGCTTAAACACAAATGCAATGAAGATCAGAGAATACAATGAATTCCCGGGTCGTTATGTCCCACGGAGACTCAATGGTGTGTTAAACACTTGATCAGACGATAGAATGACCACTAATGATAGCGATCAGAAAGGATTAGGATTGAATATTACACTACTGAAAAAGTTTTATAAAATAAAGCGACTTAAATACAAATTAAGAAAATTAAAAAGATAAAAGATATTAAATAAACGCTATCACTATATTTAAAGTGATGAACGTTTAAAACTTAAAACTAAAAACTAACGTTTAAATAAAAATAACGTAAACGTACAAATAAAAACGTGAAACTTACACAATATAATTTCAAAAAATATGAAAAATACATTTTTACAAACCTAATGATAAAAGAAAATATTTAGAAAAAGAAAATTATTTTTATAACTAATTAATTAATTATTATTAATTAAAAACTATTTTAACTATTTATTAAATACTCTAAAATAAAAGAAAATATGAAATAAGACTAGAAAAATAAAATTAAGACTTAGAAAAATCTAAAATATGATAAAACTAATTTTAAAACTGAAAATATATTTTTTAGACTTTTTATGTATTTATTATTAATTTAAAACTATTTAAAACTAATTAAAATGCTAAAAAAATACTTTTTAAACTAAGAAAATTATGGAAAAATACTTTTTATTACTTTTATATTTATCTTAACCTAAGAAAATTGAAAAATTATTTTTTTGAACCTTTTCTTAATTTTTTGTATTAAATCCTATTTAAAAAGTATTAAAAAGTGATTTAAATTAAGAAAAATAGCAAACAAGCTTAGAAAAATCTGAAAATTTCAGGAAAAGTCTAAAATAATATTAGGAATATAAGAAAAAATGGAAAAATAGGTGCTTATGTGGAAGAATTTGAAACTGCTATGGAAGTGCTTATTAAAATAAGCACTTGATAAGCCAAAAGCTACCAAACTGATACTCAAGCTATTATAAGCTAAAATAACTAAAATGGAACAAGTTTCAACAAGCTAATACCACTGATTCACAGGTTTGATCAGATTTGATTTTTGAGCTAAAAGTTAAGAAACAGTTTTTGGGTAACAACTTTAAGCACAAGCACAAGCTTGAAAATAAGCTCAAAATGAAAACTATGAATTGGAACTTGTTCTAGACCTGGTTGAGATTAATTGTACCAAAAAGCAGACCATGGAAAGCTCTTTTGAGCCCTGTGCACAAGCTGCACAAACTGAGAAAATCTCAGTGAATGCTGAGACAGTGAGCAGGGGAACTAGTCCCAAGTTCACAAGCTTGTTTGAAGCTTGTAGAAAATTGATTAAAATCCACAAAAATGCAGATAAGTAATAGTACCAGATGAAGTTTCTAAAACAACAAATTTCATTGATTCAGGCTTAAAAATGAACCCAAGAAAATCCCTTTCAGTTGGTCCAAATCATGATTTTCATATTTTGACTTTTGAACTAAAAATAAAAAGTTGACTTTATCCAACTTTGGATCCAATTTTTATCACTGAGATAGATGTTATATGTTGTAGTAAGTGTAATGCAAGCTTTGTTTGAGACTTTTAAACACAAAATAAGGATTTGCTAAGCCAAAATCTCAACAGTGATCAGTGGGGATGGATTTAAGTTAAATATTGACTTTGTGCTTATATATACTCAAAATTTTGACAGATATGATCTCAATAGAACTCAACCAACTTGAAACAAAAGGATTTGTTCAATGAACTAGCCTCTACAACAGATTAATAAGTAATACCAAACACCCCTTTACACTACTGTTAAACAAGTAAAACTGATTAAAACACTAATCCACTTGATATTAATGATCAAACCAAGTATAACTATCCTAAATACAGCTATTTGAACAAGATTTGCACTGGTTTAGACAGTAAAAACAGATTATGCTTATAAACTAAATGACAACTTACAAGATTTCCAATAGCCACTATGGCTTGAATCCAAGAACCAGAAAACCACTAACTAAATATCAACCCAAATGACTATAAAGCAACCCACATCCATGTCTGCATCACCAAATACCAAGTCTGCATCATTTTTTTTGCACTTGTTTGACTTTTGTTGACCAAGAACCATAATCATTTAAACCTGGAATATAAGCTTATACAAAGCTATAATAAGCTTATATAAACCTTTTTGAGCTTACAAATCAGCTATTGAAAGCTTGTATACAAGATTTGGACTTGCAAATTTGAAACAGTGAACATGAATGTTGAATTGTGATCATAAACTGATTTGGATGCTTGAAATTATTTGAAATACACTTGAACACATAAGTTTGATACAATTTAACAAAATATTACAATACTTAAGCTGAATTGAAAACTTATCATAAAAACGACATGAGAAGGAAAATAAAAAAAAAAAACTAGAAGACTCCCTCTTGCTTCCTTTTGCCTCTCTTTTATATCCAATCTTATTTTCTCTCACTTCTGATGAATTCCCACCAATCCATAGCCATTGGATTTGCTCAAAATGATCTCAACCATTCAAAATGATTTTTGGCGCCAAATTCCTTGTCTGCCCATTGGAGGTTGAGTGAGGGATTAGGGGTGCATTTAATGTAGTCTTGGATGTTAGCTAAAGTGGAGGGACAGGTTTGAGTGATTGGAGAGGAGGGGGGATGGGTTTAGCCGAGTTTCAGGGAAGCAGTTGATATGGAGACTTTTTGGCGGGTTGAAGATTTTGACCAGGATTGACCAAAGTAGTTAATAATAGGGGGGTTCACAATTCAGTTTTGACAGGGTCCAAAGATATGAAAGGTCCAAAATGAGTTTAATGGCTTAATAATTAGAGGACCAAATGTGTCAATTCTGAAACTCCAGGGACCAGAACTGCCAATTCATCAAACTTGTTCCAAGGGCTGAAAATGACAAGTTCCAAAAGTATAAGGACCAAAATTACCATTTTGCAATTTTCCAGGGGCCATTTCTGCCAATTTTGAAACTTGAAGGACCATTTTTGTAATTTTCTCAAACTTTTGATATTTTTCACCAAAGGACTAAATTTGACAACTTTTGATTTTAAAAGGACCTTTGGTGACTTTACTTTTGAAATTATGTGCTCAGGGACTGTTTTTGACAACTTTTGAAACTTGGGGGACTAAAACTGCAATTTTTGCAAATTTGGTATGTTTTTCATCTGATTTTGATATTTTTGCTTTTAAAACACATAAAACACTGATTTGTGATATTTTGATCATTTTGATGTGTTTCTGAGTGTTTTCAGATGATTTTGCAGTTTATATTGTACAAAAATGATGAGTATTTACACACTCATCAATTAGCATATTTGTCTAGCTTGCGGAGATTTGAAAAGTTCATTTTTAAAGTATCCAGAAACAAACACTTCCTTTTATATTAAGCGTTTGATTGATGCAAATCAATTGCTAATCTGTAGTGTTTAATTTCTTGTCAGAAGAAAATTTGTAAATTTGCTATATACAAAGTATATATTGTCTATGTTGACTGTTTGGATACGCTTGCTATTTATTGAGGATACTATCTTCTTCTAGCATATGTTACTATTTATTGAGGATACTAAATTGTTTGTGACGTTTTCTTGGATATTATGACATTCTTGGTGAAATTTATTTTAGGTACAATGCATGTTGGCTTCCGTTACTTGCTAAGCATTCCGAGTCCCAGGTTACTGAGGGACCTCTAGTTGTTCCTCTTGATTGTGAATGGGTTTGGCATACTCACAGACTTAATCCAGTATGATTCTGAACTGAATTCTCGCTTCAATACTTGTTCTTCGATGATTATTCATTTAGAGGCTGAAATCGTTTTGTTCTTTATATTGTTTTTCAGGTCAGATACATATCTGATTGTGAAGAATTATATGGAAAAGTTCTTGACAATTATAACGTTGTGTCTTCTGTTCAAGGATTTGATAAAAGGGAAACCCAAGAATTATGGAACGAACTTTACCCTAACGAGTCCTATGAATTCGACATGTATATGGAACTCAAACATTTTTCAAGTATGATTTTGTTTTAGCTATTGAACGACATAAGGGGTTCTTTTATCAGGTAACCCTGATACCAATAAAGTTACAAACGTCTTTTCCTCTTCTCATTTGTTTATAAATGTAGTTAGTCAGTTATTTTACCTAAACATATAATCTTTTCGTATGTTTATGTGTGAAGGTATCTAGACCCCATTTTAAAAGTGATGTCTTTCTTGAAGTAGCCTTGGCAAGATATAAAGGTTTTTTGCATCTCATCAGAAGAAACAGGGAAAAATCCTTAAAACGCTTTTGTGTTTTGACTTATGATATTGACTTGATGTGGCATACTCACCAGTTGCACCCGGCTTCCTACTGCAAAGACTTAGCGAAATTAATTAGAAATGTTCTAGAACACGATGACACAAATCAAAACAGAGGTAAAGGTCAGAAGATGGACAATGGATTTTCAGAAACTATAAAGCAAAGGGCGGAAACATTTGGCTCAAGGTATCAGAGGGCAGGAGTAATGTATCGAGGCACTGCCCCAACCCCTGTCACTACCATTCCTTGCATACCATACATTGTGACCATTAAAGTTGATTCAACTAATGTGTTTGAGAGGTTAATTGATAGACCTAAAACAAATTACATCGAAGTAATTCCTTTGTGTGTTCAATTTTGGTGTTAACTAGAAAATGCTATCAAACCTTGAGGTACTTTCGTTGTCTATGATACATTGTTCTAAACCGTGTTAATGTTGGCTGCAGGTCATGTTGGAGTTTGTAGAAATCAAAAACTTACCGCAGGATTATAAGGGGAAAGTCAGTGTAGTGTATAGTAAGGCACAACCAGATGGAATCTTCAATGTGAAGAGTAACTCGCTATCCAGTTTGAATCGGGGCAGAAACAGTTTGCTACATTCGAGTGTCAACCTACTGGATATTTAGTCTTTGAACTCGTTTCTCAAACAACTAAGGCGGATACTTTGGGTTCTTGTTATATATCTATGGAAGAATTTTGTGGCCCGGTCTATAAACTCTCGGTGGAAAAATGGTTGGATTTGGTTCCTAGTTCAGGCATTTTTACCTCTGAACCTATCAGTCTACGAGTTGCAGTCTCGTGTACCTTGCCAACTCCCATACCACATGTGGTTTTGATGCGACGTTCTTCCCTTCTTACAAAAGTATCTTGCTCTTTACCATTCCATGATATGGTACGGTTCATCAAGAGTTGGACACAGATCATAGATGCATCTGGTGATGTGATCATTAAACTTAAAATGAGGTAATCCTATAGTTTTTATTGGTATATTAATAACATGTATAAAAATCATCTAAAGGTGGCGAGATGGAGGGGTTGATGGGTCGCGTAACGGGTCTGAATGTGGTCGGGTTAAGATGGGAATATGGGATATCTTTTAGTACGGGTTAAAAACAGCCGAGCTGGTTGGAATGACCAAGGAACACTTTTTGGTCTATTTCTATTGTTCTTCATTGAACATTGATTGTCAATTATGACTATCGAAACAATCATGTCAAAATTATAATTGTCCTATAATACTTTGAATAAACACTTTTATGCATCGTTAAAAATAGACTTTATGCTACTTATAACCTATGTTTCCCTTCTCTGCTTATTTCGTCTTCCTCGCTTGAGTTAGAGCACCACCCAAACCAACCATTCACAAGTAAATGGGTCGAATTATCCACTTATTAAAGTAAACCATTCGAGTTATATCTAAATGATTGATAAGACACGAAAAATCCTTTGTGGATCTCATGAATATAGAACGGATGATTAAAAAGGAAGATATAATAAACTTACATCACTCTGCTTGACAGGAACAATAAAAGAACAAAAGGTACGAACAACAAGGCTTTGACGAAGGAGATAGTTGGGTTCACAAGAGCAGGAGAAAAACTTGTTCTTGCTCAATTTCACGGGCAGGAGTGGTCTCTATTTATGGAGAAAAACTTGTTCTTGCTTAGTTTTTAGCTTATAAGTAAACAAAAAAGCGACTTAGATAAGCGAATAAAGTTAAGTGCTGTTATGACATCTGAACACTATTTATGGGTTTATTGAGTTTTGAAATACCATAAACCTATAAGCTAAGATCTGTACAAAAGCTCCCCCTCCCCCTCCTCTTTGTTTGGTGTTTGGGATTGTTAGATGAAACAAGAGAAGGTAGGGAGCTTGAATCTTAGGATTCTCGTGATACAACAAATTTAGATTCAGATAATGAGATCAAAACATGTATGTGAAAATAATAGTTAATCCTTGTTTGTTGTTAAACCTTATACCTTGATAGATCTATGAGCACTCGTGGATCGTTAGTAATGCTTGTGTAATCACAAACTCACTAATAGACAGTCTCTGTTACTTGTATTCTAGAGCGGAAATTAAACACAAGTAAGAACAATAATAACTAAGAATACTTTGATCCTCTATGGATCTTTGAATATATCTGAAACTTGTTTCTTAAACTCGTACATCATTCATACTAATGTGTTCCTTTTATAGACAAGGAACCCTAAATCATTTCCCAAGAAACGTATAAACATAAAATTAAAGAAGATATACATAATCACTTCCTAATAAAGCTCATGCATATCCTAACTAATTATAAAATACGCGGAATATCTATATCCGCAGAAACAAACTACGCGGTTTCTCTACTTCCGCAGAATCTCTTCTTCAGCAGAATCCTTGCACTTCAGCATATTCTTCAGCATAATTCTTACTTAGTAGAATTCCCAACAATCCTCTCCTAATCTTGAATTTGACATGGTTAAGTTCAAGATTCTTGATAGATCTTTAACACTTCAGAACAAGAGGATTGTATTCGAACATCAGCAGCAAAGAACCAAAACAATCACATCTCTATGATGACAAAACTTTTAAACTCCAGATCTTTGCAGCAACAAATGACAAAATGTACATCAAAACATATCAGTTTCATACTATTCTCATCACATCCAGGTGTGTTAACTCCTGTGAGAGGTGAATCATTGAAAATAATGGATTTGATGTCTCTTTACCAATAGCCATTACTACTGGAGTAGCCAAATGTTTAAGTTCAAAAACTATGGTACACTGATAACCATCTATTTTTATGAAATCAGCAGCTATGAACGGATTTGATATGTCTTTACCTGTAGCCGTTTGCTCAGGACTAGTCAATTCTTAGGGGAAAGAATCACATTTGGTGAATTGAAAACCCAATATGGTATTCCACTGCCTTTACCACAAGCCATATACTTGTGGGCTAGCCAATTATCGGATTCCAAAAAGGAATAAGCCATGGTGAATTGATGACCATACAACCCTCAGCAATTAAGCATGGGTGAGTTGCAAACCCTATGATTTTGAGCAAACCATTACAGCTATCAACATATTTGATGTGTCTTTACCAAAGCTGTACCCTTTGGACTAGCCAAACCTTTGATGTGCACAAGGCACAACTGGTGAGTTGATAACCAACAACAGATAAATGTACAACAACCCTGCAAGAAAATTTAGACAGACAAAGAATATACATAGTTTTTTTTTTTTTTTTTTTTTTTTTTTTTAACTAAGAAAACAAAGAAAGAAAGAAATAATACAAGATACCAGAATCAAAAAGATGCTTGATGTTGCAGAAGCTGAGTCTTAATCAATCTAGTCAATTGTTCAACATGGAGCATATCATTCCCAACTGGATCAGGAGGAACTTCCAACTTCTTTCTAAGCATTCGTTGCATTAATTTCACAGACAAAGGATAAAGCTTATCAGAGAACATACACACAACCATCCCACACTTTGTATCCACAACATGCACACTGGGGATAGGATAAAATCTCCAAGTTTCAACCTTCCATTTATGTGAATCCTTCCAAATGTAATACCCTTTACCATTTGGAGATTGAGAGTCAAAAAGGACTTGAAGATCTCCCAATAAGTACAACCCAGAACCTTGTGGAGTATGAGTATCATAATATTGTGTGACAAGGCCATGAAGAGTAATTAAATCTTGCCTATCCACCATATGAAGTATGTCCTTCAAGAAGGTAAACTGCATAGAAGAGTTATCCAACCTAAAGATGGTGTTAAGCTATTCATCAGTCAATGTCCATGAAGTCAACACACCATGAGACCCCTCAAGAAAATGTTCAGAAGATCCCTCTTTAATGAATGTTGAATCAGTAGCGTTTAGATCCAAAGAACTACCCCTGTGAGACTTATGAACCCTAGAGGTGTGTGTCCCAACTGATCTCACAGATCTCCTTAGAGCAATATGGCTCCTTTTAGACATCCTTTTCCCCCTCCTACCTGGTATATAAATCCCTATAGATGTTAGCCTCTAATGTATTTAGATCAAAGTATGTTACGTTTATGTTTAAGAAGTTTGTATTATGTTTGAAATTTGGTCGGATTATAAGTTGTAGTTTAGTTACTGGTTTGGGCCAAGGGCCAACAAACCCAATAGTTAGGATAGAAACGGTTAAATAGGTTAGGGTTACAACGGTTATATAGTTTACACCGTTTAATGAATCGACATGTCCCTTGGAGGCAACGATTCATTATGTATAAATAGGTACAATTCTGTAACATAACAGTTAACCTTTTCCAGTTTAATAAATATCGTTATTAAAGGTTCACCCAATTTTCTGTGTATTCCTTTTACTGCTCCTTTCTTTGATGATTGTACATGGTGTTGTTTGGATCAATTCGATCCTGGAATCACCCCATAAAACCTGTGAAACAGTGGTATCAGAGCGAAGGGATCAAACAACACACTCAAAATCTGCCATGGATGACATTTGAAGAGAAAGAAAGAAGGTTTAGACGGTTACCACCAAAGACCGGTGGTTAAACCAAGGAAAAAAGGCAGATTCACGAAGAAGAATAGAAAGAAAGGAGAAGAAGAAAACATGGCTGCAAGTTTGTTACAAAGAAAGATGAACATAGTTTGTTCATAAGAGATCGAGAAGAAGAACCAACCTTGAGACCCCGGTTCATGAGGAACCCTACAACCATGATGGTTGACAAAGGCAATAATGCCAACGATGAAGATGTATGAGTATGATGGGGACAAGGTCGTGATGATTTGATAATAGTACGATGATGATAAAACCTTTGCAACAAACCAACAAAATCCATCAAAGTAAGAAGACGGTCTAACAAAGATGAAGAAGTGAGGCAATAACAGATTGCCATAGGAGGTTCATTAATTTAGTTGTGATATACCATGAAATGGATCAAGTGCCTTGGGTTGAAAAGCATTCGGAAGTGGGTGAAGCAAGCAAAGATGCTGATGTCAAGGACTCACCGTCCCAGAAGGATAAGACTGTGAATGATGGAGCACATGGAATGAACAAGAAGAACAACAAGTTTGGCGTTAGATTGGATGATGATGAAGATGAACAACAAGGAAGCAGCAAGACAACAATGACTTCGATGTCATTGCTTAAAAGACCAGAAGGATCACAGCAAGAAGGTTTTGATACTAAATAATTAGGGGGGAGAATGTTAGCCTCTAATGTATTTAGATCAAAGTATGTTACATTTATGTTTAAGAAGTTTGTATTAAGTTTGTAATTGGGTCGGATTATAAGTTGTAGTTTAGTTACTGGTTTGGGCCAAGGGCCAACAAACCCAATAGTTAGGATAGAAACGGTTAAATAGGTTAGGGTTACAACGGTTATATAGTTTACACCGTTTAATGAATCGACATGTCCCTTGGAGGCAACGATTCATTATGTATAAATTGGTACAATTCTGTAACATAACAGTTAACCTTTTACAGTTTAATAAATATCGTTATTAAAGGTTCACCCAATTTTCTGTGTATTCCTTTTACTGCTCCTTTCTTTGATGATTTTACATGGTGTTGTTTGGATCAATTCGATCCTGGAATCACCCCATAAAACCTGTGAAACAATAGAAACAGAAGATGGTACCTTCTAAGAGGCACCAAGGACATCTTTCGTAGGAATGGAAGAAGTAGAAGTATAAGGAATTGGAACAACACCACGCAATGCATACAATTTCTCATGCACCTCTCTGGCCCTTTTAGCTTTGGCAGCTGCTTGTTCAGCTTTCCCAACCATATCTTCTCCTTCTTTATCAACAGATGCAACATGTGGAATAGGAGCAGTCATGTCCTTTGAATCCAGAGTTGGATTAGCCACACTAGGTAATGGTTCAGAAGAAACGACAAGAGGTTTAGCAGAGTGACCTATAGCATCAGTAGATGCCTCGGTAGAAACAGTATGCGAGCTCATCTTTGGTGTAACATCATCAAAAGAATCCACAATCTCAACTTTCTTGATTCTCTTGGCCTTTGGAGCATCTGCACTAACAGCAATCCTTTTCAAGTGAGAAATTAGAGTAATGTGCTTCATAGTCTTATTGTACAAACTGAGTAAGACATCATCAGATAAAGCCCAGACTTGCTTCTTTGTCAAACCAGATTGATATAAGTTAGTACTCTGATTATAAACCACATTCCGCATATAGGCTTTCTTTTGAGCTGCAATTGGTGGTCTCTCCCTCTTAGCTTTAGCTTTTTGTGCAGCAATGGCTTTTCTCTTTGCAGCTGCATCTAGCTTCTTTTGTTCCCCAAGAGCCATCATTTGTGCAGAAAAGTTTCCACTATCAAAAGCAACACCTAAGATACTTTGGGCAAGAGTAGGATTTGACGCAGCTTGAAGAGTGTAAGTATCCCATCGCTCATCAGTAAACTGAGTGGATTGTTCATCCAATTCTCTTTGTCTTTCAGGAGGCAAATTGGAATTAAGTTGATCTGAAAGCTTTTGAGCCAATGCATGACTCTTCTTCAAATCTGCATACTCTGCTAGCATTCTTGCTTGCTCTAGCCTTTCCTGTTCACTCACAAGATCTGAACCAAGCTCCTCATCAACCATAACTCATGTCCCTTTATCAGCAGTCTCATGAGCAGAATCAGCATAAGGAGTATCAACAATGGGAACTGTATTAATGTTTTCAGAAGAAACACCCAGGGACGCATCAGAAGTAAGATGCTGAGGAGTGTCTTCAACAAGAGTAGAAGAGACATCAGCATTAGGATCCAGGTTAAAACTTCTTCCAGCAACAAATACTTCATGATGATCTGCTGAAGGTGAAGGACATGATTTGTCTTGCACCGATGAAACTTGACCATGTTCAGAAGAAACATACACCATTTGAACATCAACAATAACATGATCATCAGCAGATGCAACATTGGCAACACTCGGCACCTTCGAAGATTCAGTGGAATCCTTGCTTAAATACTGTCTTCTCCTTCTTATATTAAACAGAATAGGTTCCTTTTGCTTTGAAGATTCAACAACAATTGGAGAATAAGAATGAGTCTGTTGAGCCACATCAGCCAAGATTTCAAGTGAATCCAAATGAGTATCCTCTTGCTCCTCATCAGAAGTAACGACAAACTTCCTTTTGCTATTTTGCCCAAGTTGTTCCTCTAAATCCTGAACCTTTCTCTTTAACCCCACAATCTCACCACCAAGTGAAGATTTAGTATCAGCAAGCTCTTTTTTGAGATCAGCAACCTCCTTCACATACCTGTTCAGCAGAGCATATACAGATGTAAGTGTAATAGGGTCCTCAGCTCTACCAGCAGATTGCTCAGTGGTAATGGGAGCTTCATTGGACCTTTCAGGAGAAATATGGACATGCTCAAGAACATGAGAGCTTTTAACAAATGGCTCTTTAACAGGACTAGGTGTGGGCATACTATAAAATTCAGGATCAAACTCATCAGGAGTAACATGAGTAGGTGGTGGACTAGGACTAGGTGTGGGTAAAGGTGTAGGTGGAGGTTGGTTAGGAGAAACATATGATGCTTCCGCAGTTATGGAAGGGCCCTCATCAATGGCAACTGATGGATTACCATCAGCAGCAACATTAGTAGAGGGTGGAACACCAGCAACATTACCCTCATCAGCAGCCACATCGCCTTGTGGCAACATAGCTTCTAGCAAATGATGATGTGCCCCAACATAATGAGTCTTCATTGAAGCAAATAATTTAGCACTTAGAGCTCCTATGGGACAAAAGACTTTATCTTGGGTTGTTATGTCTAAAATCATTTGTAAAAACCTGGGATACATAAGAAACTTATGCTTTTTATTTTGAACATTTTCAACCATATTATCAAAAATATATTTAGAAAAATTATAAGTTAAACCCTGTGAAAGACATACAATACCACAACCCAATTGGGTAGAGAATTGGTCCCATCCGCCTGACTTATTACTTATGCACTGAAGTAAAGTGTGTACCAAAAACCTCCACATGGGGCAAAGATTGTTTTTGTGCCACATATCTGTTCTAGTACTCTGATAACCCACAACCCTTAACCCATCAAGTAACACTTCAGTATTACTGTGATAAACCCCATCTTCATCATCCAAACGAAGTTGTCTCCTAATCAACTCCTCAGTCACAACATACTATGTTTCATCAATTGTATCTGCAATCTCTGTATCACTTCGTTTCGTAGCAGATGCCCAAAATTGTTGAACCAACGATTCATATATCACATTTGGAGAGTTCGTTAGAGCATAATGAATCTTGGATCGTTTCAAGAAATCCACCATTGGTTCATAGAGTTCATGACCATTTGCTTTTCCCAGAAAAGCAACCTTGTTATGATCTTTCTTAAATTGAAGCGCCATGTGAGAAATTGTGAGAATGGGTTATACTTCACACAACTGGAAGTGTGTATAAATCGAATAAAGAAGGAATTAGTTAATTTTGAGCGACTATATGTGAGATAGGTTATTAATAGAAGTTACCCAATTATAGTCAAAAATATCGGAAGAAATCGTTGACCATAACTGATGTGTAAAGTAACTTCAACCAAATTCAATTTCAAAATTAACACTTCAGCAGAAAGGATGGTCAATCTGCTGAAGGATGTCAATCAGCAGAAACAACTCAAGTGACTAAGTATCTTTAGTAAATATCTTGAGTTTTACTGTGCCACCCAACTCACATTAATAGTCATCAAGCCTTGACTCCGCCTATAAGATATCCTAAATTCACAACAAACACATATCATTTAACCCCAATTTACTCTAAAAACCCTAATTTCTCAAAACTACCACAATCAGCAGCTACAACCATGTCTACCAAACCAGAAGTCATAGATCTAACCTCCTCCTCATCATCCTCATCATCATCAACATCATCATCATCATCATCATCATCATCATCATCATCATCATCATCATCATCCAGTGACGATTCATACCCATTATTTCGATATCCCTATCAAGATGAGCCTCGACCTTCAAAGTCCCCATTTCTCCCTTCTTCTGAAGATGATAGTATAGTGAATCCAAGTGATTCATCTAGGGGTTCTGATGACTCCACAGAGCGTCTAGAGCTAATATTTAATAGGTTGGTGAGAGAGGAAGAGGAGAGGACATCATCAGGTGTAGATAAGCCCCAACCTTCACAACCCCAACCCTAACCAAGGCCACGTGCCAGAAATCCACCACTCCCAAAGACAAGGGAGGTGGTGATTGGTCTTCCTGCTCCAGAATCTGGTGCATCATTCCATGGAAGCAAGGGAAAGGGAAAAAGGAAGGTGGAGTATAAGATGCTCTAGGGTGGAACGAGTAGATGGAACAACTGAAGATTTCTCATATCACAAATGCATCCATCGTCGTTTTCATCAATCCATCTTCAGCTTCTTCATCGTACTGGTCATGCGTATCCACCAGCTTTTGTAATAGATGATAGGAACTTGTATCTGTTTGGTAGATCTTGTATAGGAATGATCTTGTATTTCATTTGAAGTTGATTGTAAGCTGTAAAGTGTTTCTTGAATGAATGATCAACATGTCTTTTATCTCTCAATCATTTGCACTTAATCTGTACTTCAGTACTTTCCTTCAATAGAAACAAACTTTAAGCTTCCATGACCATATTCCCATTTAATCAAACTTGTTGAACTCTAACGAAAATATTAGTAACTGCTCATAAATGCATTCTGCAAAATAGACACAAAGTAGCAAACACACCAAACCAAAACAAACAAAACTGAAAGAACATTAGCAGGTTAGTGTTAGCAACCAAAAAGATAACCAAATATCTACAAAGTTTACAAAATATATACAACTAAAATCCTCCCCTGAGGACTATGCTTCCCCTCAAACTTTGCAGTTAAGGGTTAACCAACCCAATATGAACAACTAGGTGTTGAAACCTGGGTCCATCAAAAGCTTTAGTTAACAAATCTGCCACATTCTCATCTGTGTGAATCTTAACCACCTTCATCAAATGTTTTTCATATGCATCTCTTATAAAGTGGTGCCTGATCTCAATATGCTTAGTTCTATTATGAAAAACTGGATTTTTAACTATGCATATGATACTTTGATTATCAGTATAGATTGTGGTGTTCATGAAATTAAACCCATAATCCAACAACTGATTTTGGATCCATAGTACCTGACCACAACAATTTGCAGCAGCAACATACTCTGCTTCAGTAGTAGAGGTAGCAACAATAGTTTGTTTCTTGCATTGCCAAGAAATCAATCTTCTACCAAGAAATTGGCAACCTTCAGTAGTGGATCTCCTATCCAGATTCGCACCATCATAATCACTATCACTATATGCTTCCAATACAAAAGGAGACTCTTTTGGGTACCAAAGACCTAACTTGGGTTGGCTTTTCAGATACTTGAAGATCTTTTTGACTGCATTCAAGTTAGAAGTAAGTGGAGTGACCTGATGTCTAGAACAAGCACTCACAGCAAAGGTAATATCAGGCCTAGAAGCTATTAAATACATTAATGAACCAATCATAGATCTGTATAAGTAAACTTCATAAGGTGTAGTGGCAGTTCTGACATTTTCCATACCGAACTTCGTCAAGATATCTCTCACATATTTATCCTGACTGATAAAAATGCCATCAGGTTTCTGCTGAACTTGTAGACCCAAAAAGAAAGTAAGCTCCCCCATAGCACTCATCTAAAACTCTCCCTTCATCAACTCTTCAAACTCCCTGCACCAAGCTTTTTTAGTGGAGCCAAAGATAATGTCATCTACATAAACTTGCACAAGAATGATGTCTGTATTATTCTTCTTTAGGAAGAGTGTTTTGTCAATGGCACCTCTTCTGTAACCATGCTTCAGCAGAAATGCAGAAAGCCTAGCATACCAAGCTCTGGGTGCTTGATGGAGTCCATAGAGAGGTTTCACAACCTTGTAAACATGCTATGGATGATATGGGTCTTCAAAGCCTTTGGGTTGAGTGACATATACCTCTTATTCTATCTCACCATACAGAAAAGAACCTTTCACATCCATCTGATAAACCATGAACCCCATATAGGATGCATAGGCCAAGAATATTCTAATGGCCTCAAATCTAGCTACAGGTGCAAAAACTTCATCATAATCAATTCCTTCCTCTTGCCTGAACCCCTGAGCCACTAATCATGATTTGTTTTTAACCACAATACCCCTTGCATCTCTTTTATTCTTTAAGATCCATTTTGTCCCAATTGCAATATTCCCATCAGGTAGTGGTACCAAAATCCAAACCCGCTGATTTTTGAATTGTTGCATCTCATCTTGCATTGCTTCAAGCCAACTTGAATCTTCAAGAGCTTGAGTAACATTGGTTGGTTCCACTTGAGAAAGGAAGCAAGCAAACAGAAAATGCTTAAAGTCTGTGTGATTGTCCCTTTGCTGGTTTGAGACATAGGAAAGAAAAGCAACTTGACCATACTTAGAACTTGACACAGTACCTCTAGTTCGAACATGTGCTTGAGGATCACCAATAATATTATATTGAGGATGAGCACTGTTGATCCTTTTTGTAGCAGAGGGGTTGACATCAATTATGGTGTCAAGATTGTTCACAGTTGGTTTAAAATCACTGTCATAGGAAGGTGAGGTGAAGATTCCATCTTTGGGTTGATGATTGCCAAGATCTGAAGGACTTGGAAATCGTGAATATGGTTCTTCATAGTTTGTGGACACACTAGTAGGAATTCGAGTAGATGCAGCAGGGCTATCAGCAGATTTGGTGAAGTCAGGAGAAACAGGATGACTGTCAGGAGAATCATGGTTTCCACTGACTGCGTCTCTTGCAAACTCCCCACCAAGCCTCTCAGATTCTAGATTGGCTGCATACTCTTGTTTCTTGAGCCTAGCAAGATCCTCTGCATAGTGTGACTCATCTTCATGCTCCTCAGAAGTTACTTTAGAATGATCACCTGCAAAATGGTTAGGAGAGAAGGAAGGTACAAGAATTGGTTGTTCATCATGATCAGACTCACTCTCTGAGTCATCATCCAGGGTACCTGCATGGTTAGTGGGAGACTCTTGTGGACCTGCAGATTGGTTAGCAACATGTCTAGTATAACCCAAGTAATCAGTTAAGTAATCCAAGTCAAAGGACCAAACATGACCTTGACCTTGAACATTGGGCTTATCTTCTAGGTATCTCAGGTTAAGTGTCTCCTCAATCTTTCTAGCATTCAAATTATATACCCTATAAGCCTTACTATGAGCTGAATAGCCCACAATATACCCCTCATCAGCTTTCTCATCAAATTTCCCCAATGGATCACTGGTGTTCAAAATGGTCACTTGACATCCAAACGGTTTGAGGTAATGTATAGCAGGAACCTTCCATGTGAGAAGTTCATAAGGTGTCTTGAAATGAGGTCTAGTAATGGATACCCTGTTTAGTACATAGCAATCCGTGCTAACTGCTTCAGTCCAGAACATAGTGGGTAATTTAGAGTATGCAAGCATGGATCTTGCTGCCTCTATTAAGGTCCTATTCTTTCTTTCAGCTACCCCATTTTGTTGTGGGGTTCTTGGAGTGCTATAGTCCCTTTTTATCCCTTTAGACTTACAGAGTTCTATTAATACAACATTTTTGAACTCTGTCCCATTATCACACCGAATTCCTTTAACCTTTTTGTTCAACTGGTTTTCAATAAGGGCAATGAACTCTCTTAAAACTTGAGATGTTTCATCTTTAGTCCTCAAAAAGAATACCCAACAAAACCTGCTATAGTCATCAGTGATTACTAGGCAGAAGTACTTGTGATCAATACTCCTGACTTGGGTTGGACCAAAGAGATCCATATGCAGCAACTGAAGAGGTTCTGAGATAGTGCTCATAACTGTAATGGCTTTGTATGAGGCTTTGTGTTGCTTTCCTTTGTTGCAGGCAACACAATTGTGTTCATTGGTGAAGACTTTGGAAGGAAGTCCTTCAACAAGACTCAGTTTAGAAAGCTTGTTAATGGTCTTGAAGTTCACATGAGCCATCCTTCTATGCCATTTTGTAGACTCATCCAGGGATGCTTTGGCCACCAAACATGTTAGGTCACCTTCTGGTTGAACATCATTCAAATTGAATGTATATAAGTTATGGCTTCTAGGAACTCTCAGCAGAATGGATGTATCTTCTGGAAGTGTGAAGTCTTTTGAGAGCACAATACATTCATCCTCACAAAATAATACTTTGTTCTTGGTGTCACAAATTTGTGATACTGAGAACAAGTTGAAATGTTGCAGTTCCTTTACATAGTACACATTCTCAAAATCCAAATGAGGTGTTCTAATGGTGCCTTTCCCTGTGATTCTACCATCTCCTCCACCAAAAGTCACACTGCCTCCTCCTTCTATGGGTACAAAATTATGCATTTTTTCTTTGTTTCCTGACATGCTTCTGGAACAACCACTATCCACTATGCCAACATCTTTACTCCTCAGGGGATGATCCTACAACAACAACAAAAAATATATATACAAAATATTAGTACACTATGGAGACTCAAGTCATTACTGACTTGAGCCTGCCTTGTGGATCATAAGATTTAGGCCATGTAGATGTAAAAGATCCACCATTGTTCTTGAACCTCCATTGAAAATTAGGTCCCTTTTTAGTCCTAGAACAACCTGCTGAGGGCTTCACAGCAGTATCCCTATATCCCTTGTCAACATACATTGTGTCAAAACATCCAGGCCAATAACCATTTTGAAAATATGCACTTGTTGGTCTCACATATGGTCGAGCAACAGATCTGCCCCATTTTGAAATTTGTTTATCAGCAGAATTTTGTTTATAAGTGGCTTGTGGAACAAAAGATGGAATATCATTAACATTTTTCCACATTGGTCTAGATTTCTTTTGATTAGCACATACACCCATTCTTTTCTCATGAAAATTACAATCCTTAATCAAATGAAATTTACTTCCACAAACAAAACATGTCTTCTTTTTAGAAGATTTATTCAAAATGAAAGAAGTTTCATCACAAGAAAAAGCATTCAAACCACAAACATGAACATAATTGTTTTTAACAGAATTATTGTTTTGCAAAGAATTAAAAGACAAGTCTTCAGAAGAAACTGTCTTGGAAGTTGATTCCTCAGCATCAACTCTAAAAGGCTTGTAGGGAGTCTTGGGTGTAGGCTTGGGTGAGGTCTTGGGAAGGTCTGACTTTTCATTTGAATCACAATTGGTAGAAGTAGACCCTTGGTCAGAGGACTTGTCACTGTCAACACAAGAGACAAAGTCAGTAGATGAAGAATCAGGGTCTGGCAAGTCTCTTGACTTTTTGCCATAAAGATGGTGTGATCCATCAAAGTCAACTGTGATGGAAAGGTTAATGGACATATGTTCTCCTCTAATAGGTCCAGGAACAGCATGTAATACACCTTCTTTTACAAAATTAGCTAATCCTGCTGGTGTAGATTTACGCATATCATTCCTAGCTTCTAAGGCAACATACTTCTTAAAACCTAAAGCTACTGTTGAGTTAGGAGATTGACTGCTATAGATGAAGCAAGCTAAATTGTCACCTGACATTAACCATTCTTTATGTCTAGCTACTTCCTCATCTAGTTTCTTATTCAGCACTTGGTTTTCTGAAACTACATCAGCTTTTTCTTTCTCAGTACGTTTTAAATCAATTTTAGCACATTCTAAATCACTTTCTAACACCCTTATCTTTTCATCATAAGCCAGTTGATTCTTTTGAAACCAAACTTTTTGTCTTTCTAAGTTTTTTAAAGCCTGTTTATAAGCCTCAACTTCGACATAACATTCATTATCTTTAGGTTTCAATTCATCATAGGCTTCCTTAAGTTCATTATATCTTTCACTACAACCAAACACACAATTATGTACCTGAGAGATGCCCATTAAGGCAATTTGATCATGCTTATCCTCTGAAGTACAGCTTGCCAGCAATCCAATATTCTCAGAACTAGGAGCTTCATCATTCTCAGGCTCATGCACCTTCCAGTTGACATGGTCATCCAGAGTGACCATAGCAGTTGAGGATCCAGCTTTGGAATTTCCAGCTTCTTGCTGATAGGAAGAATACCTAACCTCATCACCAGTCTTCCTATCCTTGCATTCTCTTGAGAAGTGACCCATCTGACCACAAGTATAGCACTTGACTTTCCTTCTGTCAAATCTTGCTGGATCTCTTCCCTGGAAACCAAACTTTCTCCCAGACTTACTCTCAAACCTCTTGATGTCCACTGAAAGCATGGCCAGTTGCCACTTCAAGTTCATCTCTTCCATATCAAGTGGATCTACCTGTTCAAAATCCTCAAAGGCTAGTTGCTGCTGAGTGTCATAATCAGCCACAAAAGAGTGAAGCACATCTTCCAATACACCACTAGATTTAGGTTGAGAATTTGATGGAGTGGTAATGTAGGATGATGATGCTGCTGATGAAACAGGGCTTGGAGCATAAGTCATCTTATTTTAGGAGGCCCCAACAAATGCTGTGTGACTAGGAGTGGATGAACGAAAGGGACTTCTGACATCAGGCTCAAGAGATTTAAGTCTGTTGAATAGTTCATCAAAAGTGAGCATATCTAGCCCACCTTTAGCTTTGAGTGCAATGCTTACTTGTAACCAAGATGGAGGTAAAGATCGTAAGAACTTTGAATTGCAATCATCATTGTCTGGCCTGGCCTTCAGCTGATTCAATTGACTCAAAATCTTATGAAACCTGTCATACCCCTTGTGAATACCTTCTTCCTCAGAGATTTGGTATTCTTGAAACTGCTGTTTCAACATAGATTTCCTCATTCTCCTTGACTCCTCGTTCCCACCAAACCTAGCCTTGATAGCCATCCAGATGTCCTTAGCATCCTGCATGTAGTGAAAGTCACCCATGTGATCATCAGGTATAGCCTGAAGGAGAATAGTTCTAACTTTGTTCTCTCTCTGAACAACCAGTATCTCTTCAGCAGTTTTGGGACCAACTATGGTAACTTTACCATCCGGATCTGTGACATGCCTCTTCAAACTGTTACCCTTCTTCACAACTTCCCAAAGATTCCAATCAATGTTGGAGATCCAATTTTGCATCTTCATAGTCCACAAATCATACTCCTCCTTCTTTAGGTAAAGGAACTTTGCATTGCTGTTTGTGAGATTGAGTTGTTGCAGAGATGTGTTGTTTTGATTGTTGGTGACTTCAATTTCATCATCTGATCCAGGCATGGTGAATTGTTTTGGTTGTGAGGGTGCAAAGAATGTTCTTAGTATCACAGAGACTCTCCAGAGGCTCTGATACCACTTGTTAAACCTTAAACCTTGATAGATCTATGAGCACTCGTGGATCGTTAGTAATGCTTGTGTAATCACAAACTCTGTTGGAATCACTCCTAAACCTTAAATCAAGTGTTAGTAATTATTATGTAATAGTTAGCTTTATTATGGCCTTTATGTTTGTTATTAGCCTTAAGCTTATGTAGAAGGCCCATGAGCTTAGGCCCAAGCCCATAAAAGAAAGGATGGGAACTAGGAGTGTTGCCCTAGCTTCCCTCCTATAAATACTCTATGTAAACCCTCACTTGAGGGTTGGTTGTTCAAGTTATTCTCTTCACATATGCTCTACGCCTAAACCGTATTTTATATTTTGTGTGTGTGTGTTTTACTTGTTCAATCGCCTTATCTCTTTCTATATTACTTGTGTTTGTAAAACTAGTGACCTAACAGTGGTATCAATCGCCTAATAGTTGAGTGAACGTATTGTTTGAAGTGAGTTTTGGTCTCACGCCTAACTTGCGTCTCCTTACCTTTGGCTTGATCAAAAACGTATTTTTTACACTTTTGAATCCAAGATTCTTGTACTTTCAATGTTTTAGGGTGTTAAAATACTTGTTTTTGGCAAAAAGGTTGGAACTTTATGCGTGAAAAGTTGTTTATGAACGTGTTTTTGTACGAGGGTTTAGTTCTACTCGTAACCGTTTTAGAAGCTTTGGTTCATCAAGGTTCACACTTTTGTGTATTTTGGTGTTATTGAAGCTATTTCATCACACAAAAACTGGTTTAGAAACACTTTTGGACATAATCAAATTTTTGTGCTTTTCTACGCGTAGTAATACCCTAAAATTACGCGTAAGATTTTCCTTGGTTTGATCTTCATTTTCCTGGTTTATTCCGTGTTTTCTTACTTGGATAAGTCTGAAAATACGTCGACTTTGGATATCCTTTGCACTGTGATAGTGTAAAAGATCATTTGGGCAAAAACCCTAAAATTACGCATAAGCATAAGCTTACACATAGAAATCCTACGCATAAGATTCACTTTACGCGTAAACCTAGTTCTACGCATAAGGAAATCCTACGCCTAAGTTTCTACGCCTAACTTGTGTCTACGCATAACTTTAGAGTCTTTTCCCTGCTTACGCGTAAGCTAAATCCTACGCGTAACTCCTAATTGTTACGCGTAACTTTGGTGTTTTTACGCATAAGTGCTACTTGGTTCTTGTCTTTTCTACGCCTAAGGACACTTCATCAACAAAGGTTCATTCGACTACAAAGATCCATTTTTTACTACACAAGTTTATCAACATGTCTCAGCCACCATACTCTAACTATTTCACTCACACTTATTATCATCAACAACAACAACAATTAACTCCACAACATCAACAATGGAATCAACAACAATTTAATCAACAACATAATCCACAAATTGGTGCAATCCCACCACCACAAATGGTTCAAACACCACCAAGCCTTCAAGTTCAACCCTACACAAATGATTTCAATCAACATCCATCACGGAACACTATGAAGGAACCCACTTGGTTTGCAAAGATGTGTGAAGCTTTAAGCAGCCAACAATCAATTCATGAAGCTGGATCACTTGATAGACCTCCAATGCTCACTCCAGGAAACTACGATCAATGGGTGATAAGGTTCTTTAGGTTTTGTGATCTGAAGAAACCACATGGAAAGTTCTTAAAGAAGGTCATCTTGGAAGGTCCATTTGAGATGCCTACTGTCATTGTACCCGGAGATCCAACTGCCGTTCCACCAAGAGATGAACAAACGAACATTGCTACTATTGCAGACTTGAACCCTCAAGAACTTCTCCACTATGAAGCAGATGAACTTGCAATGGAATACATCCTCTTAGGATTACCAAACCCAATTCTTCGTAGTGTTGATGCTCAAAAGACTGCACAGAAAATGTGGGATCATATTCGTCTTCTTATGGAAGGATCTGTACTCAATCAGGAGGATTTGGAATCCAAAATTTACTTGGCTTATGAACACTTCATGATTGAATCTGGAGAGACACTAGAGTCCTATCATCATCGATTTTTAGACATCATCAATGATTTGGATAAACACAACATCATCATGCCAAGAATTGCAGTGAATACTAAGTTCCTGAGTAGTCTTGGTCCAGAATGGGAGAAGTATGTCATTTTTCTCCGTCAACCGAAGAATATGCATCATTCTACTTATGGATTGTTGTACGATTACTTGAAGCCTCATGAAAAGGAAGTTGATCGGGAAAGGATTCTCTGTGCTCAAATTGCTAAACAGTCACATCCGGATAATCAACAACTTGCCTTGTATGCTCAACAGAATTATCCCTCTCAACCAGCAACTCAACCAACTACTTCAAACACACCTTCACAGCAACAACCTCAACAAAATCAACTGGTTCCATACAACAACAACAATGCTCAAGCATATGTCAGTGAAGCGACTGAGGAAATCGATCCGTTCGAAGCATTGCAACAAGGATTTGTGATGATTGCTAATGCTTTTAGCCGTTACACCAACAAATCCAACAATCGTATTCGTTCCTCATCTAACACACGGACTCAAGCTGTTGTGAACAATGGACGTGTTGAAGTTCAGAATCGTGATTATGGTCATCAGATGGGCGGTGGTCAAGGGTTTAATGCTGTGGGTAGGAATAACAACAGAGCTCAAGTGGTGGAACAGGGAAATGCTCAGAATCGGTTAAATGGTCTTAGATGCTACAACTGCAATGAGAAGGGAGACGTGGCTAATGCATGCCCAAAGCCGAGGACTAGGGGCAGTGCTTATTTCAAAGAGGCTTTACTTTTGGCTCTTAAGGATGAAGCTGGTGGATCTCTCACAGACAAAGAACAGAGCTTTATGGCAGATGCAGACTCAGATGATGATATGAGGACTTGTAGGCCAATGCAGCTGTTATGTTGATGGCGAATATGCAAGAGTTACACATGAGTGAAACAGGCCCAGTGTATGACACTGATGGCTTGTCTCAGGTACCCGAACAAACCATCATCATATCTAAACTAATATCTCCATCAATATCTGAATCCGGCACGGCTCAGAATGTTCAAAATGAGTCATCTACATCTCATTCTGACGATTTTCAAATAAACCCCGTAGTTACATTTGACGATCCAGATGACCTTATGGTTTCCCTTGATAATCAAATTGACTCCGTGGTTATACTTGAGGATCTAAATAATGATCATGTTGTGACTCACGTTGAACACGCTGAACCTTTGCCTCATCCAGATCTTGTTCTGTTATTTAAAGACCAACAATCCCAAATTGCTGAATGTGTTGCATTAAATCAGACCTTAAAAAGTAAAAATGCACTGCTAACCAAGGATTTTTAATGCTTACAAATGCAACTCAACTTTTTCAAAACTCAAGAAAACCGTGAAAAAGGTTTTGAAGCCGCTTTTGCAAAATCTCATCAAAACGAAAAATATTTAGAGAGACAGATGCGTGATCTAGCCGCTTCGAAAAATGCTTTGTTGTCTGAAATAGAACAACTGAAACACGAACATAAAAAGCAAATTAACACTCTTACCTTGGAAAATCAAAAAGCTAAGGCTGAGTTGTTAACTTGTCAAAAACAGTTCTCCGCATACAAAAAGCATTCAACGAATCGGGTAGATGACCTTCTTGAAGAAATTATCGGCTTGCAAAACAAACTTAAAGAGTTTAAAACTGTTGTTTACAAACATGGTGAATCAGTAACATCTATTGAAAAGTTTACCTTAAAACCCAATCCAAAAGGATATGGAAAAAATCTAGCTGATTACAAACCAAAGCTTTCACTAAAAACATTCAAACCAACTCCTGAAGTTTCCAGTGCAGAATACAAAATTGATAATACTGTTATGAGTGTTGTTGAATATCATCGTCAAGAGGAATTAGATGCAGAAGACGAGAGTCGATCAAAATTAAAAAACGTTGTTTACAACAAACCTTTTAATTATAAAAACGCGGTCACTTTCGTCACACCAACGGATTCTTATAACACACCAAGGGTTATCATCAAAACACCTGAGTCTTCTAATGTTAATCCCAAAACAGATTATGCACAAACTTATGGTCCCTTACCTTCCATTAGTGAAGTAAACTCAAAACCTGAAAATCGACATATTCTTAGATATTTTGACATTTTCATGGCTGACCTCAAAATTTTACAACATGAGATAGAATATCGTTCTGAAATCAAAATTGAACACTTTCAATCGCCTTTGGCGCGAGAACAAAGAGACATTTTTCAGAAAAATCTTTTACCTAATGTTAAAAACTTGAAAAGTTGTGCATTAGCCTGGGAACGGGATTTTCATAAGGAACTTGGAACTATGAAGGTCGTTTTCGAGAAAACTGAAACATCTATTTCTAATACTAAACGTAAAAAGAAACTTTTGAGAAAAGATGTTGATCGACTCTTGGAAGACCTTATCTGTGCTGATGTCCATAATGTTGTGTTGTTTCATTCTTTGCCATATGCATCTGATTATATCTCTGCTGATATTGTTGAAAATGTTGTAACTGTTGAGAACACCGATAATGTGCTTCAGATCGAGTCTTTAAAAGCTAAAAATAAACGATTACTCAATGAAATTTACAATGCAAAACGTCGTCTTCATTGGTGTGAAAAAGATATTCACAATCATCAACTTAGTTTTCAAAAGAAAATCGCTCAGTTGAGTGCAAAATCTTCTGATCCTAAAATTGAGCAACTGGATGATCAAAACGTGTCTTTGAAAAGTCAAATCTCAAAATATGAACAAGAACTTTTAAAAGTTAAACAGGAATATGGTGTCATATTTGATTTGCTCAATAAGACTCGTCATGAAGCATCAAATGAACTTGATCACTATCTTGCTCACACTAGAGAAGTCATGAATTTTGCTGGTAATATTCGTTCTGAAAATCAAGATTTGATTCACACTATCTCTAAGTTAAGAGAAATGTTAGGAAAGTATGAACAACTTCCGCCTACCGTGATTAAGAGAATAGCACCAGTCACACTTAGTAATCATGAACCTAGAATTCCTACTGCCAAATCACAAGTTGCTAATGTGTTTCCCTCTACTGAAACATGAATAGTTGCATCTTTTCCAAACGTCCGCACTTCACAGCCTAGGAGCACTCAATCGAAGAATAGGAAGTTGCGACCTAAGAAAAGATCAATAAGGAATGCTAAAGTAGAAGAACACCCTAGGACTCTGAATAAAATTCATGTTGCTTCCACTATAGATGTTACGTCTGGCAAATGTAATAGAAATAGTGATGTAACGAATGCTAAACCGTTAAGTACTTTTGATATTCAGTCTGATGCACCTTGTGTTATTTGTCGGAAGAGTATGAATTCTGATTGTCATGACAAATGTGTTGCTAAAGCTATAATCTCTCGTTTACGGAATCCTAAGAATCGGAATACCTCTAGGCCCACTAATCATTCTAAGTCTGTGCTTGGTAGACCGCCTTCTTTAGATTCTAAGGAAACCATTGCTGTCACAGTAGCTCCCGCTTCACCTCCTAAGAATGTAGTACCACCTAGTGCATTCACTAAGACTAAAGCAAAGAGTAGTTATAGATGGCAGAAATGGATATACAACACACTAGGATTTAAATGGATGCCTAAAATTATTAATGTGTGTATGTCTAATATACCTGCTACAGAACATTCTAACATTTCGGGTTCCACATCTACTTCTATTCCATCTGTGTCGTCTGTGTGTAATGCAGGTGATACAGATCATTCTCTGGATTGTTGATAGCGGATGTTCCCGACACATGACAGGCAACCTTAAACTGTTATCAAACTTCATTGCAAAGTTCATTGGCACTGTCAGGTTCGGGAATGATCACTTCGCAGCTATCATGGGCTACGGAGACTATGTTAATGGGAACATCAAAATTAGCAGGGTTTACTATGTGGAAGGCCTCGGTCACAATCTGTTTTCAGTAGGTCAATTTTGTGATGGAGATTTGGAGGTTGCTTTCAGGGAGAAAACTTGTTTCATTCGTGATCTACAAGGAAACGACCTTATGTCTGGCTCACGTAACTCTAGTCTCTACACTATCTCTATGCAAGACATGGTTGCTTCCTCTCCTATATGCTTACTTTCAAAGGCAACATCTACAAAATCCTGGCTATGGCACCGTCGTCTCTCACATCTAAACTTTCAAACCATCACCAACCTTGCTCGACACAAACTAGTTGAAGGACTCCCACGATTCCGGTATTCAAAAGATCACCTTTGCTCAGCCTGTGAACAAGGGAAAAGCACTCGTGCTCATTTTCCTTCAAAGGTGGAACACAGCTCTCAGCATGTGCTTCACCTTCTTCACATGGATTTGTGTGGCCCGATGCGCGTGCAAACGATCAATGGCAAACGCTACATCTTAGTAATTGTTGATGACTACTCACGATGGACTTGGGTCTACTTTCTTCGAAGCAAAGACCAAGCTCCACAAATGATCATCACCTTTCTCACAAAAATACAGGTTCAGCTCCGCAACACCGTCAGGATAATCAGAACAGACAAAGGAACTGAATTTGTTAACAAAACCCTTCGTGAATTCTATGAGAAAGTGGGAATTTAGCATCAAACATCTATTGCACGTACACCTGAACAAAACAGAGTTGTTGAAAGACGAAACCGAACGTTAGTGGAAGCTGCAAGAACAATGTTAATCAATGCTAAACTTCCAGATTACTTATGGGCAGAAGCTGTATCTACTGCATGCTATACTCAAAACCGTTCTATGATCACAAAACGCCACAACAAAACACCTTTCGAGCTTATCCACAACCATAAACCGAATCTCAAACACTTTCATGTATTTGGATCCCTGTGCTATCCGAATAATGATCGTGATGACTTTGGAAAGCTCAAAGCCAAAGCTGATATTGGAGTCTTTATTGGATACTGTGATAATTCTAAAGGTTTCCGAATCTGGAATCATCGAACTAAGGAGGTAATGGAAACGATTCATGCTCATTTTGATGAACTCACGGAAATGGCTTCTGAGTATAACAGCTTGGAACCCGGTCACAACTGCTTAAACTTCCCTCAACCCCCATCATCAGCTGAACAAAGCTCCCAGCTCACTCGTCAACAAATGGAACGGTTATTTGCTCCTCTGTTCAGTGATGATATTGATGCAAGTGCTCAAGGTGTATCCGCTGTTTCCGCTGCTCAACCTGATACTACTCTTATACCTGATACACTTGCTACAACAACTACTGTTGAAGATGCACCAACACCAGTTGACTCAACCACAACAGTTGAACAAACCGCTTCCAACAATGATGATCCGGCTGATGATATTCTGAATGAAGTACCCCCACCTGCAGATTTTGATCCAAATGCATTCTTTAACCCGTTTGCTAATGAGACTGCTGCACCAGATGTCGCGAAATCTTCAACAAACCATTTGAATCCTCACAATCTGCACAATGTATACCAACATCAACTCTCCACACATAGATGGACAAAAGACCATCCTCTGGAAAATATTATTGGCAACCCAAACCAACCAGTCGTTACAAGACAACGTCTTCACTCAGATGGTGAACATTGCATTTATGCACTCACCGTCTGCCAATCTGAGCCTAAAAACATTAAAGACGCAATGACAAAAGACAACTGGATTGAATCCATGCAGGAAGAACTCAACCAATTCAAACGTCTTGAAGTATGGGAACTGGTTGAAAGACCAACAGGGGTTTACGTCATCGGTCTAAAATGGATTTGGAAAAACAAATTGGATGCTGAAGGGAATGTTATCCGAAACAAAACACGGCTAGTTGCTAAGGGTTATCGTCAAGAAGAGGGTATAGACTTTGAAGAATCTTTTGCTCCGGTTGCTCGTCTTGAGGCTGTTCGGATATTTCTCGCGTTCGCAGCTCATATGAATATGACGGTCTATCAAATGGATGTCAAAACGGCGTTTCTCAATGAACAACTTAAAGAAACGGTTTATGTCAGCCAACCAGATGGATTCGTTGATCCTGAGTTCCCGAACCATGTCTACAAACTGAACAAAGCTCTTTATGGTCTCAAACAAGCCCCTCGGGCATGGTACGATAAGCTATCATCTTTCCTCATTGCCAATAATTTCACCAAAGGTTCGGTTGACCCAACTCTTTTTATACAATATCACGGGGCACATATCTTAATTGTTCAAATTTACGTGGATGACATCATTTTTGGGTCTACACATAAAAAGCTTTCAATCGCTTTTGCAAAACTAATGAAGAAAAATTTTGAAATGTCCATGATGGGTGAACTTACATTCTTTCTAGGATTGCAAGTTCATCAATCACCCCGTGGTATTTTCTTGAGTCAATCCAAATATGCCCTTGAATTGTTAAACAAATTTGGAATGAAAACCTGTGACACTTATGCAACACCAATGGCTCATACCAAGAAGTTATATGCTGATTTAAATGGGAAATTAGTTGACCCTACAAAATACCGTAGTATTATTGGGTCTCTAATGTACCTAACAGCTAGTAGACCTAATATTGTCTTTGCCGTTTATCTATGCTCCCGTTATCAGTCGCGACCAACTGAAACCCACCTCTCCGAGGCTAAAAGAATCCTCCGATACATCAAGGGAACCATTAATTTGGGGATCTGGTATCCGAAGGATTCTGGTTTTGAACTAATCGCTTTTTCAGACGCTGACCACGCAGGATGCTTAGACTCAAGGAAAAGTACTTCAGGAGCTCTACAATTTCTTGGTGATAAACTGGTGTCTTGGCAATCAAAGAAGCAGGATTGTACATCGCTGTCATCAACCGAAGCAGAATATGTAGCCATGTCCGCATGTTGTGCTCAAGTCATCTGGATGAGAACACAACTCAAAGACTATGGTTACGTATTCAACAGAATCCCGATGTACTGTGACAATCGGAGTGCCATTGCGATCTCGTGCAACTCAGTTCAGCACTCGAAATCAAAGCACATCGACCTTCGCTATCATTTCATCAAGGACCACGTGGAACAGGGTACCGTTGAATTATACTTTGTGGGTACTGAATACCAATTGGCAGATCTGCTCACCAAAGCCTTGCCTCCTGCTAGGTTTAATGAGTTGGTCCACCGGATTGGTATGAGGTGTTTGACTCAAGAGGAATTGGATGACCTCCTAAAACAGTCTTAAAAACCTGTCAAACACCAAAACTCTCTTTTGTAAATATATTTTTCAAAAAAAAAAAAAAAAAAAAAAAAAAAAAAAAAAAAACCTGATAAAAACAAAAATATTCTTCTAACCTATTTTTCTTTCAACATGGCAAGTACATTTCTTCCGTCAACACTTTAATCTTTCAAAATTCAGTAATTTTTTCCGATCAAGTGTTGAGGGGGAGAAAATTATCTCTTAACCGTTTCAAAACATCTGTGTACTTGCATGTTATCATATCTCGGTTGTTTCTTTTAACAATGGTGGTGAATTTTTCTGGTTAAATAACACTCCTCGGACTAAAATTAATAACCGTTCATTATTTGTTCAAGTCAAGGGGGAGTGTCGTCAAGTTTCTTTTTTAAAACTTTTGTTTGGTAACCAAAATGGAAGTTAAAAAGGCTTTGTTTGAAAAAGGAAAAGGTGGAGGGACCAAAACTGTCAAAACCTTAAAGTTATTTTTAATAAAACACCCCCACCTAACTTTCACTTCTCATTTATTACTCAAAACCTAAAACCATCCTACGCATAGAATTCACTCAAGAAATCCGTGTTTCAGATCATCATTTTGTAAGTGATTTCGTGTTTACAACATGTTTTTAAGCAATGGTTTTGAATTTTTCAAAAATCCAACGGTTAAAACGTTGTATAATCTCGTTTTTGTGGTCTACGCATATGTGTATGAACACATGATCAAGATTGGGTGTTTATGGTTAAAAGAATAGTGTCAAAACGTTTCTAACACATCAATGATACCGTTTTAATCATCAAAACTCGCCTAGAATCACGAATTAAATGATTTACGAAATTAGGGTTTATGTGTCGATTTGGGTTTTTCCAAATGTGAAGTGTTTTGGTATAAAAGATTGTTGGGTTATAGTCTTAAGTTGTTGAATTAATGATTTCCATGGTTATTAACCACCCAGAAACACGAATTGGTTAACATTTTGGATTTAGGGTTTAAAGTTCATAATATTTGGTAACTTTTGATTCACAACGAGTTAAGTGTTATAACTTGGTATAAAGACTCCCTCAACACTCTTAAACTACCAGAAAAAGTTTTGTGCATATTCCATGGCTAGATTTCATACGCGTAGATTTAGGGTTTAGACTACGCGTAAGTTTTTCTACGCGTAACTGTTAAACTGTGCAATTGTGTTTTGATCTGTCACAAAATGAATGTTATGAGTCAAAATTGATGATATGATGCTTTGTTTCAGGCTTGCTACACTTAAAATTCAGAATCAAAGTTGTTGTAACTCTACGCATAAGGATCACCTTACGCGTAGCATGTTATGCGTAAGATTAGTCTTACGCGTAGCTTCTACGCATAAGGTTCTACATATGGGACTGCGCGTATCCTGTGAAGGATATGCGTAAACAGTAACCTCTACGCATAAGGTCAACTCTTACGAGTAGCCTTACGCGTAAGGTTAATATATGCCTACGCGTAACCTCTACACATAAGGTCCAATTTTTCTTACACGTAATATTTCTTACGCGTAAGTTAGGATCCTACGCGTAAGTTTACGCCTACGCATATATCGTTTCTGTCTACGCATAACTTTACCAATCCTACGCATAAGCCTGGATCATACCTTCGTTATGAATTGTTACGTGTACAAACTTGTAAACAAACTAATCATATCGTCACGAATCCAATAATGTCACTAATAAATCTAAAACGTTTGAGATGTTGTGAACCATAAGTGATAACATAAACTTTAAAACTTAAAGTTAACTAACTCACAATACATTTCATGACGTCATTGGACTATTGGACATACAAGTGACTTAGGACTCGTAACAATCTTTGACACTGTACATTCAATAACTAGACAATAAGACCTTCTGTTGACTAACATTATGTTTTTCGATATGTTGGTTCTTTTGGCTAATGTTATTTCAGATCACGACATGGCTGAACAAATGAATGTGGATGCATCAGATGTTCTCTCCATTGCTGATATCTATCCTTATGGCTATCCAATGAAGATAGGAAAGAATAATCTCCGTGTTGACTTTGACACCCTCACTTGCTCTGAGTCTTCGTGTTTAATTGCTATTGATATTCTGAGGACTCATCCGTATCAGAATATGCTCACTCACTCTGCAACTGTTCCTGAGATCTATATCCAATAGTTCTGGAACACTATGGAAAGGGTCAAAGGACAGACTGCTGTGACGGTGACTCTGAATCACAAACAAGTCACCATTACACCTGCAGACTTAAGGGCTATTCTCCTAATTCCTGAAGTCGAACCAACCAAACTATATGACACACCTGCTGAAGTGCTCACTCTCCAATTCTTAATCGATATCGGTTATGACGAGACTACATGAGTAATCACCAAGCATTCTCACGTAGAGCTTAAGAGTATTCCTCAACCATGGAGAACTCTCTACATGATCATCACCAAGTCTGTTTCTGGTCGTGACAGTGGCTATGAGCATCCCAAGCTCATGGAACTGCAAATATTTTGGGCATTGGTCAACATGAAACACATCGCTATCGAAGCTCTGATTTGGGATGACATGATGTCATTTCTCAACAAGCTTGGCTCAAAGATTCCCTACATCAGATATACTAAACTGTTGATCCAGAGAGCACTTGGGCTTCATCCAGATATTCCCAAGAGGCTCAATGACCCCGACAATCACGATATGTCGACTGAACCTATTCTATCTTTCAGAATCAAGGAATCGTCTACAAAGAAACAAGGTGCTGTGTTGCCAGATTACCTTCTAACTGAAGATGTCAGAAAGCTCAAAACGTACAAAAGGTATCTAGAAGCAGTTAGACAAGGCAAAGTTGGTCATCTCGACGAAAAATCTTCTGGAACACCTGTAAGGAGAACCAGAAGAGGAAGTATAGGAAGTGCAACAAGTACTGTAAGTCAAAGGAAGTTTCCTAAAAGGAATCCTCCTTCTAAAAGGATTGTTCCATCTAAGGAAGCTACTCCCATCCCAATCCCCAAGCCTGAACCGCAAAGAAAGCTTTTGGACGAAAGCTCTGAAGGTACTGACACAGATAAAGAGATTACCTACTCTGAAACTGCAAAGGATGACAATCCGTCAGTACCAAAACCTCCAAGTCCTCAAACTGATAAAAGAAAAGGGAAGACTCCTGCACTTGTACCTTATGATGAAAGCTCGGAGAGTGATGAAGAGCCACCGGAAATTGTGTACAAGAAGAAAGTCAAACATCTTAGACACCAACACAAAGCTGAAGAATTTGCTAAAGACCAAATGGGTGGACCCAGAGGCTCAAGTGGTGCTACCCACTCTGAACCACCTCCTGATGCGGTTAATCAACCCGATAAGGGAGCTGGTACCACCACTCTTCTGCAACAACAACAGCTTGTGGAGGATACTATCAGATATGACTTTGAGGAACCGGAAACCAAGAAGTCTGAGAAAGAAAAGTCTAGAGATGACGATGATGATTATACAAAGTTTCTTCTAGACAGTCCAACACACTCAAAGGAGAAAACCTCAGAACCGCCTAAGGACCCCGAGCCTCCTCATGTCTCCTCATCATCAGACTCTTCATCTCATTCATCACCACCACCATCAAAGAGATCAACCAAATCATCATCCAAATCAGTAAAGAAACCACCTCGTTCTTGGATATCTCATGCTCATAAACGTATTGGGAATGCTGTCAAACAAGTTAGAAAGAAAGACATTCTCCAAAAGAAGTTGAATTTCTATGCTGATCACATACAGCATCTGTATGACGAGCATGAAAAGATGAAAGATGAAAGGGAATTTGTTCAGAAGTTCATGAAGAGTCATCGTAAAGAGGAACTAAACGAAATGATCGAAGGTTACACTAACAAGTACCTTCAAAATATCATTCCTAAAGTCACAAAGGAGCTGTTCACCAGACAACTATATCCGAATCTTATGCAGATAGCCAAGCAAACTATAAGATCAACACCTTTAACCGTCACAATCAATCCATCTGATCCTGTAGTTTTCTCGGATAATGAATTGGTGGCCAAGCTTGTCACACAAATGTCTCAACGATCTGGGACATTTACCTCTGATGAAGGAAAGCTGTTTCAAGCATTGCTGGACTACCAACTCCAAGAAGCATGTAGATTCGAAGCTGATAAGTCTAAACGTCCTAGAGACGATGAAGACAAGGATCAGGATAAGCATGATGAAGCTAAACGTCAAAAGAAGTCTGGTGAATCATCTTCTATGCCACCTCCTCTCCAACGGACTCCTACTCAACAAAAGTCCCCTCCTCGTTCTTCTACAAATAAACCTCAGGACGATTCCGAGCTACCACCCCTGACTCAGAAAACCGGTGATCATTTTGAGTATATGGGTGGTGACGATGAAGAGGTCCTTGAGCCCCCACAAAAACCCACCTCACCCAAACAAGTGCAGAAACTAGAATCATCATCACGGCCTTCTAAAAAGAAGAAGAAGACGACTCAGCCTGAAGTCGTATCATGGCTTGATGACGATAAAACCGAAGAATTTGAATGGTTCTCCACACTTGTCAATCAAACCCCCTACCCTAAAGAAGGTCAGAATTTGGTAGACGGTTCTACATTGGAGCATGCAAAACTTTTGCAAGAAAAGTTCCATGTGAAGAAAATGACGAAATCTGAGTTGAAGCGAATTAAGAATGAAGCGTTTCAACTTCTAAAAGACAGCTCTGAAAGTGCCCTCGAGGTCGAATACCACCTTGACAACATTGCTCGAGCTATGTCTAATAACATGGATTGGCTCAACCCGGAAGCAAACATTGACTTCACAAAAAGGGACAACCCTCCATACTACACCGATTGGACCAAACCTCTACCGACCATTGGCCAACCAGATGAACCACGGATTCCCTTCCGATATTTCTTCAACAAAGACCTGGAATTTCTTCTCCATGGTGGCGATGGTTCAAGGAAATATGCTACATCCTTGACACTTCCATTCCCTGCAGCTATCTACTCAAATTGCATTGCCATTGAGGAACGTGCCTCTCACTTGTTCTCTAACACAGTGGAAGCATACGACCGAGATGCATTGTATGGGATTCATCACTGGCCAGAACGCCGACGAATCTACTACAGAAGCTGTCAGGTTCAGAAGTCACAACATGCAGTGTTTAGTACTAAAGACATCGTTGCCATCCAACATGTTGGTCTTTCATCCAAATGGGACTACACCTTTCTCAAGAAGATTATGGTCAAAAGACAGGATGAAAGGGATTATGCATTCTGTGAAGTTGACTTTGAGAAGTTGTCTCTCAACGATATTGAAGACATGTACCTTGCAAAAGTACAGGGTCGCATGAGACAATTTTCAACCGAAATACAACGGGAATTCATCAAGTCACTGCTCATTTTCATCAGACGCATAGTCATCAAAGAACGTGTTGAAGATCTTCAGCTTGTCGTTGAATCATATCAGAAACGTGTCAACTTCACTCCACCACAGCTTGATCTTCCCGATATCAACCAGCTATCACAATTAACGCTCATCAGCAAACCGTTTGGTGTCGTTTATCGCAGTGAACTTCATCGCAATTGCTTGATGGCGTGTAATGAGCTTCACAAATTTGGAGATCATACTCTGAAGATGGTTAGGGACGGATTAGCTTATCGATTGAAGGATATACGTGAAAACATTGGGAACCCTAAGCGATGGAATTCTCAGGATTGGAGGAATGTGAGAAGGATCATCACCATGATTGATGAACGGTTGTTCAGAAGGGATCAGTTCAGAACGTTGGAAAGCTTTGTTGGTGGTCGACCCATGATCAACATCACCGGCTATCAACGCCCTGTTCGCACTCCTGGGAACATCACTGCACTTCCTGGTACCCCTTGAATTGGTTCTTTCATTACAAATTTGGATATATGATGATTTATGTCAATGGCTTGTGCACACATAACAATGTACAACCCGTAATTGTCAAGAAAGGACCCTGTGGTACGCTTCAGTGCCACAATCCTTATAAAAGGAGCGAAAGCTTCTTACTTTTGAGTAAAACCTATCAAACCTTTCATTTTTCAAGGTTTTGCTCAAAAGAACAAGTACTTCCCCATATGATTTTCAAAACCTCAACCGTTTATATCACTAGTTGAGGGGGAGTATTTGAATTAAACTTTGTTCACAAATTGTTCACAGTGGTCACTCTTCCCGCAACACTCGAAATGGTCATATTTATTCTCAAATGTTTCAAAAATAACATTTTCATATGCCATTTTGAGGGGGAGAAAATTATGTGATAAGAAATATGTTGTGCAAAATGCAAATGAATCTGTGTACTTCAGACTTAACCAACGAATTGACGGTACTAAACTGTTAGTAACTCGAAAAGACTTGTCCTGGACGGGTAATAATTTCAAGCTAGTTCGCTAGTAATGTAAACGTGTCTCGCAAAGGACTTGTCCAAGTAGAAAGTACCATTCGAGACACTCTTGGTAGACATGAACTCTGACGGGTATGACAACCTTTCGAGGTTTGTCTACACCTTCAAGGTAGTTATTAAAGCTAGTTGTCACCTAAAAACTGACAATGTAACTCTTTAACTACGCAACGTAACCGTGTCTCGCGGGGGATTGTCTATCTCGAGTGGATCAATTCAAAATGTGCGCGCTCTTTCCTCACTGTGCATTTAAACCATTAAAACTCTTTAGCACATGTGGAGGGGGAGTCTTTATGCAAAATCTTATCTCTCACAGTGGTTCAAACATGTTTTTCATTTACAAACCCTTTGAGAGATATTTTCACAAACAGTGGTTTTAATGGCAACATAGGTTAGTCATGGAGTTATAAGGTGACTAAGGTTAGGAATAACCATCCTATGATCCGCCAGAGCCGGAGGGATCTACCCAAGGACATCACAAATAGTTAGCACTTAGAAGTCCTTAGGTACGATTATAAAAAGGAGAATATGAGAATCGGAGAAAGAAGGAGTTGAAGAATCAAAAAGAAATGCAAAGAAAAGGGTGAAAATAAATAGCCCTCCAGATTATTCAACTTAGGGCAGACACCGGGTTCAATTCATATGCTACTGGTTATCACTTAGTGACACCGGTATTGAAGATTAAAAGTCGTCATGGACCCAGTGACGCATGCACTAAACCTTCTTAGCCACTCAAGTTTCTCTTAACAGAAGCTTGTTTCATTCTCACAGGGAACCCTACATAATCTATCGGCTTTCTCTTAGAGATTGCTGATATTGAAGAAGGAGACCCTCTCCCTAGTCTCCGCTCAGGAAAACCAAAACGCACTATTGAGTCTAGAGCCACGAGATTCATCAAAAGATCTCTTAGGAACACTTGACATTTCATCACTTGTTGATCAACAAATAAGATCATCAGTGGTTCATATCGAGTCCTTCACAGATCTTAGCAATCTGTCGAGAACATTTATGAGAGGTTCACATCTCTGATCCTCAGTGATTGAATGGAAACTCCTGACAGGGTCAACATTAAACAGCCCTGACAGCAGGTCACTTTGGTAACTCCCCGTGGATTACGCGGAGTGTGTCTCAAACGGTCTACAGTCGTGAGGTGATGCTTCGGTGTACCTCAGCGACTCATCTGAACTGTAGATGTACTTCGGTACATCGCGTTATCTCACTTGTGGGACTCCAGTTCAGGAACGTCCTTTGTAAGAATTAGAGTTGTGTTTTCACACTATGTTGTTAACACTCTCGAAGTTCAAACTTGTCAGTGCCGAAATCCGCTTATTACTAACCGTTTGAAATGTTTTCTTCTGATGGAAGCTCCGGAGCACGATGATCGTGCTGATTCTTCTCATGCTCACGCCAACATCATCACTAAGGGAAGTTCTATCCAAAAGCAACACAACAGTCAGAATGATTCTTCATCAATCCAAAGAATCTACAAAGTTAAAGACTTAAAGAACTTCATCAGTATTGAATTCCAACTTCAAAGAGCATGTGGGCATGTTGAAGAATGACGTGGAGACACTGGAGCAGCGAAGCAGACCTGAGGCAGACTGATGCAGACAACAACATACTATCACTTTCACCACAAAGAACAATGATCAAAGAACAAAGTTAAAGATGACGTCAAAGCATAACTGTTCAAAGATAACTATCTCTCTACACTGGGGAGATTGTTCGAATCAAGGCAATTCTTCTCACAAGAAAGAAGAATGTCAGAAGACGTCAGAGCTACTATTACATCAACGCCTTCACCGTTCATCACCAACACTTGAGGAGGAGATTGTTGGAATCACTCCTAAACCTTAAATCAAGTGTTAGTAATTATTATGTAATAGTTAGCTTTATTATGGCCTTTATGTTTGTTATTAGCCTTAAGCTTATGTAGAAGGCCCATGAGCTTAGGCCCAAGCCCATAAAAGAAAGGATGGGAACTAGGAGTGTTGCCCTAGCTTCCCTCCTATAAATACTCTATGTAAACCCTCACTTGAGGGTTGGTTGTTCAAGTTATTCTCTTCACATATGCTCTACGCCTAAACCGTATTTTATATTGTGTGTGTGTGTGTTTTACTTGTTCAATCGCCTTATCTCTTTCTATATTACTTGTGTTTGTAAAACTAGTGACCTAACAAACTCACTAATAGACAGTCTCTGTTACTTGTATTCTAGAGCGGAAATTAAACACAAGTAAGAACAATAATAACTAAGAATACTTTGATCCTCTATGGATCTTTGAATATATCTAAAACTTGTTCTTAAACTCGTACATCATTCATACTAATGTGTTCCTTTTATAGACAAGGAACCCTAAATCGTTTCCCAAGAAACGTATAAACATAAAATTAAAGAAGATATACATTATCACTTCCTAATAAAGCTCATGCATATCCTAACTAATTATAAAATACGCGGAATATCTATATCCGCAGAAACAAACTACGCGGTTTCTCTACTTCCGCATAATCTCTTCTTCAGCAGAATCCTTGCACTTCAGCAGATTCTTCAGCAGAATTCTTACTTAGTAGAATTCCCAACATTTGTGTAAGCTACAAACAAGGAACACACAAGTCCATAACCATTACACAAACAAACCAAGCGCGACCATAACAAAATGTTCCGAAACTAGCATAACCCCTGTTCCGAGTCCCGTGCAAAGCAACTTTTGTTAGTATACTTTCATCAGAAGACATGGTGCATCGTGTCATGAAGAATTACAAAATTAGGCTCCAAAACAAACCCAAATCTCAGTCTCCAATTAACAGTCCAGTTTTGGGTCCAAACAGGTAATATGCAGTTAAGTTTATATCCTAACAGGTTCTCTGTTGGTTCAATCTGAAGTGGTTTTGTACTGCCGCGCAGCCCTGACTGACAACTAAGAGTCGAAAGCAAAATAAGAGATTTTATTCTACAGATCCTCAAAAAAAATAAAAAATAAAATAAAATAAATAAAATAAAAAATTATGAATGTTTTTTTCACAATTTCAATAAATTATGTTAGTAACATTTCTCAACAACAACAATAGTACAATACCCAATCCCGGGGGCGCAGGGTATAAGGTTTCACAACATTTCTATGTTCTATATTTTGGCAGTGTGGGAAGGTATTACAACATTTTACATTTATAAATTATATTGCTAAAAGCATGTACCATTCTCTAGAGGTGATCATGTATAACGACAACGGCTTGGCTAGAGAGGAAGTCTTTCAACCGGCTTCATGGACATGATGCACAACGAGTGGGGAAGAAAAAATATACAGCTAGAAAAACAATGACACCAAGATCCGCTTCTTCACCAACTGCCGGTCTTCAAGGATTCACCAAGTATATTTGACTCACGCACCATAAAGAGTATGTGCTAGCAATTGCTATCAAAAGCTTAGCAGAGTTGATTAATTGTTTTCTGATATATTTTTCTGGCTTTACCCTACAGTACATGTATATTAAGAAAATAAGTTGATGTATAGACGGAAAACATGTATTTTATCTACATTCGAAACTATAATTAGTACCTATTGATGTGAATGAAACCAATGATCAAGCAAGTACATAAAAACCCGATTACAACAACAGCATCTGGATTGACAGGAGCACGGCCTTCCCACCAACACATTCATAAAGCTTTTGTTTCATACTTTAAAAGCCTAAAATAGTGTAACGATATTGGTTATTAGTGTCCCGCAGTCACTAGTCTTGCAAATCAACTTGATCCGCTCATAGGCCGAAAAAAGAGAGCTTATGAGCTTTTCGAACTTTACATAAGCTCATAAGCCCGGTAAATAAGCTATAACACAAACATCCCTGAAAGGTAGAACTTCCGAATAAATGACTCCACGAGCAACCAAGAACATCCCTCGTGCATAAATATGTGAAACACTACAGTCTACACAAACTAGAGATATTGATATTATGTGAAATCCTACCAAATTAGGAACACGTGCCACCACAAACCGAACTAGTTACCTTCTACCCAATATTATAAAGCAGTTCGTGTATGTAATGTAAGATTTCCATAGAACCAAGATAAGCATCACAGAAGATAATATTGGCATCAGGGAGTTCTTTATTAAGCTTGTGAATAGTATATCTCATTTCAAAATTGAATTCCATTATCATATTGTTTATTGTCTTGACACATTCACCTTTATTGCTGTTATATTGCCACAAATATTAAGGTGCACAACCTATTGGCGCCAATCCCATCGCCACCACTCGCCTAACCTTCGCATTGTACAAATTCTGCAAAAAAGAAAATTCATATTATTAAACAAATCTATCATAAATAAAAGAACACATTCATTAAAGAAAATGTGTTGTAACCTTGATCTTCTGTTTCATTGTCCGAGCTAAAAACTTTGTAAATTTCCATGAAACATACTTTGATTGAACACTCGACACATCAGGAAGATAGTAATGTATATAATCGTTTGTCCCAATTGAGATGTAGAAAACTGTAGGATCGTTATTTTTATTGTGTTGATGATTCGGGTGGTCTTGGATGATCAAAATAAATATTTGCCATAGTTAGAGAGTTAGTAGAGAGAGAGAGGGTGTTCTTGCTAGAGGTTTACACAAAAGTATGGAATATTAGATTGAAAGCACCACCCCTTCCATGGATGGAAGGGGTATTTATACTTACAGACACAACGACCTCCTATCGGCCTGTGGATCAGGGATACAGTGGGTAAAGACCCGTCCTTCCTCCACGGTGTTGCACTAAGCTATACTACGCTACAAACTAATAAATAAACTACTAAATAACGTGACTAATGACAAGTCTACGAGCTAAATTAAGCTAGATAACATTTGGGGTGACCGACTCTTCACTATGGAATTTTCTAATTCCTAACAATCTCCCCCTAAGGGAGGTCACCCCATGTTTTACATTTTGCATCCTAGCATACTAATTTAACTTCAGTCTTGAGCTCGTAGACTTGAATTCTTCATTTCCGCAATCTTTGTGCTTTAGCAGCGATTCTTCAAAGTCCGCATAGATTTGTACTTTTAGTGGAGGTCTTTGGTCTGATCCACATCTTTGATGATCTTCGAGCTTTCATTGAGATCATCAGCCACAGTAAATCTCTGGATCACCCTTTATTGTGTTGCCATCATGTGAAGTTGTGACTTTCGGACCGACATGCTCACACTTTTGAATCATGACATCTTTCCATCAGAGTAGCGGAAGCCTTACTGGTTCTTGATATTTGCAGCAGCGAAGCAGAAGCATAGTATAAAAATATCAGAACCAGGTTATGTAGATATGCACCAGTCATGATTTCTTCAATTAAGTGTGGATGCTGTGAGCATGCGGCTTTGGATTGACTCTTCAATTCTGATCAGCTGCAATCGTCAGGGTGTACCTGCATATGACAGTTAGCAATAAAGCGCACGAAAGTGTCTTTGATCACTTTCGTTGAATTGAGGTACACGGCCCATGGTTCCCCGTTGATCAGTACAAGTACTGCCTGTGATCAGGTAGGATTCCTAAGAATATCCTTGACAGGGTTTCGCAGCTGTTCTAGCTGTTCTCAAACCGGAACGTCTCAAAGAAGACAACACGGAGTGAGTGAACCAGCGAATTGAGATTCACTGATTGATGAAAAATGATTTGAAAAATAATCGCGTATTGCTTGACGAAAGAGTTTTGCAATACGACGAAGGTTTTATGAGAAAGATCAATTTTCAATCAAAATACTTTTTGTATTAGAGAATGAGTACTCATTCGACGTGCTAGGGAAAAGAAGAGATTCGCACATCGAACGGTTTTTCTAAAAGTATTTTTCAATCAGAGATACTTTTTGAATTTGAAATGAATACACATTTGACGTGCAAGAGAAAAGAAGGTTTGCACATCGAATGGTTTTTCCAAAAGTATTCGTCAATTCCATTCCTGGACCAAGGTTGATTCAAGATTGAATCTCCCCATCGTTTCTATCCAATTGGCACAAGCTTGATCTTACGAGAAGATCTCACATGTCACCCACCAAGAGCTTGTTTGATGTTGGCTCTAGAAGGATTTCCATCTTCATCGTGAATACTTTTACATACCACTCAGATGTTCTGGCAATACCACAAGGATAATGCGTAGGACTCTTAATATATACTTACTTTCCACGTTGTGTGAAACAGCAAGTCTTCAAGAATTTAGTGTCCTAACGAGATATTGTGGATGATCTCTTGGCTCTAGACTCAATCGTGCATATTTGGTTCCTGTGTCGGAGACTAGGGAGAGGGTCTCCTACTTCAATATCAACCATCTCTAAGAGAAAGTCGATAGATTATGTCGGTTCCCCGTGAGAATGAAACAAGCCCTTTTAAGAGGAACTTGAGTAGCTTGGGAAGTTTAGTGCAGTGCGTCACTGGGTCCATGACGTCTTGTCTTCAATACCAGTGTTACCTTAGTAAACACTTAGTAGCATATGTATTGAACCCGGTGTCTGCCCTAAGGTTGAATTGATGGAGGGCTATTTCTTTTCACCCTTTTTCACATTCAGTTCTTTTTCATTCTTCAACCCCTTCAGTGCTTACCGAGACTTCATAACTAGAACCTTGTTGGGTTTATTCCAGTTCTAGCTCTGCCTCAGTCCGCACTCTTCCCATATTCTCATATTTCTCCTTTTTTCAATATTCCTAAGGACTCTACACTATCTAGTGGATTGTCCCTGGGAAGATCCCTCCGGTTCTGGCTGGATCGTGGGAACAAATACCTAACCTAACCTAACCATCCTTATAACACCATGCATAAAGTAAGTTGGTCGGTCTTTTGGTACAGTTCATTCTTCCTTAAGACCAATTGAAAAATCATTTGGAAAAACAATCAAGGTACTTGTGATACGAGATCAAAGCATTTTGTACCTTAATAGTTTTGATCATTTAGAAAACCTCCCCCTCAACATGTGCGTATGATTTAGAAATTGTTTAGCACAAGGAGGCAAGAGGACTTTGAAATATTTTCTTTGATCACTATTTTCATACGAAAAAGCCATTTGATTTTCTTGGTAAAATTCTCCCCCTCAATATGTGCATAGGATATTTGAAATCATTTTATCACATAGAGGCAAGAGTTCATTTGAAGCACATCCACGATTACAAAATCCATTAAGAAAACCATTTGAAAACTCAATCAAGGTACTTTATAAGTCTCTTTTAAAAAATTTTGTAACTCGATAGTTATGCTCCCCCTCAATATGTGGTTCGAGATTCAAAAACGTTTAGCACATATGAGAGAGCATCCTGCACAATTAAATCAAAACGATCACCTTTTATCAAATTTCATTATTAAATCACAAATTCTCCCCCGATAAAAAATATCAAACCCTTTGAGATTTTGGATCCCAAGTGATTTAATTAGGTTTAGAAAACTTGGGAGAAAATGTGGCCTTGTTTAAATACTCATCTGGTTTTTGGATAAATCCTCCTCCTCAACATGTGCATTGTATATTTGAAATCGTTTGGCACATGGAGGCAGGAGTGCCTATAAAGGACTAAAACCGATTCCATTAAAACAGATTTGAGATTTAAATCACGATCTCTACCCCGATCAGAAATATCAAACCATTTGAGATTTGTGATCCCAACTGGTTTAAATCATTTAGAAAAATTTGGGGAAAGACGTGGCAAGATTCAATTTCGAAAGATGACAGATAAGGACCATTTTAAGACATTAAAGATTGTTAGTGTCAGGTATGATAGTTTTTAAGAGATTTTTTAAGCAAAACAAAACAATTTCACAATCAAACAAGAACAGAAAAAATTTCATTTTGAAAGACCTTGATTCTAAAGAAAAAATCATACCATGACATAACATTAAATCTTTAGATCACCACCTTTTAACGTACAAACCGGAACTTTTATGAAGAAATATTGTTTGAAAATATTATATTTTAAATCACTCTCCCCCTCAATCGATGACCGAAGTCGATAATTGAGTGACATAGGTTTTGATAAAAAGAAGTCCGGTGATTTTCAAAATTTAGTCCAATTTATTTTCAAAAACAATATTTTCCATTTTCAAAACAATATTATCAAAATTGTTTAAAAATGGTATCATTCACTACTTTTCCTGCACAAGATACGTTAGGTGGTTGAGCTGCTTCTGTTGATGTTGCTGTAGGGCTTGGAAGAAAACCGTCTGCAGATGCAGTGAGACTTCTTACGTTGCATTTTAATGCCAACCGAGGTCAAATTAAGCTCTGTTTCTTCATTTGCTGATGAAGAAAACCATCTGCTGATGCAGTGAGACCTCTTACGTTGCATTTATGCCAACTCTCCATAGAAGTCCAATTAAGCTTCGTTTCTTCATTTGTCAACCCAAGATATAGTTACCCTTTCCTTGCGGCATCCAATCATCTTCAATTGTGGGATCCGGATTGGGAACATTCTTATATACCAATATACCTGCATACGTTAGTGAACACACATACATATATATGGTGGTCGACATCACCCAAACAGCAATCGACTAATTCAAGTCAATTCAACATATCAATCAGTTCATATAAGGTATGGAAATAATGTGATCATCAAACTATAATCATCTAAACCTAACAATCACATCCTAGAAACCTAGTCCTTCAACATAGGCAATCGTATATTATAATTAAGCACGTAGGATAATTAAGAAAGTCCGTTAGATGATGTAAATTTGAATAACATTATCCCCTCAATCAATGACTCATTTTCTAAAAAGTTTTAAAAGCGCTGAAATCATTGATTGAGTTTTTGCAATTTTATGAAAACTTGATTCTGATTTATTTTCAAGCAACTCATTTACCACCATTTTAGAGAACAGCAAATATTTTTCTGAAGAATTTTAGACGGAAAAACATTTGTGTAGGAACAGCAGTCCTTCGACATACTTTCCTCAAATTTGTTTTTAGGATAAGTGCACAAAATATTTGAAAAATTGGTTTAGCGCAGCACTTTCCTTTCTTTTGAAGAGCGGGTTGCTATCTATAATAATAGCAAACCATAGTTTAAGCACGGGTTACAGTCTGAAGTAACTGCAAGCCATTATTTGAAGCCCGGGTTACAGTCTGAAATAACTGTAAGCCATAGTTTAAGACATGTTTAGAAAATAATATTTACACCTCCTACTCGAACTTCATCTAAAGTCCCGTGCCATTATTGAATGACATTTCTAAGACCGTAGATGTTATCGATACCAGAAGACATGTCAAGAGAAAACAATATTTTTGGTATTTTTCAAATTTTCTGATTTTTATGGGTTTTTGTAGGTTTTATATTTTTCTATTTTCTTTTTTTCTTGGTTTTATATTTTTCTATTTTGTTTTGATGGTTTTATATTTTTGTATTTTGGCTTTTTATAAATATATACAAAGATAGAGTAGATGATATAATATAAGAAGATGATGATACGAGTACCGAGATAAGGATATCGAGCAGCCCCGTTGTAGAAGATAGAAGTCATCATCTCTTAAACATTCACCACCAAAGCTTCCAAGACTCTTGAATCGAAGAGAGAAATTGAGCCACTTGAAAGTGAGACTTTGGCAGCTTCCCCCCAAACCGAAAATCCTTTAGCTGAGTAGATTCAAAGCTTTCTTTCAAGCTTGCCTTAGCCAGGTGCACATAGAAGCACACCATTATCATAAATCCCGCTGCTCCATTTAAGAACGATAATCGGGGTTCTCCGTTCGGGGTTATATCATCCAATATAAGAACAGCACCGTATCATCCCACACATAAAACAATCTTCTCATATTTCTTTTCAACTGACGTCTGAAGTGATCCGTACCAAAAAGTTGTCAAGAGACCACTTCCCCCAAGTAGAAGAATTGATGCAGTCAATCTCTTAGACTAGAGCTCACGAACCCGAATACACAAATCCGAAGACAAAGAAACTTATACCATCGAAGTAGCAGATTAAGTCCAATAGCCAAAGAATAACCCCGATGTATACTTTTCTCTCCCCCTGAAGAAAGTGTATGAAGCTCAAGAACCCGAAGTACCCGAATGCCCAAAGAGAGAATAACCGATAACATTGAAGAAGCAGGCCGAATCACTGATTATCTCTGCGGGTGACAATCTCTGCGGATGTCAAAACCGGAATAAGTGATTATATCTCTGAATCACTGATTAAGCCCTCAAGTAAAACAGCTGAGCATCCCTAATGTACACAATCTCTCTCTCCTGATGATTGTGATAACATCAAAATCATCACACACTTGTGTACCTCTTTCATCTTCAGAAACTAACTCTTCCATCTCTTCCCCCACATAGTTGGAATAAGAACACTAAATGCCTTGATGAGTAAAACCTTGAGTTTCTCTGCGGTCATGACATTTGTTTTCCCGGGATATCTTCAATCACTTTGAAGAGTTAAGTTCATCAAGTTTACTCGCCATGAGTCAAACCTTGAGTTTCTCTGCGGTAATAACATTTGTCTTCCCGGGATATCTTCAATTACTTAGAAGTATTAAGTTCATCAAGTTTACTCGCGTTTAGATGCTTGTCTCCTTCCCCCTTGCTGGTTTTGATACTTCAGAATCAGCAACATCTTATTAGCCCAAATACTTGAAATCTTAAGAGAAGAACACTTGTAATCTTGTGGGAATCAACTTGCTGAAGTAGAATGTGAGCAAGTCTAATTGGGGATTAAATATGACATTTCACTCTCTCCCAATTATTGCTCTCCCCTAAACCGACAATCTTTATGATGAGTGCCCGAAATAAGAAGAAGTCTTTAGATCGTTAAATGCAATTCGTCTTTGGTCTTCTAACATATAGCAAGAAATGTAGAACAGACTGTAGACTCGACCTTCTTCAAGATTGTCCAGTTGGGGAATAGATAATTAACATCTTCAACTCACACCAAAAAGCATCCCACCAAAAAGCATCCCAATTAACTTACATCTTGCAAATCCCCTTAACTAAAATCCCTCCCAATCAAACAAGAACAGAAAGATGTTCATCAAGGAAATCAGCAATCAGGCCGCAACGAACACACAAGATGGTAACACCAAACTATCAATCACATCAAACAAGAACAGAGAGATTGTTCGGAATCATCATGTTGATGTATACGTGAAGCATTAACCGGAAGCACTTTGTCGATAAACTCATCAATCCGAGTGAAGATGTCAACCAACGGCTCTTAGAAGAGAAAAACTCCATGTGAAGATAACCCGATAAGAAGAGGCTCGGTTCTTACACGAGTTTAGAGCCGTATGACCATTTATATTCTCAAATATCAATCAACAATGCAAAAAATTCACACTTCTTCTCCCCCTCAAGAATTGCATACGGAGATGCCATTCTTGACTAAATAAGTGAAAATCATTCGAATGTTCTATTCACACTTCTCTCCCGCAAAATCAGCACATGATGTCGCCATCTTCATTATAATCGAGCAAGTGGAATGAGAAAACAATCAGTGGTAGCCCAGTTCACTTGATGACTGGAGCGCATGGAAAAAGTATGAAGCATGTTGATGAGAATGGTCATAATTAGAAGATTTCTCTTCTTCAGAAGATAAAGTGAACTGACACGTACACTTTTCTTTTCTTTAGAGTACGAGGCATGAACTGTTGTGTTCATACGTCATAAGAAGATTTCTCTTCTTTCGAAGATAATGCGCACTGAAACGTACACATTTCTTTTCTTTGGAGTACGAGGCCTGAATTGATGTGAACAGACGTCATAATCTCTCTCTTTTCTGCTCTCTTAGCAAAACATGTAATCATCCCCATTATCATTCAGTAGGCTCTTTGTAGTGACAGCTGATGGAGAAAACCCGATATAATGAATTTGACCCTGAAGTAAACTACCCCAAACTCGTGACTTAAACTTGCACATGTGTAACAAAGAGCGGTGCCGAGAATTCATGCTCCATTGAATCTCTTAAGTACTCTATACTCTTCAACCAACCAACCATCAAGTAATAGACGTACTTTACCTCTTGAAAATCCACAATTGAATGTGACACTGAGCACTACAACGTAACTCCTTAAAGTGATAGTTATTTTGAGATGATAAGAGCCCAATTCCCCCAAGTGGTAAAAGAAAAGGTAAAAGTCACCCAACAACAACTAGATTTCCAAGTCTTCGCTTTTGATAATAAGCTTGAACAAGGATCATGAAGAATCTTCATCCATCCATCCCCTGATATCTTCAGATACTAAGTACACTCGCCCGTGATAATTCACTTCAACCTCAAATAAATAATAGTGAATTAACTTCGTTGTCACATCTTCTAATTAAAAGCTCAATTCTAGCCTCCTTTGACGTTTAAAGTGAACTATGATAATGGTTTTCATCCCGACCATGGTTAAAAGCACATAACCCCGCAAAACCATGTAATAACCAAACTGCCATGAAGACAACCCAAACACACACCCAATTCATGAAGTACACCCTTTTATCCCTTCTTCGAAGCAGAGACAGTAGCACCATCATCAAATGAGATCCCGAAATACCCTTTCCTTTCTCCAGGATGGTTCCATCATTACTGGATTTTACAATTCTATGGTTTAAACCGAGAAATAGTTTCTTTCGCGGGATTTTACAAAACCAAGAATAAATCGCAAGATAGATCCGGAAATGCTCATTACTTTTACCAGGATGTTTCCATTGTCACGGGATTTTACAAGTCTATGATTTAAACCGAGAAATAGTTTCTTTCGCGGGATTTTACAAAATCAAGACAAAACCGTAAACAATGTCAGCTTGAATGTGTTATAACAACTTTGGTTTCGGTGAATATCTGTTTTAGGGGAACATGCAGTGGTTCATCAACCAATCATTATCCAACATCAACAATATCATCAACCATCTAATAAACACTCTGGTAAACACATCATTCTCAAATTCTGTCGGCAATTGCTGTGACCATATGGAGATGTAAACCCGATATCCCAAACTTGATCATGAAGTGAAATTCCCCAGATTTGTTTCTTAAACTTGTACTAATCCTTGTGAAGAAGAAACGGTGTACCCAATGTACAAAACCTCTTGACGTATCCTCAACTGCGTGAGACACCGAAGTGATAGTTACGTTGTGGGTTCAGCGAGAAAGAATCACAACCGTAACTAAATACCCAAGTCTTTATCACACTCTATAAATGCCCAAGCAAGTCATCTTCGCGGAAGGGTAGAAAGAAAGAAGACGAAATAAGAAAACGCGCCCGGAAACGCTCACTTCAAATTCAAATAAGAAAACCGTCCAAACAACCCCGTAGTCAACATTTTGCAATAACAATTAAAGCCGTGACATAATGTTCTCCGTGAAAATGTATACACCAAAATACCAAACCTCATAACATTATGAATCTCATCATTACACCAAATCTCATCATCCAATCTCATTATCACAAATCATATCGTCAAATTTAATACCACAATAAATTTCATTAAATTCAAATCTCATATGATTGATCCAATTTAGAGAATCTTCTTGTTAACACATGACTCATTTCAAACTTCTCCAAGTCTATTCCAAATTAAACACTCACCGAGAAGAAAATTGATCCAACAAAATGATCCAAGTACACTTTATCACAAAATACCACTCAAATCCGATCTAGAAATAAATTTCCCAAGCATATTCATGGTCTAACATTTAAGTAACTTAAGTATACTTGATTGAATTTACGAGACTCATTATTCAGTCTAATCCACGAGACTCTCTCCCAATCCAAATTTCATACACGTCTGGCCTAGCACACGAGATACATATCAACAGTTCATTAGACAGTCCATGATAAAATTCATACCCGATTCCTATAATCATTCAATACTACATAAACGTATGACAGTCCATGTCTTGATCAAAGCCCAATTTCACTTAACAAATCTAGCATGAGAATCATGATCAGCCCACACGCAAGCCCATTAAATAAACGAAGTAGCTTGGCCTATCACAAAGATATACACGAGCCGTTCTCAGCTTAATCTAATCCCACGAGTATATAACACTAAGTCTCTTATACATAACCCTAATATCCTTATCAAATCCTAATCTCACTACACAAACTGCTCCGCCCCCTCCTTTCCAGATCAACACACAAACCCTAATCACACACTTAAGCGCCTCCAATAATAATAACAGATCTGGGAATACTTCCATTACCAAAATCCATCTTAGAAATCAAGAACCAGTCTTTCTTACTCAATCAATTCCATCAAAACTAATCAACATAAGACCCAATCATCTCAATCCTTAAAACAGATTCATTACTTTGATGTTCAAATTAACCTCGCTACAAGGAAGGCTCGAGGTTTATAGACACGAGTGATATTTATTCGCCACAGGGATGGCTCGGCTTAGAGACAGCCACAAACTCATACCAAGAAAAGGTAGGTTTAAACTTTATGTTTATGTCTCCATTTTCAGTTTTCAACGAATCAAAGGAGAGATATAACATAATTGTTATAGTCTTTTCCTTAATTTCGAAAATTAAACACATGAGGCTAAGCTTCTTAAAGATCATAAAGAATCAGTGAAGAACTAATTTCGTGTTGAGGGCCTTCAATGGTCTTGAAATAAATATCACCATACACGAATAAATCTGAGATTTTTATGTGTTTTCATATTGTTCATTGAGTCTAGTTGAAGGGTAGAATGAGATGGAGGATTTGTTTGTTTTGGTTTTGGATTTGTTGTTTCGAATCTGATAATACTGTTACTGTTCATCTCATTTTATAACAAAAGCTTGGACTGATGATGGTTAAGCTGAAGTCGAGTTTTAGTTTTGGTATTTGGTATATTGTTGTGGTCGTGTGGTCAATGTCTTTAACATCTTCTTCATCCTTTCTGTCCAAAACAAGTCGCTAACCTTGTTAAAGTTTGACTCAAAAGTCAAAGCAGTACAAGTCGCTACCTTTTACCTTAAGCAAGTCGCTAGCTACATATCAAGTCGCTAGATACGAGTCAAGTCGCTAGATACGAGTCAAGTCGCTAGCTACATGTCAAGTCGCTAGCTACGAGTCAAGTCGCTAGCTACGAGTCAAGTCGCTAGATACGAGTCAAGTCGCTAGCAGTAGTTGACTCAATAGTCAACATGCTTTGAAAACAATGTATCTGGACATCTTATAATGACAACTCGCTAGCAAGAATTTCAAGTCATTTTCCGACCACCTTCATGATAAACCCAGAAAAACTTGACAAACTTCACAAATGACCCATTTTGACAGTTAAGAATCTGATCAGATAAAACAGTTATCTCGAAATAGACTTAAAAGGACTGTTTCGACAAGAAGAAAACTGTTATCTTAGTTAAAAACTGTTATCAGATATATTGATGAACCACATGGACCAAAAGACAGGATAAGAACCACACAAATACCAAACGGTATGAAACATGATGCAAACCAATTTTATTTCGACCAACAAAATACAAAACTGTTTGAAACATGATTTAAACCACAAACACAAATAACCAGGTACAAACCACACAAATCAAGCACAACACAAAAACCTTGGCTCTTGATACCAATTGTAGGATCGTTATTTTTATTGTGTTGATGATTCGGGTGGTCTTGGATGATCAAAATACATGTTTGCCATAGTTAGAGAGTTAGTAGAGAGAGAGAGGGTGTTCTTGCTAGAGGTTTACACAAAAGTATGGAATATTAGATTGAAAGCACCACCTCTTCCATGGATGGAAGGGGTATTTATACTTACAGACACAACGACCTCCTATCGGCCTGTGGATCAGGGATACAGTGGGTAAAGACCCGTCCTTCCTCCACGGTGTTGCACTAAGCTATACTACGCTACAAACTAATAAATAAACTACTAAATAACGTGACTAACGACAAGTCTACGAGCTAAATTAAGCTAGATAACATTTGGGGTGACCGACTCTTCACTATGGAATTTTCTAATTCCTAACAAAAACCGAGTCTAAAATGAGATTTGTTGCTTCAATTTCGCCCATTGTTAGTGTAAATCTTTGAAATGTATCCATAACTTGCTGAATTTGCTGAGTGAATGATATGTGTTGACCTGCACATGTTATTACATATTATAAACTTGGTTCAACACAAGGACTATCATATATGACTCACATTCTAATTAGATTCATGGCTTCGAGGTGTACCAGTTCTGATCCGCTTGAGAAGATAATTCCAGCGCCAGCAGAGGCGTAATTCAACCCGTGTTTCATATCTTCAGTTGACCCACTTTGACCAAGATAGCTTGGAATACACGGAAGTTTAAGATGCAATGCTGATGGAAAATATAAAGATAATTAGTCCAGACAAATGAAAAAGTTTGACAACTTAGACTTAATCTTTGCAAGCAACTTAACCTGGGAACGAACCGTAACCTTAGCATCAAAGAATCCGCTTAAGTTTGCCATTTGGGGCTTTAATTGACTAATTAATTAGGGTTTGAGTTAGGGTTTCAGTTAGGGTTCGAGTATATTAAAGGTTTAGCATTTTGATTTCACTCTTTGATTTGGGTTTAATTTTTAAGTAGGTGTGTTTTGGGGTAGTAGAGTGTTGGGGTTTGTGTTTGTGTGTGTGTAAATATTTTAAAAAGTAAAAATTGTAATTTTGAAAAGTTATGTAAAAAGGTACAAAAGTATAAAGTAAAATAAGTCGCTAACATTATTTTGCTTAAGTTGCTTAGCATTGTGAAGGCGCTAAAAGTACAAAATAATATTTTAGGAAGTTTGACTTTTTTTTAAAAAATGACAAAAAATAATTTCGCTAGAATCTTAAAAAGTCGCTCAGTCTAGGTCGCTTTAAAAGTATAGCTGGTAAAAGTAAAAAAACAATCATTGGGTTCACAAAGGTCGAGGGACACTTGGCACTCTGAGTTTAAAAGTAGAAAAGTCGCAAGTCTCAAAGTCTATTTTGAAAAATACCGCAACTTCATGTCTAGAAAGTGTTGACGCCCCAAGCGAAAAGTGCAAATGCATAATTGCCCCTTCTTAATATTGATTGAGCATATCATATTCGTGAGAATGATTGAAATGGAATATTTGTTTTATGTAACGTCATTGTAAATAAGGCTTCATGAGCATAGCCATTGGTTACATGGAAGATAATCATTTTGCTATGATTTCGTCTTCATCGATTAAGAGACAAACAATTTTTGTCACCTGTTTTATTTTCAACTTCCCTCATAGGCTTAGTCCTAATCCTCCTCCGTTATCAATCATCTTCACCATGTGACTTGTTTCAAAGTGAGAAAAGTGCATATATGATAAAGCCTTGTCATATAAATAACTTTTACTACACAAACCCACAAAAGTAAAAAGACACGCATACAACTAAGAAATGTTCAGCAACTCCATTCTAAAAAGATGATATTAACACTGTACTTGAGTATAAAAAGGAAAGAAGAGAAATGGAGAGGAAAAAAAAAAGAGAAACAAAGAGGAGAGTGTTAATACAAATAAGCCGTAAAAACTTTTATTTATATTTTACGATCTTCTAATGTTTTGTCGATAACAAACGTAAAATCATTTTAAATAAACAAATAAAATACGTAAATGGTTTGGGCCAATAGTTTTCTAACACACTTACGTTTTCACATAAAATACTAAAACAAGTATAAGTGATTTTATGATTTAAATACATATGTACAACAACTAGTGTTTACATATTTGGCAAATATATACATAACTAGTATTTATTATAATGGGTAAAAACTACAACCCATGGAGCATATCCATAACTCATGGTATTGACCCATATCCATTTGACTAGATGCATTGCACCTATTAGATACATTGTATCTAAGGAAATACCCATAGACCAACCCATGACCCATGACCCATGACCCATAACCAAAAAACCCATGGGCAAAAGGGAGCGTCCCACGGATCCCAGTTAATACGCTGGACGGATCCCTCAAGGGAGGGATCCATGGGATCCGGGGAACAGTAACTAGTTTTCTTCTATAATTAGTGAGCCATTTCTATTAGATGATAAGTAGGCCCAAGCCTGAGTTCAGTAGCCTTCAAATTCACGCTGAAATTAACATCTACTGAAGAAGGTGACATTGTGCAACTGCCCACGGAAGAACATTCTGATAATCCCATGTAATTGCGCTCCATAAGATCATACACACAATCTGTAGAAAGTGATGAAGAAGTCAAGAAGTTGACTGTGCTTTGACTTTCCTCTTCTCTCACGCCATCACGTGGTGGATGCATTGTGATCAATTATTAAAAACCGTATCTTTTCACCTAACAAAGCTTTTTCGAGAAGTGGGTATGCAGTAAACGGAGATACGACAGTGCTGGTGGTTGCGGTTGTACGTGTAGTTCAGATTCAGAGTGCGAGTGGTGTAACAAATTAAGGGTACTTCATTGTGTGGGGAGAAAGGAAGAAGGTGACTTTTGTTGGTGTCGAATCCAGGGTATCAATTCCCGAGACGACTTTTGTTGGTGTCGAATCTAGGGTATCAATTCCCGAGACTACTTTTGTTGGTGTCGAATCTAGGGTTCTTATTCCCGAGACGACTTTTGTTGGTGTCGAATCTAGGGTTCTTATTCCTGAGACGACTGTTTGGGATACTTTGAGTTATCCCGTTTTATTTTGGTTATTGTTTTATTTTGGTTATTGTTTTATTTTGCTTTATTAGTTTACTACTACAGTTCGAGCTTTCGCGATTTCACCGCTCAAACTGCGGAGGAGTATTAGATGATAAGTAGGCCCAAGCCCGTTTGTGGGTTTAGGGTTTCTAGGGTTGCCTCTCTATATATTGTGTCTCAATAAAAGTTATAACCTACGGGTTTTATCCAATCTAACAATTTCTTCCTTTTGGGTTGTCATTCCCACACATACTTTCCCCAAGTATTGTAACTCTCTAACCACTGATCCTAAGGGATCTTTCTATGTAGTTTGTCTTTTGTTTTTGTGTGATTCTCTAGGTTCCTCTTAAAGGCGAGATCACCACTTCTTGAAGTCGAGCAAGCTCAAGTCCATGAATTGCCATGCTTTGTCATCATCAAGACTACTAAGGTTCTCTTGTTGATACTTCTTTCTTCCTCCATAAAAGTGTTGTGTCCAAGGCATTAGTGGAGGATGCCGAAAGAGTCAAGACGCAAGCACTAGTGAAAGGTGCTTAACATCCGTGTCAAAAGCATTAGTGAAGAATGCTAAAGGAGTCAAGACGAAGGCATTAGTGAAAGGTGCCAAGCGTTCGTGTCAAGGGCATTAGTGAAAGATGCCTAGGAGTCAAATCAAGTGGCATTAGTGAAGGATGCCAAGGTCGTATAATCGATGAGGTGCATCGTTATACAAATAGTGATAGTTTGTTTCCAAGGATGTTGAAATCCTTGATGGTGTTGTAATAAGGAGTGGGTCTCCTTTGGGATTAGGTGTTGTGTAGTGTTGGGTAGTAGTTCCTCCATTGTAATAGAACTCGGTACTTAGCCTAGTAACGGACAAAGGATAGGCAACGTTGTGGTAGGTGTTGCTCACCTTGCTGAAAGAACCCGGTGGTTACCCTAGTACCGGAAAAAGACTAGGCGACGTTGTGAAGGCTTCTCCGCCATAAGGAGTTGGTGTCGTGTAGTGATTACGAACTCTCGAGTAGGTGACTCGGGGAGTGGAGTAGGGCAAGGAAGGTGTCCTTGTAGCCGAACCACTATAAATACTCGTGTCGTGGTTATGTGCTTCTTACTCTAATCTTTCATTACATTTTTATGTATCTATCTATCAATGTCCAACATACACATCTAAATAGATTGACATAAGTCGATCTAAATATTTTAAAACAAAGTTTTAATTGGTAAAACTATTCAACCCCCCCTTCTAGTTTTCCACAATCGGCATCAGAGCTTCGTTACCAAGTTTCTTAGAGTATGATGTACCTTAAAAACTTGATACGATCCGTGTATGTTTGAAAACTACAAAGAAAGAAAATCTTTTAAAACATTTTTCTTTTCTTTTTCATGTTGGATATTGATAGATTATTCTACCATATTCTTTTCAAGAAATCTTCATGCTAGGATCTCTCTAAAACCTTCATTTCTATTCAAAGAATAATGAAGTCAACTTTCAAGAAAGAATCTAAAAGTAATCACAACCTACTTATTCTAAGTACAACGGATTACTTTAAGAGCTCATGAAGTATTTTTGGTTTTATGTCTTCACAAACCAAAATCAAGAGCATAGAGGTATGTTTATTCTTCATTAGCTAGCTTATATCTACATGAATATGTTAATATTTTTTTTTAAATGCTAGTCTTTCAAAAAGTCTCCTTTCGCCACTTTCCCGACTTACTCATCATCGGGAATAGTATTCCTTTTGATCTCGTCAAACTAACGTCGTCGTCACAAATGGATTCTCGATAATTAATCAAATCCCGTTGACCAAACATTATTTATTTTATTCTTTTTCCCAAAACAATTTTTGTTCCACAAGCTATCTTATAACTTATAACAAAAATATTTCCAAACACTCCTTTTCTGTCTACAGTAGCCGGATCCCTCTAGTTGTACTAGCCGGATCCCTTATACAAGGGATCCGGGGGAACCGTGGGACAGAAAACAGCTATACGCTTTTCAAAACCAAACCTGCTCATTTTCCCTCTCCCCACAAAACACAAAAACGATCCAAGAGCTGGTTTCATCCTCATAGGACTCCATATCCTCAAAGTATTCTTCTCTAGAACATCATTGTAAGTAATTACACTAACATGTTCTAATTTTCATCATCCTCATCCTAGGGTTTATGGTTTCTCAATTTTTAATCAATTAATTTAATTAGGTTTTCCAAAATTGATCATCAAAAAGGGCTTTCACAAAACTAAGATTACATTGTGTTCACAACATTGTTAATACAAATCAAAACCATAAACCCATCTCGACAAATTTTGCCTAATTGGAATATTTGTGTTTCTAGGACCAACCATGCCTAAAGCCACTCAACAAGACCATCATGATACTGTCCATTACCTCACCCATTACTATCGAAAAAAAGGATTGTCAAAAACCGACCGCAAAGTCTTCAAAAGACTTGAAAAACGACTTATCCACGAAGGTCGTGTAGTCAAGGAATGTTTCCTTGAAGATATCGATATTCGTCAAGTCTTCTCGGCAATCAACTTTGATTGTCTTCTTGACATTGATGAACAAATTTGTCCGGTTTTCATCTTTGAATTCTACAAAAGCATTAGGATCATTCGAAACATCGATGATAGCATTTCAATCGCTTTCATCATCAATAAACGAAGCTTCACTCTACCTCTCAACACATTCAATCAAATCCTTCGTATTCCTTGTGAAGAAATTTGTATGTTCTCTCAAGATTGGGCAATATCCTTTCAAGCTTTTGCTCTTGATCCCAAACCAATATACCATACTCCTCTTGATGAACCCGAAACCGTTCGAGACACCATCTTCAAAATTAGAGCCGACCAATCCCGTCTCAACCGAAACAAAAAGCTCATTTACCGTGATCCCTTTCAAATGGAACTCTTCGAAATGCACCCCATTTTTAGAAAATGGGAAGAAATTCTTAGGGAAAACGTCATTAGTCTAGTTGATAACAAGGATCATCCAAATGCATGTCTCGTGCAAATGATTTATTACCTCATTCACCAAAAGCCATTTAATCTCGCCTATTACATGGTGACGAGAATGGCCGGGGTATTCAAAGTTGCCAACATGGTACTTCCATATGGTATGCTTCTAACACGACTTTGTAAGTATGTTAGTGCATGATGATCATTTCCTTTCTGATCTCGTCATGGTACCTCTTACCAAACAACCCCCTAAACGGTTCATGGTCAATGGAAGAAAACCTAAAGCTCTCTCGGACTCCTCGAACGGAGAAGAAGAAGAAGAAGAAGAAGAAGAAGCAAATGTCGACCCCGTAGCTAACATCGAATTGGACCCCTTTGATTACTATCAACAACTTCCAACTCTTCCAAACGAGACCGCGGAATTCAAACAATTAAGGGGTATGATTCAAAACCTAGCTCACTACGTCACGAAGTCGGGAAAGAGGAAAAGAAAGGATTGACGAAAGAGACTATAGGACTATGCTTGTTTTTAGATATTTGATGTGTGTATGAATGATTATGTTTTAGCACGCTTGTTTGGGTTATCTTGGATATTTTCATTACCACTATTATCTATGATATGTTTTATGTGATAACATGTTTTTGTTGCTGTTAAATTTAATGGTTACTAGTGCATATAGGCTGGTGCAAATATTGCATTACCTTCTGTGATGGTTCTGATCTGCAGATGCCGGATCCCTAGGATTAGCCTAGACGGATCCCTCCCTTGAGGGAACCGTGGGATCCGTGACAACAGATCAGCAATACAGATTCCCATACATCAAAACAGCTCACTAGATCACTTCACACTAGCTAAACATAAGACCTTAGAACCCAACTAAGTCTTCTTCAAACATGAGAAAGCTTCAAACTCACCCATAGCTTACCTAGGATCTAATTCAAAGTACTTTTGATTTATCAACTCATCAAAACTCACCATATTTCCGCTTCAATACTCACACATTGCTTTTCACATCTCAAAACACTTAGGTGTGTTAGATTGGATAAAACCCGTAGGTTATAACTTTTATTGAGACACAATATATAGAGAGACAACTCTAGAAACCCTAAACCCACAAACGAGCTTGGGCCTACTTATCATCTAATACTCCTCCGCAGTTCGAGTGGCGAAATCGCGAAAGCTCGAACTGTAGTAGTAAACTAATAAAGCAAAATAAAACAATAACCAAAATAAAACGGGATAACTCAAAGTATCCCAAACAGTCGTCTCGGGAATAAGAACCCTAGATTCGACACCAACAAAAGTCGTCTCGGGAATAAGAACCCTAGATTCGACACCAACAAAAGTCGTCTCGGGAATTGATACCCTAGATTCGACACCAACGAAAGTCGTCTCGGGAATTGATACCCTGGATTTGACACCAACAAAAGTCGTCTCGGGAATTGATACCCTGGATTCGACATAAAAAAAAACAAATATAACTTTTTTTTAATTCAACATCACATCACTAAAAACAAAAAATAAATAAAACCTAAAGCACCCCAATCACCACCATGATTCAGAATTATCACCTTGACAGAAGCAATCTTCGATGACTTCAGGCCCATAATTGCCAAAAAAGAATAGCACCCCAATCATGGCCAACAACAAAAACTTTATCTTCACCCATGCATGTTTAGGCCATTGACTTTTACTGCCTTGTGTCTTCCATGCTTTACTTCTGAATAGACACGGGTCGTTAGCTTTTGTGCTTTTGTTACGTAAAAAAATCAGATGGCGACAATTAAAAGATGATTAGTTTTTTTTTTTTTTTATTTTTTTTTTTTTATTTTTTTTTTCAGTGAGATAGAGAGATTTGAGGGGATGATACAAAAGAGGCGGCTCAACGTAGCCACCTAGGTCTGAGGATCAGACCTGCTCTAAAATCATGTTAGATTCGATAAAACCCATAGGTTATAACTTTTATTGAGACACAATATATAGAGAGGCAACCCTAGAAACCCTAAACCCACAAACGGGTTTGGGCCTACTTATCATCTAATAAGGTGAACATATTTATCAATTTTAGGAAATTGTTTCTAGCCATCTTTATCTCAAAACGGGTCAAAAACTAGTTTTTCAATTCTTTTAATTTTTGAGGTTTTTTCAAACTCCATCTCAAGCTTACATCTGATCTCTATGATCATTTATTATAACTTGAAACCATCAAAAATTTTAGTGTCATCCTTGAACACCAATTGGTGGTCATAAAGTCTCATTTTCCTTCCATAAAAGGCAATCATTAGCTATAACACTCATTATCCTTGATCATTCAAGTACACCTTCATTTAAGATACTTAGGAGAACTGAAACACTCAAAATGGTATAGGATTTATACCTTAGAAACATAATTTTTACCCTTTCCTAGCTGCTGAGAGCCGGATCCCTAGAATTAGCCTAGACGGATCCCTCAAAGGAGGGAACCGTGGGATCCGGGTGACAGATTCATGTCAAGTCTAGCTTAAACAATCATTTCAAGCCCATCTTGCTAACTTGAACACTCCACCTCATCTCAATTGAGTCCCTAGATAAGTACAACTCTGAAGTTGACTCTTGTGCATGCTAGTCATCACATTCCTAAGAATCTTAGTGGCTTAAGTCTTGAATGCACTTGCCAAATTCTTCCATTTATAAGTCATCTTGCTAGAATCCCTTAGTCATCAAACACAACATAATTCTCAGCAATTAGAAACATCTTCTTTAGTCATTTCATCATGAGGAAAGCTCCTAGTGCTAACTCATCCACCCAAGAACCACCCAAAAAACTTGCTCGTGTTTTACACGAAATTTCCTCAACCGAATCATCTCCGGTCAAATCAACAAATGCAAGGATTTCTCCTCCACCGACTCAACTAATCAAACCAATCTCCAAGAGAATTGTTCCTACAAAAATATCATCACCAAACTCTACAATTCCTACTAAACCAAACACACCCTTTTCAACCCAATCAACATCATTGGTGCCTAGAGCAATATCATTTACCACCTCACAATCATCTCCACATTCCTACAACTTAGAGGACTTACCCCCTAGGCCATCTCATCCTCCACCATTACCGATACACTCTTCACTAGAGAATATTGTACAACAAAACCAAGGTGTTGAATCAACACTTGCACCAATGTCAATTTCTCCATTTCCCTCTAATGGTCCATTTTGGATTATGAGGAGACATCAAAGTCAACCACCCGACCACATGGAAGTTGACACTTCCCTACCTCCACCATCAACCCTTGTTGAGCCACCACTTAATGTGCCTCCACCAATTCCTCCTTCATTTGAGGATCTTCAACCCACTTCACTTGAACCTCCGCTTCAAGACGCTCAACTTTTACCACCATCCTTTCAAAACCATGACAAGGGTTGCTATAATTGTCAACATGTTGAAAGGTTGATACATGAACTACGTGAAGAGCAACGTATCATGTTTTATCACCTCCTTGAACGTTTCGATGAGGTCAACAAACCTAAACAACCATGAGCCTAAGGATTAAAACGGTGTCCTAGTCTCAAACTTAACTTAGAACGTTTAGGAATCCCACTTCATGTTTGATCATCCTTAAGCATGTGGTTTGTAAGATATTAGTTTTCACATACACATCAAACCATAACACAAAGTGGCGTATGAATGAGGTTCTAGAGAGAGAAAGTTAGAGGTTTAGGGAACTTAGTGAGAGAAAGTGAAAGATATTATTATGAGCTCCAACTCTCTACCTTGGGAGGTAGAGAGTATTTATAGTCTTACATAAATCGCCACACATCGGGCTGTGGATCAGGCATACAGTGGGTAAAGACCCGTCCGTCCTCCACGGTGGTACTAAACTAAATACTACTTAACTTAAAAGAACTACGACTACGAGCTTTCTAACGATTACATATACTTGAGGTGACCGACTCTTTAATACCTGGAATTTCTAATTCCTAACAATCTCCCCCTAAGGGAGGTCACCTCAAACATGTACCAAACTTACATTGAATACAAATTGATATTACACTAACAATTGATCTTGCATTCTTGATGTAGTCCTTTGCTCCTAAGCTCGTAGTCATTGATTCTTCACATTGCATGTTTGGTTACTTCAAGTGGAGGTGTTTTACTGATCCACGTGGTGATAATTTTGAGCCATCTTTTGAGATTATCAGCTATCAAAAATCTCTGACACATCCTTTGTGGTGTTGGTATTATGTGATGTTGTGACTTTAGGACCGACATGCTCACATTCTGGATCATGATATCTTCTCATCAGAGTAGCGGAAGCATTTGTTGAATCATGATATTGGCAGCAGCGTAGCAGAAGCATGGAGTGAAAATATCAGAGTCATTGATGCACTAATCATGATTTCTTTTGAGATGAATGTGTTAAGTGAGCATGCGACTATGGATTGACCGCTTCATTCTGATCAGCTGCAAACGTCGGGTGTACCTGCATACAACAGTTAGCAATAAATCACACGAAAGTGTCTTTGATCACTTTCGTTGAATTGAGGTACACGGCCCACGGTTCCCCGTTGATCAGTACAAGTACTGCCTGTGATCAGGTATAATTCCGAAGAATTTCCTTGACAGGGTTTCGCAGCTGCTCTAGCTGTTCTCAAACCGGAACATCTCAAAGAAGACAACACGGAGTGAGTGAACCAGCGAATTTTAAGTCCACTGATTGATGAAAAGAGATTTGAAAAACAATCGTGTATTGCTCAATAGAAATTGTTTTTGCAATACAACGAAGGTTTTATTGAAAATCAATTATCAATCATAAAAACACCTTTTGGTTTGAAAAATGAGTACACGGTCGATGTGCTAAAGAAAAGAGTTGTTAAGCACAAAGACCGGTTTTTCAAAGGTATCCGTCAATCCATAACCTGAACCAGGATTGATTCAAGAGATTGAATCGCCCCATTGTTTCTGTTCAGTTGTCACATGGTTGATCTATATAATAGATCTCACATGCCACCTACCAGGAGCTTGTGTGATGTTGTCTCCAGAAGGCTTTCCATCTTCATTGTGAATATGTAAACACATCACTCAGATGTTCTGGCAATACCACAAGGATAATGCGTAGGACTCAAAATATAATCTCTCTTTCCACATTGTGTGAAACAGAGAGTCTTCATTGAAAGTGTCCTAATGAGATTTATTGATGATCTCATGGCTCTAGACTCAATTTGTGCATATTTGGATCCTGTGCCGGAGACTAGGGAGAGGGTCTCCTTCTTCAATATCAACAATCTCTAAGAGAAAGTCGATAGATAATGTCGGTTCCCCGTGAGAATGAAACAAGCCCTTTTAAGAGGAACTTGAGTGGTTTGGAAAGTTGAAGTGCAGTGCGTCACTGGGTCCATGACGTCTTGTCTTCAATACCGATGTTACCATCAGTAGCATATGAATTGAACCCGGTATCTGCCCTAAGGTTGAATATATGGAGGGCTATTTGTTTTCACCCTTTTCTCATTCAATTCTTTTTAATTCTTCAACCCCTTCAGTGCTTACCGAGACTTCATAGCAAGAACCTTGTTGGGTTTGTTCCAGTACTTGCTCTATCTCAGTCCGCACTCTTCCCATATCTCACTTTTCTCCTTTTATCATCATACCTAAGAACTTCTACACTAACTAGTGGATTGTCCCTGGGTAGATCCCTCCGGTTCTGGCGGATCATGGGAACACATACCTAACCTTATCATCCTTATATCACCTTACATAAAGTAAAGTTGGTCGGTCAATTTGGTATTGTTCATCTGCCATTGGAACCAATTGAAAACCATTTGAAAATCAATCCAGATACTTGTGATATATTATCAAAACATTTTGTACCTGAATTGTTTTTGATATTTTTAGAACAGGTGCTCCCCCTCAACATGTGCATCAAATGTTTGAAATCGTTGTGCACACGGAGGCAAGAGGAAGAATTTAATTCTTTGATTACCATTTTCTAAAAGATATCAACATCACTTCCCTGATCAAATCAAGAAGATAAAGCATTTCCGGGAAGGATGAGGTTTCCATAAATTTGCTCCCCCTCAATATGTGCCTCGAGATTAGAAAAGAGTTTTGCACATACTAGAGGGAACCTGCACATTGGGATAAATGATCACGTTTCAAATCATAGGTTTAAGATAGATGCTCCCCCTCAACATGTGCATTGAAAATTTGAAATCGTTTGTCACATGTGGGAAGGACAACATGTACATACTTATAAAACCATTTACCGAATTATCAGTTTAAATCCAATTTAAATCACACATTCTCCCCAGATCACAATTATCAAATCATTTGAGATTTGTGATCTCTTATAGATTTAAATTGATTTTGAAAGTTTTTAAGGAGAATTGTGACTTGATTATGAAAGCGTTTTAACTGATAAGGATCGGATTTTAAGACTTTAAACTCCATTGATAAAACATGCATGTATATCTTTTGAAAACAATTTAATGCCAAATACCTTTTTAATTTAATTGAAATCATTCTCCCCCTCAATAAATGACATAGGTTGTTGATTGAGAGTTAGAGATTTTGACAAATAAGTCCTGATGATTATCAAAAATAAAGATCGAGTTATTTTTCAAAGCATTTAGTTTTCAGCAGATAAATGTTTATAGAATCTGAGCATGGAATTTGAAAACATGGTAAAGCATGGCTCTGTTCTTTCTTTGAAAAGCGGGTTACTGCCTGAAATGACAATAAACCATTTATTTCTCTTTCTCCCAAAAATATTTTTTGATTTTTTGAATTTTTTTTTTTTTTTTTTTTTTTTTTTTTTTTTTTTTTTTTTTTTTAAGAATTCGAACAACATCTAAAGTCCCGTGTCATTCTTTGAATGACAGCACAAAGACCGTAGATATAATCGAATCGAGAAAAACATGACAAATTGACAATATTTTTTTTTTAAGATTTTTCAAATTTTTCAAATTTTTATGGATTTTGAAAGTTTTATAATTTTCTATTTGATTTTTTGAGAATTTTATAATTTTGTATTTTGTTTTTCGAAAAAATATTTACAAGAGATAGATGAAGGAAACCTTTTACTCCTCGTCTTCCTCCTGAAGACGTTTGAGTGTTTCTGGTTGAAGGCTTTTCAAGCCAAGTCGTGGAAGAATAAACTCAAAACGTTCTCTTGGAAGAGCTTTGGTGAAGATGTCGGCTAACTGATATTCAGACCTCACAAAATAGAGTTCCACCACACCTTTTTCCACTTGTTCCCTGATGAAATGATGTCGAATGTCGATGTGCTTTGCTCTTGAGTGTTGAACATTGTTGCATGAGAGAGCAATAGCACTTTTATTATCACAGTACAGAGGGATTTTGTTGAATACAAAGCCATAGTCAGATAATTGAGATCTCATCCATAAGATTTGAGCACAACAGGAAGACATGGCTATGTATTCAGCCTCTGTAGAGGAAATAGAAGTACTCATTTCCTTCTTTGAAGACCAGCTCACAAGTTTATCACCCAAAAACTGAGCACCTCCAGACGTACTTCGACGTGTATCTTGACAACATGCATGATCAGCATCTGCATAGGCCGTTAGTGACATACCGGTGTCCTTCGAGTACCAAAGACCCATATTGATGGTTCCTTGGAGATACCGAAATACCCGTTTAACTGCTTCAAGGTGCTTTTTAGTAGGCTTAGCCTGGTATCTAGCACACATGCAAACAGCGAACAAGATGTCTGGTCTACTAGCAGTGAGATACATCAGGGATCCAATCATACTACGATATTTCGTTTAGTCAATCATGATCCCTGAGTGGTCCTCATCTAGTTTGGTTCGGTCAATCATGGGGGTGTCTACAGGGTTACTTGAATCAAATCCAAATTTCTTTACGATCTCAGTTGCATATTTAGATTGATTTATGAAAATGCCTCCGGGACTTTGCGAAATTTGTAATCCCAAGAAAAATGACATTTGTCCCATCATTGACATTTGAAATTTTGAACTCATTTCATTTGAAAAACGATCACATTCCATTGGGTCTGTCGAGGCAAAAATAATATCATCAACATAAATTTGAACATGAGTTAAATGTTTGCCTGACTTCCTGGTGAACAATGTAGGATCAACTGCTCCTTTGCTGAATCCGGTTGATAGAAGAAACTTTGACAGTGTATCATACCATGCCCTTGGAGCTTGCTTTAAACCGTAAAGAGCCTTCTTCAAACGATAAACGTGAGTAGGATGCTCTTGATTCACAAATCCTTCAGGTTGGCTGACGTAGATGACTTCTTTAAGATCTCCGTTCAGAAATGCCGTCTTCACATCCATCTGATAGACTACCATGTTCTTACTAGCAGCATTAGCCATAAAGATTCTGATTGCCTCGATTCGAGCAATTGGAGCAAAAGATTCTTCAAAGTCAATACCATCCTCTTGACGGTATCCTTTAGCAACTAATCGAGCCTTGTTCTTCAACACATCACCATGCTCATCAAGTTTCACTTTGAAGATCCATTTAAGAGCTATAATCATAGCATAGTCTGGAGCAGGCACTAACTCCCATACATCAAGTCGATCAAACTCATGAATTTCATCTTGCATGGCATTGAACTAGCTATCTTCATTCATGGCGGTTTTAACATCTTTTGGTTCGATCTTAGATAGTACGGAGTTGAAGAAGCACCATAAGGCATCGGTTGCAAGTTGTTTCCGGGTTGATACAGGACGAGAGGGATTTCCAATGATGTTGTCTAATGGATGATCATGAGTCCATTTTCCGAGGTGTTCATGTGGCAGTTGTTGAGGGACTGAGGTAGCTGAGTCGATGTCTCCTGAGGAGGATGGTTCTGATGATGATTCAGGAGCAAATATGTTTTCAAAAGGAGCATCTTCAGGAGTAGCAAAGGGATTAACTTCATCATTGATGCCAAAAACATTTCCATGATGTACATTTGAAGAATGATGATTTGTTGATGAGACTGAAGGATCAGCAGCAGGTGCTTCTTGACTTAAAGATATTGAGACTGAGGGATTGACTTCATTTACAGGAATATGAGCATCCTCTGTCGTAGGTATCAACACCTCATTAGTAATTGAATCATACAGTTCATCAAACATAGGATCAAACAATTTCTTTAAATCATCTTCAGATGGAGGTACATATCGAGTTTCATGAGAAGAGTTTGGAACAAGGGATGAACCAATGGGACTGTTTTGAAGTGCGGGTCCTGAGCTAGAGTGTCCAGGAGCCATTTGACCAGTCAGCTCATCAAACGTAACGTGAATTGTTTCCATGATATTTCGGGTTCTTTTGTTGTAGATTCGGTATCCCTTTTTGTTTGGTGCATATCCTACAAATACTCCAATGTCAGCTTTAGCCCTAAGTTTGCCTAAGTCTTGACCCTCATTAGTTGGATAACACAATGCACCAAACACACGAAGGAAAGAGAGATTAGGTTTTCTGTTGTGGACAAGTTCATATGGAGTTTTTCCATGAACAGTGTGAATCAGGGAACGATTTTGTGTGTAGCATGCAGTGGCAATTGCTTCAGCCCAGAGAAACATTGGAACCTTTGAGTAAATCAGCATTGTTCTAGCGGCTTCAACAAGAGTTCGATTTCGTCTTTCAACTACACCGTTCTGTTGAGGGGTTCGTGGAACACTTCTTTGATGACTGATTCCAACGATTTCATAGAATTCACTCAGTTGTTTGTTGACAAACTCAGTTCCATTGTCTGTTCTGATAATTCTGACGGTTTTGTTAAGTCGAACCTGCAGCTGTTTGATGAGTTTGATGATGATATCAGGAGTTTCATCCTTTGTCCTTAAGAACTTGACCCAGGTGAATCATCAACCACAACTAACACATATTTCTTCCCAAAGATATTCTGCACCCTCATTGGTCCACATAAATCCATATGAATCATATGAAGAACTTCTGTGACAGAGTTAGTAGGTTTGGGTTTATGGACATACTTCTTGCTTTTTCCCAATTGACATGCTGAACAAAGATGATCCTTTTCGTACTTGAGTCTAGGTAAACCTACAACTAAGTCCTTTCTGGTGAGATCATTGATGGTGCCAAAGTTCAGGTGATTGAGACGACGATGCCATAACCATGACTTTGTTTTAGAAGCCTTTGATAACAAGCAGATTGGAGAAGACCTCATCATGTCATCGATGGAGATGGTGTAAAGATTTGAGCCACGAGTTCCTTTTAACAGTTCCTTACCATTAAGATCTCTAACAAAGCAGGTATGTTTTCTGAAGGCTACTTCTAGATCAGAATCACAGAATTGACCAACAGAGAACAGATTATGACCCAAACCTTCCACATAGTAAACTCTAGAGATGACACTATCACCAACAACGTAATCTCCATAACCCATAATAGCACCGAAATGATCATTACCGAATCTAACAGTCCCGATGAATTTGCTCACGAAGTTCATGAGCCGCGACCGGTCTCCAGTCATATGCTTGGAACAGCCTGAGTCCAGGTACCACAGAACGATTTGAACGATCTACAGTTGAACACAGACAAGAATGGATAACTGGATAATTGGGATCCCCATGCAAGAATGGGTTCCATTTGGTTAGTTGCAATGGTTGGAACACCCACATCAGAAATAGAAGCATTCCTATCAGAAAGTGAGGCAATGGAATCATTGTGAATAGATGCAGTACTAGTGTCTGTATTAGCCCTATTCACAGTGTGATCACTTCTTAAGGGAATAGTTCTACCAGTAGGCATCCATTTTCTAGTGGGCATTATCTGATTAGTCTTATGACCAACATGTATCCAATAAAAGCCTATTTTACTGAATGTTCTTCCTGTGGGTTTCCACTGTTTTCTAACTTTCTTTCGTTTTTGCCTTTTAGCCTTCTTAGCATGAATTTTAGCATTAACAATATTAACTGGACAATTAACATCATTAGGCAGAACATTAACACCACATTCATGATTAGAAACAGAATTCAAGCAGACATCAGTACAAGGTTTGCAAATAGTATCAGAATTCGAATTAATTACAGCACGCCTATGGCTAATACTAGAATCAACACGATTCGTTTTATTTGATTCAAGCTTAAAGTTCCTAGATTGTTCTTCTACTCTTTTCCAGTGCACATTCTTAGCTTGCAAGGTCCTATCATTCCTTGTATTGTCTTGAGACTTTGACCTGCTCCCTTTAATGTCACTGATTACTCCTGTAGAGGGAATGGGAACATTAGTGGGTTTTACAACTCTTTGCATCACCTGTTTAGATGTGCTGGGATCTGAACTACATGCATGGACACTAAGGTTCACTTTCTTAAAACTAGAAGTGCTGGGATTTGTACTCCTAGAAGTCACACTTGAGTTCTCTTTCTTAGCATTGACAGATCTAGAATCTGAACTACTTAAAGGCACACTACGGTTCACATTCAAAACGTTGGGAATCGAATGCATATCATACTTGGCATTAGGCATCGAGCATGGAATCAAAGGATTAACTCTCTCACCTAATGACTTCGGGCATATTGTGATCAAGCATTCTAAGATTTCTTGAGATCGTTTGGCATATAGGCATGCATGTCCAATTGCATTATCATGAGGTTTCTCTAGCTTATCCTCTTCAACGATCTCTCGCAGACATTCTAAGCAATCCTTAAGAGATGAGAAGTATGTTTGAATAGCAAGTTTGTTGTTCCTTAGATGAGGAGGGACATATGTCACAGACAAAGCATGTTTATTACAAGAGTGAACCTTTGATACATCATTCTCCCCATTGGTCATTGACATTTTCCCTTTTACCTGACTCTTCAGATTCTCAATTTCCTTTTGCAATGAAGCTATTTGTTCGTTATTTTTGTTACGAGTGACCTTAATTGATTCAAATAATTCATTGAAATGACGTTTGATCTTTTCATTTTCTTCTAGAAAACTTTCGTTTTCCTTTTGTAAAGCATTTACTAGGTTTTGAAGATGAAACGTTTGAGAATTTTGAGAATCTAAAGGAGGAGGCATTTGGGAGCCTGTCATATTTTTCGTTTGACCCTTTAATTGAGAGATTTGGGCTTTCAACTTTCTGATCGTGTTGCACTGAGCTTGAATATGTTCATCACGTTTGTTAATTTGAAAAACTGCATCAAACTCTGGAGCATCTGATGATGTCTTGATATTTGAAGTTTTGACATTTTCTTTAAGATGTTGATATTTTAGTTGTAAATTAAAATGCTCAACTTCTAGTTTAGAAAAATGTTTAACCAAATTGTCGTGATGATCCAGTTCAATTTTCCCGTTTAGTTCAGAATTAGTTTTTTCAAGCTCAATGACACGATCATGGGAGACTTTCAGGGCAACCGATAATTCATGAAATTTGGAAGCATTAATGGAACAATTTGTAGCAGTGAAAAACACATCTTGAGCAATACATGCAGAAATCAGAGTCTCATTTAATGTATGCAAGTTCTTCCTCTCAATCTCATTATATTTTAGTGTACGCTCATAGTCACTAACTTCAACAACCATTGCATCAAATTCCTTTTCCATTCCCTTAATATCAGTTTCTATCCCCTTTTTAAGACTCTCAAAGTGATCTTTTAGAAGTTTAAAGAAAGGCATGACCTCAGTTAAATAACATTCTTTCATTTGTTCAAAACCCCTTTCTCCTTCAGTAATACCAGTGGGTGTGATCCTTTTCTTGCAAGTTTTCTCAAAATCAACAAATAGTTGAAATATAACGTATTGGCTAATTAAGGTCTTGCTTTTAGTGGCAATTGTTCTAGGAACAAGATGCATTGGTGTATTAGGAGGATACACAGTCGCTCTAGGCATTTTCCAAAGGGGAGGGTTTGTTACAACAATATTTTCAGCTTTCTGCTTATCTAAATCCATTTTCCAGAAGACTTGTTCGGGAGTCAACAATGTCTGAGGCTTAAACTTGTTCAAGGAAATCCAGTTTTCCTTCTTGTAATCATGGGGTGTGATCTTTATATTCTTCTCTCTACATTTAGGATCATCTAGTTTCTTGTCCATCTTTTCCCTAGTGACTTCATCTGATTTCTTATCTTCCTCAGTGCACTCAACGCAACTAGGTTTCTGTCTAGGTTTAAGGATTTCATTACCATCATAAAGAACCTTATTAGCATTTCTAGCCCTTTTTATGACCTCTGGATTTGGTTCCTTAACAAGGGGAATGCTATGCTTATCGCTTAGAATTCTATGTTTAGTGACCATGTGAGCAGTCTGAATGGTGTTTCCTTGTATGTACAACTTGTTTTCAAGTTTGTTTTTCAAAGTTTTCAGATTAGAAAAGTCTCTCAAGAGTTTTGACTCCTTTGCATTAAATTCTTGCTTAAGCATTTTCACATTTTCTTGAAGTTCTTGTTTTTGCTTAGCTGTTTTAGAAAGTTTTTCTTGCAAGGAATTTGATTCTTGTTTCAATACTTCTTCTCTAAAATTACTTTTTCTAATGACTGTACGCACTTGGTCATCCATTTCCTGCTCACGAGTGGTCAACTCAAATTTTGCACGTTGTTCATAATTAGCAACACGTTCTTTATAGGCATTTAGTTCAGAAATTACGGAATCATCAGGAGCACATGCAGTGTATTCATCAAAAACATAGTCATTGTTGACTGCAGAAGATGCATCACTTGGTACAACTTCACTTTCACTTTGTTTCACGTATTGATCGTATGGGACAATATTGTTATTACCCATATTTTCAACATTTGATTCAATAGTTTCAGTTGATTGTACTTTGTCATGCATCTGTTGCACATCAGCATCATCGTATAGTTTTAATACCTTTGAAATGAGTTTGTCTTTGGATAGGCCAGCTTGTGGTGAAGAAGAGACCTTGGGAGAAACCATTGGAGAAATGCTAGCCATAAAAATTGTGTGTGCCGTAGGTCCATCATCCACATCAGAGTCGTATGCATCACAATCAGCGACTTGAAAGGCATTCTGATGATTGTGACCTATCTCCTGAATAGGCTGCTCATCTACATCAGCATCATAGGTCTTGGCATTGCCCTCAGCTAGAAACAGCAATTCCTCTTCATCCAAAGCAGCACCATTGTCCTGAGCTTGTACAAGCAGCATCTTATCTCTGAAGTAATCAGCATTCTGTGGACGCTTTGGAGATGTGCAGTTTCTTGCAATGTGTCCCTCACCACCACAGTTATAACATTTGATCGGCTTAGCTTGACCTTGGTTACCATTCCTTCCTCGATTCTGGTTGCCAACATAACCTCTACCAGCTCCACCTCTTCCCTGATCATACTGTCTTTCCTGAACTGTTTGCCCCATAATTTTCCCATCTCTGATCAAAGCATGGTTGTGAAGATTGGAGGCGGTTCGGATCTCATTGCAGGTGTGAAGTTTGTTGGTGTGAGGTGAAAGTGTCCTGTTCTCTTTAACCATGAGTGTCAGTTGAGTGATGAAATGTTCCATGACAGCATTTGCATCAGGTTGCTTGAACCTTGGATCAGAAATGGGTTTGTGATTATCATCTTTCGTGGGTGCAACTTGAGAAGCATTGGTGGTAGTCCCATCATTTATGAAGAAGGCAGTTGAATCATTTGTAGAGCTTGTTTCTCCTTGACCTTTGAACTGATCAAGAATCCTCTTTTCAAACATGGCATGTCTCTCATTCTGAAGGAGGAAGGCATAGAGTTGTTCATAGTTTGTATTCTTCAATCCTTTAGTGAGCTTCACAGAGGTGACAAACTTGTGCCATTCGGGATTCATGTTGTTCACAAATTTTGAGTTCAATTGAATGTTAGGCATAGTCATCTTGATGTTCCTCATATCATTCACCAACTTATGAAATCTCACATAGTACTCATAGACACTCTCTTCTGGTTTCATCTTGAAGTGTTCAAATTCGTCATAGAGTTGTGATTCTCTGTCTTCCATAGTTAATTCAGAACCTGAGAGAAGCATCTTGACATTATCCCATACTGCCTTTGCTTCGGTGTTGTGATTGATCAGCTTGTAGATGTCTTTAGGAAGACCTTGAAGAACAATGTTAGAAGCCCTGATATCTGCATCGAATCTCTTTTTCTCCTTATCATCAAGCTCATCATACATTTTAGGTCTGTCCATTCCATAAATAGGAGTTCCATCTTCATTAGTATCAAGTATATCTCTAGTCGTCTCAACTCGATACGGTCCTTCATCAATTGATTTGAGAATGTTGACACCATTTTCCTTTCCAAGGCAGTACAATCTGATTCGTTGAGCCCAAGAATCGTAGTCAGTTCTGTCAAGCATGGGTGGACGAGTATCTGAGCCAGCTGCTTGAACATCCTCGGCAACAGTGGAGATGATAGTAGGAACGTTGGTAGACATGTTAACAGATTTTACGGGATTTTATAACTCTATGATTAAACCGGGAAATAGATTCTTTCACGGGATTTTACTAAATCAAGAGACAACCGTAAACAATCACCCAAGTCGCTAGAAGAAAATGCACCAAGTCGCTAACACCTAATTCGCTACACTCCCAAGTCGCTAAAGTCCCAAGTCGCTAGACGAGTGCAAGTCGCTAAGCAGTAACTCGCTAAGCCTCAAGTCGCTAGCAAAATTTTGGCAGCAATTCGCTACACAAGTCACTAAAGATACAAGTCGCTAAATAGCAACTCGCTACAGACCAAGTCGCTACCTCCAAGTCGCTACCTGTGGTGGAAATTCCACTACTTTTACTGTAAGTCGCTAGTTCTAAGTCGCTAGGTCCAAAACTGTAACTCGCTACAAATTTGTAAAGCAAGTCGCTAAGAAGAAAGAATTCCGTGTGTTAAGTCGCTAGCAAGAAAAAACTCATAAACATCACTTTTCAATCCAAAAACAACCCAACCAAGATGATTCAAGCTTACCAAATGAAAACCTAAACACTTGTGATGATTCTAAACATAAAAGTACTAACAAAATCCAAGCTTTAACACAAGAAGTCAACCAAATGATGCAAAAACCACTAAACTTTTTCAAACTCAAAAACCACCTAAAAACCACTAGAAATCCAAAGATGTGTAATATATGATCTAACCATGGCTCTTGATACCAATTGTAAGATATTAGTTTTCACATACACATCAAACCATAACACAAAGTGGCGTATGAATGAGGTTCTAGAGAGAGAAAGTTAGAGGTTTAGGGAACTTAGTGAGAGAAAGTGAAAGATATTATTATGAGCTCCAACTCTCTACCTTGGGAGGTAGAGAGTATTTATAGTCTTACATAAATCGCCACACATCGGGCTGTGGATCAGGCATACAGTGGGTAAAGACCCGTCCGTCCTCCACGGTGTTACTAAACTAAATACTACTTAACTTAAAAGAACTACGACTACGAGCTTTCTAACGATTACATATACTTGAGGTGACCGACTCTTTAATACCTGGAATTTCTAATTCCTAACATGGTTGCTTCTTAAGTTTAGGTCTCTCATTAGTATTAGAAGAATATGTATTACATGGCTAAATCATTCTCTCAGTTTTAGAGATTTGTTGATTATCTCTATGTTTTATTGAATGATAACTTATTTGCCATATTGCTTTGAGTATATGTTTGTTGTTTGTATACATATCTCACTTTGATATTAACATTGTTTGTTATATCACAACTACTGAAAATTTGTTACTAAACAGACGGATCCCTGGAAATTGCCTATACGGATCCCTCAAAGGAGGGAACCGTGGGATCCGTGCAACAGAAGACCAATTTTCTACTAACTTGAGTCTTATTTGCAAGAAATTATGCACTATATACTTGTTTTCTAATCTTTATTTTGTAGATTTTCAAAATACACATGAAGACTTTGACACCTTAAGCTAGGGGGAGCTTTGTGTCAAACCATACATTGCAAAACCATTTGCAATATAATCCTCATAAGGATTACATTTCGTTACGTCCCCTTGCAAAGTTTCAATCATTAAGGGGGAGCGTTAACGTCAATACGACGAAACCATTTGCAACCATAGTTGCAATACATTAGCTTAGTAGTTTTTATTTACTTGACACCCTCACAAAGGGATGGACTCGTCAAGAAGGAGTTAAGACGAGAACTCTTCCTATCACTTGCTCTCTATATTTTTTCTTTTACATGCTTTTCTTAAAACATTGTGTTACTTTCCTTTCGACGCTCTTTTTGTTTCGACAAAAAGGGGGAGAAGAGAGTAAAAACTCCAATTTGAACTTTTACGAATTTTAGTTTTTCCTTAAAATAATTTTATGTTTTGTCATCAACAAAAAGGGGGAGATTGTTAATACAAATAAGCTGTAAAAACGTTTATTTATATTTTATGATCTTCTAATGTTTTGTCGATAACAAACGTAAAATCATTTTAACGAAACAAATAAAATACGTAAATGGTTTGAGCCGATAGTTTTCTAACACACTTACGTTTTCACATAAAACACTAAAACAAGTATAAGTGATTTTATGATTTAAATACATATGTACAACAACTAGTGTTTACATATTGGGCAAATATATACATAACTAGTATGTATTATAATGGGTAAAAACTACAACCCATGGAGCATATCCATAACCCATGGTATTGACCAATATCCATTTGACTAGATGCATTGCACCTATTAGATACATTGTATCTAAGGAAATACCCATGGACCAACCCATAACCCATGACCCACGACCCATAACCAAAAAACCCATGGGCAAAAGGGAGCGTCCCACGGATCCCAGTTAATACACTGGACGGATCCCTCAAGGGAGGGATCCGTGGGATCCGGGGAACAGTAACTAGTTTTCTTCTATAATTAGTGAGCCATTTCTTCCTTTTGGGTTGTCACTCCCACACATACTTTCCCCAAGTATTGTAACTATCTAACCACTGATCCTAAAGGATCTTTCTATGTAGTTTGTATTTTGTTTTTGTGTGATTCTCTAGGTTCCTCTTAAAGGCGAGATCACCACTTCTTGAAGTCGAGCAAGCTCAAGTCCATGAGTTGCCATGCTTCGTCATCATCAAGACTACTAAGGTTCTCTTGTTTATACTTCTTTCTTCCTCCATAGAAGTGTTGTGTCTAAGGCATTAGTAAACGATGCCGAAAGAGTCAAGACGCAAGCACTAGTGAAAGGTGCTTAACGTCCGTGTCAAAAGCATTAGTGAAGAATGCTAAAGGATTCAAGACGAACGCATTAGTGAAAGGTGCCAAGCGTTCGTGTCAAGGGCATTAGTGAAAGATGCCTAAGAGTCAAATCAAGTGGCATTAGTGAAGGATACCAAGGTTATATAATCGATGAGGTGCATCATTATACAAATAGTGATAGTTTGTTTCCAAGGATGTTGATATCCTTGATGGTGTTGTGATAAGGAGTGGGTCTCCTTTAGGATTAGGTGTTGTGTAGTGTTGGGTAGTAGTTCCTCCATTGTAATGGAACTTGGTACTTAGCCTAGTACCGGACAAAGGGTAGGCAACATTGTGGTAGGTGTGGCTCACCTTGGTGAAAGAACCCGGTGGTTAGCCTAGTACCGGAAAAAGAGTAGGCGACGTTATGAAGGCTTCTCCGCCATAAGGAGTTGGTGTCGTGTAGTGATTAGGAACTCTCGAGTAGGTGACTCGGGGAGTGGAGTAGGGCAAGGAAGGTGTCCTTATAGCCGAACCACTATAAATACTCGTGTCGTGGTTATGTGCTTCTTACCGTTTATCTTTCATTAAACTTTTATGTATCTATCTATCAATGTCCAACATACACATCTAAATAGATTGACATAAGTCGATCTAAATATTTTAAAACAAAGTCTTAATTGGTAAAACTATTCAACCCCCTTTCTAGTTTTCCACAAAGAGGAATAAGAAAAGATTTTTTATCTTGTGTTCCCAAATTGAAAAGAACAGAGGAGGATGTAAGCAAAAAAAAAAAGCTTTAAAATAAACTTCACTCCATTTCATCCTAATTTAGGAAGAAGATTAAGAGAGTAATTTTGGTATAATTTACTATCTTTTACTTTCTTTTACTCACCTACCACATGATAAATAAGTTTTCCTACTACACAACACTCGATAAATAAACACAGATGCATTCAACACTGTAAGTTGACTTTGATGTTGTTTAAAGTTGACTTTGAAAATGCATTCAACACCTTAAGTTCGAAGTTTCTCAATCACATGTTAGCGAGTCTTGGGTTTGGTAACAAATGGCATAGATGGATTCAGGGTTGCCTTCATTCGGCTAGAGCTTCTGTTCTTATAACTGGAAGTCCCTCTAGTGAATTCTTTATAAAGCGTGGTTTACATCAAGGTGATCCGCTAAGTCCTTTCTTATTCATTATCATTATGGAAGGCCTTCACACCATGTTAAAAAATCCGGTCTCTTCGGGCCTTATTCACGAGGCTTCGATAGGAGATTCAGGTTTTAATTTATCTCATCTCTTTTATGCGGACGATGTTGTGATTATTTCAGATTGGAATAGGCAAGATATGAATAATATCATTCGTGTTCTTCACGTGTTCTATCTTGCTTCGGGCCTCAAAATAAACGTCTCCAAATCTAATGTCTACGGTCTTGGAGTGAACTCTCATGATATTGATGTTTTGGCTCGTGCCACAAGATGTAGCTTAGGTATTGTTCCTTTCTCTTATCTTGGCTTACCTCTTGGAGCAAATATGAACATCATAGCAAATTGGAAGCCTTGAATAGCCCGTTTTCAGGCTAACTTTCTTCTTGGAAAGCAAGTACTTTATCCATTGGGGGTCGCCTAACTCTTATTAAATCAGTTTTGGGAAGCCTCGGGATTTATTATATGTCGATCTTCAAATGTCCTGAATATGTTCTTAACTCCCTTGAAGCTATCCGGGCTTCCTTTTTCTGGGGTGGTAGTTTTGAAAGTAGAAAAATGTCATGGCTTAAATGGGAAAATGTTCTGGCTTCGTTTGATAAAGGTGGGTTAAATATTGAAAGTTTGAAATCTTTCAATTTTACTCTTCTCCAAAAATGGAGATGGCGTCTTGTTAATAACCCAGATTCTATTTGGGCTCGTCTCATTGTGGCTATACAGTAGGTTTTGATATTAAAGGTTGCAATTGTAATGACGTTTGCGCATCCATCATCTCGACAAACTCACTGCTTCATCACCATAACTTTCTATTGATGAGTACTCTTAGTCGTAAAGTGGGTAATGGTTTATCTATTCGGTTTTGGAAAGATCAATGGAATGGCAATGGCACGTTAATGTCTATATTCAACAGGTTATATCACCTAGATGCAAACGCAGATTGCTTACTCTCAGATCGGAGAGTAAATGATTCTTGGGTTTGGAATCGGAAGAGGCAAGTCGAGGGCTCCCGTAATGAAGGTGCCTTAGATTCTCTAGTTTCAAAGTTGGGTCAGGTAAAGTTTCTTGATGAGCCTGATTCATGGAGTTGGAACCTTGAAAACGATGTTATTTTTTTGGTTCATGTAACGCGAGTTCACCTTGACTCTTGTTTTCTTCCTTCGTGTTCCCCATGCACTCGATGGTTCAATATTCTTCCTCGAAAGGTAAACATTTTCATTTGGCTTCTTTTTTGGACAGGATTCCTACTCGTCTTAATTTATCTTTGAGGGGCCTTGATATACCGTCCATTGTTTTCCTGATGTGTAACAATGTGGTGGAATCCGTGGACCATGTCTTCTTTGGTTGTGACTTGTCTTCAAACGTTTGGTTTCTTGTAAGAAGATGGGTCGATATTGATATGCCCTTCTTTTCTTCTTGGTTCGACTGCCTGCAATGGTTCGAAGTTTGGAGAGCTTCTAGGAGTGATGAAGATTGAGTGTACATCATTTCTGTAGCGTTGTTATGGTGCATTTGGCGTTATTGCAACGGTGTTATTTTCTCCTCTCATACGTTGAGGAAAAGTGACATTTTCGATTCCACTCATAGTTTTTCTTTTTCTTAGCTTAAAAGTAGAGGGCGTAATATTAATTATTGGAAGTCTTGGATTATGAAGCCTTTGTAATTTTATTCTAGCTCCTTGCTAGTGTGTTTAAATAAATCCGTCGATAAAAAAAATCAAACTGATGCGAGATATTACAACCTGACAAGGAGTTTTACTTCTTGAGGAATCTCAAGAAGTTTTGCAATCCTCCAGGCAGTGTACCTGATCGTTGTAGTGTAGTATAGGTAAATACGAGGGATTGATCGTTCTCTAGGGGAATAGTGTCGTTAGGTGGAAGTGATGTCGAATTAAGTCTAAAGGTGAGGGATGATTATTTTTGTATTTTTATATTTTATGAAAGCAATTAAAATCTCGGTTTTGAAGGGAAGGGTGGAATTAGTTGCTAGTCAACTAACCCAAAAGCAACTAATTAAACTACATTGCAAGAAAAGTAAATTAGGGTTTCGCAAGGGAAGTGAAGCGTATCTACCTATGATGTATTACTCCTTGCTAGCTATCCAATTCTACCTACTGAATGGTCACATCCTTGTCTAATTGGTGCGTTGTATTCCGTGTTAGTCATAGGGGGTGCATAATTCCTTAGTTCTATGAATCGTAACTCTTCTCTAGACTAATAGACTATCCGGGATCGCCAAGTACCGAAGTATCTCCCCCGAATACTCTATTATCCTTAAGCTACAACTCACGCAATAAACACACTGATGGCCTAATTGCACTCTCAAGCTTTTTACTATTTAGGACGTTCAAGCTCGCAACAATTAAAGAAGAAGCCAGTTTTCCTTACTCTAGCGTCTACCAATTAAACAAGAGACAGTAGGATGCAAGAATTATAAACTAAATCAATTAGACTCATTGAATTTGTCACACCTTAATAATGAAGATAGACACAAGCATTAATAATAAAACAATAAGATCTAATTAATTATGTACAAGTTTCATACAATCATAGGTAAACATTAGGTGAATTAGCACAACCTAATCAATGAAGAGCAAACAACAATAATGATCATTGAAGACATAACATAATATTGAATCAATGAACAACCCATTACAAGATGTTTATGGAGTGATTAAGACCCTCTAAGTTGCTGGAAAAACACCTACCTAAACCCTATAATCGGACTTAGGGTTTAGGGCTTACAAAAAGTGAAGTAATAAGGTTCTATTTATAGGCAATTTTTTTGTCAGTAAAGATTGACGGCGTCACAAAGTTTTTGTCACTAAATTGTATATTTTCTTGTTCCGGTCGTATGGGCTTTTGAATCACCTAAATCCGAGTTCGTATGCAAAAGTTATGGCCAAAACAATATCAGCTACTTCGGGCGCATGTTGTGTTAGTCTTGATCAGCTTGTGACGACGTCGAGTGAGAAAATGTGACACCGTCTGTCTTGCTTGAGGACGTCGTCTGAGATGGATCTTCGTCGTCTGGTGAAGAAACTAAGGGCGACGCCCTTCTGGATTAAGGCGTGACGTCGTCATGTTGTAGAACCAAAATCACACCTGAGCCGTCGTTTGCAATTTAATTAGAAAACCTCCTTAGCAATGGCGTCGCCCTTTGGGTTGGGACGCCGTCAAGCTTACAAAATAGCCTTGGATCTTGACTGTAACCTATTGGATTTCACAAGCACAAAAACAATCACAAATATGGGCGAATATATGATTTTAGAGAGAGAAAATAGGATATTCTAGTAAGAGAAACTCATGGAAGGTTAGATTCTAAATGAACATCCAACCCTCTCTTTTGTGGGGAGAGGGCTATTTATACAAAGAAGCACGCCCTCCTTCGGGCTGTGGATCAGGCATACAATGGGTAAAGACCCCGTCCTTCCTCCACGATGTTGTACTAAACTAAACTATGCTAATATCTAACTAATAAACTCACAAATAACGTAACATATGATCTGTCTAAGAGCTAACTTATGCTAGATAATATTTGGGGTAACCGACACTGCACTTATGGAATTTCCGATTCCTAACAATCTCCCCCTAAGGGAGGTCAACCCATGTTTTACATTTTGCATCCTAGCATTCTATTAAATCTTCGGTCTTGAGCTCGTAGACTTCACTTCATCAAAATATTCAACTTTTGTGCTTTCATGGTGAAATTATCATAATCCAAGTATAATGTACATTAAGTGGAGGTTATAGAGCTGATCCACATTATGATGACCTTTGAGCTTCATATGAGATCATCAACCACAGTTGATCTCAACATCACTCATTATTGGGTTGCCCGCATATGATGTAGTGACAACTGGACCGACATGCTCACATTCTGGACCATGATATCTTCTTATCAGAGTAGCGGAAGCTTTAGTTGATTCATGATATTTGCAGCAGCGAAGCAGAGGCATGAAGTGAAAATATCAGAGTCATTGATGCACTAATCATGATTTCTTTAGAAATGAATGTGATGAGTGAGCATGCGGCTATGGATTGACCTCTCCATTCTGATCAGCTACAAACGTTGGACGTACCTGCATACAACAGTTAGCAATAAAGCGCACGAAAGTGTCTTTGATCACTTTCGTTGAATTGAGGTACACGGCCCACGGTTCCCCGTTGATCAGTACAAGTACTGCCTGTGATCAGGTATAATTCCGAAGAATTTCCTTGACAGGGTTTCGCAGCTGCTCTAGCTGTTCTCAAACCGGAACGTCTCAAAGAAGACAACACGGAGTGAGTGAACCAGCAAATTTGAGATTCACTGATTGATGAAAAGAGATTTGAAAAACAATCGAGTATTGCTTAATAAATTGTTTTTGCAATACAACGAAGGTTTTTAGGAAAATCAATTATCAATCATAAACACCTTTTATTTTTGAAATATTAATACACAGTTGATGTGCTAGAGAAAAGAATTTTAAGCACACCGACCGATTTTTTAAAGGTATCCGTCAATCCATAACCTGAACCAGGATTAATTCATAAGTTTGAATCTCCCCATTGTTTCTGTTCAGTTGTCACACGGTTGATCTATTGGATAGATCTCACATGCCACCTACCAAGAGCTTGTTTGATGTTGGCTCTAGAAGGTTTTCCATCGTCATTGTGAATATGTTTACATATCACTCAGATGTTCTGGCAATACCACAAGGATAATGTGTAGGACTCTTAAAATAATATATTTCTTTCCACATTGTGTGAAACAGAGAGTCTTCATTGACAGTGTCCTAAAGAGATTTATTTGATGATCTCGTGGCTCTAGACTCAATTGTGCATATTTGGTTCCTATGCCGGAGACTAGAGAGAGGGTCTCCTTCTTCAATATCAACAATCTCTAAGAGAAAGTCGATAGATTATGTAGGTTCCCCGTGAGAATGAAACAAGCCCTTTTAAGAGGAACTTGAGTAGCTTGGGAAGTTTTAGTGCATTGCGTCACTAGGTCCATGACATCTTGTCTTCAGTACATGTGTTACCTTAGTAAACACCAGTAGCATATGTATTGAACCCGGTTTCTGCCCTAAGGTTGAATTATTGGAGGGCTATTTCTTTTCACCCTTTTTCATATTCATTTCTTTTTCATTCTTCAACCCCTTCAGTGCTTACCGAGACTTCATAACTAGAACCTTGTTGGGTTTATTCCAGTTCTAGCTCTATCTCAGTCCGCACTCTTCCCATATCTCACTTTTCTCCTTTTTTCATCATACCTAAGGACTCTACACTATCTAGTGGATTGTCCCTAGGTAGATCCCTCCGGCTCTGGCGGGATCGTGGAAACGAATACCTCACCATCCTTATAACTCCATACATAAAGTAAAATGGTCGGGGGTCTTTTGGTACAGTTTATTCTTTCGTGAAACCAATTGAAAAATCATTTGAAAATCAATCAAGGTACTTGTGATATAATATCAAAGCATTTTGTACCTTAATTGTTTTGATCATTTAGAAATGCTCCTCCTCAACATGTGCATAGGATTTTGAAATTGTTTAGCACGTGGAGGCAAGAGTTCTTTGAAATAATTTCTTGATCACTATTTCTGTAGAAACAGCCATTTGATTTTCTTGGCAAATTCTCCCCCTCAATATGTGCATAGGATATTTGAAATCATTTTATCACATAGAGGTAAGAGATCTTTTGAAATACATCCACGATTACCAAATATTTAGAAACCATTTAATACTCAATCAAGGTACATTATGTTAAAACATAGAAATCTTTGTACCTTGAAGGTTTATATTTGTTTAGAAATGCTCCCCCTTAATATATGCTTCGAGATTCGAAAAAAGTTTAGCACATATTAGAGAGCAGTATGCACTTTGAGACAAAAATGGTCACCTTTTATCATCTTTCATATTTATATCACATTTTCTCCCCCGATCAAAAATTTCAAATCCTTTGAGATTTTGGATCTCAAGTGATTTAAATATGTAAGAAAAAATTTTTGGAGAAAAATGTGTCCGGTTTTATTTAATCTGAAGTGGACAACACTGAAGTTCCCTTTTAGATAAAAGGGAAACCACAATACATAACCTATCACTACTACATACATTATAGTTATAGTTGTTCATATTACAAACACCACAGTATACACATCAAAACACAAAAAAGGAACTGCTCCCGGAAGATGTCTTCATTCAGTTCTTTGAAGCAGCTTGTAATGACCTTCACGAAGTCTACCACCCACAAAACTCTCAAGGCAGCGAAAGATCATTCTCATCTTAAGTCTTCTACCAATTGCAGCCACAAACTCTTCACACATCTTCAAATCCTGTTCCGACCAGAATCTTGTTTTGTTCCACGGCTTCAGGTCAATTTTGATTTCCTTCACTCTTGAGTTCAATTCTTCTTCGACCATCTTGAGAGTTCCATCGCTGTACTTGAAAAGCTCGCACAGTCTCATTAGCATGCGAGACCCGTATCTGTCGGTAAAGATGATGGCTCTAGGGGTGTCAATCACTTTATATTCGTGATGAAATTCAAGTCCTGAGGCTTCCCATTGCGGTCTTGTTAGGTTGACGCGGGTCTGGTAGCTTTCCATTCCTAGCTGAAAATCCTCAACTCTTTTTCGAATGACCAAGCCTCTGATCCAGAGATTTACAGCGGCAGAGAGAGCTTTCTTCTCACGAACAGGTAGATGGTCAAGGTGTCCTTGGAGGTTCAGAAGATAGAGATCTTCAAAGTCATTTGGCATCAAATGTTTGAAGTCATTTTCTTCTATAATATGCTCTTTCAAGTCTGCTCTTCGAAGAACAATCTTCTTCAAGTAATCATAGCCATAGATTGAGAAGATCTCTACACTGATAACACTTAGAATACGCAGCTTGGTTCGAACAGCTCTGCGACTCTTTTTAGCTCCATGTCTTTCAATGTAGAATTTCTTCTTCTTGAACCACCAATGAGAAATGCCGTATGAGGCCGCGATGTCATACACTTGTTCTTTGTCTGTCCAGAATTAATCAGGTACCATCTGCTCAAGACCCTGATCAGTGTAGGTAGCAGCTTTCATCTTCGAAATCGATAAAGCTGGTCTTCTTTCAGCAGTACGAGCACATAGATAGTCCAAGTCATGGTTGAAGAAGAACTCAGACTTAATGGTCATTTATCCAGGTTCACCACCGAGAGGAAGATGCTTGTTCACATTGAAACGGTTGATCTGCTCACTGACTTGATCACTCAGCATCATATGACATTCTTCCATCTGGTATTGAAGCTGATTTGCATCTGAGTGAAAGACTTTGACGATTTCAAATGCTGGTCCTTCAAGATCCTTTGGAGTGATGGACGAGATTCCCTTCTTTTTACAAAACCACTTCATAAAGCTGCCCATATCTCGTGTGATGTGAAGAAGAGAGTCTTCAACTGGGGCTTTATAGTTGGCAGTGATTGTTGAAGCCCAGTTGTTGTCAGGGATCATCGTGTCAGACTCTGGGATGGACCATGAAGGTTCTGGAGTTTGAGGTCTCTCTTCGGCGAGCCAGCTTTGAGTTATGTCTTTAGAAGGTGCAACTCTAGTGGTTTTAGAGCGTTCACCCGAAACATATGCATCAAACCAATCATCTTCAGATGGCTTGGGGATATGTTTTGTGGATGCATCATCTTCATCGGATTCTGACTCTGCCATGACATAAGACTCTTCATGCAGCACCTGGTCTTCTGGAATAGTGGAGAATGTGGGTGTAAACCTTGAATCAACCGTGGTCTAAGCAGTATAATTCTTTTGAGTTCCCTGGTCACCGGATGAACTGGATTGATTGGAAGGTTTTGGTGGTGATGATGGTGGTTGTGGTGTAGGTGTAGTGGTTGTGCCAGAAGATCCACCAGCACCGGATGTTCCAGCTCCACCTATTGGAGGAGGAGGAGGAGGAGGTGGATATTTCGACCCTTTACGCAAAGTCTCCAACACTAAAGTCCTCCTTTTCTTCTTAGCCTTACTTACTTGAATGTCCTCCAGAAACTGCAAATGATTGTCGTGCTTTATCGATTCTTCAAGAGCCTCGAATAACTTCTTATGGACCTCATCCTTGTACTCGTTAGCTTCATACATTTTGTCTGAAAGGACAGCTCTCATATCTGAAATGGGTAGGTCTTTAAACCGTTGAAGCAATGGAGCTTGCATTGCCCATTCTACAACATCTTTAACTTCTCCTTCAATGGCATCTGCAACACCTTCATCAAAGTTCAGGTTCTCCAGCTTGTAGACATGACTCTCGAGGGCGTTGATGGACTTAGGTAGTTGCCTCTCTAGAGCTTCAATTCGTTTCATAGCCTTGTCGAGCAATTGATCAGATGTTAAGATTAGAGGTGGTGAGGCCGGTGGAGTCTCCGTGTCATTAATTGTAACAGTTGGTTCAAGGGATACATCTTTAGCAGGTTCTGGCGGTGGAAGTGTGGTTGTTAGAGCAGGTGCAGACATCGGAGGAATGGTTGATGCGTCTTGCTGGATGTTGACCGTGTACATAGACTCAGCTTCCTCTTTCTCATCACTTTGCTTATGAGTCTCAGTGTCTGACGGTTTGTCATTCAAAAACTGATCACCGAATGTGAAATGGGCATCCAGATTCTTAAAAGAGGATAGAGAACCCGTAGACATGTTTGTTTCATCGAGGTGCCCGTGCTCTTCAGATCTTGGCTCAAGAATATCCTGTGGTTCTTTCAGCGGTTCATTTTCTTCATTACCTGTTTCAAGCACTGGAACCTCTTCAGAGAAATGTGCTGACTCCTGGCTTTCTGATAGGGTATCACTGGAAGCAGGGGTTTCAACATGTGTAACTTTTACATCTTTTTCCACTTCAGATTGAGTTGGAGCTGAGGATGCTTCAACATCTCTTTTCTTGAGTATGAATTGAGTAGTTGTTTTAGGATGTGGAGAAGAGATGGTCAATAGCATTTGAGAAGCTTGTTCTGCATCTGCTCCAACAATCCCTTTGCCTTTATCTTGTGTGGTTGAAGTTGGTTGTTGTGGTGCTGGCTCAGGTTCTCGAAACACAACTCCTCCCACTGGTGGTCTCATGTTCAGGCTTTCCAGGCTTTGTTTAATTCCTTGTTGCAAAGCAGCCTCGTCTTCATCAATCAATCGACTGTCACCCTTTGGAGCCTCGGTTCCTCCAATATTCTCCTTTTCAACATCATTCTTCCTCTTTTTCTGCTTCTGTGATGAGGTGTTGGTAGATTGAGATCTATCACGTCTCTTCTTGGGAAGGGCGGCATATGAGGTTTTAGAGGATGATTTAGTGCTGGAAGTAGACTTTGTAGACTTGGGCTGTGAGGGATTGGGAGAGTCATCAACATTGGATCTGGATACCCTTTTCTTGTATAATCTGAAGTAGTCAGTCTTTTTAATATAATCTGTGAGAAGTGCATCAGGAATTGGCATTCCAAAGATCTCTTTATTAACCCCTCTGGCAACGTACTTGAGGTTACCGAGTACAAATTCATCCCTAGCATTATGGAGGACTGATTCACTCCTAGGATTAAAGTCATGAGTCTGTTGCAAGAACTGAATGACAAGCGTTGAGAATCTTATGCTAGGAATCACAAGTTTGTGTACTTTCTTCCTTCCTTGGGCTTGATTCTGAAGATTGGTTCTGTCGGTGATGAAAGTGTGCATAGACAACGAGAATTCTTCCCAAATACGTTCCGAGACATTAATGTTCACCCCATTGATGAGACCCCATAGGATTTGCAGAATAGGTATCCTTACTTTATCGAACCCTGAGGTTTTGCCAGATAAGCATAAGTTGAGAATAGTTGTCATGGCTCTCCAAGGTTGATACATGTATCCGGTGATGATATCTAAAGCCCTTGTTATGCCAACTTGATAACCCAAACCAATTAGAAAGACTATTAGCTCTTCCGCACTAGGTGGAGGGACAGATTCTTTGGTAGGGTCACATGGTGTGATTCCTAGGGCCTTACTGAGAATGTCATATGTGATTTCAAATTCCTTATCATCAAGCTTGCAGGAATAAGTGGCAGTGATCTTGTCCCATGTGATGGTGTTCCAAAATTGTTGTTGGTAAATGGAAGGGATCGTGCATTGCTTGGTCATGGCACTGAAGAAGTTAGTGTTTTTAAGAATATCAATTGCCACTTTGAAGATTGGATTTTGTTGCAATCTTTCCATGTCCACATAACAGTTACTTTTCCCAATCTCTACCCATTTGTCTTCTGGAAGAATTTCATTGTCTGTAAGAACTATGGATGGAGTTGAGGTAGCAAGGTTCTCGGAAGAAGTTGTGTTAGCCATTTGAAATTCTGTAGAAACATACAGACAACAACAGTGTTCGAGAGCATGTTAGATTAGACATGGTTAGCTGAACAACTTTTAATGCAACCACATGACACAAGCACAATGAGTAGCAAACATGACTGATTACCAATAATCGGATTGAAATGCTTAGAAGATAGATTAAGATGCGTTAGTAATTTTCAAAGTGACAAATCATTTTGACAAAGTTTTCAAGAGACAATTTGTTTTGAGCCAAAATCGTTAAAAACAAAATTACTATAATAGGTTTTCATGAGACAAGATGCTATAGTGGAAGTGTTATATCAAGTTGTTAAAACAAGTTGTCAAATCAAGTCGCTATAAGAGAAACCCGATACAAATTGCTTAAACAAAAATTGTTATAGCAAGTCGCTATGAGTGATTTGTCAAGACAAGTCGCTACAGGATAAACCTGAACCAAGTTGCTATCATGAAATTATTACAACAAGTCGCTTTAAACAATTTGACAAAGCAAGTTGCTACAAAAAATAGTGACAAGTCGCCATTGTGAAAATGATATAGCAAGTCGCTAACTTGTCAAAACAAGTCGCTATAAGAAAAATACATAACAAGTCGCCTTTATGAAAACGTTTAAGCAAGTCGCTAACTTGTCAAGACAAGTCGCTATCAAAAGTTGCAAGGCCAAGTCGCTACAATTCGTATCACCCAGTTACAAAGCAAGTCGCTAGAAAGAATGTATTAGGATATCACAACTCGCCATGAGGAATCTATGAACCAACTCGCTACCAAGAACACTTAGCTTATCAGGTAAGTCGCTACCAAGAACTTGACAAAAACATACGCATAACACCACAATCCAATCAACATATATAGCCATTACAATAACATAATCAAATTGCTACAATGAACAAGTACAATCAACCCACAAGCATAAACAAGATCAGAAACACAACCCAAAAGGAAACACATACGAGAGATACAACAATTTGCGCAAAGACCCATTTAAATATACAAATGGATCCTCACATCTATCCTAGTGAACCCAAACTACACCTAATTATATCAAGTGTTCCCATTTAAACGAATCCATTAACAAACCTAAACGAGGGGGTCAACTGTCGAGAATCAAATGCATGGTGGAATTTGTTAAGAGAACTGAGTTAGGGGAGGTAGATAATCTACATGTTTTGAAACAAAAATGTTGACATAAACCTTACCACAAGCAAGTCGCTAGCAAGAAATGGTCACGAGAGAGAAAACAAGAAAAACTTTTGAGTTTTTGAAAAATATGTAACTTGAGACAAGTCGCTAAGGGTTAAGAATGGATTTTCAAGTTTACTAAGTTAACACTTTCAGTCCCTGTACTTGTGCAGAAAAGGCAACTCGCTAGTTAAGATTAAGGACAAGTCGCTACCCGTTAGTAAAACCAAGTCGCTATCCCTGATTAAAGCAAGTCGCTATCTATCTAACTTTGTACTATTGACACTTTCAGTCCTTGTACTTATCAGATTACATGCAAATACAGTGGATAAAAAGCATTCATGTTGAATAATATGACAAGTACCAAAAGTGACATAACATATATAAGCTATCTAACACAGTGGACATAACGAATCAAGACTTAAACATGCAGCAGCACACAATACATATCAAACAATGATGCAGAGTGAAACGAGATAACTTGAAGTATTCTACCCCTCAATCAATGTCACCAATGAACATTGATTGAATTCTAACCACCCGTTATAAAACTAGAGTATATCTTTTGTTCGAACTTCATCTATGGTCCCGTTTCATTATTGAATGACATTTCTAGGACCGTAGATGTTATCGATTACACGAGATACATCTTTTATCAGATTGTGGGTAAAGATTTAATTAATAATTAAAAAAAATGATTTTGATTTTGAATTTTTTTTAATTTTAATTTTAATTTTTTTTAAATTCAAGTGAAAACTAATTTGTACACTGATTCATGAGAACGAGTCCTGATTCAAGTCGAACAGGAGTCAAAGTACGAGGTACATCAATTCTGACAAGCTACAATTCCTGAGTGAGCAATCTTCATTTCTGATGGAAACCAAGTCATGATGTTCATGATTGAATTGAGCATTGTACCTAAAAAAGACTGAGGACACTTTGCACTAGAAGCACATGTAGTATTGCAAATAGATGAGTTAGTGACATGAGTAACCACACTATTGGATGTTGCACAGTTTGATCTAGGAGTGTCATTAATAAAAATCCCTTTAGGTTCAATATTTTTGAATATTTTTGCTGTGGATATCCACTTAAGGCAAGATCTAGGTGTGTAAGTCCGTTTGGATCCTGAAAACTTAAATAATCTACCAGTGGGAATCCATTTGAAACAACTGCTAGTAGATTTGGATGAAGCCACTTCCCTGTTTTGAATATTGGTCCTTTTGTAATTAGTTTGTTTCTTAGGGGATTGATCAGCCATTTGATGCTTCTTATAAGAACTAGATGAACTCCTAATATTCCTGAGCTTAGGGCTTCGAACATTAAGCTGGGGATTGTTATTCATCATATCGGAAGGAATTAGTGAAGTGACTGGTTTTGACGAAACTGTATTCTCATCAACTTGGGAGGCAAGCTTAGATTTCGATGGTTTAAGTCTTTCTGTTCTAAAAGCATTGGGCTGCCTAACTACAGTACGTTCTGAGTTGTTTAGTACAATTGGCTTTCCCAAGGTTGATGGTTTTGCAAACTTAGTGTTCACCCTATTTCCAATAGATTTCCTAAGCTCATTTTTTAAGGCAACAATGGTGAAGCTTTTATCCTGAATTTTTCCTTTGAGGGCATCAACGTCTGCCAACAAGGAGTTAGTTTGATCTATCAACTTGGAATTGTTTTCTAATAAGTTCTTTCTTAAGGACTCATTTTCCCTTAATAGGTTGGACACGCATAGAGCCAATTCATCATTCCTAGATTTAAGCGTATCACTCACCTCATAGTTAGAATTGTTCATCCCTAGATTACAAGTCATATGCAGATCTGAGAGTTGCAATTTCAAATTACAAATGGTTGAATCTTTGTCATGAATCTGGGTTTTTAACAGGTTAATTTCAAAAAATTCTCGAAATTTTGGGAATTCTAGATTTATGCAAGGTTTTGTAGCAAGAAAACTTTCTTCTCTTTGTTGTATTGCAATTTCTAAGGAAATACAATGTTTTTCAAGAGTTGAATATTTATTTGAAAGTTCATCAAAAACCCTTTTTTCAACCATTTCATTTGTTTTAAAGATTTTAGACTCAGGCTCAACCAAGAAACATTTATCAATGTCATGTTTAGAAATAGGATCATATTGATCAGGTACATTAGCAGATGCATTATGTTGATCAGTTAAGGGTACCTCATCACATGACACCTGTTCATTTGTTGATGTGACATCTGCATTCAGATCATGCATAATAGGAGTTACTGAAATGCAGGCTGTTTCTAGCATATCTGACTCTGAGCCTCTGTATTCAGTACAGCCTGTTTCATCATCCTTTGTTGTATCTGATATTCTGTATTCAATATCATCCGTCCGTTTAACTGATCCATTACCCGACATATCACAACATTCACTTAATTTATCTTGACACCCATTCAAAGCATTCAAATTATCATTCTCTTGAGCAATTTCCTGAATGTACTTTTCCACATTATCCATAAGTTGAATAAATGTGTTGATGAATTCATGAATTTCCATTCCAGTATGTTTTTTGACGGAAATTCCAGTAACGTGTTGATCGAAGTCTGCGGAATATTCCCCATTGATAAATGGCTGAAATTGGTTGTAGATAACCTGAAGTGCAGCATTGGAATCATCCATTAATACCTTCCTTTTGGTAATTTGAAGCTTTAGTTGTTCTAAGTTCAGCAACAAGGTTCTTGTCAATGTAGGTAGGTCCTGGCGGAAGAGTGCACTGAATGTTCGATCCCTAGTTGTGGATAACAATTGTATGAGGTGCAGATGAAGTAGTTGATAAGGCTCAATGTTTCATTCCATTTTCTTTGCATCATGTACCATTAACAGGTGTGATTTTTTGATATCCGACTCAGGATGTGAAGTGTTTTGATCATAATCTGCTGAATCAATCATGGTTAAACATTCTGAGTAGCAAACAGTTTCTTTGTTCTGTAAGGTATCATAAAGTTCAAGCACTTTGGAGATTAAACAGTGATGTAAGACATTGTGTTGATGGATATTAGGCACAAGTTGCTTGCATTAATTCACCAAATCGCTAACTATCTTGAAGACAAGTCGCTACTTACCCAAGTCGCTAGATACTAAAGTTGCAATAAACCTTAGAACCAAGTCGCTAAGACACCAAGTCGCTAAGTAGCAACTCGCTAAAACCTCAAGTCGCTGTGAATCAAGTCGCTAAGCACAAGTCGCTAAGACCCAAGTCGCTGAAAACAAGTCGCTAAAGCACCAAATCGCTAAGCAGACAAGTCGCTAAAGAGCAACTCGCTAAAGAGCAACTCGCTAAGTATCCAAGCCGCTAAGGATCAACTCGCTAAGAACAATAAGGAGAAGTCGCTAGAAATAATAGAGACAAGTCGCTACGCCAACCAAGTCGCTAGCCGAATTGGAACCTCCACTACATTGTACTGTTTGTCGGCTTGTCTCAATAGACAAGTCGCTAGGCTCAAGTCGCTACTCCTCTAACTACAAGTCGCTGGAAATTAACACAGAAAGTCGCTACGAAGAAACATATCCGAGAGCCAAGTCGCTAGGAAGAAAACCTTAAACATAACCCTTTTCAATCCAAAACAAGCTCTACCACAGTGATTCAAGCTTTCCAAATCAAAACCCAAGCACTTACAATGATTCTAAACACAAAAGTACACTCAAAATTCAAACTTTAACATAAGAAATGATCCAAATGATGCAAAAACCACTAAACTTTTTCTAATCCAAAAACCATATAAAACCACTAGAAATCCAAGGATGTGTAAGAGGGATGATCAAACCATGGCTCTTGATACCAATTGTAACATATTGGATTTCACAAGCACAAAAACAATCACAAATATGGGCGAATATATGATTTTAGAGAGAGAAAATGGGATATTCTAGTAAGAGAAACTCATGGAAGGTTAGATTCCAAATGAACATCCAACCCTCTCCCTTGTGGGGAGAGGGTTATTTATAAAAAGAAGCACGCCCTACTTCGGGCTGTGGATCAGGAATACAATGGGTAAAGACCCGTCCTTCCTCCACGGTGTTGCACTAAACTAAACTATGCTAATATCTAACTAATAAACTCACAAATAACGTAACATACGATCTGTCTAAGAGATAACTTATGCTAGATAATATTTGGGGTGACCGACACTTCACTTATGGAATTTCCGATTCCTAACATTGACTTTGCCGTTTTCTTCATGTTTTCGCTCCTTTTCGTCCAAAAGTGCTTGATTCCAGCATTTTGCTTCCAAAAGACCTAAAATGTGAAAAGGAACGATTTTAAGCAGTAACAGATATAAAATGTATCTATTTAGGGCTTAAATGATCCCCTAAAACGTATGTTTTAAATCTTTGGTATGTGCTAAAACACATACCTTTTCATTATAAAAATAGAACCAAAATAACCAAAAAGAGCCGTTTATGTCTAATACTTTCTGGTTTCTTGAGTTTATGCATGTGCAGGTACGGATATGACAAAACAGACAAAAGAAAGCCGAAACCGAAGAAAATCGAGCACGAGAGAGAGAAGAGTGAAAAAGCCGATGCTGGGATGCTATCTGTTGGGAATTCTTCTAAATAAGAATTCTGCTGATGGATTCTGTTGACTCAGTGATTCTGCTGAAGAAGTGATTCGGCTGAATAAGTTTACAAAACGAGCAACAATGAAGAAAGAAGAAACAATGAGGACCTAATATGTAATAGTTGAGCAAGAATAAAGAAAGAAGAAACAATGAGGGCCAAATATGTAATAGTTAGCTTTCTAGTAAGCTAGGGTTTGTAACCTCCCTCTATTATATATAGAGGGATGGCGGCTAGGGTTTCTTAACTAATCCTTTCATTCTATATTCATAGCCGACATCTCCTAATGAGAGTCTAGCAAATGCATAGAGCGTATTGTAGTAGTAGTAGTAGTATTAGTTTCTTTATGTTTTAATAAAGAAAACCTTATTAGTAATATAGATTGTGTCTTTCTATTCCACTGTGCTATCAATCAATCAATATTGCTTATACCCTAGTTGAGTCCGGATCTTAGGATTTTACAATTGGTATCAGAGCGGGTGGCTCTCGATCTAGGTGTTATAAGGTTTTCCTCTAATTAGGTTTTATACCCTAATTGATCTCTGGCAGCAGTTGTAAGAAGAAAGGAGGCAGCAGTCATGAAAGAGCAGATGAGCAGATTTGTTTGGGCTATTGTTCGTTGAAAATGGATCTGATTTGTCCCGGTTGCTTTTCGTGTACTGAATGAAGATTGGAAAATGAATCTACGAGTTCTTTTCTACTGCTGGTACACGCATCGATCTGGTATGCGTTTAAATATCTTTTATCTACACGCTTTGTACTGGACAAATATGAATGGACCAAATTGTTTGATGGTCCCTATTCCATACTCATTTTAGTGAACAAATTAGAAGAGTTCACGTGATTGCTTGGTCTTGGTATATCTTTAAAAGCTTTTGTCGTTTGTTTTGATTGATTGGGGCGCTCATTTTGATGGGGTCATTGTTTAATATTCTTGATGGATAAAACATGTTGGTACCTTTGTATCACGTGTCATTGCTTGGTCCCTCATTATTGGTCCCTCATTCTAGATAACGACAGCAATGGTTCCCACTGGTTTTGAGATAAGATTCACTGCGTTGAGGTACATGGTTGTTATGCTAGTCTCATTTTTTTATTGGTCCGTGTGGTTTAAAGATGTTGCTTGATCATGTGTATAAAAGGAAGCTATTGGCTAATATTATTTGAGTTTGGTATCTGTGATCACGTGGTATTGATCGAGTGGGGATGACATGTGCTAACCAATCAGTGCTTGTGTAAGTGGCTAGTTTTATTGTTCTAATTCTTAATTGATGATTGGTCACTTCTGCGGTGAGATTGGTTGGTTCGTGGGTATTGAATGATGCTGATATCAAATGGTTCCCATTGTTTTGATTGGTCAATATTTGTTTTGTTTCTACTGAAGGTTTCGGTTTTTGCCGAAGGTTTTGGTTTCTGCTGACCAGTTTCTGCTGAAGGTGCGTGTCTTATCATATCTCAAAGTGAATGTGGCACTTTTGAGATAACTTGTTTGTACGTTAATGATGTGACAAAGACTTGATGATTCTAGTGAAGGGGTGAGATCTACAAAAAGTACTTAATGCTCGCATTTGCTATCTCTTTAAGGAGTTACGTTGTAGTGCTCAGGGTTAGTAAAGGGGCGAGATCTATAGAAAATGTGCTTAATGCTCACATTTGCTAGTGCCTCATCTGAGTTTGGAGTCACATGGATAGTGCAAGATATAAGACGCATACGTTGATGTTTCTACTGGTTTGGATTCTGCTGCTGTTTTGGCTTCTCTGCTGTTATGCCTTATTTATTTTGTTTAGTTATAAAAAAAAAAAAAAAAAAAAAAAAAAAAAAAAAAAAAAAAAAAAATCGTGAGATGGTTAGTATAGTTTAAGGGGAAGCTTACTGTTTATTTACTTACCATCTTTATGCATCACTTGAGGGGAAGCGTCTACAAGTTGCCCAAGACCCCTTTTAGATGAAGGGGAAGCAGATTCATAGTGTGCAACTTATTATTGTGATGGCATGTTTTACCATTGTTTCTTCATACAGGTGGTTTTGTACTATCGAGAAACTGGAACTTAACATAGTCAAATTCCAGTTTAGGGGAAGATTGTTGGGAATTCTTCTAAATAAGAATTCTGCTGATGGATTCTGCTGACTCAGAGATTCTGCTGAAGAAGTGATTCGGCTGAATAAGTTTACAAAACGAGCAACAATGAAGAAAGAAGAAACAATGAGGACCTAATATGTAATAGTTGAGCAAGAATAAAGAAAGAAGAAACAATGAGGGCCAAATATATAATAGTTAGCTTTCTAGTAAGCTAGGGTTTGTAACCTCCCTCTATTATATAAAGAGGGATGGCGGCTAGGGTTTCTTAACTAATCCTTTCATTCTATATTCATAGCCGACATCTCCTAATGAGAGTCTAGCAAACGCATAGAGCGTATTGTAGTAGTACTAGTAGTATTAGTTTCTTTATGTTTTAATAAAGAAAACCTTATTAGTAATATTGATTGTGTCTTTCTATTCCACTGTGCTATCAATCAATCAATATTGCTTATACCCTAGTTGAGTCCGGATCTTAGGATTTTACACTATCTTATGGGATTTTGATGCTCAAAAGATCAAATTACGGAGTTTTGGATCAAGATTGGGAGTTTTTCACATTTCATCTTCACCTTTACCACATTTACACTAAACACCCTTCAACTTTTACAAAAATACACAAGTCACCCCTCATTTGTTTTTATCATAAAAATAATTAAAAATCAAAAATAGCTTTTTCATCAAGTGTTTTAACTAATCCCAAAAGGAAAAAAAATAGAAAAATAGTTAACTAGGTTTGTTTGGCTCTCTAAGTCAGGGGTTTAGATGAAAAGTGCCTTGCACCACTGTTTTTCTCTTTCTTAGATAAGTTCTAATTTAGCTTAATATTTGCTTAATCTTGATGGTGATGCTTTATTTCTGTAGTAGCCTCTAGTGTAAGATTTAGTCTTACCTTAGTTTGAACTTAGGAGCTTGTAGCAATAGTTTTTAGGTCTGCATATTCTTAGTTCCATTCATATCTGTTACTGCATCAGTAGGATAGAGTTCCTAATAGGCTTATGTTTTTGATTTTTAATTTCAACATAGTAAGTCCTATTTAGCTGAAATTTAGGATTTAAGATCTCTGGTTGGTTATCTTTATCATGCCTATTTTAGTTTAATTTTAGGATTTTTCTAGAATAGTTAAATTGGTGCTTAAAGTTGATGGGTTAGATCTGTTTGGAAATAGCTTCTTACAACCTGATTTTATGCTAAGTTGCTTTGAGGTTGTGCTTATTTGATCCGTATCAGTTGCTTTAGGCTGAAATTTGTTAGATATAGCTTATATTAGTCTTAATTATCCTCGGGTAGCCTTGCACTGCTTTTTAGCTTATTAGTTTTAGCTTATTCATGCCCATTTCCTTATCCTTTATTCATAAGTAGTTTTTGTTATTTTTCCCAGATTATCAGTATTATTTTATACTTTTTTGTATTTTTTTCATAATTTTCCATTGTCATTTACTAATGTTCTGCATTTAAATTCATTTTTAAACATTTTTTAAATAGCATTTAATCCAAATAAATCATAAAAGGTTCAGAAAAATGCAATTTCAATTTTCTTAGTTTTAGAATATTCAAGAAGTCATAAAAAGTATATTTCCAGAATGTTTATAGTTTAAATAGTATTTTCTAGGAATTTAATTAGTTTCAATTAGTTTTAAATTCATAATAATTAGATAAAAAGTCATAAAAATGTAATTCCAATTTTGAAAATTCTTTTTAGTTAATTAAGATTTTTAAAAAATAGTTTTGTAATTTTCCCAATAGTTTTCATAATTTTCAGCTTTTTATTTCAAATTAAATCAGGAAAAACCCAAAAAAAAAAATAGTTTTAAATTTCAAATAATTTTTAAATCACATTTTTAGCTGTATAAAATTATTAGTTCATTTTTAGAGGTTAAATTAGATTAGTTTTCATTTTAATTCGTGTTTCATTAATTACGTAATTTACGGTTTTTAATTCAAACTTGCATAATTAGTCGCATTTACTTGTTTGCATCATAGATCCAGTAGTTTTAATTGCTTTGCCTTATTATTCCTTACATCGTAGATTAGAAATCACTCAAATACCTTTTTACCCATTCGAATCCCGAATCACGTGACGTGAGTTGTTAAACTCCATTTATCCCTCGCTAGCAACGATCCCGGTGCTCAAACCTAATACGTTTGAGTTACCCAAATACTACAAAACTTCTATAATTGATCTCTTTTCTAAGAATCAATCCTTATCACAAACAATCTTTTTAAAGTTAATTTACCTTATTGCATGTACACCACCATCACTTACATGTTTCGAATAATTAAGGAAATATGTCACTAATTAGTAACCAAGTTTCATGAGTGTTCCAATTTGATACCTCAAACTTTATACTAATCACAGAAACCATCAAAGTTTCAAAACTGTTCCATTCTTATGTAATTTTTTTATAATTAGTGTGCTTAAAGTATCCATCTATGCATTAACATGTTGTACATTAATTTTAAACACCAATCAACTGAATTTAAGTAATTCCAACCAACTTTATGTACAACACGTTAATGCATGACTAAAAATAAACAATAATCACAAAATAATAACCAAGTTTGAGAAGTGTTTCACTCAGGTCACTTTAACAAAAAATTACGTAAGAATGGTACAGTTTTGAAACTTTGATGATTTTTATAATTGATACAAAGTTTGAGGTACCAAATTAAAACAGATCCCAAACTTGGTTACTCTTTGATGATTTTCACCTAATAAATAATGCAACATCTTCTTGCCATAGAACTTGTAGTAATTTTTCTTGGGTAACTATGTCATCTAACTTTTGACCAATTAATTCATGGAGTTCTAACTCATCGCTAAATAGATTCAAACCGAGAAAAGCACGAATAATTGAAAATTTAAGCTATATGTTTATACCATGTTCAAACATAAGGAAAACGAGTTTTCTATTTACTTTAGCATGTTTATATTACTTATTTGTAAAGATTAGCTTGAATACACTTGAGAAAATATGTGTTTGAGATATCTTAGGAATTGACCTTTCTTCTCATTTGATCCTTAGTCATTGACGGGTAAGGATCCAGTGAGAAGAAAACTTAAGATGAGAAGGATGAGAAATAACTATAACCACATATTTGAATGCATCGACCTGATTTAGATGCATCTCTATTCATTTAGATGAATCCCAATTAGATTTGAAAGTGATTTTGAAGTGAAAACGATGCAAAGTAATGTTAACAACAAATTTGACCCGCAGAGAACGAAAAATGTATATGATTTGCCTAACTTGATGAAATGCATCTAAAATATGTATATGCATCTAATTTTTTGCTAGAATATATATTATGATGCATCTAAAAGATTAGGGATGCATCTAATTCAAGTCGATGCATCTCAAATGTGTGGTTATAGCTATTTCTCATCCTTCTTATTTTAAGTTTTCTTCTCATTTGATCCTTAGTCATTGACCTTAAAGTTGAAAGAATGAGTGACTGAAAATCATTTTGCATTCGTTGTTATAACAAATTTCATTCTCATATAAATTGCTAAGTCTTATACCATTTAAAAGTATAGAACCACAAATCGCATGTTTGTTAAACAATAAAGATCATTCTTGCAAGTGGTAACCGAAAACTCAAGCAATTGTTTGATTAATCACATTGCTAAATTTGATTAATCAACGCTTAGTCAACAATTAAGAAAAACTAGCAGGGTACTCACGCATTACGGTAGCGGGTATCTTATAATTAATAATCTTTTTTTTTGCAAAGGGTTACTCCAGTAAAGTATATTAATCACAGAAAATTTAAGTACAATGAAATGTGGCTGAAATACCACATTAACCTCAAGCAATGCTTGAACGACCACTAACCAGTTGGTGACATGCCACAAACGATAAAAACTCTAGCTACAAACTAAATAACCAATAAAAATCAGCTAGAAACAACCAAAACGCCATAGGAAACCATCCAAGAGTGTTCCAAACATTTAAACACATACCTCCAAACCAACCCAGCAGCAACAACAATGGAGAATAATGAGCCAAATGAGACTACCTCCTTAAAAAAACCTTCCAAAAAACCAAATGGAAAAAAACCTTGGTGAAGTAAAAAATAGTACAACTCTCAAATGGCACTCACATCTTGAATCATACATATACTTGGAATCTTCCATTAATCAAGTAACATCCGAGCAAGACGAGAGACCTTCCGGAACCGCATAGACACGAGCTTGAGCTGAACATTCAAAACACTAACACTATAAAGCTGAGAAGCAGACATAGCCTTCTTCTAGAACAATCTTGAATTACGTTCTTGCCAAATGTAATAGGTAGTAGCAGCAAGCAGAACCCGTGAGACAACAGTCACAATAGATCACCTCTTAGAAATAGGAATAAGAAATGCCACCACATTAGCCAATCGATGAGGAATAACATCCAATCCAGAGAGAATACAAACCATAGACCAAACCTGCATAGAAAAAGTACACACAAAGAACAAATGTGTATGTGAGTCCGCAACTGAGCCATAACATCCAAAGAAAAAGTACACACAAAGAACAAAGGAATAACATCCAATCCAGGGGACAACGAAGCAGGTTTAAGTCAGTCGCAAGACCAACATCCCATTGCCTTAGCATATCATGTGTCTTCAACTTTTGATTAAAAACAAGCAACATGTGAAATACAATGAGGGCACCACACAATATGATACCAATCAACCTCATCACCCCGAAGCGTAATAGAATCCCAAACAAGAGACACCATAAAAGGTCTCTGATGCCCGTGAAGGTCACGCCAAATAATAACATCCGAAGTGTCATCATAAATAGTAGGAGCATTCACTTGAGATAATTCCGGATATGTAAGAAACCAATCTAAAGGCCACCTCCAAATACCATTATCAATAATATCATAAATCAAATCATGTAATGAAAACCCCAAACATGATATATCCCGAGCAGATAACATCCTTTTGAGAGGGATTAAGTCAAACCAAATCAAGGTAGACTTACCAATATGAATCTTGTGTCATATAAAAGGACGGATAGAATCTCGAATTTACATAAGCTTCTGCGATCCCCAACTCATGTATGCCGTACAAGGAACATCCCAGAAACTCCGACCATCAAGTTTATAAGCGTGGACCCATTTAGCCCATAAAGATTCCCTATGAGTTAATATGCTCCAAATGTGAGAAGCCGTAAGAGACACATTAAAATCATTAACACGAAGAAGCCCCAGACCCCTTCAGATTTCGTCTTACACATATTTTCCCAAGCCACTTTTGCCCTACTTTTCTTCATATCACCTTGGCACTAAAGAAAACATCTCATTAACTGCTCAAGAAGATGAATAATACGAGCAGAAGAATAACAACCGAGGTCCGATAGATGAGCATGGAAGATAAAACATATGAAACAAGTTGAAGACGACCCGCAAAAGACAAGAACTTGTTCTTCTAATCAGAAATTCGATTTTGAAGCCTTTCAACAAGAACCTTACAATCTCTATATAATAACCGAGAAGAAATTAACGGGACACCAAGGTATTTAACAGGAAGAGTACCTTCAGAAAAAGGTAAGGAACTCAAAATCTATGATTTAATTGCATAAGGAACATTGAAAAAATAAGCAGTGCTCTTCGGAAGACTTGACACTAAACCCGAGACATTATTGAACTCCTCCAAAGCCTCCATAATAACGTTAGCAGAAAAAAAATCCCCACGAGAAAATAGGAAAAGATCATCAGCAAAGCATAAGTTAACAATCTTCTGCTTATCACAATAATGATGGTATTGGAACTCATCCGTATTAGTAACTCTTCGTTGCAATAAGAGGGTAAGAACCTCCATAACTAAGGTAAACAAGTACGGGGAAATATGATCACCTTGCCTCAAACCTCACTTACCATTGAACCAACCATAATATCACCATTAATACACATCGAATATGAAGTACTCGTCACATACGCCATAATCCATACAACCATTTTAGGGTGAAAACCAAAACCCACTAAAATAGTGTCCATAAAGCGCCAGTCTACAGTGTCATAAGCATTTTAAATATCAACTTTAAACCCACATCTAGGAGGACCAGAACTCATATGATAATTACACATAAGCTCTTGAGTCAAAAGAATACTATCTGAAATTTTGCGCCCCGGGACAAACGTCGATTGGTTAATAATAACAACCTCACCAAGGCTCTCTTTAATAAGATTAGTAATCAACTTAATAATACCTTTATAAAGAACATTGGAAAGAGACATGGGCCTATAGTCATTCACACGGGATGGTGTAGTAACTTTAGGAATAAGTGCAATAATAGTATGATTAAGCACTTTAAGAATCTTACTATTAGAGAAAAAGTCATGCACCGCATTATTAATATTACTACCAACCACATCCCACGCCTTTTTAAAGAACGTAGTTATGAAACCATTCAGGCCCGGGGCTTTATCATCCCCAATCAAGAACATAGTAGACTTAATCTCATTATCAATCACATCATGAACCATAGAATCAGTCGTTTGGGCTCCAATAACACGAGTAAAAAGATCTTTGTTAGCAAGGTGAATGGTACTACCTTCCATACTGAGAAAACTCTCATAATGATTAACAAAAGCACCCGCAACATCATTACCTTCATGAATAACATTAGAAGAATCAAAAATATTTTTAATACGATTACGGGAAAACTTACTCTTAACAACTTTATGAAAATAAGCCGAATTATTTTTTTGGTAGAGGGTTTTACCCCAGTAAATAAGTCGAATTAGAATCACCCTCTCGGAGCCACTCAACTTTTGATTTCTGCTTCAAAAACCTTTCCTCATCAGTTAATGGGTTCTTAAACACCTTTAAGTAGTTTGCTTGCTCTTCACGTAACAAAGGGCAAGAGGGATTCTTGTCAAGAGATTTCTGAACCTCATCTAACTTAATTTGAATTCTATTCACATGCTCATTAAGATTACCTTGCTCTATTAGAAGCTTACGAGGAGGAGATTTAAGCAACCTGAGGCATTTAACCACACGAAACATAGAAAAGCCATCAACATGTTGATTCCAACCTAACTCAACCACATTCTTGAAACCCTCTTTATGCACTAAGAAATTAAAGAACATAAATGGATCCGGTTTAGGCTTACTAACCGTAGGAATAGGAAGCACACAAGGAGAGTGATCAGAAATATGATAAGGCTGAAATATGGCAAACGGCCCTGGGAAGTCGTCATTAAACTTCAAATTACCCATAATACGATCAATCTTATTAAGAATACCCGTAGACCCTTTCGGTTTCTGATTCCAAGTAAAGTGAAGACCCATACTATTAGCATCCATAACCTCAATATAAGCAACACATTCTTTAAACTCACGCATGGCTATATCAGGCTCATATCCACCACACGAATGGTCCTCTAGATTAAGAGACGCATTAAAATCCCCAAGAAGAACCCATGGTTTACCTCTCATCAAACATGAATGTATATTCAGATTAGTCCAAAGGGCAGACGATCAATATAATAATTATCTGCATAAAAAAAAGAGCAAAAAAGAGCTTTGTTCTCAGCTTTGATATTAACCTGCACATGCATAACTTAGTCCATATCTGTCTAAAATAATTAGAGATGTTAAGTTTATGACGATAGTTAGTTCTTTATCTTCGTTAGAGAATCCTTGCCCATGAGAGTTGAGTACACATCGAGGTACTGTCAGTGTTGCGGTATAAAAACCGTGGGATTCGGAGTTTGGCAAAAATTAACATGAAATAAAGCCCAAATGTATTAAAGTGAAAAATCCAAAGCCATAAAAGTTTTCGATGTCCGACGGTACCCCCGTTGTCATGGACTTCAAAAAGGTGGAGGAAAATTCCAAAGTCATAATAAGACTTCTGATAAAACGATAATCCCGTTGAATTAGTGGTTGAAAAGACCAAGGGCCTAATTGCAAAAATGAAAATGTGCTGAAATAAGTGTTAAGCCAAACTTTGAATCCGGGAGATATCTAAATAAAAGCCTCTGTTTCTGGACTCGTAGATGAGTTGTTTCGGTCGTAATAAAAAAGATATCTTCCTAAATCATGTTAAATTAGGACCTTGATGTGGACCTCATTCTTGTGTGCAACGGTTTTCGAGGGAAGATGGATAACTAATTAGCGACTTAGCTTCATATCTTTATCGGAATAAAGCTTATCGAAACGAGAAATTTGAAGAAATTCATTTCTCACCATAAATAAAATAAATAGAGGAAAATAGGAAAATGGGAGCAAAAGGTAATTACACAAGTAACTTCCATGGGTAGTGTTAGCATCTAAAGTCATATTTAACAATGATTTAGATTTTACGCTTAGTTTGGGGACTTGTGAAAAATCAGGGACGATGTATTCTATCCGTATGGTTACTTCTCGCTGAGTTGTGTTTCCTACTCCGTGATCCTAAAATGTCGTTTGAAAAATGTTGGAGTTATTGATCGACATGTAAGTTCAACAAACCGTCACTCATAATCGGAATGTGCTTAATTGTAATATCTATATGTGAAATAAAAGGTAAACGGGGCGTTTTTAGAATTAAGGGTTTCTTAATATCTTTTGAGGAATCTTTGCTACTTTTCATAGGTTTAGTAGAAAGAGATTGAAATCCTTGGTTTTAGAAGCGTGAGTTGATTGCATTGCGTGAGGACACGACAATCGTCTAGTCCGGGGTATTTTGGTATGTGCTAAAACACATACCTTTTCATTATCAAAATAGACCCAAAATAACCAAGAAAGAGCCCTTTATGTCTAATATTTGCTGGTTTCTTGAGTTTATGTATGTGCATGTACGGATATGACAAAACAGACAAAAGAAAGCCGAAACCGAAGAAAATCGAGCACGAGAGAGAGAAGAGTGCAAAAGCCGATGCCGGGATGCTATCTTATGGGATTTTGATGCTCAAAAGATCAAATTACGGAGTTTTGGATCAAGATTGGGAGTTTTTCACATTTCACCTTCACCTTTACCACATTTACACTAAACACCCTTCAACTTTCACAAAAATACACAAGTCACTCCTCATTTTCCCCTTTATACCCTCAAACCCCTCACCTTACCAATTTCCCAAAATCATCCTTTTATCTTCAGTAATTACACCTTTGGTCCTTTGTGTTTTTAAAATTTCATAAAGGTTTTAGTGTTACAAAATAATACTACATTTACATCAAATCCAAAAACACTAAATATCCATTCACTATCTCAAGCCCAATCCATTTCCAGCCCATTCCTTATTCTTACCCGTCCAAGCCCACCCCAAAATAATAACCCGTATACCACTAACCCACCAGTCAACACATCCATTTCCAAAGTCAAACTCCTATAATAAAAAAACCCAAATAAGAAGAACGCGCCCAAACACCTTGAGTTACTGTTTATCACCTTCACATTTTTTACCCTAAATCCCACTCAATTTCACCCGTACTTAAGTACCTTCTAGATGCATCTGAAAACGTTTCGGTGGGAATGATACATGGATCGCCAGGGTGGACAAAGAGTAGCGCCTCATTGGAGGAAACACATCACCTATTTGATCCTAGGGTTGTGATTAATTTGGATGACAAGATAGAAGATCAAGGGTAGAGAATTAAACGTCTAGGAGCTTCTGAAAGTCTTGGCATTAGCTTATAAATACCCTCTCTCACAATTGAAGAAGTTGTCCAATTCCTTATGTCTTAGAGGGATTTAGATCTTTTAGTTTTTGTCATTTATATTTTCAGAAGTCAATTAGTGATTTGTAATTTGTATTTTGTAACCTCTTTTCTATTAATGCAATTTCGAATTTAAAAGTTATTTGTCATTTGAGAGTTGGTTTACTTAAGTTGGATTTTACTTTAAAAAGCTCTTCTACTGTTCTAGTAAACTCAATTAAGCTTATCAAAGCTTATTTGAGTTTATCCTTGGTAATTTTAGTACTTAATTTCTGTTTTTATAAAATAGTCAACATAAGTCAAGAGTAGTCAAAGATCAAAGGTCAAAGCTGAGTTTGGTTATTTCTGGTTTCAATTCCTTTTTAAAGATAAGTTTCATGTTTACATATCAGTTGTGATGAGTTGGAGTTAATTTTCAGTTAGATTTAAGAGCTTATTCTCACAAATCAGTTTTATAAGGGTGTTTGGGATAGGGTACATTTTGAGAATTTAAAGGTTGTTAGTAGATAAATTGGTTTAGTTTAAAGTCTATTGCTAATTTTAGATCCTATCCAATCTTGTTTTCAGGTTGTCTCAACTCTTATAAGTATTTTCTTTCAAAACTGTTTTGGTATTAGTTCAGATTTTCATCAAGTTTTCTCCAGCCGTGTAGTCATTTTTTTTATCATAAAAATAATTAAAAATCAAAAATATCTTTTTCATCAAGTGTTTTAACTAATCCCAAAAGGAAAAAAAATTAGAAAATAGTTAACTAGGTTTATTTAGCTCTCTAAGTCATGGGTTTGGATGAAAAGTGCCCTGCACCACTGTTTTTCTCTTTCTTAGATAAGTTCTAATTTAGCTTAATATTTTCTTAATCTTGATGGTGGTGCTTTATTTCTATTAGGATTTAGAAAATCTGTTAGTTAAAGAGTTGGTCACCTCAAGTATATGTATTCGTTAGAAAGCTCGTAGTCGTAGTCAAGTTATGTTAATAAGTAGTTAGTTAAGTAACACCGTGGAGGACGGACGGGTCTTTACCCACTGTATGCCTGATCCACAGCCCGTAGGAGGCGTGTCTTGTAAGAAACTATAAATACCCTCTACCTCCCAAGGTAAAGGGTTGGAGCCTCATAATATCATTTTTCTTTGTCTCACTAAGTTCCCTAAACTCTTCCACTTTCTCTCTCTAAAACCCATAAGTATACGTCCCATATTATACATATGTGATGTGTTTATGAAATCGAATATCTAACAATTTCTGTAGTAGCCTCTAGTGTAAGATTTAGTCTTACCTTAGTTTGAACTTAGGAGCTTGTAGCAATAGTTTTTAGGTCTGCATATTCTTAGTTCCATTCATATCTGTTACTGCATCAGTAGGCTAGAGTTCCTAATAGGCTTATATTTTTTATTTTTAATTTCACCATAGTAAGTCCTATTTAGCTGAAATTTAGGATTTAAGATATCTGGTTGGTTATCTTTATCATGCCTATTTTAGTTTAATTTTAGGATTTTTCTAGAATAGTTAAATTGGTGTTTAAGTTGATGGGTTAGGTCTGTTTGGAAATAGCTTATTACAACCTGATTTTATGCTAAGTTGTTTTGAGGTTGTGCTTATTTGATCCGTATCAGTTGCTTTAGGCTGAAATAGTTAGATATAGCTTATATTAGCCTTAAGTATCCTCTGGTAGCCTTGCACTGCTTTTTAGCTTATTAGTTTTAGCTTATTCATGCCCATTTGCTTATCCTTTATTCATAAGTAGTTTCTGTTATTTTTCCCAGATTCTCAGCATTATTTTAGACTTTTCTGTATTTTTTTCATAATTTTCCATTGTCATTTACTAATTTTCTGCATTTAAATTCATTTTTAAGCATTTTTTAAATAGCATTTAATCCAAATAAATCATAAAAGGTTCAGAAAAATGAAATTTCAATTTTCTTAGTTTTATAATATTCAAGAAGTCATAAAAAGTATTTTTCCAGAATTTTCATAGTTTAAATAGTATTTTCTAGGAATTTAATTAGTTTCAATTAGTTTTAAATTCATAATAATTAGATAAAAAGTCATAAAAATGTAATTCCAGTTTTGAAAATTCTTTTTAGTTAATTAATACTTTTGAAAAATATTTTTGTAATTTTACCAATAGTTTTCATAATTTTTAGCTTTTTAATTCTATTTTAAATGTCCAAAAATAGTTTTTAATTCAAATTATATCAGGAAAAACCCAAAAAAATAGTTTTAAATTTCAAATAATTTTTAAATCACATTTTTAGCTGTAGAAAATTATTATTTTATTTTTATAGGTTAAATTAGATTAGTTTGCATTTTAATTCGCGTTTCATTAATTACGTAATTTACGGTTTTTAATTCAAACTTGCATAATTAGTCGCATTTACATGTTTGCATCATAGATCCAGTAGTTTAATTGCTTTCCCTTATTATTCCTCACATCGTAGATTAGAAATCACTCAAATACCTTTTTACCCATTCGAATCCCGAATCACGCGACGTGAGTTGTTAAACTCTATTCATCCCTCGCTAGGAACGATCCCGGTGCTCAAACCTAATACGTTTGAGTTACCCAAATACTACAAAACTTCTATAATTGATCTCTTTTCTAAGAATCAATTTTTGGTGCCGCTGCCGGGGAGGGCATGTAGTGAGTTTCCAATTCCGTCTCGATTCGCGTGTTTTTGAAGATCCTTCCTCGAGAAGTTATCGTCTTGTTTTTGTAAATATTTCTTTTATAAAAACCCAAAAATATTTTCCTTTTCAAATTTTATTTTCCTTTTATGTTTTATTTTATCAAAAACCCAAACATAATCTTCGATTTCCTCTGAATGTTTAATTCTTATCTCTTAACCCTCTAATTTGGTTAATTCTCCACAATGCTCGATTTCTCACCCTTTGATCCCCATGATCCTCGGACCATGGAGGATTTCTATCATCCATCACTTATCGGCCGAGGATGACCGATCGTTCCGGGAACCAAGTTTAGATTGAAAAATCATATGGTTCGATTGCTTCGACAACATTGCCAATTCCATGGATTTCACGACAAAAATGCAAACGAGCACTTGCACAAGTTTTTATCTATCACTCAATCCATGAAGCAACGTGGCGTTTCTCAAGATGATATCCGATTGAATCTCTTCTTCTTCTCTTTAACCCACGAAGCCGAATCTTGGTTTTATACACTTGAAAAACATTCAATTCATACTTGGGAAGAGATGTTTCGCAAGTTTCTTTCAAAATACTTTCCATATTTGAAAACGATGCAGCTGAGAAAAGAAATTCTTAATTTCTAGCAATTACCCAAGGAATCCGTATTTGAAGCTTGGGAAAGATTCAAAATGTTATTGCAAAAATGTCCCGATCATCGAATTTTGCTTCTTGATCAAATCCTAACCTTTTATCATGGTATCACTACGATTGATCGAGACAAAATCATGTTGGCAGCTGGTGGAAATCTCATGCAGAAGACTCCTCAAAAAGCTTACGATTTAATCGAGAATTTGACACAAGATCATTATCAGTGGGATGCTAAAGTACCTTACGACTCTACCACTATGTTGAATGATCATTATTCCGAGAAAATTTCCGTTATGAGTGTTCAAATTGACGTCTTTGGCAAGCAAGAAAGCTATATCAATCAACAAATACCAAGTCATCCACCCACCTTTTACTATTCTGACTCTGACGATAGTGATGATGATGAACCATTTGAAGAAGAGAACTTAAAGATCGATGACGATTCTTCGAGTGGCAATCCCACTCCCATTTCCAATCCTATAATTTCTGACTCTTCCCCTTCACTCACGCTGGTTGAGAGAAGTGACGTCATTTTGGAAGAAGTCGATGATCCAATTTCGCCAGAAATTGTTGAAACCGATTGCGATCCACTTATTAACGGACCTTCGGATACCTTGTCAATGGGGGATAAGGAAGTCTAATGCACTCCTCTTGAGAATATTGATGACTTTGTTCCAATCCCAAGGGTATTTGAGACACCTTTCGATTCGATTTCAAAAACTTTCAAAATGACCTCACAAATCCTTTGTTTGAATTCGATTCTGAATGCATTCTCAATTTTGAAAATCAAATCTTTGACGAGGAAAGTGATGAGTCCGACACGGAGACCATAATGGAAAAGGTGCAAATTCCTAGCTCACAAAGTACCGCACAAATCCCACCTCCGTTTATCTTGATTGAAAAAATGAAAGAAGTAGAGCTGTCTAATGGAAATCCTCTAGAGCCCGAGCTCAAGGATTCGTCTCTTGATTTACTTCTCGAGGAGTTCGCCGATGAACTCGCTCGCATCGATCCTCTTCCACCGGGAAGTGAGAACGATGACTTTGATTTTGAAGCCGATTTAAGAGAGATTGAAAGTTTGTTGAATGAAGATCCATTAAATGAGCCGCCACGAAAGATTAATTATCTCGAGGAGTTCTCCGGTGAACTCTCTCATATCATATCTCCTCCAGAATATGATCTTGTCTATTTTGATCTTGAGGAAGATTTTAGTTTGGGGGAAGAGCAGCTCTCTCAAAATAGTTTTGTTATTGATGACATCACCCCACCTCTTCCTCCCGAGGTTGTTGTTGAAAATCACCCTATGAGCTTAAATGATCAAAATCAAATTTAGGATTATATGCAATTTGCTTTTGAAGATGAAGAATGGATCCTTATTATTATAAAAATCTTTATTCCATTTTTTCCATATGATGTGAATTCTCCTCTTCTTCACTCTTGCGGGAGTGAGGATACCATATTTGACCCCGGTATCATCGCTTTTCCTTTTTAAGAACCGTGGGTATCTCATCGGAGTGGAACTTTCTTATGTTTCAATGTTTATCCAAACCTCTTGAACGAAATTCCGATGGAGATTATCTCTTCCACTTGCTTCCCCAAGGACAAATGAATTCAGGGCGGGTCAAGCTAACGACTCGATAACAAAACAAGCGTTTCTATCTTCTTCTTTTTTTTCTTTCTAACATCTGACGTGAATGGGTTAGCCTCTTCAATTTCTCGTGTTTGGTTGTTTGTGATGTTTTGTCCAGGATTTTCCCGATATGAAGACTCTCGTGCTCGAAGTTTGTCTTTTCTCCACTCGTGTTTCATGATCGATGCTGATGGAAATCCGATATCCTAATCTTATCGACTAATGTTTATCTTTTAGCATACTTAATAAACAGATTTTAGATTTTCGTTGATACCCTTGCCTTTAAACATTGAGGACAATGTTTCTTTTTAGTCACATTGAGGACAATGTTTCGTTTTAGTCTGGGGTGGGTAATCTTCGATTTGATTTGACCGCACTTGCTTATTCTCTGCCATGTACTATCGCAATCCCGTTTTTCCTTAGAAAATGAAAAAAACAATTGTGCAAAAATGAGAAAATTTAAAATTTTTGTAAGCTTTTGCTAGTTTTATAATTGAAAAGTCTTTGCGAGCAGAAGTTACTTAACATATGCGTTTTCTTGAAAAAGCCTTTGCTAATTGCTTAGACAAGAGGCTATAAAATGCGATTCCAGCTCACTAGGCCAAGAATTTGCAAGCTTCCATAAGTGATTTTAAATATACGAAGCTTTGAAAGATTTGCTAGTTTCTAATAAGTGACTTTAAAAATGCGAGACTTGAGATTATTTGAAAAAGCATTCGCTAAGTTAATATATGTTTTGACACCTTGTTGACTTTCCGCTGGTGAGAGTAGGAATAGAATTATGACTTGACCAGGCGTGTTGAGCCCTAGCTTGTTCCCTTGACCATAGATAATTTAATTATCGGCTAAGCATCCGCGGATCTAATTATTTGAGATTTTAAATTTGCGGAGATCGAGGAATGATAGAGTTACTTATGAGTTTAGATGCTAAGCGTGGAGTAGATGGTTCTCTTTAGAGCTCATCGAAGGTACTTGTGGCTTTTTGCTCTCACAAAATTGTCTCACCCCATATCTGTCTAAAATAATTAGAGATGTTAAGTTTTTGACGATAGTTAGTTCTTTATCTTCTTTAGAGAATCCTTGCCCATGAGAGTTGGGTACACATCAAGGTACTGTTAGTGTTGCGGTATAAAAACTGTGGGATTCGGAGTTTGGCAAAAATTAACATGAAATAAAGCCCAAATGTATTAAAGTGAAAAATCCAAAGCCATAAAAGTTTTCGATGTCCGACAGTACCCCCGTTGTCATGGACTTCAAAAAGGTGGAGGAAAATTCCAAAGTCATAATAAGACTTCTGATAAAACGGTAATCCCGTTGAATTAGTGGTTGAAAAGACCAAGGGCCTAATTCCAAAAATGCAAATGTGCTGAAATAAGTGTTAAGCCAAACTTTGAATCCGGGAGATATCTAAATAAAAGCCTCTGTCTCTGGACTCGTAGATGAGTTGTTTCGGTCGTAATAAAAAGGATATCTTCCTAAATCGTGTTAAATTAGGACCTTGATGTGGACCTCATTCTTGTGTGCAACGGTTTTCGAGGGAAGATGGATAACTAATTAGCGACTTAGCTTCATATCTTTATCGGAATAAAACTTATCGAAACGAGAAATTTGAAGATATTCATTTCTCACCATAAATAAAATAAATAGAGGAAAATAGGAAAATGGGAGCAAAAGGTAATTACACAAGTAACTTCCATGGGTAGTGTTAGCATCTAAAGTCATATTTAACAAAGATTTCGATTTTACGCTTAGTTTGGGGAATTGTGAAAAATCAGGGACGATGTATTCTATCTGTATGGTCACTTCTCGCTGAGTTGTGTTTCCTACTTCGTGATCCTAAAATGTCTTTTGAAAAATGTTGGAGTTATTGATCGACATGTAAGTTCAACAAACCGTGACTCATAATCGGAATGTGCTTAATCGTAATATCTATATGTGAAATAAAAGGTAAATGGGGCGTTTTTAGAATTAAGGGTTTCTTAATATCTTTTGAGGAATCTTTGCTACTTTTCATATGTTTAGTAGAAAGAGATTGAAATCCTTGGTTTTAGAAGCGTGAGTTGATTGCATTGCGTGAGGACACGACAATCATCTAGTCCGGGGTATTTTGGTATGTGCTAAAACACATACCTTTTCATTATCAAAATAGACCCACAATAACCAAGAAATAGCCGTTTATGTCTAATGTTTGCTGGTTTCTTGAGTTTATGCATATGCAGGTACGGATATGACAAAACAGACAAAAGAAAGCCGAAACTGAAGAAAATCGAGCACGAGAGAGAGAAGAGTGCAAAAGCCGATGCCGGGATGTTATCTTATAGGATTTTGATGCTCAAAAGATCAAATTACGGAGTTTTGGATCAAGATTGGGAGTTTTTCACATTTCACCTTCACCTTTACCACATTTACACTAAACACCCTTAAACTTTCACAAAAATACACAAGTCACCCCTCATTTTCCCCTTTATACCTTCAAACCCCTCACCTTACCAATTTCCCAAAATCATCCTTTTATCTTCAGTAATTACACCTTTGGTCCTTTGTGTTTTTAAAATTTCATAAAAGGTTTTAGTGTTACAAAATAATACTACATTTACATCAAATCAAAAAACACTAAATATCCATTCACTATCTCAAGCCCAATCCATTTCCAGCCCATTCTTTACTCTTACCCGTCCAAGACCACTCCAAAATAATAACCCATATACCACTAACCCACCAGTCAACACATCCATTTCCAAAGTCAAACTCCTATAATAAAAAAATCCAGATAAGAAGAACGCGCCCAAACACCTTGAGTTACTGTTTATCACCTTCATATTTTTTACCCTGCATCCCACTCAATTTCACCCGTACTTAAGTACCTTCTAGATGCATCTGACAACGTGTCAGTGGGAATGATACACGGATCGCCAGGGTGGACAAAGAGCAGCACCTCATTAATCACCTATTTGATCCTAGGGCTGTGATTAATTTGGATGACAAGATAGAAGATCAAGGGTAGAGAATTAAACGTCTAAGAGTTTCTGAAAGTCTTGGCATCAGCTTATAAATACCCTCTCTCACAATTGAAGAAGTTGTCCAAATCCTTATGTCTTAGAGAGAATTAGATCTTTTAGTTTTTGTCATTTATATTTTCAGAAGTCAATTAGTGATTTGTAATTTGTATTTTGTAACCTCTTTTCTATTAATGCAATTTCAAATTTAAAAGTTATTTGTCATTTAAGAGTTGGTTTACTTAAGTTGGATTTTACTTTAAAAAGCTCTTCTACTGTTCTGATAAACTCAATTAAGCTTATCAAAGCTTATTTGAGTTTATCCTTGGTAATTTTATTTGAGTTAACTAGGTTTGTTTGGCTCTCTAAGCCAGGGGTTTGGATGAAAAGTGCCCTGGACCATTGTTTTTCTCTTTCTCAGATAAGTTCTAATTTAGCTTAATATTTGCTTAATCTTGATGGTGGTGCTTTATTTCTGTTAGGATTTAGAAAAGCTGTTAGTTAAAGAGTCGGTCACCTCAAGTATATGTATTCGTTAGAAAGCTCGTAGTCGTAGTCAAGTTATGTTAATAACTAGTTAGTTAAGTAACACCGTGGAGGAAGGACGGGTCTTTACCCACTGTATGCCTGATCCACAGCCCGTAGGAGGCGTGTCTTGTAAGAAACTATAAATACCCTCTACCTTCCAAGGTAGAGGGTTGGAGCTTCATAATATCATTTTTCTTTGTCTCACTAAGTTCCCTAAACTCTTCCACTTTCTCTCTCTAAAAACCATTAGTATACGCCCCATATTATACATATGTGATGTGTTTATGAAATCCAATATCTAACAATTTCTATAGTAGCCTCTAGTGTAAGATTTAGTCTTACCTTAGTTTGAACTTAGGAGCTTGTAGCAATAGTTTTTAGGTCTGCATATTCTTAGTTCCATTCATATTTGTTACTGCATCAGTAGGCTAGAGTTCCTAATAGGCTTATGTTTTTTATTTTTAATTTCACCATAGTAAGTAATACTTAGCTGAAATTTAAGATTTAAGATCTTTGGTTGGTTATCTTTGTCATGCCTATTTTAGTTTAATTTTAGGATTTTTCTAGAATAGTTAAATTGGTGCTTAAAGTTGATGGGTTAGGTCTGTTTGGAAATAGCTTCTTACAACCTGATTTTATGCTAAGTTGCTTTGAGGTTGTGCTTATTTGATCCGTATCAGTTGCTTTAGGCTGAAATTAGTTAGATATAGCTTTTATTAGCCTTAAGTATCCTCTGGTAGCCTTGCACTGCTTTTTAGCTTATTAGTTTTAGCTTATTCATGCCCATTTGCTTATCCTTTATTCATAAGTAGTTTCTGTTATTTTTCCCAGATTCTCAGTATTATTTTAGACTTTTCTGTATTTTTTCATAATTTTCCATTGTCATTTACTAATTTTTTGCATTTAAATTCATTTTTAAGCATTTTTTAAATAGTATTTAATCCAAATAAATCATAAAAGGTTCAGAAAAATGCAATTTCAATTTTATTAGTTTTAGAATATTCAAGAAGTCATAAAAAGTATTTTTCCAGAATTTTCATAATTTAAATAATATTTTCTAGGAATTTAATTAGTTTCAATTAGTTTTAAATTCATAATAATTAGATAAAAAGTCATAAAATGTAATTCCAATTTTGAAAATTCTTTTTAGTTAATTAGGATTTTTGAAAAATAGTTTTGTAATTTTCCCAATAGTTTTCATAATTTTTAGCTTTTTAATTATATTTTAAATGTCTAAAAATAATTTTTAATTCATATTAAATCAGGAAAAACCCAAAAAAAATAGTTTTAAATTTCAAATAATTTTTAAATCACATTTTAGCTGTAGAAAATTATTAGTTCATTTTTAGAGGTTAAACTAGATTAGTTTGCATTTTAATTCGTGTTTCATTAATTACGTAATTTACGGTTTTTAATTCAAACTTGCATAATTAGTCGCATTTACTTGTTTGCATCATAGATCCAGTAGTTTTAATTGCTTTGCCTTATTATTCCTTACATCGTAGATTAGAAATCACTCAAATACCTTTTTACCCATTCGAATCCCGAATCACGTGACGTGAGTTGTTAAACTCCATTTATCCCTCGCTAGCAACGATCCCGGTGCTCAAACCTAATACGTTTGAGTTACCCAAATACTACAAAACTTCTATAATTGATCTCTTTTCTAAGAATCAATCCTTATCACAAACAATCTTTTTAAAGTTAATTTACCTTATTGCATGTACACCACCATCACTTACATGTTTCGAATAATTAAGGAAATATGTCACTAATTAGTAACCAAGTTTCATGAGTGTTCCAATTTGATACCTCAAACTTTATACTAATCACAGAAACCATCAAAGTTTCAAAACTGTTCCATTCTTATGTAATTTTTTATAATTAGTGTGCTTAAAGTATCCATCTATGCATTAACATGTTGTACATTAATTTTAAACACCAATCCACTGAATTTAAGTAATTCCAACCAACTTTATGTACAACACGTTAATGCATGACTAAAAATAAACAATAATCACAAAATAATAACCAAGTTTGAGAAGTGTTTCACTCAGGTCACTTTAACAAAAAATTACGTAAGAATGGTACAGTTTTGAAACTTTGATGATTTTTATAATTGATACAAAGTTTGAGGTACCAAATTAAAACAGATCCCAAACTTGGTTACTCTTTGATGATTTTCACCTAATAAATAATGCAACATCTTCTTGCCATAGAACTTGTAGTAATTTTTCTTGGGTAACTATGTCATCTAACTTTTGACCAATTAATTCATGGAGTTCTAACTCATCGCTAAATAGATTCAAACCGAGAAAAGCACGAATAATTGAAAATTTAAGCTATATGTTTATACCATGTTCAAACATAAGGAAAACGAGTTTTCTATTTACTTTAGCATGTTTATATTACTTATTTGTAAAGATTAGCTTGAATACACTTGAGAAAATATGTGTTTGAGATATCTTAGGAATTGACCTTTCTTCTCATTTGATCCTTAGTCATTGACGGGTAAGGATCCAGTGAGAAGAAAACTTAAGATGAGAAGGATGAGAAATAACTATAACCACATATTTGAATGCATCGACCTGATTTAGACGCATCTCTATTCATTTAGATGCATCCCAATTAGTTTTGAAAGTGATTTTGAAGTGAAAACGATGCAAAGTAATGTTAACAACAAATTTGACCCGCAGAGAACAAAAAATGTATATGATTTGTCTAACTTGATGAAATGCATCTAAAATATGTATATGCATCTAATTTTTTGCTAGAATATATATTATGATGCATCTAAAAGATTAGGGATGCATCTAATTCAAGTCGATGCATCTCAAATGTGTGGTTATAGCTATTTCTCATCCTTCTTATTTTAAGTTTTCTTCTCATTTGATCCTTAGTCATTGACCTTAAAGTTGAAAGAATGAGTGACTGAAAATCATTTTGCATTCGTTGTTATAACAAATTTCATTCTCATATAAATTGCTAAGTCTCATACCATCTAAAAGTATAGAACCACAAATCGCATGTTTGTTAAACAATAAAGATTATTCTTGCGAGTGGTAACCGAAAACTTAAGCAATTGTTTGATTAATCACATTGCTAAATTAGATTAATCAACGCTTAGTCAACAATTAAGAAAAACTAGCAGGGTACTCACGCGTTACGGTAGCGGGTATCTTATAATTAATAATCTTTTTTTTGCAAAGGGTTACTCTAGGAAAGTATATTAATCACAGAAAATTTAAGTACAATGAAATGTGGCTGAAATACCACATTAACCTCAAGCAATGCTTGAACGACCACTAACCAGTTGGTGACATGCCACAAACGATAAAAACTCTAGCTACAAACTAAATAACCAATAAAAATCAGCTAGAAACAACCAAAACGCCATAGGAAACCATCCAAGAGTGTTCAAAACATTTAAACACATACCTCCAAACCAACCCAGCAGCAACAACAATGGAGAATAATGAGCCAAATGAGACTACCTCCTTAAAAAAACCTTCCAAAAAACCTAATGGAAAAAAACCTTGGTGAAGTAAAAAATAGTACAACTCTCAAATGGCACTCACATCTTGAATCATACATATACTTGGAATCTTCCATTAATCAAGTAACATCCGAGCAGGACGAGCGACCTTCCGGAACCGCATAGACACGAGCTTGAGCTGAACATTCAAAACACTAACACCATAAAGCTGAGAAGCATACATAGCCTTCTTCTGGAACAATCTTGAATTATGTTATTGCCAAATGTAATAGGTAGTAGCAGCAAGCAGAACCCGTGAGACAACAGTCACAATAGATCACCTCTTAGAAATAGGAATAAGAAATGCCACCACATTAGCCAATCGATGAGGAATAACATCCAATACAGAGAGAATACAAACCATAGACCAAACCTGCATAGAAAAAGTACACACAAAGAACAAATGTGTATGTGAGTCCGCAACTGAGCCATACAAGGGACAATGAAGCAGGTTTAAGTCAGTCGCAAGACCAACATCCCATTGCCATAGCATATCATGTGTCTTCAACTTTTGATTGAGAACAAGCACCATGTGAAATACAATGAGGGAACCACACAATATGATACCAATCAACCTCATCACCCCGAAGCCTAATAGAATCCCAAACAAGAGACACCATAAAAGGTCTCTGATGCCCGTTAAGGTCACGCCAAATAATAACATCCGAAGTGTCATCATAAATAGTAGGAGCATTTCCTTGAGATAATTCCGGATATGTAACAAACCAATCTAAAGGCCACCTCGAAATACCATTATCAATAATATCATAAATCAAATCATGTAATGAAAACCCCAAACATGATATATCCCGAGCAGATAACATCCTTTTGAGAGGGATTAAGTCAAACCAATTATTAAACCAAATCAATGTAGACTTACCAATATGAATCTTGTGCCATATAAAAGGACGGATAGAATCTCGAATTTACATAAGCTTCCGCCATCCCCAACTCATGTATGCCATACAAGGAGCATCCCAGAAACTCCGACCATCAAGTTTATAAGCGTGGACCCATTTAGCCCATAAAGATTCCCTATGAGTTAATATGCTCCAAATGTGAGAAGCCATAAGAGACACATTAAAATCATAAACACGAAGAAGCCCCAGACTCCTTCAGATTTCGTCTTACACATATTTTCCCAAGCCACTTTCGCCCTACTTTTCTTCATATCACCTTGGCACTAAAGAAAACATCTAATTAACTGCTCAAGATGATGAATAATACGAACAAAAGAATAAAAACCGAGGTCCGATAGATGAGCATGGAAGATAAAACATATGAAACAAGTTGAAGACGACCCGCAAAAGACAAGAACTTGTTCTTCCAATCAGAAATTCGATTTTGAAGCCTTTCAACAAGAACCTTACAATCTCTATATAATAACCGAGAAGAAATTAACGGGACACCAAGGTATTTAACAGGAAGAGAACCTTCAACAAAAGGCAAGGAACTCAAAATCTCTGATTTAATTGCATAAGGAACATTGAAAAAATAAGCAGTGCTCTTCGAAAGACTTGACACTAAACCCGAGACATTCTTGAACTCCTCCAAAGCCTCCATAATAACGTTAGCAGAAGAAAAATCCCCACGAGCAAATAGGAAAAGATCATCAGCAAAGCATAAGTTAACAAACTTCTGCTTATCACAATAATGATGGTATTGGAACTCATCCGTATTAGTAACTCTTCGTTGCAATAAGAGGGTAAGAACCTCCATAACTAAGGTAAACAAGTACGGGGAAATATGATCACCTTTCCTCAAACCTCACTTTCCATTGAACCAACCATAATATCACCATTAATACACATCGAATATGAAGTACTCGTCACATAAGCCATAATCCATACAACCATTTTAGGGTGAAAACCAAAACCCACTAAAATAGTGTCCATAAAGCCCCGGGACAAACGTCGATTGGTTAATACTAACAACCTCACCAAGGCTCTCTTTAATAAGATTAGTAATCAACTTAATAATACCTTTATAAAGAACATTGGAAAGAGACATGGGCCTATAGTCATTCACACGGGATGGTGTAGTAACTTTAGGAATAAGTGCAATAATAGTATGATTAAGCACTTTAAGAATCTTACTATTAGAGAAAAATCATGCACCGCACTATTAATATTACTACCAACCACATCCCACGCCTTTTTAAAGAACGTAGTTGTGAAACCATTCGAGCTCGGGGCTTTATCATCCCCAATCAAGAACATAGTAGACTTAATCTCATTATCAATCACATCATGAACCATAGAATCAGCCGTATGGGCTCCAATAACACGAGTAAAAAGATCTTTGTTAGCAAGGTGACTGGTACTACCTTCCATATCGAGAAAACTCTCATAATGATTAACAAAAGCACCCGCAACATCATTACCTTCATGAATAACATTAGAAGAATCACAAATAATTTTAATACGGTTACGGGAAAACTTACTCTTAACAACTTTATGAAAATAAGCCGAATTATTTTTTTGGTAAAGGGTTCTACCCCAGTAAATAAGTCGAATTAGAATCACCCTCTCGGAGCCACTCAACTTTCGATTTCTGCTTCAAAAACCTTTCCTCGTCAGTTAATGGGTTCTTAAACACCATTAAGTAGTGTGCTTGCTCTTCACGTAACAAAGGCCAAGAGGGGTTCTTGTCAAGAGATTTCTGAACCTCATCTAACTTATTTCGAAGTCTATTCACATGCTCATGAAGATTACCTTGCTCTATTAGAAGCTTACGAGGAGGAGATTTAAGCAACTTGAGGCATTTAACCACACGAAACATAGAAAAGCCATCAACATGTTGATTCCAACCTAACTCAACCACATTCTTGAAACCCTCTTTATGCACTAAGAAATTAAAGAACATAAATGGATCCGGTTTAGGCTTACTAACCATAGGAATAGGAAGCACACAAGGAGAGTGATCAGAAATATGATAAGGCTGAAATATGGCAAACGACCCCGGGAAGTCGTCATTAAACTTCAAATTACCGATAATACGATCAATCTTATTAAGAATACCCGTAGACCCTTTCGGTTTCTGATTCCAAGTAAAGTGAAGACCCATACTATTAGCATCCATAACCTCAATATAAGCAACACATTCTTTAAACTCACGCATGGCTATATCAGGCTCATATCCACCACACGAATGGTCCTCTAGATTAAGAGACGCATTAAAATCCCCAAGAAGAACCCATGGTTTACCTCTCATCAAACAGGAATGTATATTCAGATTAGTCCAAAGGGCAGACGATCAATATAATAATTATCTGCATAAAAAAAAGAGCAAAAAAGAGCTTTCTTCTCAGCTTTGATATTAACCTGCACATGCATAACTTAGTCAGTTTGAGCAATAATCATGACATCACAATATCATCATTCTAACCAAGAATAATATGAGAGCCCTTATCGTAAAGGCTACCATTAGAAGTCCAGTTCCACCTGTGACATACTTTCTTGCATGTCTCATAAACAACCGAGACATCAACATGAGATTCAAGGATCATACATGCACTTAAACTATTCTCATTAACCACCTTCTAAACCTCTTTCTATTAAGGGGAGCGATTCAATCCCCTTATGCTCCATGAAGCGATGTTAACCATTAGAAACCGTGGCAGTGGGAGTGCTTGCCCCCATATTGTTCTCACTCAAGAAAGTACTTGTTTCATCATAAACATCTTCAACCTCTTCCTCATCATCCAAGTCCAAGTCAGCCTGTTTTGAAGAAGATGGATCATCTTGTTTTGTGTTTCCATCCAATCCACCACGTTATTCACAACACTAGAGATAGTATCAAATAACTGGCCATGATCTTTAGAAAGGAGATCATACGGATTCAGAGTAGTAAAATCATATTTAGTTTATTAACACTATTTTTAGATGTGTTGCCAGGTGCCATTGGGACATACTTAAACTTAGGTCCCATGTTTCGCCCCGTCTTCGAGTTATCATTAACATTACCATTCTTCAAACCACTTGTACGCTTATTACCAACTACCTAAAACCCATCATTAAGTTTTTCAACAATAGGAGCCACAAGAACAAATTTCATGGACATTGATCAATAACATGACCAAATATCCTACATGAGTGACATCACGGAGGTTTCTACTCATACTCAACCCTCACTTTTTGGCACGTATACCCCTCCTCTTTCAAATTAGGGACCATAATAACAACATACTCTTTCAAATCAGCCTCAAAAGTGATCTCAATCATGGCTCTAGCATATGAGCTTCTGCCCCACGACTCACAACACATAATACTAGAATATAGTGTCAATACAAATAAGCCATAAAAACATTTATTTATGTTTTACGATCTTCTAATGTTTTGTCGATAACAAACATCAAATCATTTTAACGAAACAAATAAAATACGTAAAAGGTTTGAGCTAATAGTTTACTAACACACTTTTAATAAACATATTAAAACTATATCAAAACAAGTTTAGTAAATAAGTTATATAAAACTAAAGACATTTTTATATAAACACTAACAAGTAATATTGTTTACATCTTATAGAAATGCATATGTATAACAACTAGTGTTTACATAATATAGAAATGTATATATACTTTGTATATATTGTAATGAGTAAAGTATTGGGTAAAAACTAAAGTCCATGACCCATAACCCATGATCCATTGACTAGGTACAATGAATGTTGTTGGGTAAAAACCAAAGTGTTGGGATTCTTGAATTGATGAGACAAAGTAAATAGAAGAATGAAACAAAGGGACTTAAAGTGACAAAGATGAAACCTACAAAAAGATGGAGGGACTTGCTTGCAAAAGAAGATTTATTATATAGTCCTTTGTAGAGATTTGTAAACCCTAATCCTCTAGTATATAAAGAGGACATGGGGTGTAGGTTTTAATAATAAAGTCTTCCAATAAGTAGACGTCTAGTAAAGGTGTGTGTGTGTGTCTAGGGCGTATGTTCTTGTAAACGCCTAGACTAGAGTTAGTTTAGTTAACCCCCAAGATCAAAGAAGTCTTTGATCCCTGTTACATTTAGGTAACACGTTATTAATATAATTGGAGGTGATGGTGAATAAAACCTTGTGTCAATAACATAGTTGTTTGTTTAATTCTGCTGTGCATGTTCTTTATCTATGTTATTGTTAAACCCTAAGGCTCAAAACGATCTCAAGGAGTTTTAACAAACTCCACAATTGGTATCAGAGCTTGAGGAGCTCGTTGCCTAGGGATTCACAAGATTTTATTGGTCGATGAATGGCGAAAAGAGACACAATTCGAATCTGGAATTTTTTTTAAAGTTTCTGCAGCACTGTTTTAAAATGGCGATAACGTTTTCGTTAACCTTTGGATCGTGACGAAATTTTTGGTGGACGTTTTTTATATATCAATCTAACTTTTCACAGGAGGAATCATCGATCTGAGCTCTCAATAAAAAGATATACAGTGTCGAAGTTTGCTACTGAAGGGTTTTTCAGAAAATCAATTTTAAGTTATTTTGGTGTCTAATTATATACGTACTTTGTTATATACAAAGGCTCTTGGTATATTTTTATTGCAATTGGAACCTACAGTGGGGCTAGGATGGAATACATGGGACTAAGATGGAATCTCATACTATTATTATTATCTTGGTCAGTTATGTGGTAAGATATATTTATTGCAATTGGATTCCCTATATTATTATTCTTTGAGAATTTATTCTAGTTGGTTTGGCTGCTTGTGATAATTGAATAAATGGGACTATGGCATAAGGTTATTGGTTTGAAACTCTAGTATTTGTATCAATCGGATGCTTATGCTACATGTGGGCTACTGGTACAATGAATAAGTCTACTCTTTATCGACTGTGGTTACTGGTGCTTGGTGTCTTCACGATTACACCAACAGAATTAACAGGTTTTCATGAAAGAAGATATGATGCTTTTAGGTTACTACTGCTACCACTCACGAGTACCACTGCTAGGCTTCTCGTAATCACTGCTAACATGATTTAGTTTCCACTGCTAGCTCGAATGAGTTTCTACTGCTCGTGGTTTTATTGGTCGTCAAAGGTTCAAGCTAAGATTGTTACAATAGAGATGGTTTTATTCGTCGTGATTTTACTGCTAGTGCATATTTATTGGAGTTGCATGCTTCTCTTTCTAGATGACTGGCCACGAATGATAATTGGACGATGGAGGTTGGTGACATTGCATCCTAATATCTTTCATTCTCGACTGTTGGATAAAAGGTGTTATATTTTTATTTTTTTTTGTCGATGCAAGTATTTGATGTGTGGATACAGGATAGGATGCATGAGCAACCTCATTGGTGAGCTGCATTTACATTCTTGTTGCTCTTGCACATGGGATGATGTTATGGTGTACGTTTAATAATTTATTATTCCTGGTCATGTACCTATTCAATATCAGTTTACATGAATTACATGACTTTGAGTTTTGGATGACAAGAGCTTATTATCGCTTTATTTGGAAACGACACACATGGGAGATGATTATGGTTTTTGGTGATCACACACACATAGTGGGTTTTCCCATTGGAACAGGTTGGTTCCAACACACACACAAGAAGATTTTTGGTTTTATTTGTTCTTAAAGGTTGTTCAAAAAGCTTGTTTTATTTGGAATTATTGAATAATTGATTACGAAGAAGATTGTTTATCTCTTATTTGAGATTGAAGTAAGGTTCACGAAGGCGTTTACTTATTTCATCATCAATATTCTAACTATTGATTGGTGACTTGCTTGGATATACGGTTCATGATTGGGACTTGGTTTATCTAGTTTTCTTAGGTCAAAGGGTGGATGGACGAAGACCTAGGTAACTATCACTTAAAGGAGATACATTATAGTACTCAGTGTCACACGAAGAAAGTCGATGTGGATAAATTCAAGAGATTACATAGAGATTTGTTTCAGCTACACCAAATTCTCTATATCGTTCTTCAATCAACAATAGTTCAAGCTTAAGTAACGAGTTTGGGATATTTTACTTTGGTTTGAAGTTTGGTGTATCAAGTTTTCTTCATCAATAATCATTTACATAGAGCTTACAGATTTGGAGAATCATGAAGATGATTAACACATTGATTTCAAGGGAAGTTTATTCTTATGATGTGTTTAATCATTTGATGTTCATGCACCACTCAAGGGGAAGTGTTTGATTTTTACTACTGTTGATCACTATTACTACTGCTTGTTTAAGCTTCTACTGGTTTGGATTCATTATTCACATTATGCTTCATGGAGGGTAATCTGAAACATTAGAATACTTGGATTAGGAGTGTGGTATTGGTACGTGGTGGTCAAGATCATTATTTGCATACGTTCCCTAATTGTTGATAACAAAAAGGGGAAGAGATGTTGGAGTGGCATGGCATGGATTAAGGGGAAGACAAGGAAGACAAGATTTGTTTCATTCAAGGAGATGTTTACATCTCAACTTCTGCTACTTCATCTAGGGAAGTTCGTACACGACTTTGTTGATTTTATCATCATCAAATAGGGGAAGATTGTTGGGATTCTTGATTTGATGAGACAAAGTAAATAGAAGAATGAAACAAAGGGACTTAAAGTGACAAATATGAAACCTACAAAAAAGATGGAGGGACTTTCTTGCAAAAGAAGATTTATTATAAAGTCCTTCGTAGAGATTTGTAAACCCTAATCCTCTAGTATATAAAGAGGACATGGGGTGTAGGTTTTAATAATAAAGTCTTCCAATATGTATACGTCTAGTAAAGGTGTGTGTGTGTGTGTGTCTAGGGCGTATGTTCTTGTAAACGCCTAGACTAGAGTTAGTTTAGTTAACCCCCAAGATCAAAGAAGTATTTGATCCCTGTTACATTTAGGTAAAACGTTATTAATATAATTGGAGGTGATGGTGAATGAAACCTTGTGTCAATAACATAGTTGTTTGTTTAATTCCGTTGTGCATGTTCTTTATCTATGTTATTGTTAAACCCTAAGGCTCAAAACGATCTCAAGGAGTTTTAACAAACTCCACACAAAGTCCATGATGCGCGCGGGAGGCGCGTTCGGGGTGAAAGAAACTTCCTTTTCGTCGAGCAAAATTTTCAACCTCCTAGGCAGTGAACCTAATCGTTGTAGTGTAGTATTGGGTAAGCCTCGGGGATTGATATCGTTCTCTAGGGGAATAGGAATGCTAGTAAAAATATATGATGAGAAGGTGGGGGTTGAGGATGATTATTTTTTTTTTTTTATCTTTTTTATTGTTTTTTAGAAAGCTAAGGTAAATATCTCGGGGCAATTGGTTTGGGGGGTGGTACTTCTACTTATCTAATTATCTAGTTACTACGAGTAGCTATGTCTATTTGATGTGTGCTCGTATGATGATTAAAAATGTGTTTACCTAGATACTATTACTCCCTAGTTATCTTTTATTGGTCGATTGAATTGTCACACCTTATCTTAACGCGTTGTATTCCTGAGGTTGTAGGGTATGCGTGCCCCCTAGTTCTTTGAGGTTATCTCTCGTTTATGACATACGAAGTCGGCAAGCCTAAGCTATTTCATCCATAAGCCACAACGTCATAAAGCATACTCAAGCATTAAATACAACGAATGATGCCTAGTTTCACTCCTAAGCCAATTTACAATTAAGATAAGAAACAACCTAACAATAATCAATAACTAGGTTCCATAGATCTAAGGAAACACATAAGAAATTTAGCTAGACATGGTAAACAAGCAAGCATATACACAATCAATAGAATACGGGATAGACATAATGTTACTTTGGATTAAAAGACTTATTTCGATGTGTAAAATAGGGTATGGGACCCTAAGATACTGTCCAATACGGACTACAAATGATTTAGGGTTTTTTCTCCGAAAGTCTGCCTCTCTAAATGCAGAAAAATTGAATTCTATATATAGATTTACAAATGTGATGGCGTCACCTTTTGCATGGGACGCCGTCAGCTCGCCGTCATTAGGGTTTCGTCTGGGCCAAGTCATTGATGGGAAGGCATCACCTTAGAGTTGTGACTCCATCAGTCTTTAGTTGGGACGTCGTCTTGATTCTAGATCTGGGTCGTCTGAGATAAAAACTGTGAGTGACGCCCTCCTTCTTTATAGCGTGACTTCGTCAGGTTATGTGACATGTTTTGATCAAGTCATCATAGAGGGACGGCGTCGCCCTTTAATTGGGTCACCGTCAGGTACTGTTGATCAGCTTTGAGTGGCTTCGATCTTGACTTTGCCATTTTCTTCATGTATTTGCTCCTTTTCGTCCAAATATGCTTCATTCCAGCATTTTGCTTCCAAGAGACCTAAAAAGTGAAAAGGAACGAAATTAAGCAGTAACGGATATAAATTTGGTCGATTTAGGGCTTAAATGACCCCCTAAAAGCATACGTTTTAAATCCTTATCAAATATCCCTACACTTGGTATTTGCTTGTCCTCAAGCAAATGCGATTTTGGCCAATCAATTTATAAGTTAGGGGGCAAGAAGCATTGGTTTAAAATAATTTATAACAAGTAACCGCAATAGTCATAACAAGCACGAAAATTATACACTAGCACCTCACAAGGGGTGTTTGGATTCTCTCATCTCTCGGGTTTATATGAAATATAATAAATGGAAATGGAAGATAAACACTCATTACCTGGCATAGTACATAGATTACCATAAGCTTGAGACTAGATCAAACCTTCACCTCTTTGGCGTAAGCACCTAGGAACAACTATCTAAGAGGTCTTTACAAGGGTTGTAACGTTAGGCTTACGGTAGGGAAACAAAAGGTTTTGTTGGATAGGGGATATTTAGTGGTGGCAAGTCAAAAATCTTATGTTACAAGCATGAAAAGCGTGGCGTTGCTAAGCCAAGACTCGACTCACTAACTCTAGATAACTTGAAACAAAACAAACATAAATTTAAAGACATAAACATAAAGGTAGATATAGGATGGTAGCCCGTATGTTTTTCTTCCTTTTTTTCATACATTTTTACTCTACCATCCTCTAAGATAACATCAAAATATAAGGGATTTATAGGAGCATCCCTACACTTGAGATTTTATTTCTCTAACACTAATTGACCTGATTTGAAAAGATCAAAACACTTGGAGTATTTAATTGCGTAGACAAAGGGAATTTGAATTTATCGTTCTTTCCTGTTACTCCATAAAATATTACTTTTACCCATGAGTCCCAATCATCCCAAAACTGTGTACAAAAGATATGACTCGACTTAGCAACCATGCAAGTAACTAGATATTTGAACTAAGGGTTTAGTAATGATAACAATAATGCACTAAAGATGAGTGCATACAAGGTAGGCTAAGGCGATTTTGGTGTACATTTGGGGTGGATTGTAAACAATGTTCTTCATTGATATTCTGGAAAACCGAAACATCACGAGAACTGCAAAAAGGATAGGCTCTAAGGGGTTAACAAGGGGTATCATGTACTAAAGATGAGTACATTGCAAGGGTGTGGGGTAATCACTCAACCGATGTGGAAGAAGTAATTAAAATACAGGTTTCAAACAAGGGTTATCCTATTGCCTTTTTTCATTTAGTTATTCCTAACTACACAAGTGTAGTCTCACTAGCAATCTCGGAATACATCACAAAACAAGTTCTAGAATCTATTATATTACCGGTATACTCTCTAAGCATTAAAGATGAATGCTTTTATTTCTAAAGATCTAGGGGCGAACCTCACATTTTGGGGTGGAATTTGAGTGGTAAACGGTTTTTGTGCTACTCATATAATTTCTATCCATGAGACGTTTTATTAAGACTAAAGTTTAGCTCGTACATGTCATAAAAAATTTTAAATTTGGTGCTAAAATTGCCCTAACAAATATTTCTCATAGTTTATTACACAAATTACCAAAGATAAGACAAATAATCAAGTGAGTGAATAGTTTCTAAGTTCCCGTTTTATTCTCCCTCCCTACACTTAAACTGAACATTGTCCCTAATGTTATCCGAAAGTATCAAAGTTATGATAAAGGAAGGTAAGTAAGGAAAAGAAACTAGTACTCCCCTGATTAGCTCGGTAGGATCCGTGTGAAGTTGCGGTTAAATTCTTTTTCAAGAAGAATGCATAAGTGATAAGCTCCATCAAATTTTGTGTTTCTTCTACTTGCCAAATATAACATGCACGCTTATAAGAAAACAAACGAAACCTTCATGTAAAATCGGCGGTAAAACTATATATGACACACAACTACACTAGAAAGCAAGTGAGATATAATGCTTGTGGAATGAATGTTTGCAGTTTTTATGGAAAATTAAAACTTAGGAATTTCCAAAAATTTATAAGTAGCACAGAAAACGAAAAAAAATGATAGACTGTTTCTGCATAGCCTGACGTCGTTAGGTTTTAATCCTGACGCCGTCAGGTTGTCCAGACAGAAACTGGTCTGCTGCATTTTTCTGAAAAAATTACATCTTTAAAACCTGGAAACAATTCTTCAAAACATCCATTATGACTCGATACAAGCATTTGACTCTAACAAACACACATATATATATCAATTTACTAATTGTAATTCTTATGTTCATGTTCTTAAAAAACGTATGTGATCTTCCCTACACTTGTCTTTTTGTAAAATACCTTTATATGTAATTAAGACGAGGTTAAAGACAAAATAAAGCATTTTCACAAAGTCTAACATGAGAATAGACAACAATAAAAAGATATACGACACACAAAACAAGCAAACAATTAAGCATGGGTTGCCTCCCATGAAGCGCTTTTCTTTATTTATGAGTCTTGTAGCTAGACTCGAAGTCGTGCTCCTACGTACCTATGTAAGTAAGTTTATCCTCAAAAATGTCATAGGGATCAAACTTATCTTTTAACTTCCTATTCGTACGCTTAGTCCGGTATGCCTTTTCAAACTTTTCTCCATCGGGATCATAGATTTTCATACTAATGTGTCATTCTCCATTCCCATCACTAGGTGGTCTATCCCAACTACAATTATGCTTAAGCTTCTCACTCTCAACTTTCCACTTATTCATGTTAAGATTAATGGGCAAGGTTGTTGGAATCACTCCTAAACTAGAATTCAAGTGTTAGTAATTAATATGTAATAGTTAGCTTAATTAGGCCTTTATGTTTGATATTATGCTAAGGCTTATGTAGAAGGCCCATAAGCCTTGGCCCAAGCCTAATAAGGAAAGGATGGGAACTTGGTGTGTTGCCCTAGTTCCCTCCTATAAATACTCTTGTAAACCTTCTATTGAAGGTTGGTTGTTCAATTCACTCTTACACTTTACGCATAACCTTTCACATATTCATATGCATAGTGTTGTGTCTTGTTCATCCGATCATTCTCTTCTCTATTTCTTATATTGATGCTTGTGTTACTAATATGGGAACCTAACAGTGGTATCATTCGCCAAATAGTTGGGTGAAAAGATTTTGTTTTTGAAGTTATTTATGGTCTTACGCGTAACTCTCGTTGTTTAAACTTTGTCACACTTAAAAACTTATTTTTTACACTTTTCAATCCAAGATTCTTTTACTTTCAACGTTTTTAGGTGTTAAAATATTTGTTTTTGGCAAAACTTTTCGAACTTTACGTGTATTTCCATGATTTTAAGCTTGTTTTTATACGTGTATACCTTTTTACGCGTAAGGTGTTTCTAAGTTTTGGATCATCAAGTTTCACACTTTTGTGTTATTTTGGTGATATTGAAGCTGTTTCATCACAAAAAATCGGGTTTAGAATAATTTTGGGCTAAAAATCAGTTTTGGTTAAGTTTTACGCGTATCAAAACCCTAATCTTACGCGTAACCTTTCCTTGGATCGATCTTCAGTTTTTGTGGTTTACTCAGTGTTTTCTTGCTTGGATAAGCCTGAAAACACTTCGAATTTGGATATCCTTTACACTGTGATAGTGTAAAAGATTTTTTGGGCAAAACCCTAATCTTACGCATAAGCTCAAACTTATGCGTAGAACTCTTTCCGCATAAGATTTTTCTTACGCCTAAGCTCTGTCTTACGCATAAGCTAATCCTATGCCTAAGTCTTCTACGCCTAACTTTCAGTTTACGCATAACTTTAGTGTTTCTCAATTCTTACGCGTAAGCTAATCCTACGCGTAAATACTGCTTTTACGCGTAAGTTTGGTGTTTTTATGCCTAAGTGTTGCTTTGCCTAAACTTGGTTTTTTCTACGCCTAAGGATACTTCATCAACAACGTTTCATTCGACTACAAAGATCCATTTAACAACACAAGTTTTCAACATGTCTCAACCACCATACTCTAACTACTTTCCTTACACATATAATCAACAACAACAACAACAACAACTAAGTCCACAACATCAACAATTCAATCAACAACAACAAATTTATCAACAACAATTCAATCAACAACATTATCCACAACAAGGAGCAATTCCACCTCAAATGGTTCAACCACCACCTAGTCTTCAAGTACAACCTTACACAAACGTTTACAATCAACATCCATCCAGGAATACTATGAAGGAACCAACTTGGTTTGAAAAGATGTGTGAAGCTTTAAGTAGCCAACAATCCATTCATGAGGCAGGATCACTTGATAGACCTCCAATGCTCACTCCCGGAAACTATGATCAATGGGTGATTAGGTTCTTTAGGTTTTGTGATCTAAAGAAGCCACATGGAAAGTTCTTAAAGAAGGTTATCTTGGAAGGTCCATTTAAGATGCCTATTGGTGTTACACCCGGAGATCCTAATGCTGTTCCACCAAGAGATGATCTCACAAACATTTCAACTCTTGCTGACCTCTCTGGTAATGAACTTCTACACTATGAAGCTGATGAGCTAGCAATGCAATATATCCTTTTAGGATTACCAAACCCAATTCTTCGAAGTGTTGATGCTCAAAAGACTGCAAAAGCAATGTGGGAACATATTCATCTTCTCATGGAAGGCACTGCACTCAATCAAGAGGATATGGAATCCAAAATTTACTTGGCTTATGAACACTTCATGATTGAACCTGGAGAGACACTAGAGTCTTATCATCATCGATTCTCAGACATCATCAATGATTTGGATAAACACAACATCATCATGCCAAGAATTGCAGTCAATACAAAGTTCCTAAGTAGTCTTGGTCCTGATTGGGAGAAGTATGTCATTTTCATCCGTCAAGCGAAGAATCTTCATCATGCTTCTTACGGATTATTGTACAACTATTTGAAACCACATCAAAAAGAAGTTGACAAAGAAAGGGTTATCCGTGGACAAACTGCTTCACCATCACTTCCGGACAATCAACAACTTGCTTTGTGGGCTCAAACTAGTTATCCTCCTCAACCCGCTCCTCAACCAACTGCAACAATTACACCATATGATCCGTCACAGCAACAATCTCAACAAACTCAACTAGTTCCATACAACAACAACAATGATCAAGCACTTTACAGTGAAGCTAATGAGGACTCCGAAGCTTTCGATGCATTGCAACAAGGATTAGTTATGATTGCTAAAGCCTTCGGCCGGTATACAAACAAATCCAACAATCGCATTCGCTCCTCATCAAACACAAGGAATCAGGCTGTTGTGAACAATGGACGTGTTGAAGTTCAGAATCGTGGTTATGGTCGTCAGATGGGAGGAGGTCAAGGGTTTAATGCTATGGGAAGGAATAAAATGGGTGCTCCACAACAACCGAGAGCTCAAGTGGTTGAACAGGGAAATGCTCAGAATGGGATAAATGGTCTTCGCTGCTACAACTGTAATGAGAAGGGACATCTGGCTAATGCATGCCCAAAGCCGAGGACTAGGGGCAGTGCTTATCACAAAGAGGCTTTACTTTTGGCTCTTAAGGATGAAGCTGATGGAACACTCACAAACAAAAAACAGAGCTTTATGGCAGATGAAAACTCAGATGATGATATGGAGGACTTGCAGGCTAATGCAGCAGTGATGTTGATGGCACAAATGCAAGCTCTCCACATGAGTGACATAGGCCCAGTGTATGACACTGATGGCTTGTCTCAGGTACCCGAACAAACCATTTTCATCACTGATCTAATATCTCAGCCAACATCTGAATCCGACGAGGCTCAGAATGTTCAACATGAGTCGGCCACATCTCAGTCTGACGATTCTCAACTTGACCCCGTAGTTACATTTGACGATCTAGATGACCTTATGGTTACCTTTGATACTTAAATTGACTCCGTGGTTATACTTGAGGATCTGAACAGTGATCATGTTGTGACTCACGTTGAACACGCTGAACTTTTGCCTAATCCAGATATTGACCTCTTACTTAAAGATTATCAATCCCAAATGGATATATGTCGTTCATTAAATAAGCAATTGCATAATAAAAATGCACTGTTAACCAGGGATATTGAATGCTTAAAATGACAACTCAATTTTTTCAAAACTCAAGAAAACCGTGAAAAAGGTTTTGAAGCCGCCTTTGCTAAATCACATCAAAACGAAAAATCTTTAGAACGACAGATACGTGATCTAGCGGCATCGAAGAATGCTTTATTGTCTCAAATAGAACAACTGAAACATGAATGATGAAATCACGTTTATACATGTTTTTATATAAGAAATACCCGCATTTTAGCTTAATAAAATAGCAAAGTTATGGTTTTAATTACAAATATTACGTCTATTTGTTATTTTATTTTGAAGGTACATTCGAGAATTGATGGAGCAAATGAGGAGCAAAAGTGGTGATTATTGATAAGATTAGAAGATATTTGAAAAGATTAAAGAGAAGCCCGAGATGAAAGCTCAAAGATTGTTGCTAGATTTAAGCCCAAATTTTAATATGTTAGAAGCAAAATTCGGCCAGGCACAAAGAAGAATAAAAGAACTAACGGAGCAACATATGACACCATTGGGCTCATAGTCCAGTGGTAAGCCTCTCCTTGCTATCGTGGAGGTCATGAGTTCAATCCTTCCCATGACCAATTTTTCCATATTATTTTCTTGCTGTCCCCACTTCGCCACGTGTCATTCTCTAAGTGGGCAGCTGCCAGTCATTAATGTGCCGTTATTTCGTTGGGCTCCACCTGCAACGGTCATATATGTATTTGAGATTATTTAAGGCAAGATAGGGGAGCAAATGGAGGACTCTTTTTCATTTTTTTCCTTCAGACGCAACTTTTTTTTATTTTTACTTCCAAGTTAAATGTCATTTAATGTTAATTAAGATGTAGTTTTTTTTCAATTTACTTTTTGTACTAAAACACACTTAAGTGTTGTAAGTGTGGCTCATGTTTATGTTTTTGTAAACATTAATTTTTAGCTTAGTTATCTTTATCATTTGCTTATTAATTTCTTAATCTTTAACTTATTTTTAATAATGTTAGTGTTTTTATTGTTTTTATTATTTAAATCAAGTTTAAATCATTTTATTAAAATCATCACTATTAGTCATTTGAATTTTTTTTAAAAACTTCGTATCTTTTAGTTCTAAACTCATTTTTTTACCAAGTCTTTTATTTAAAGTTTTAAATTTTCTACAATTTTAGTCTTAAATTAGTTTTACAAATCAAGTTTTATCATTTTTAAGCTTTTTAATTATGAAAGTTGCAATCTTTATTCCACATCTTATCTTAAAAATACTCAAAGTATCTAGCTTTTGGAGATTTATTGAAGATTATGGGTAATATGGAGTACTTCGGGTTAAGTATGGAGCTTGATGTGGTTCTAGTTTAGTGTTTTTATCGTCGCCGTTATGCTTAAACCATATCCGGTGCTCTCTTATCCTTATTTTTATCTTCTTTTTATTATGTTAATTGCTATGTTTCGTTTAATTAGTTTTGCCATGCTTAGTTTTATTTTTATGTCTTTTAGCTTTAGTAGGATGTTAGAGTAGAATTTCCCATTTAGTTTATCTCGTAGTTTATCCTTAGCTTTCCTTAGTTTTTTGCCTTAGGTTCCTTTTAGTCTCCCTTTTAGTTTATTAATCCAAAACTCAAAAATAGCGATATCTAAGCATCCAACAAGAACCAAAACGCGAGTCTCAAATTCATCATTCCTTTAGAACGACAATCCGGGAGATCAATACTTGCCAAGATACTTTTGTATTTAGGTTTGTATACTCTTTCCATTTTTATAAATAATTTTTGGTGTGCTCCAACGACCAACATCAATGAACATAAAAAACAACTTAACACTTTGGAAACTCAAAAATCCAAGTCTGAGTTGTTAACTTGTCAAAAACAGTTCTCTGAGTACAAAAAGCGCTCCACGAAACGAATAGATGATTATCTTGAGGAAATTTTCGACTTACAACACAAAATTAAAGAGTTTCGAACTGTTGTTTATAAACATGGTGAATCAATCACAACGATTCAAAAGTTTACTTTCAAACCAAATCCAAACGGATATGGACCGAATCTTGCTGATTACAAACCAAAGTTTTCAAACCAAGCATTCAAACCAAATCCTGAAGTTTATAGTGCAGAACATAGAGTTGATGATTCAATTATGAGTGTTGTTGAATATAACCGTCAAGAGGAAATAGATGCAGAAGACGAGAGTCGATCAAAATTAGAAAATGTTGTTTATAACAAACCATTTAACTATTCAAAAGCCGTCACTTTCGTTGCACAAAAGGATTTTTCTAACACACCATGGGTTATCACACCTACTTCTGAGGGTCCCCTTTCTAACAATGCATAAATTAATGGTCCTTTACCTTCACTTAGTGAAATAAAACCATTAGCCGAACAATGTAAAGTCATAAAATATTTTGAAACATTCACTTCGGACATCAAACTTTTAGAACGTGAAATTAAATATCATTCTGAAATTAAAATGGAACACTTTCAATCGCCTCTTGCGCTTGCACAAAGAGATAATCTTCAGAAAAGAATTTTACCTCATGTCCGAAATTTGAAAAATTGTGCTATATATTTGGAAAGGGATATTCACAAGGAGCTTGGACTTATGAAAAGAGTTTTCGAACAAATAGAAACATCAATTTCAAATACAAAACGTAAAAAGAAAATATTACGAAAAGATGTTGATCGACTCTTGGACGATGTTATCTGTGCTGATATCCATAATATTATATTATTGAAATCTTTGTCATATGCATTTGATTATATCTCTGCTGATATTGTTGATTCTGTTGAAATTGTTGAGAATACTGATAATGTGCATCAGATCGAATCTTTAAAAGTTGAAAATGAACAATTATTAAACGAGCTTTCAAATGCAAAACGTCGTCTTCAATGGTGTCAAAAAGATTGTCAAAATCGTGAACTTTCTCTGCAAAACAAAATCACTCAGTTGCGCTCAAAATCTTTTGATCCTAAAATTGAGCAACTGGATGATCAAAACGTGTCTTTGAAATGTCAAATCTCAAAATATGAACAAGAACTTGAAAAAGTTAAAAAGGAATATGGTGTCATATTTGATTTAATCAAAAAGACTCGTGATGAAGCATCAAACGAACTTGATCATTATCTTACACACACTAAAGAAGTCATGAACTTTTCTGGAAATCTTCGTTCTGAAAATCAAGATTTGGTACACACTATCTTTAAGTTAAGGGAGATGTTAGGAAAGTATGAACAAGTTTAGCCTAGCATCATTAAGAAAATTGCACATGTAACACTTAGCAAACGTGAACCCAGAATGCCTATTGACAAAACACAAGATACTAATGTGTTTCCCTCTACTGAAACAGGAATAGTTGCCTCTTTTCCCAACGTTCGCACTTCACAGCCTAGGAGCAATACAAGGAAGAATAGGAAGTTGCGACCTAAGAAAAGAAAAATAAAGAATGCTGAAGTAGAAAAACACCCTAGAACTTTGAATAAGACCCATGTTGCACCCACTTTAGATATTGCGTCTGACAAATGTAATGGAAAAAGTGTTGTAACAAATGTTGAACCTTTAAGTACTTTTGATATTCAGTCTGAAGCTTCTTGTGTTATTTGTCGTAAAAGTATGCTTTCTGATTGTCATGATAAATGTGTTGCTAAAGCTATCTTATCTCGTTTACGGAATCCTAAGAAACGGAATACCTCTAGGCCCACTAATGCTTCTAAGTCTGTGCTTGGTAAACCGCCCTCTTTAGATTCTAAGAAACGCATTGATGTCCATGTAGTTCCAATATCACCTCCAAGGAATGTAGTACCACCTAGTGCATTCACTAAGACTAAAGAAAATACTAGTTGGAGATGGCCGAAATGGATACATAATACACTAGGATTTAAATGGATGCCTAAAATCATTGATGTGTGTATTTCGACTATAACTGCTTCGGAACCCTCTAACTCTTTGGGTTCCACATCTACTTCTATTCCATCTGTGTCGTCTGTGTGTAATGCAGGTGATACAGATCATCCTTTGGGTTGTTGATAGCGGATGTTCCCCTACACATGACAGGAAATCTTAAACTGTTATCAAACTTTATTGCAAAGTTCATTGGCACTGTCAGATTCGGGAATGATCACTTCGCAGCTATCATGGGCTACAGAGATTACATCAATGGAAACATCGAAAATAGCAGGGTTTATTATGTGGAAGGCCTCGGTCACAATCTCTTTTTAGTCGGTCAATGATGTGATGGCGATTTGGAAGTAGCTTTTCAGGATAAAACTTGTTTCATTCGTGATCTATAAGGAAACAATATTATGTCTGGTCAACGCACATCAAGTCTTTACACAATCTCAATGCAAGACATGATTGCTTCATCTCCTATCTGTCTACTCTCTATGGCTACATCTACAAAATCTTGGCTATGGCACCGTCGTCTCTCACATCTAAACTTTCAAACCATCACCAACCTTGCTCGACAAAAACTTGTTGAAGGTCTCCCGAGATTCCGGTATTCTAAAGATCACCTATGCTCAGCTTGTGAACAAGGAAAAAGCACTCGTGCTCATTTTCCTTCAAAGGTGGAACACATCTCTCAGCATGTGCTTCATCTTCTTCACATAGATTTGTGTGGCCCGATGAGCGTGCAGACGATTAATGGCAAACGCTACATCCTGGTAATTGTAGATGACTACTCAAGATGGACTTGGGTCTACTTTCTTCGAAGCAAAGTTGAAGCTCCACAGATGATCATCACCTTTCTCAAGAAAATATAAGTTCAGCTCCGGAACACAGTCCGACAAATCAGAACAGACAAAGGAACTGAATTTGTGAATCAAACTCTTCGGGAATTTTATGAGAAAGTGGGAATTGAGTATCAAATATCTATTGCACGTACACCAGAACAAAATGGAGTTGTTGAAAGACGAAACCGCACGTTAGTGGAAGCTGCAAGAACGATGTTAATTAATGCAAAACTTCCGGATTACTTATGGGCTGAAGCCGTGTCAACTGCATGCTACACTCATAATCGATCAATGATTACAAAACGCCACAACAAAACACCTTTTGAGCTTATCCACAACCATAAACCGAATCTCAAACACTTTCATGTATTTGGATCCCTTTGCTACCCAAATAATGATCGTGATGACTTTGGAAAGCTCAAAGCCAAAGCTGACATTGGAGTCTTTATTGGATACTGTGAAAATTCTAAAGGTTACCGGATCTGGAATCGTTGTACAAAGCAGCTTATGGAAACGATTCATGCAAATTTCGATGAGCTTACTGAAATGGCTTCTGAGAATAACAGCTTGGAACCCGGTCACAACAGTTTAAACTTCCCTCAAACCCCATCATCAGCTGAACCAAGCCCCCAGCTTACACGTCAACAAATGGAAAAGCTATTTGCTCCGTTGTTTAGTGATGACATTGATGAACGTGCTCCAGGTGTATCCGATGTTTTCGCTGCTCAACCTGATCATATTTCAATACCTGATACACCTGCTACAACAACTACTGTTGAAGAAGCACCACCAGTTGACTCTACAACAACAGTTGAACAAACTGCTTCCAACGACGCTGAACCAGCTGATGATGTTCTAAATAATGAAGTACCCCCACCTGCAGATTTTGATCCAAATGCGTTCTTTAACCCGTTTGCCAATGAAACTGCTGCACCAGATGTTGCGGAATCATCTACAAACCATTTGAATCCTCAAAATCTGCACAATGTATACCAACATCAACACCCTCTACACATCGTTGGACAAAAGACCATCCTCTTGAGAATATTATTGGTAACCCGAATCAACCAGTCATAACGAGACAACGTCTTCACACAGATGGTGAACATTGCATTTATGCACTCACTGTCTACCAATCTGAGCCTAAAAACATTAAAGATGCAATGACAAAAGACAACTGGATTGAATCCATGCAAGAAGAACTGAACCAATTCAAATGTCTTAAAGTATGGGAACTGGTTGAAAGACCAACAGGGGTCTACGTCATTGGTCTCAAATGGATTTGGAAAAACAAATTGGATGTTGAAGGGAACGTAATCAGAAACAAGTCACGTCTGGTGGCTAAGGGTTATAGACAAGAAGAGGGTATTGACTTTGAAGAATCATTCGATCTGGTTGCTCGTCTTGAGGCTGTTCGGATCTTTCTCGCGTTCGCGACTCATATGAATATAACGGTCTTTCAAATGGACGTCAAAACTGCTTTTCTGAATGGTCAACTGAAAGAAACGGTTTATGTCAGCCAGCCAGAAGGGTTCGTTGATCCCGAGTTCCCTAACCATGTCTACAAACTGAACAAAGCTCTGTACAGACTCAAACAAGCTCCTCGGGTGTGGTACAATAAGTTATCATCCTTCCTCATTGCCAATAATTTCACCAAAGGTTCGGTTGACCCAACTCTTTTCATACAATATCACGGGGCACACATCTTAATTGTTCAAATTTACGTGGATGACATCATTTTTGGGTCAACACATAAAAAGTACTCAATCGCTTTTGCAAAACTAATGAAGAAACACTTTGAAATTTCCATGATGGGTGAACTTACGTTCTTTCTAGGACTGCAAGTTCATCAATCACCCCGTGGTATTTTCTTAAGTCAGTCCAAATATGCCCTTAAACTGTTGAACAAATTTGGAATGCAAAACTGTGACACCTATGCCACACCAATGGCTCATACTAAGAAGCTAGACGCTGATTTACATGGGAAATTGGTGGACCCTACTAAATACCATAGTATCATTGGGTCTCTCGTGTATCTAACAGCTAGCAGGCCTGATATTGTTTTTGCCGTATATCTTTGCTCCCGTTATCAGTCGCGACCAACTGAAACTCACCTCTCAGAGGCTAAAAGAATCCTCCGATAAATCAAGGGAACCATTAACTTGGGGATCTGGTATCTGAAGGATTCTGGTTTTGAACTAATAGCTTTTTCAGACGCTGATCATGCAGGATGCCTAGACTCAAGGAAAAGTACATCAGGAGCATTACAATTTCTTGGTGATAAACTGGTGTCATGGCAATCAAAGAAGTAGGATTGTACATCGCTGTCCTCAACAGAATCAAAATATGTAGCCATGTCGGCGTGTTGTGCTTAAGTCATTTGGAGGAGAACACAACTCAAAGACTATGGTTACGTATTTGACAGAATCCCGATGTTCTGTGACAATCGGAGTGCTATTGCGATCTCGTGCAACTCAGTTCAACATTCAAAATCAAAGTACATCGATCTTCGATATCATTTCATCAAGGACCACGTGGAACAGGGTACAGTTGAATTATACTTTGTGGGTACTGAATACCAACTGGCAGATCTTCTCACCAAAGCCTTAGCTCCTGCTAGGTTTAATGAGTTGGTCTACCGGATTGGTATGCGGTGTTTGACTCAAGAGGAATTGGATGAAATCTTAAAACATTCTTAAAACCAGTCAAACACCAAAACCTCTTTTGTGAATATTTTTCAAAAACAAAATACAAAAATATAAAATATGATAAAACAACAAAAATATTCTTCTATCTATATTTCTTTTAACATGGCAAGTACAAATCTTCCGTCAACACTATAATCTTTCGAAATTTAGTATTTTTTGATCAAGTGTTGAGGGGGAGAAAGAAATAATTTTTTGGTTTCATAAAACCTTGTACTTGCATGTTACCTCATCCCGGTTGTTTCTTTAAGAATGGTGGTCACATTTCTGGTTTACTGACACTCCTCGGACTAAAATTTAAAAAAAAAAAATTCTTTATTTTTTAAGTCGAGGGGGAGTGTCGTCATGTTTCTATCCAAATATCTCTCGTTTGGTAACCAAATTGAAAGTTATGTGCATTGGATGTAAATGATAAAGGTGGAGGGACTGAAAGTGTCAAATGCTCAAAGTAGTTTTTATCAAAATACTTCACCTAATTTTTCATAAACATTAACTTCACTTCATTTAATATCCACCAACCCTTATCCTACGCGTAAAATCCAACAATCAAATCCGTGTTTCTGATCATCTATTTGTAAGTGTTAAAACGTTTCTTGTAATCATGTAAACATGGGTTTTAAATCGTTTCTTAAACCAACGGTTAGATTTTCATCTAAGAGTGATTTTGTGTTCTACGCATAAGCGTATGAACACATAATCATGTGTGAGTGTTTCTGGTTAAAATGGTTGTGTCAAAATGTTTGTTTAATCATAATGGTACCATATTTGTCATCAATACTCACCCAGAAACTCTAATTGTTTGATTTTGAATATTAGGGTTTATGCGTAATTTTGGGCGTTTTCAACTGTGAGTGTTTCTGGTTAAAAAGATAGTTGTGTGATGTTGTTTACATGTTGAATTGATCATATCTAAGCTTAGAATTCACCCGAAAACACTAAATAGGATTAAATTGAAAATTAGGGTTTATGTTCTTAGTATTTGGGTATTCTTGATCTGCTTAGATTTTGATGTTAAAACGTGGATAAAACAACTCATTAGGCTTCTTAAACGTCCCAGAACAAGTTTGGTGTTAATCCCATGGTTAAATATCCTACTCGTAGAAATTGAACTTTAGGGTTCTAGGTCTACGCGTAAACAGGTTCTACGCATAACTGCTTGAATGGTTTTTCATGATTTGATTTTAAAAGGAATGAATGTATATGTTAATATTGGTAATATGATGAATTTATTTCAGGTTTCAACGCGTGTATAACTCAGAATCAAGGTTACTTGCCATCTACGCATAAGGATCACCTTACGCGTAGCATGTTATGCGTAAGAGTAATCTTACGCGTAACGTTTACACGTAAGGTTCTACATTGGGGACTACGCGTATCCTGTGAAGGATTTGCGTAAACAGTAACCTCTACGCATAAGGTTCACTCTTACGAGTAAGCCTTACGCGTAAGGTTCCATATACGCTTACGCGTAAGCTCTACGCATAAGGCCCTCTTTTCCTACGCGTAATATTTCTTACGCGTAACTCAAGAACCTACGCATAAGCTTACGTTTACGCGTATAATCACTCCTGTTTACGCATAAGCTTACCATTTCTACGCCTAAGCCTAGTTCAACCTTAATTGTGAATTGTTACGCGTGCAAACTTGTAAATAAATAAATCATAACGTCACGAAACCAATAATGTCACTAATAAGCTTAATCGTTTAATAAGTTGTGAAAAATATGTGAAAACTTGGACTTTAAAACTCGAAGTTAATCAACTCACGAAACTTATCACTACGTCTTTGGACTATTGGACTAACAAGTGACATTGGAATCGTAACAATCATCGACATATCACATTCAATAATTAGACAATAAAACCATCTGTTGACTAACGTAATGTCTTTCGATATGTTGGTTCTTTTGGCTAAATTTCTTTCAGATCACGACATGGACGCTCAAATGCAAAACGTGGAAGCACCAAATGTTCTCACCGTTGAAGATATCTTCCCTAATGGCTATCCGATGAAGATAGGAAAGAACAACCTTCGTGTTGATTTTGATAGTCTCACCTGCTCAGAGTCTTCTTGTTTAATAGCTATGGACATTCTGAAAAATCACCCTTATCAGAACATGCTTACCAATTCTGCTACTGTGCCGGAGATCTACATTCACCAGTTCTGGCATACAATGCAAAAGATCAAAGGTCAAAATGTTGTGACAGTGACGCTCAACCACAAACAAGTCACCATCACACTAGCAAACTTAAGGGATGTTCTTCTCATTCCTGTTATCGAGCCAACCGAATACAATGCCACACCAACTGAAGAGGCTGTTCTGCAGTTCATGATCAACATTGGTTATGATGAAGCTACAGGAGTAATCACAAAGCATTCATACGTGGATCTTAAGAATATTCCTCAGCCATGGAGAACCCTCTACATTATCATCACCAAATCAGTTTATGGACGTGATAGTGGTTATGAGCATTCCAAGCTCATGGAACTACAAATCTTTTAGGCCTTGATCAACATGAAACATATTGAAGTTGAAGCTCTGATATGGGACGACATGATGTCTTTCCTCAAAAAGCTTGGCTCCAAGATCCCATATATCAGATATACCAAATTGTTTATCCAAAGAGCTCTAGGGTATAATCCTGATATCCCCTTGAGACTCAATGACCCCAACAATCACTCCATGTTGTATGAGCCTACACTCATAGTCAGATTTAAGGAATCTACAACAAAGAAACAGGGTGCAGTGTTGCCAGATCACCTTCTAACCGATGCTGTCAAACAACTCTATTCATACAAAAGGTATCTGGTAGCAGTTGATGAAGGCAAAGTAGGTTTTCTTGATGATAAGTCCTCTGGTACACCTACTAGGAAAACCAAGAGAGGTAGTGCAGGAAGTGTTACAAGCACTAAGAGTCAGCGAAAGTTTCCTAAGAGATCACATATTCTCAAAAGGAAAGTTCCATCTAAGGAAGCTATTCCCATTCCTATTCCCAAGCCAGAACCGCAACAAAAGCTAGTGGATGAAAGCTCTGAGGATACTGAATCAGACAAAGAGGTCTTCTACTCTGAAACTCCAACCGATGACACTCAAACAAAAGCAAAACCTCCCAGTCCAAAAGCAGATAAAGGAAAAGGGAAAACTCCCGTGCTTGAGCATGATAAGGAAAGTTCTGAAGAAGAACCAGTTGATGAGGAAAGAGAATATCAAAAGAAGTTGAAGGAACTCAGATAAAAATATTTTGCCGATGAATTCGTAAAGGATCAAACTCGTGGCCCCGGAGGGTCAAGTGGTGGAACGCAAGCCACACCAGTTTTCGATGCGGTTAATCAACCCGGTAAGGAAACTGGTACCACCACCCACGAACAACAACAAAGGCAGATAGAGGATTCCATCAACTATGACATAGAGGATCCAGACATGGAAAAGACTGAGAAAACTCCTGGTGATGATACTAAGACTGATGAAACGGCTAAGTCTGGAAATGATGAAGATCTTGATTAAGATACTTTTCTTCTAGACAGTCCCGCACTCTCCAAGGAGGAAACTTCTAAGCCACCTAAGGACCCGGAGTCACCTCACGTCTCCTCATCATCAGACTCGTCTTATCACTCTTCACCTCCACCATCCAAAGGAACAACAAGACCCACATCTAAATCTGTAAGAAACCAACTGACTCTTGGATATCCCGGGCTAAAACCAAGATTTTCAAAGCTGTCAAGCAGGTCAGGAAGAAAGACATGACCAACAAGAAGTTGAATCAACTAGCTGATAGTATCAATCTTATAAATGACGAGATAGACAAGATGTAAAATGAAAGGGAGTATATCCAGAAGTTCATGCAACGTGATTTCCAAAGGGAACTGAACGAAATGATTAGGGGCTATACTCATAAGTTCCTACTCGACATTGTTCCTGGAGTTACACGGGAGATGTTCACCAGACAGCTCTATCGAAATCTCATGAAATTGGTCAAGCAAACAATGCAATCCACTCTGGTTACAATGACGATCAATCCAATGGAGCCTGCAGTTCTCTCTGATTCAGAGTTGATTTCCAAGTTGGTGCTACAAATGTCTCAACGATCTGCAACTTTCACCTCTGATGAAAGTAAACTATTTGAGGCACTACTGGAATATCAACTCAAGACTTCATGCAAGGAGCAAGCTGAAAGGCCTAAGCGTCCAAGAGACGATGAAGATAAGGATAAAGATAAAGATAAAGAGCCCAAACGCCCGAAGAAAACTGGTGAATCATCCTCCATGCAACCTCCACCCCAAAGGAATCCATCTCAACAACGATCTCCTCCACACTCTTCTGCTGACAAACCTCAAGACTCTGAGTCACCACCCCAGACAGAGAAAAAAGGTGATCACTTTGAATACACTGGTGGTGACGATGAGGAAGTCCCTAAGCCCCAACAACAACCCACCTCTTTCACTTCAACAAAGAAACCAGCATCCTCATCTAGGCCAAAGAAGAAGAAGAAGTCGCCTAAGGCTGATGTCGTCTCATGGCTAGACGAAGATGACACCGAGTATGACTGGTTCTCTACACTTGTTGAAGCTACTCCAGCCCTAACTGATGATCAAGATATGGTAGAAGGTAGTACATTGGAGCATGCTAAGTTTCTTCAAGAAAAGTTCCGAGTGAAGAAGATGATGAAATCAGAGTTGAGACGCATCAAGAATGAAGCCTTTCAACTACTCAAAGACAGTTCGGAAAATGCTATTGAAGTTGAATATCACCTTGAAAACATAGCACGAGCCATGTCTAACAACATTGATTGGCTCAACCCTGAAGCAAACATTGACTTCACCAGAAGAGACAAGGCTCCATACTACACCGACTGGTCTAGACCTCTACCAACGATTAGCCAACCAGATCAACCTAAGATTCCATTTCGCTACTTCTTCAACAATGACTTGGAATTTCTTCTACACGGTAGCGATGGTTCAAAGAAATACGCTACATCACTTACACTTCCGTTCCCGGCAGGCATATACTCCAACTGCATAGCCATCGAGGAAAAGGCTACTCACATGTTTTCTAACAGCGTGGAACAGTATGACATTGATGCAATGTATGGGATTCACCATTGGCTGGAACGCCGACAAATCTACTACAAGAGCTGCCAGGTTTGAAAGTCTCAACATGAAGTGTTCAGTGATAAAGGGATCGTTGCTGTTAAGCATGTAGCTCTTTCGTCTAAATGGGACTACACTTTCCTCAAGAATATCATGGTCAAAAGACAAGACGAAAGGGACTATGAATTCTGTGAAGTGAACTTTCAGATATTGTCTCTCAACGACATTGAAGATCTGTATCTTGCCAAGGTACAAGGAAGAATGAGACAATTCTCGACTAAAATTCAACGTGAATACATCAAGTCCTTGCTCATCTTCATCAGAAGCATAGTGATCCAGGAACGTGTAGAAGATTTACAACTTGTTGTTGAATCGTATCAGACACGTGTCAACCTCACAAGACCTCAGCTAGAACTTCCTGACATCAACCATCTTCCACAATACACTCTCATCAGCAAATCGTTTGGAGTAGTTTACCGCAGTGAACTACAACGCAACTGCTTGATGGCGTGTAGAGATCTTCATAAGTTTGGGGATCACACACTGAAGAAATTCAGGGATGGCTTGGCTTATAGGTTGAAGGCGATACATGAAAGCATTGTGTCACCAAAGCGATGGAATTCTCAAGAGAGACGGGATGTTAAGAGGATCATCACTCGGATCGATGAAAGGTTGTACAGACAGGACCAGCTCAGAACTATGGAAAGCTTCGTAGGTGGTCGTCCCAGGATTACTCTCACAGGCTATCAACGCCCAGCTCGCATTCCTGGAGACATTGCTAGACTACCTGGTACCCCTTAAACTGTTTCATTTTCTATATTGATTTGGATGTGTGATTATATTATGACTATGGCTTGTGCACACATAACAATGTACAACCCGTTCTTGTAATGAAAGGATCCTGTGGTACGCTTCAGTGCCACAATCCTTATAAAAGGAGCGAAAGCTTCTTACTTTTGAGTAAAACTTATCAAACCTTTCCCTTTTAAAAGGTTTTGCTCAACCCCTTATGATTTTCAAAACCTCAAAAGTTTATATCACTTGTTGAGGGGGAGTATTTGATTAAAAACTTTGTTCACAAATTGTTCTTCGTGATAATCTTCCCACAAAACTCGAAATGGTCATATTTAATATCAAAACGTTATAAAAAATAACATTTCTATGCCATTTTTTAGGGGGAGAAAATTATTGTGATAAGAAATATGTTGATTTGCTATTGAATCTTCATGTGATAAGACTTAACCCATGAATTGACGAACTCTGAACTGTCATAAATCAAAAAGATTTGTCTTCCTAGACTTATCCGAGAAGATTGTACCTATTCGAGAAACTCTTGATAGACATGATCTTTGACAGGTTTGACAACCTTTCGAGGTTTGTCCACACCTTCAAGGTAGTTACTAGAGTTAGTTGTCACCTAAAAGCTGTCAATGTACCTCTTTAACTATGCAACGTAACCGTGTCTCGCGGGGGATTGTCTATCTTGAGTCGATCATATCAAAAAGTGCGCTCTTCTCTCACCGTGCAGATTTCTGACCAAACAGTTAAGCACGTGTGGAGGGGGAGTATTTCTACAAAAAGATAAAACTCTCACAGTGGTACAAAATGTTTTTCATTCACAAACACTTTGAGAGATTTTCATGAAAATGGTTTTGTGGCAACATAGGTTAGTCATGGAGTTATAAGGTGACTAAGGTTAGGAATAACCGTCCTATGATCCACCAGAGCCGGAGGGATCTACCCAAGGACATCACAAATAGTTAGTACTTAGAAGTCCTTAGGTATGATTATAAAAAGGAGAATATGAGAATAGGAGAAAGAAGGAGTTGAAGAATTAAAAATAAATGCAAAGAAAAGGGTGAAAAGAAATAGCCCTCCAGATTATTCAACTTAGGGCAGACACCGGGTACAATTCATATGCTACTGTTCGTCACTAGATGACACCGGTATTGAAGATAAAAGTCGTCATGGACCCAGTGACGCATGCACTAAACCTTCTTAGCCACTCAAGTTTCTCCCAACAGAAGCTTGTTTCATTCTCACAAGGAACCCTACGTAAACTATCGGCTTTCTCTTAGAGATTGCTGGTATTGAAGAAGGAGACCCTCTCCCTAGTCTCCGCTCAGGAAAACCAAAGTGCACTATTGAGTCTAGAGCCACGAGATTCATCAAAAGATCTCTTAGGTACACTTGACAAATCATCGCTTGTCATTCAACAATAAGAACGCAAGTGATATATTATCGTGTCCTTCACAGATCTTAGCAATCTGTCGAGAACATTTATGAGAGGTTCACATATGTGATCCTCAGTGATTGAATGGAAACTCCTGCCAGTGTCAAAATCAAATAGCCCTGACAGCAGGTCACTTCGGTAACTCCCCATGGATTACGCTTAGTGTGTCTCAAACGGTCTACAGTCATGAGGTGATGCTTCGGTGTACCTCAGCAACTCATCTGAACTGTAGGTGTACTTCGGTACATCGCGTTATCTCACTTGTGGGACTCCAGTTCAGGAACAACCTTTGTGAGAATTAGAGTTGTGTTTTCACACTATGCTGTTAACACGCTTGAAGTTCAAACTTGTAAGTGCTGGAATCCGCTTATCACTAACCTTTCTTATGTTTTCTTCTTATGGAAGCTCTGGAGCGGATTGATCGTGTAGATTCTTCACATGCTCATACCAACAACATCACTAATTGTAGTTCTCTCAAAAGGCAACACAAAGTCAGAATGATTCTTCGTCAATGTCAAAGAATCTACAAAGTTTAAACACTAAGAGAACTACATCAGTACTGAAATCCAACGTTAAAGAGCGTGTGAGCATGTTGGAGAAAGACGTGGAGACACTGGAGCAACGAAGCAGACCTGATGCAGAAAACAACAACATACTATTGCTACCATCACAAAGATCAAAGAACAAAGAAAATGATGACGTCAAAGCAAAACTTTTCAAAGGAAACAATTTCTCTACACTGAGGAGATTGTTCGAATCAAGGCAATTTTTCTCACAAGAAAGAAGAATGTCAGAAGACGTCAAAGCTACTATTACATCAGCACCTTCACCGTTCACATCATCAATCACTAACACGTAGGGGGAGATTGTTGGAATCACTCCTAAACTAGAATTCAAGTGTTAGTAATTAATATGTAATAGTTAGCTTAATTAGGCCTTTATGTTTGATATTATGCTAAGGCTTATGTAGAAGGCCCATAAGCCTTGGCCCAAGCCTAATAAGGAAAGGATGGGAACTTGGTGTGTTGCCCTAGTTCCATCCTATAAATACTCTTGTAAACCTTCTATTGAAGGTTGGTTGTTCAATTCACTCTTACACTTTATGCATAACCTTTAACATATTCATACGCATAGTGTTGTGTCTTGTTCATCCGATCATTCTCTTCTCTATTTCTTATATTGATGCTTGTGTTACTAATATGGGAACCTAACAAAGGTTCCTAGGAACTCGGTCATCTTCCTAAACAACGGGTTCACTTCAATGTCCCTAGCCAATTGTTGTTCATGGAGAGTTGAGTTACTTACGAACTTCTCTTCTAGATAGAAAGGTCGTTGAGGACCTACAAAATCTCCATTAACCTAAGGTCCATATCTAGATGATTTTCTATCCAACATGATCTCATAGGGTATTTCATCCTCTTTGTAATAGATATGCTTCTTGACATCGTAAATTGACCTAACACTCCCTTCTCCTACCACTATCTTAGACATCTTACAATCAATTATGGCACTAGCGGTAGCTAAGAATCCTCTTCCTACTAAAAATGGGCATGTTGGGTCCTTATTCATGTCTAGCATATGGAAATCCGCCAAAAGAGTTAATTGACCTACGTGCACTACCATGTCCTTAATTATCCCTACCGCATATGCAATACTACCGTCCGCTAGACCTAAGATGGTTTTCGTTGGTTTTATCTTACCTAGGTTAAGGCTTCTATGGAGGGATAATGGAAGAAGATTGATGCTTGATCCTAAGTCGGCTAATGTGTCGAAAGATTTGGAATTTCCAATTCTACACGAAATAATGAATAGCCCGGGATCATCTAACTTCTTAGGTAACTTATTTTGCACAAATGCGGACCCACGTTCTCTTAATTTTAGTTCTTGCTCATATTTTTCTTTTAAAGCATTATAATAAGGCTCATGAGTCAAGACTTCAAGAACCGGTTTTTCTTGGTGGAGCTCCTTATACTCCTCTTCTAGAGTAGGTTTGGGTTCCTTGTTGATGGGTTTCTTAAGAGTTGGATAGACCGTTGGTTCGGGTTCTTGGTACTTCATGAGGGATCGTTTGGAACCCGTGTTGAAGGCGTTGACCGATTGGATGTTTGGGTGAGAAGGTAATTGATATGTACTCTCCCTTGGTGAGCAAGAACATGAAGTCGATGAAATTGAATTCAATTTTAGGTTCTTTATAGTGTCACTTGGGAGTGCTCCAATCTTCCGATCATTGAAGGCTTTTAAGAGGGCGTCGAGCTTGGTTGTCATCTCTCTTTGTTGTTGCTTGAAATCGGCTTCAAGCTTAGTCAATCGAGCTTCTTGAGATGACATGAATTTGGACACCATTGCCTCAAGACTAGTGGAATTTCCGGTGTTTGGAGGGTTGTTGTGGGACCTATTGGGTGGACTAGATGAGTTATTTTGGGACGGATTCGAGTTTTGGCTCCACCTAAGGTTAGGGTGATTTCTCCAAGAGGGGTTGTAGGAATTTCCTAAGTTGTTTTGCTCAGGCTTGAAATTGTACCACTTCTCTCTCGCTCCGTCGGTACACGTGGAGGCGTAGTCTGCAAAATCTTGTTCGGGGAGTCTTATGCAATCATGAGTGTCGTGAGGACCACTACATAATTCACAAGGTAGAGTGATTTTGTTCACTTGGTGTGAAGACTTAGGATTCTCGTAGGAGCTCATTAGGAATTTGACTTGATCTTCAAGTTCGAGCATCCTACGACTGGAAGGTTGTGAGTCAATGGGAGGTAAGGAGATTGCCTTGACGGTTTTGGGCAACTCACAGGGGTCATTCCAATATTCTTTGTCATATAGGGCAAGGTCCTCTATTGTACCCCACAATTCTTCCGCGGTAAGTTCACTAAGTTTGTCACTGGCCGCTTGGTCGATGGTTTGCCTAGTTAAGAAGTTGACAGGATCGTAAAAGATTTGGACTTGAAGCCAAAGATCGATGCTGTGATGAGGGACTTTATGGAGCAAGTCCTTGAATCGAGTCCATGCCTCGTAGAGAGTTTCGCCTTGACGTTGTTGGAACATCAAGATGTCATTCCTAAGTTTGGTAGTTCTCCCCGGTGGGAAAAATTGGGCGAGGAAACAAGTGGTGAGATCATCCCAACTTGAGATGGATCCGGCGGGAAGTCGCTCAAGCCAATTACTAGCTTGGTCCCGTAGAGAGAATTGGAAGAGACGCAAGCGCGTGTTCTCCCGTGTGGTAGCATCAAGGTCGATGGAGTCAACAATTTTAAGGAATTCCTTAAGATGCTGATTAGGATCTTCGGAACGAAGTCCATGGAATGCACATCCATTTTGCACCAACCGGATGGTGTCGGATCGCAGGGCCGTAGTTTGAGCTTGATCGGGGAGCTCAATGGTGTTCCTATAGCGTTGGTGGCTCGGTCTATAGTATTCCCCAAGAGTACGGCCTCTTGGTGGGTCAATTGGTTGTGGGTCGATAGGAAGTGGTTGATTTGGTAGTGGGTTATCACCTTCCATGATGAAAAATGATGAGGTTACGAACAAAGTCACGAAGAAGGGGAAAGACTACAAGGAGGCTAATGAAAATGAGAAAAAATCCTACTTGATATGAATCAAGCAAGGGAACCTAAATGAGATAAAGATCTAACTAGCTATTCTATTCCCCGGCAGCGGCGCCAAGAACTTGATGCGCGCGGGAGGCGCGTTCGGGGTGAAGGAAACTTCCTTTTCGTCGAGCAAGTTTTTCAACCTCCTAGGCAGTGAACCTAATCGTTGTAGTGTAGTATTGGGTAAGCCTCGGGGATTGATATCATTCTCTAGGGGAATAGGAATGCTAGTAAGAAATATATGACGAGAAGGTGGAGGTTGAGGATGATTCTTTTTTTTTATCTTTTTAATAGTTTTTTAGAAAGCTAAGGTAAATATCTCGGGGTAATTGGTTTGGGGGGTGGTACTTCTACCGATTACTTCTACTTATCTAATTATCTAATTATGTGTGCTCGTATGATGATTAAAAATGTGTTTACCTAAATACTATTACTCCCTAGTTATCTTTTATTGGTCGGTTGAATTGTCACATCTTATCTTAACGCGTTGTATTCCTGAGGTCGTAGGGTATGCGTGCCCCCTAGTTCTTTGAGGTTATCTCTCATTTATAACATATGAAGTCGGCAAGCCTAAGCTATTTCATCCATAAGCCACAACATCATAAAGCATACTCAAGCATTAAATACAACGAATAATGCTTAGTTGCACTCCTAAGCCAATTTACAATTAAGATAAGAAACAACCTAACACTACTCAATAACTAGGTTTCATAGATCTAAGCAAACACACAAGAAATTTAGCTAGACATGGTAAACAAGCAATCATACACACAATCAATCGAATACGGGATAGACATAATGTTACTTTGGATTAAAATACTTATCTCGATGTGTAAAATAAGGTATGAGACCCTAAGATACTGTCCAATTCGAACTACAAATGATTTAGGGTTTTTTCTCCTAAAGTCTACCTCTCTAAATGCAGAAAAATCGAATTCTATATATAAATTTACAAATTCGACGACGTCACCTTTTGCATGGGACGCCGTCAGCTCACCGTCATTAGGGTTTCGTCTGGGCCAAGTCATCAATGGGACGGTGTCACCTTAGAGTTGTGACATCGTCAGTCTTCAGTTGGGACATCGTCTTGATTCTAGATCTAGGCCGTCTGAGATAAAAACAGTGAGTGGCGCCCTCCTTCTTTATAGTGTGACGTCGTCAGGTTATGTGACCAAAATTTCCACTGAGCCGTCGCATGCATGTTTTGATCAAGTCATCATATAGGGATGGCGTCGCCTTTTAATTGGGACGCCGTCAGGTACTGTTGATCAGCTTTGAGTGGCTTCGATCTTAACTTTGCCATTTTCTTCATGTATTTGCTTCTTTTCATCCAAATATGCTTTATTCCAGCATTTTACTTCCAAGAGACCTAAAAAGTTAAAAAGAACAAAATTAAGTTGTAACGGATATAAAATTGGTCGATTTAGGGCTTAAATTACCCCATAATAGCGTACGTTTTAAATCCTTATCAGTCCATAACCCATACTCATGGAGCATGATCCATAACCCATGACCCATTGCATGACATCATGCATGAAGTCATGTTAGGTATTATCCATGATCCATGACCCAAAGTCCATTACCCATGACCCAAGATCCATAACCCAATGACTAGGTACATTGCATCTTGTTGGGTATCCATAATCCATTACCCATAACCCATGGTTCATAACCCATAACCCATAACACGGTTTGCAACCTGAAATCCGGACTAAACTGACCCAGTAGTCAGATCCCTGGTTTTGCACTAGCCGGATCCCTCTAGGGAGGGATCCGTGGGAAAGTATACAAGTTTTGTCTATAAATAGTGAGCCATTTCTCTCTTGCTCACTACTACTTCACATATACTTTATCCCAGTATTATAACATCTCTAACCACTGATCCAAAGGATCATTCTATGTATTTTTATGTTTATGTGATTCTCTAGGTTCCTCTTAAAGGCTAGATCACCATCTCTTGAAGACGTGCAAGCTCAAGTCATGAATTCCTAAGCTTCGTCATCATCAAGACCACTGAAGTGCATCTTGTTGATAGTTCTTTCCTACCTCCATAGAAGTGTTGTGTTGAAGACATTAGTAAATGGTGCCAAAGGGTCGTGTTGAAGGCATTAGTGAAAGGTGCCAAAGGTGTACATTCGATATGGCGGATCGATGTACAAATTAGATAGTTTGGGTTAAAGGATGTTGATATCCTTCTAGTGTTGTAACAAGGAGTGTGTCTCCTTTGGGATAGTTGTATTGTGGTGTAGTATTGGGTAGTAGTTCCTCCTTTGTAATAGAACTCGGTATCTAGCTTTGTACCGGATAAAGTGTAGGCGACGTTGTGATAGGTTTGGTTCTACCTCGTGGAAGAACTCGGTGTCTAGCCTTTACTCTTTGTCTTTGCATTACTTACTTATATGCTTATCTATCGAGTGGGGTACTCAGGGAGTTTTAATCGGTAAAACTATTCAACCCCCTTCTAGTTTTCCACAATTGGTATCAGAGCTTCGTTACCAAGTCCCTTAGAGTATATGGTACTTTAAAAACTTAATACGATCCATGTATGTTTGAAAACTACAAAGAAGGAAATCTTCTAAAAACAAAAACTGTGTTTTAAGAATAATTTTTTTTGGATATTTATTCAACGATAGTATTAATTATTTTCTTTTCTTATTTGTCACCTTATCTTACAAAATGTACTAACTTCTCTTGTCATTTTGTTTAGCTAATTTGATAATAAGCAAACTATCAAGATTCTTTGGTAATAGGATAACTTTCCCCGAAAAGTTGTCAAAACTTATTACCAAGTAGATCTCGAATAAAACGGACTTGTCCATTGATAAAACTCGTCAAATAGGCACACTCAAATTGCAATAAGAGGTATGACTTTCATAAAGACTTATCTTTAAATAATTCTAGTAAAACATGTGTATGTTTCCATGTCACTAATGGTAAATTATGTGTTTATATATTTTTTTTATTTATCCAAGCATATTTATATGATATACGTGGCCTCATTAGAAAAACTTTGTGCTTACGTGTTATCATCCATCTAAAACTAGGAATATCAATATGTGTTGTCTAAACTAAATATCCAAAAACAAAATCTTTCTAAATACAAATAAAACAAAACACAAATCTCAAAAATTCCTCCTTCCCCATAAAACTCCTCCGATCGTTAACTCTCACCAACAAACCCCATTTTTCAAATCTTCTACTTTCAAAAAAAACTCACATTCAAAACTTCATCTTCATCATCATCTCACTTTGAGAAATCAAAACCAAGAAAAGATCTCCATCGTCATGGTTTACATCTCCCTCGTGATCATCATCATCTCGCTTATCGCTCTCGTGTATCCCATGATCAAATTCTCTCATAGAGACATGTACTTTGTCTTATTGATCTACATGTGTATATGTATTGCTTTAAGCATTGAAATTAAATATAATTAATGTCGTATTTTCTCTCGTCTTTTTCTCGTATAATATGTTTATTTTATTTATCGCACATTTCAAAACCCAACATGTTTGAAACTAGTAATGCATGTTTAAGAATTAACATTGGCTAAAACACATTCCACTCTATAACATATGAGTTGCAAAATTATGATTCTACGTCAAAACCAATTTCTATCAAAACTGCAGATCCCCGGATCCCTGAGTTTTAACTAGACGGATCCTTTTTAAAAGGGAACCGGCAGATGGCAGACACTCATGCAACATAAAAACCATTTCATAAAAACTTACCACAAAAGGATAAATCTCAGTAAAATGTTAAAAGAGTAAGCTAAATGTCATTGTTAATAACAATAGAATAGACAATAAAAACATTAGGAGATCCTATCAATTTAGTATAACTCAAAAGTATGATTAAAAGTACTTAAAAGTATCACCGACCAAAAATGTTCTCACTCTTGAAGTTTTACTATGTACTAACATACTCATGTAAAATATTCGTTTCATGTCTATAGGTTTCATCATGTCTCATGAGTATGACTTCGATCATCAACTTACTTATGTGTACATTCCAAATATATCTCTTAAGCCTAACACAACGGGCAATCATGTTCGTGGGTTCAACAATCTCGAAACTCGTTACTTTCATGAAGGACGTGTTGTTGACTCACCTCTACCTTCTGGGAATAATCTTCCAAGAAGGTATCAACACTTCATTCCGCACCATAGGACTAGAAGGTCTTCTCGGGATCAACGAGAAAATTTGTCCGCGGTTTGTTTTGGAATTCTTCTGTCAAGTTGAACTCGTTCGTAACGAGGATCGTTCTCTCTCACTATGGTTTTGGATCAAAAGCCAAAAGTTTGTTTTGACTCTTGAGAAATTTGCTCACATTCTCCGAATACCAAATTATGGACAATGTGCTTTCACTGAAGATTGGTCACTTGATTCTCTCTTTAACTATCGTGGAGAAAATAGTCCATATTATTCATACATACCCTCTCCTCAAATAATAACTCAACTTCTATGCACTCCTCAATCCAATTACTCAAATCCAAACATAATTTATACACATGATCTCCGAGATGATCTCAAACCTCTCGCAGTCATTCTACGTGAAAATTTTTGGAGTCTTACAGAAATCATGAGATACTTCCCGCATGTTGTGCTCACATGATTTACTGTCTCCTAACTCAACAACCATACAATCTTGCCTACTTCTTCGCAAGGAGAATTGTAAACCTCCAAGGCAACAAGGACAAACTAATTCTATATGGGATGTTTCTAACACGCCTTTATCATCATGTCATGTACTATCACCCTCAATTTCAAAGACCTCAATATATACTTGTGAACAAAATGATGGAACATTTGAACACATCTCTCATCACTTCATTCCTCATTCCTGAATCATCAACTACTCACAACCCACTCGACGATCCATCAAACGAAAACGCATGAGTAAAACAGTTTTCTTTAATAAAATGAATCCTTAGGCTTTGTCTTTTATTTACCTTTGTAAATTGATAATACCTATGAAATAAATCGTTTGTTGATCATTTGATGTTCTTACATGCCACTCTTACCATGTCTTGCTTGTATACATGTATAGTTACTGTGCATCATTAGTTTTAGAATTCGACACCTAGAGCAAAATATTGCATGCTCACTGTTGAGTAATCTGTCCCAGATGCCGGATCTCTGGCTTATAACTAGTCGGATCCCTCAGGTGAAGGATCCGTGGGATCTGGGCAAACAGAAGAGATATTTTTTCATCCTTGCATCAATCCAACCCTCCAAACCTTATTAAACCAATTAGACATGATACATTAGGATCACTTAAGTCTTCCTCAAGCTCAGTTGATCTCACATTCACTCTTAGATAACTTAGGATCATATTCACGGTACTTTTTAATTTATCATCACTTTAAAACTCACCATCTTTCCGTTCCAATGTTCATATGTCGTTCCTCTCATCTCAAAACACTTAGTTTGATATTTCTATCAATTTTAGTAAATTGATTTTAGTCATCTTGATCTTAAAATGGTCTAAAATCAAGTTTTTCATTTCTTGTAATTTTTAAGGAATTTTCTAAATTTTCCTTAGATCATCATCTGATCTCTAGGATCATTTGACTCCACTTGACACCCTCAAAATTCTTAGTGTCATCCTTGATCACCCATTGGTGTTCATAAAAACTCCATTTCCTTCCATAAAGGACATCATTAGCTACCCTCACTCATTACACTTGATCATTTAAGTCTCATATCATTTAAGACATCTGAGGAGACTGAAACACTTAAGGTATATAGGTACTAGACCTTACTAAAACCTCATCTTTTTTCTCCTTGCCTCTTGAGTCGGATCCCTAGGTTTAGCTTAGACGGATCCCTCAAGTGAGGGATCCGTTGGAACCGGCTGCACAGACTAAACCATTCCTACTTGATACAATAATTTCAAACATTCTTTGTTAATATAAACACTCCACATTGTCTTAATTAAGTTCCTAGATCAGTACAACTCTGTAGTTGACTCTTGTGCATGTAAATCATTGCAATTTGAAGGTTTTTAGTGGTTTAAGCTTTAATTCAATTACCTAATCTTTCTCTTTATAAACCATTTATGTTAGAAATTCCAAATCACCATTCACACAATCATTCTCAGTAGATAAAGCTCTCCTTTTACACCTTTCCTTTCTACCATTTTACCATGCGAAAAGCTCCTAGTATTAACTCATCAACCAAAGAACCTCCCAAGAAAATTGCTCGAGCTGTTCATGAAATCTCTTCAACCGAATCATCACTCGTCAAAGCCTCAAACACTAGAACTCCCTCACAACCAACTCTAGCAATCAAACCAACTCCTAAAAGGATTATACCCACAAGACAACCCTTGCCAAACACTACTTCCACTAAACCATCACCTCTAGTACCTGAAGCTATCTCTTTCACCACTCCATTCTCATCCCCACACCTTTACAACTTAGAGGACTTGCCACATAGGCCATCTCATCCACCACCATTGCCAACATTTTCCTCAGTTGAGAAAATGGTGCCACAACAACCTCCTCACCAAAACTTTGGTGTTGAAACAACACTAGCACCCGTATCTTTTTCTCCATCACCCTCAAATGGTCCATTTTGGATTATGAGTGATAAGGATTTAAAAGGTACACTTTTGAGGGGTCATTTAAGCCCTTAATCGCCCACTTTTATATTCGTTACTACTTAATTTTGTTCCTTTTCATTTTTTTAGGTCTCTTGAAGGCAAAATGTTGGAATGATGCTTATTTGGACGAAAAGTGTAACATATTGGATTTCACAATCACACAAGTAATCACAAATATGGGCGTATAATTATATGGTTTTAGAGAGAGAAAGTGGGATATTCTAGTAAGAGAAACTCATGGAAGGTTAGATTCCAAAATGAACATCGACCCTCTCCCTTGTGGAGAGAGGGCTATTTATACAAAGTTATACGCCCTCCTACGGGCTTTGGATCAGGCATACAATGGGTAAAGACCTGTCCTTCCTCCACGGTGTTGCACTAGACTAAACTAAGCTAATAACTGACTAACAAATAACATAATGAACGATATGTCAACAAGCTAACTTAAGCTAGATTATACTTGGGGTGACTGATGCTTCACAATAGAATTTCCAATTCCTAACAATCTCCCCCTAAGGGAGGTCACCCCATGATTTACATTGTGAATCCTAGCATTCTATTTAATCTTTAATCTTGAGCTCGTAGACATCAAATCATCATAATATTCAAACTTTGTGCTTCCGTGGTGATTTCATCATTGTACAACTACAATGTATATTTCGTGGAGGTTAGAGAGCTTATCCACATTGATGACCTTTGAGTTTAAATAGAGATCATCAGCCACAATTAATCTCAGCATCACCCATTGTTGTGTTGCCAGCATATGATGTTGTGACATTTGGACCGACATGCTCACATTCTGGATCATGATTTCTTCTTATCAGAGTAGCGGAAGCTTTAGTTGATTTATGATATTTGCAGCAGCGTAGCAGAAGCATGGAGTGAGAATATCAGAGTCATTGATGCACTAATCATGATTTCTTTAGAAGTGAATGTGTTTGAGTGAGCATGCGGCTATGGATTGACCGCTTCATTCTGATCAGCTGCAAACGTCGGGCGTACCTGCTTACAACAGTTAGCAACAAAGTGCACAAAAGTGTCTTTGATCACTTTCGTTGAATTGAGATACACGGCCCACGGTTCCCCGTTGATCAGTACAAGTATTGCCTGTGATCAGGTATAATTCCATAGAATTTCCTTGACAGGGTTTCGCAGCTGCTCTAGCTGTTCTCAAACCGGAACGTCTCAAAGAAGACAACACGGAGTGAGTGAACCAGTGAATTGAGATTCACTGATTGATGAAAATGATTTGAAAAACAATCGTGTACTGCTCAATATAAATTATTTTTGCAATACAACGAAGGTTTTAATGAAAATCAATTATCAATCATAAACACCTTTTATTTTGAAATATTAGTACACAGTCGATGTGCTAAAGAAATGAGTTGTTTAAGCACAACGACCGGTTTTTCAAAGGTATCCGTCAATCCATAACCTGAACCAGGATTGATTCAAAAGATTGAATCGCCCCATTGTTTCTGTTCAGTTGTCACATGGTTGATCTATTGGATAGATCTCACATGCCACCCACCAGGAGCATGTTTGATGTTGGCTCCAGAAGGCTTTCCATCTTCATTGTGAATATGTTTGCATATCACTCAGATGTTCTGCAATACCACAAGGATAATGCGTAGGACTCATGAGATATAATCTCTCTTTCCACATTGTGTGAAACAGAGAGTCTTCATAGACAGTGCCCTAATGAGATTTATTTGATGATCTCTTGGCTCTAGACTCAAAAGTGCACATTTGGTTCTTATGCCGGAGACTAGGGAGAGTGTCTCTTTCTTCAATATCAACAATCTCTAAGAGAAAATTGATAGATTATGTCGGTTCCCCGTGAGAATGAAACAAGCCCTTTTAAGAGGAACTTGAGTAGCTTGAGAAGTTTAGTGCAGTGCGTCACTGGGTCCATGACGTCTTGTCTTCAATACCGGCGTTACCTTGGTAACCACCAGTAGCATATGTGATAGAAACTAAGATCGTGATGAAGATAGTTTCTTGATCGTTTATGAGCCTTAGGGTTTAACAATAACAATGACAACACGCAGCGGATAAATCAAAACATAAGTGTTATTGACACAAGGTTTTCATTCACTAACACTAACTAATCTTAGACGTTTATAGGAACACGTCTAGATAACTAAACTAATAACCTAGGCGTTTCCAAGACTATACGCCTAGGACACACACACACCTTTACTAGATGTCTACATATTGGAAGACTTATATATAAAACCTACACCTATGTCCTCTTTATATACTAGAGAATAAGGACTAATAAATAAAACTTCTTTTGCAAGCAAGTCCTTCCATCTTTTTGTAGGTTTCCTTCTTGTCGTATTAAGTCCCTCTTGTTTCATTCTTTTTGTCTTATCAACTCAAACGTATAATTCCCAACAATCTTCCCCTAGTTGATAATGACAAAACCATTCTTGAACGAACTTCCCTAGACGAAGTAGAGAAATTGAGATCAGGGATCTCACCATGAATGAAACAAGTATGTCTTCCTTTGTCTTCCCCTTAATCCATGCCATGCCACTCAAACATCTCTTCCCCTTTTTGTTATTATCCAAATAGGGAACGTATGCAAATAATGATCTTGACCACCACGAACCAATATCATACTTCCAATCTAAGACTTCCAATGTTTAAAATCTCCCACCATTACGCATCATAAGAAAAATGGATCAAAACAATAGAAAACTCCAACTAGCAGTAGTAATAATGATCAACAGTAGTAAAAATCAAACACTTCCCCTTGAGTGATGCATGTAGATGGTTAAACATTTTACAATAAGCTTCCTCTGAAACCCATATGTTAACCATCTTCTTGATTCTTCAAATCTGTAGGCTCCATGTAATGATCACTAATGAAGAAAACCGAGTATAACGAATTTGATGAAGAAGTAGAATTTCCCAAACTTGTGTCTTAAATCTTGTACTATCCACGAAACTCCATACTTATACGAAACACCAAATATAAGTAGACCGCAATCCCTTGACAAAATCCTCAACTAATATGAGACACTGAGCACTACAATGTAACTCCTTTAAGTGAGACAATGTGTGCATAGAGCATCAAAAGAAAAATCACACATTGCTAGATTCATCAAGCTATATGATAAGAACACAAACATGTGAAACTCAACTACAACATCAAATAAATGATATTCAACCTTCTTCGTAATCAATTAATCCATAAGAATCAAATACGAGCCTTTTTGAATCCTTTAAGAACATAAACTTCTTCCTGTGTGTGTGAACCAACTCTTCTGTATGTGTAAACCATCCAAAAATCCATAACAATTATTATGCTTGACTTCCCCTTAATTCCAAATCTCCTCGTAATAAACCATTATACTTGGATCAGTACTTTGCAAGAACAGTACTTTGAATTAATACGAGCAGCAGTACTTTGAAGCATAAGCAGTACTTTAAAAAAAATCAATAGTACTTTCATCAAGCAGCAGTACTTTGTGAAAGGGTAACAGTACTTTGAAATCTCCAAGCAGTACTTTGAACTTACAGCAGTACTTTAAGCATTACTTTCACATAATAGCTCAGATAGGAGATCCCTTCAGTGAAAAGTTAGATGAGTATATAGAGAACATCCACCTAAAATTTCGTTACGATCCAACGGTTAACGAAAAAGTTATGATCGTTTTAAAACAGTGATGTAGTAACCTTACGAATTTTCTGCAGCAGACTTCGACAGCTTATAACTTTTGATTGAGAGCTCTAATGGATAATCCCTTTGGTGAATCTTTAGATGGATATACTGAGAAGCACCATCAAAAATTTTAGCTCGATCCAACGGTTCAATAAAAAGTTATGCCCTCTTGAATACAGCCCTGCAGAAAGTTGCGAATTTTGTAAAAAATTGATTTTCTTCCTTCTTTTTCGCCAAGAAACCTTGTGAATCCCTAGGTAAAGAGCTCCCCAATATCTGATACCAATTGATAGAAACTAAGATCGTGATAAAGATAGTTTCTTGATCGTTTATGAGCCTTAGGGTTTAACAATAACAATGACAATACGCAGCGGATAAATCAAAACATAATTGTTATTGACACAAGGTTTTCATTCACTAACACTAACTAATCTTAGACATTTATAGGAACACGTCTAGATAACTAAACTAATAACCTAGGCGTTTACAAGACTATACGCCTAGGACACACACACACCTTTACTAGACGTCTACATATTGGAAGACTTATATATAAAAGCTACACCTATGTCCTCTTTATATACTAGAGAATAAGGACTAATAAATAAAACTTCTTTTGCAAGCAAGTCCTTCCATCTTTTTTTAGGTTTCCTTCTTGTCGTATTAAGTCCCTCTTGTTTCATTCTTTTTGTCTTATCAACTCAAACGTATAATTCCTAACAATATGTATTGAACCCGGTTACTGCCCTAAGGTTGAATTAATGGAGGGCTATTTCTTTTCACCCTTTTTCACCTTCATTTCTTTTTCATTCTTCAACCCCTTCAGTGCTTACCAAGACTTCATAACTAGAACCTTGTTGGGTTTATTCCATTTCTAGCTCTATCTCAGTCAGCACTCTTCCCATATCTCACTTTTCTCCTTTTTTTTCATCATACCTAAGGACTCTACACTATCTAGTAGATTGTCCCTGGGTAGATCCCTCCGGTTCTGGCGGATCATGGGAACAAATACCTGACCTTATCATCCTTATAACACCATGCATAAAGTAAATTGGTCGGTCTTTTGGTATTGTTCTTTCCTTCTCGAAACCAATTGAAAAATCATTTGGAAAATCAATCAAGGTACTTGTGATACGAGATCAAAGCATTTTGTACCTTAATAGTTTTGATCATTTAGAAATGCTCCCCCTCAACATGTGCATATGATTTTATAAATTGTTTAGCACATGGAGGCAAGAGTTCTTTTGAAATAAATTCTTGATCACAATTTCCATGGAAAAAGCTATTTGATTTTCTTTGGTAAATTCTCCCCCTCAATATGTGCATGGGATATGTGAAATAGTTTTATCACATAGAGGAAAGAGTTCTTTTGAAGTACATCCACGATCACAAAAGCCTTTAAGAAACCATTAGAAAATCAATCAAGGTACATTATGTTGAAACATAGAAATCTTTGTACCTTGAAAGTTTGTTTTCTTTTGAAATGCTCCCCCTCAATATATGCTTCGAGATTCGAAAAAGAGTTTAGCACATATTAGAGAGCAGTATGCACTTTGAGACAGAAATGGTCACCTTTTATCATCTTTCATATTTATATCACATTTTCTCCCCCGATCAAAATTTTCAAATCCTTTGAGATTTTGGATCTCAAGTGATTTAAATATGTATGAAATAAAACTTTGTAGGAGAAAAATGTGTCCGGTTTTATATGATCTGAAATAGACTACACTGAAGTTCCCTTTTAGATAAAAGGGAATCCACAATACATAACCTATCATTACTACATACATTATAGTCGTTCATATTACATACACCACATTTTACATAACAAAAATGCAAAATAGAAGCTACTTCCAGAAGATGTCTTCATTCAGTTCTTTGAAGCAGCTTGTAGTGACCTTCACGAAGTCTATCACCCACAAAACTTTTAAGGCTACGATGAATCATTCTAGTCTTAAGTCTTCTACCAATTGCAGCCACAAATTCTTCACGCATCTTTAAATCCTGTTCCGACCAGAATTTTGTTTTGTTCCATGGCTTCAGGTCAATTTTGATTTCCTTCACTCTTGAGTTCAATTCTTGTTCAACCATCCTGAGTGTACCATCACTGAACTTGTATAGCTCGCATAGCCTCATTAGCATTCTTGACCCGTATCTGTCGGTAAAGATGATGGCTCTAGGAGTGTCAATCACTTTATATTCGTGATGAAATTCATGTCCTGAGGATTCCCATTGCTGTCTTGTAAGGTTGACGCGGGTCTGGTAGCTTTCCATTCCTAGCTGAAAATCCTCAACTCTTTTTCGAATGACCAAGCCTCTGATCCAGAGATTGACAGCAGCCGAGAGAGCCTTCTTCTCATGAACCGGAAGGTGGTCAAGGTGTCCTTGTAGGTTCAGAAGGTAGAGATCTTCAAAGTCATTTGGCATCAAGTGTTTGAAGTCGTTCTCTTCAATAACATACTCTTTCAAATCTGCTCTTTGAAGAACAATCTTCTTCAAGTAATCATAGACATAGATTGAAAAGATCTATATATTGATGACACTTAGAATGCGAAGCTTGGATCGAACAGCTTTACGACTCTTGTTAGCACTATGTCGGTCAATGTAGAATTTCTTCTTGAACCACCAATGAGAAATGCCACATAAGGCAGCAATGTCATACTTTTGTTCATTCTCAGCCCAGAATTGATCCGGTACCATCTGTTCAAGACCTTGATCAGTGTAGGTAGCAGTTTTCATCTTCGAAACCGATAAGGCTGGTCTTCTTTCAGAAGTTTGAGCACATAGATATTCCAGGTCATGGTTGAAAAAGAACTCTGATTGAATGGTCATTTGTCCAGGTTCACTACCGAGAGGAAGAGGCATGTTCACATTGAAACGACTGATCTGCTCACTGACTTGATCACTTAGCATCTTATGACATTCTTCCATATGGTATTGGAGCTGATTGGCATCTGAGTGAATAACCTTGACAATTTCGAATGCTTGTCCTTCAAGATCCTTTGGAGTGATGGACGAGATTCCCTTCTGATCACAAAACCACTTCATAATGCTGCCCATATCTCATGTGATGTAAAGAAGTGAGTCTTTAGTTGGGGCTTCATAGTTGGTAGTGATTGTTGAGGCCCAGTTGTTGTCAGGAATCATCGAGTCAGACTCTGGGATGAACCATGAAGGTTCTGGAGTTTGAGGTCTCTCTTCAGTGAGCCAGCCTTGAGTCATGTCTTTAGAGGGTGCAACTCTAGTGGTTTTAGAGCATTCACCTGAAACATATGCATCAAACCAATCATCTTCAGATGGCTTGGGGATGTGTTTTGTGGATGCATCATCGTCATCGGATTCTGACTCTGCCATGACATACGATTCTTCATGAAGCACTTGATCTTCATGAATAGAAGAGACTGTGGGTGTGAACCTTGAATCAACCGTGGTCTAAGCTGCAGATTTCTTATGAGCTCCCTGATCTTCGGATGAACTAGATTGATTGGAAGGTTTTGGTGGTGATGATGGTGGTTGTGGTGGAGGTGTAGAGGTTGTATTAGAAGATCCACCAGCCCCAGAAGTTCCAGCTCCTCCAGTTGGAGGTGAAGGAGGTGGTGGTGGCTTGGGACCTCCAGACTTATCCTTTGATTTCATCGGAACAGTCTTTCTTTTCTTCTTATCTTCCCTTTCACGTACATCATCTACAAACTGCTGATAGTTATCAAGCCTCATCGATTCCTCGAGTGCTTCGTATAATTTCTTATGCGTATTGTCCAGATGCTCTCCTGCTTCATACATTCTTTCTGAGAGAACTGATCTCATGTCAGAGATCGGCAAGTCTTTGAATTGCTGAAGTGATGGAGCCTTCATTGCCCATTCAACCGCATATTTAATATCTGCTTTTATTGCCTTTGTTACAATCTCATTGAGGTTAAGATTCTCCAGCTTTTTGACACGACTATCAAGATTATTGACGGCAATAGGAAAGTGTTTCTCAATAGTCGCAATACGTGTCATAGACTCTTCGAGTAATTGCTCAGTCGTTTTGACAGGAGGAGGTGAGGCCGGAGGAGTGATGGTTTCACTGATGGTGACAACTGTTGATGGATCATTAGCGGGTTTGGGAGGTGGAAGTACGGTTGTATGAGACGGTGTTGACATAGGAGGGATGGTTGAAGTGTCTTGCTGTATGTCAGTCCGTTTGGATCCTGAAAACTTAAATAATCTGCCAGTGGGAATCCATTTGAAACAACTGCTAGAAGATTTGAATGTAGCTACTTCCCTGTTTTGGATATTGGTCCTTTTGTAATTAGATTGTTTCTTAGGGGATTGATCAGTCATTTGATGCTTCTTATAGGAACTAGATGAACTCCTAATATTCATGATCTTAGGGCTTTGAACCTTAAGCAGGGGTTTGTTATTCATCATATCGGAATGAAATAGTGAAGTGACTGGTTTTGACAAAATAGTATTCACATCAACTTGGGAGGCAAGCTTAGATTTCGATTGCTTAGATCTTTCGGTTCTAAATGCATTGGGCTGCCTAACTATAGTACGTTTTGAGTTGTTCAGTACAATTGGCTTTCCCAAGGTTGATGGTTTTGCAAACTTAGTGTTCACCCTATTTCCAATAGATTTCTTAAGCTCATTTTTTAAGGCAACAATAGTGAAGCTCTTATCCTGAATTTGGTCTTTGAGGGCATCAATGTCAGCCAAGAAGGAATTTGTTTGATCTATCAACTTGGAATTATTCTCTAATAAGTTCTTTCTCAAGGACTCATTTTCCCTTAATAGGTTGGACACACACAAAGCCAATTCATCATTCCTAGATTTAAGCGTATTACTCACCTCATGGTTAGGATTGTTCATCCCTATATTACATTTCTTATGCAGATCTGAGAGTTCTAATTTCAGATTGCATATGGTTGAATCTTTGTCCTAAATCTGGGTTTTCAAGTGGTTAATTTAAAAAAATTCTAGAAATTCTGGGAATTCCGGATTTATGCAGGTGTATGTAGTAAGAAAACTTTCTTCTCTTTGTTGTATTGCAATTTCCAAGGAAATGCAATGTTTTTCAAGAATTGAGTATTTGTTTGAAAGTTCATCATAAACCCCATTTTCAACCATGTCATTTGTTTTAACGATTTTAGATTCAGGCTTAACCAAGAAACAATTATCAATATCATGATCAGAGTTAGGATAAAATTGATCAGGTACATTAGTGGATGCATTATGTTGATCAGTTAAGGGTACCTCATCACATAACTCTGGATCATTTACTGGGATGGCATCAATATTCTCCTCATGCATAACAGGAGGTACTGAAATGCAATTTGTTTCAAGCTTTTCTGACTCTGAGCCTTTGAATTCAGTACAGTCGGTTTCATCATCCTTTGTTGTATCTGATATACTGCATTCAGGATCATCTGTTCTTTCAACTGATCCATTACCCGATTTATCACAACTTTCACTTAATTTAATCTGGCACCCATTCAACACATTCAACTGAACATTCTCTTGAGCAGCTTCCCTAATGTACATTTCCACATTATCCATAAGTTGGATAAATGTGTTGATGTACTCATGGATTTCCATTCCAGTATGTTTCTTGAATGAAATTCCAGTCACGTGTTGATCAAAGTCTGCGGAATATTCCCCATTGATAAATGGCTGAAATTGGTTGTAGATTACTTGAAGTGCAGCATTCGAGTCTTCCATTAATACCTTTTTTTTGGTAATTTGAAGCTTCAGTTGTTCTAAGTTCAGCAACACAGTTCTTGTCAATGTGGATAAATCCTGACAGAAAAGAGCATTGCATGTTCGATCCCTAGTTATGGATAACAGTTGTTTGAGGTGCTGATAAAGTAGTTGAAAGGACTCACTGTTGCATTCCATTTGCCTTGCATCATGTGTCATTAATAAATGTGATTCAGTGAAATTTGACTCAGAATGTGAAGGGTTTTGATCATAATTTGCTGAATCAATCATGTTTAAACATTCTGAATAGCAGACAGTTTCATTGTTCTGTGAGGTATCATAGAGTTCAAGTACTTTGGAGATTAAGGGGTCAGTGATGTATGTCATTGTGTTGATGGATATTAGATATGAGTAGCTTGCAACAATTCACCAAATTGCTATAAAGACAAGTCGCTAATAGAACAACTCGCCAAGAACAATAAAACCAAGTCGCTAGAAATAATGAAAGCAAGTCGCTAATCCCCAAGTCGCTAGGTAGCAACTCGCTAAACCTCAAATTACAGTGAATCAAGTCGCTAAGCCCAAGTCGCTAATACCCAAGTCGCTGAACACAAATCGCTATGGTACCAAATCACTAAACAGTCAAGTTACTAAGGAACAACTCACTAAGTATCCAAATCGCTAAGAGTCAACTCGCTAAGAACTAAAAGTACAAGTCGCTAGGAATAATGAAAGCAAGTCGCTACCCCTCCAAGTCGCTAGCCGTAGTGGAGAATCCACTAACTTGTACTGTTTGTCGGCTTGTCTCAATAGACAAGTCGCTACGATCAAGTCGCTACGACTAACACTGCAACTCGCTAAAAATTACTGAAGCAAGTCGCTACGAAGAAATTTAACTCCGAGACTCAAGTCGCTACCATGAAAAACTTCAAAAACACACTTTTCAATCTAAAACAAGCTCAACCACAGTGATTCAAGCTTTCCAAATCAAAACCCAAGCACTTACAATGATTCTAAACACAAAAGTACACTCAAAATTCAAACTTTAACACAATAATTGATCCAAATGATGCAAAAACCACAAAACTTTTTCAAACTCAAAAACCATATAAAACCACTAGAAATCCAAGGATAAGTAAGAGAGATGATCAAACCATTGCTCTTGATACCATCTGTAACATATTGGATTTCACAATCACACAAGTAATCACAAATATAGGCGTATAATTATATGGTTTTAGAGAGAGAAAGTGGGATATTCTAGTAAGAGAAACTCATGGAAGGTTAGATTCCAAAATGAACATCCAACCCTCTCCCTTGTGGGGAGAGGGCTATTTATACAAAGTTATACGCCCTCCTACGGGCTGTGGATCAGGCAAACAATAGGTAAAGACCCGTCCTTCCTCCACGGTGTTGCACTAGACTAAACTATGCTAATAACTGACTAACAAATAACATAATGAACGATATGTCAATGAGCTAACTTAAGCTAGATTATACTTGGGGTGACTGATGCTTCACAATAGAATTTCCAATTCCTAACAAAAAGGCGTGAATATGTGAAGAAAATGGCTAAAGTTAAGATCAAGACACTTAAATTGCTGAAAGTGAACCCGACGGCATCACAAAAAAAGGGCGATGTCGTCCCTCTATTTGCGACGGATCAGAAGTAAAATTGCTATTTTGTACCTGACGGCGTCAGGCTTTGAAGAGTAGGGCCTCACAACTCAGACGGCCTAGATCTAGATTCAGGCGGCGTCAGAAGTTGAAGTTGACGGTGTCACAAACACAACGTGACGCCGTCCCAAAGTTGACTTGGCCAAGACAAAACCCTAATGGCGGCGATCCGACGACGTCACAATTAAAGAGTGACGTCGTCGCAGTTGTAACTCTATATATAGAATTCGAATTTTCAGACTTTTAAAGAGGTAGAATTGTGGAGTAAAACCCCTAAATGACTTTGGTTTGTCTTGGGCAGTATCTTAGGGTTCTCATATCCTATTTTACATCAAGATAAGTTATTTACTTCATTGATTTCATTATGTCTTCGATTGTATGTGTGTATGCTTGCATGTTTACCATGTCTGGCTAATTTACTTGTGTGTTTGCTTAGATCTATGAAACCTAGTTATTGAATATTGATTGGTTGTCTCTTATCTTAACTGTAATTGGCTTAGGATTGCAATAGACCATCGTTGTGTTTTTAATGCTTGAGTAATCTTTTTGAACATTAGTTTATAATCGCCTAGAGTTATTGTAGGCTAAAAATCCAAAGATAACCTTAGAGTTAGTTTATGAATCCTAGAGATTTTGTAGGCAATAACCTTAAGGTATTCTCAAAGAGTTAGGGAGAAAAGCATACCTTACGACCTTAGAAGAGACAACACGTTAAGAATAAGGACGTGAAAATTCAACCATCAATAAAATATAACTAGGGAGTAATAGCATCTAGGTATACACATTTTATAATCATCATATGAGCACACATCAATTAGACATAGACTACCCCTTAGCTTAGTTAATTAGATAAATAGATAGTAGAGTAATCAGTAGAAGCACCACCCCCCAAATCCAATACCCCGAGATCGTACCTTTCAATTTTCTAAAAAATATAAAAAAGATAAAAAATAATCTTCCTCAACCCCAACATTAGCGTAGTAATTTCTCACTAGCATTCCTATTCCCCTAGAGAACGATATCTATCCCGAGGCTTACCCTAATACTACACTACAACGATTAGGCTCACTGCCTAGGTGGTTGAAAAACTTGCTCAAAGAAAAGGAAGTTTCCTTTGACCCCAAACGCGGGTTGTACGCGTATCAAGTTTTTGGCGCCACTGCCGGGGAATGGAATAGCTAGTTAGATCTCTATCTCGTTTAGGTTCCCTTGCTTAATTCCTATCAAGTAAGATTTTTTTCTCAATTTTAGCTTCCTTGTAGTCTATCCCCCTTCTTTGTGTTTGTGTTTGTAAAACCCTTTTCATTTGTCGCTATGGCAAGTGAAGTTGCATTTGAATCATTAACAAATGAGGAACAATTGAATTTCACAAATTGGATTTCTTTTTATTGTTCTAATGAATTTGTGAGTGATCTTAGAGATATCCAAAAGGAGACGGGTGTAAGGTTGGATGGATTTGATAAATTTTGTGCTTGTGTGGCTTCTATTTAATGATCATTGTTAGAATCAACTCCTTTTAGTGAGACACTCTAAAAAAATTTTAAGAAAAGCCTCCTAAGCATAAACCATCAGTTGAATGATCTTAGGCACCATGATAAAAAAGACCTAGTTTTTAAGAACATGGAACCTAAACCCGAACAAGATTGTGAGATGGTTAGAGTTGAACTACCTAGTTGCATGTGTGGGATAGATTTCAAAACATATGACACGCATGAGGAATCCTTTAGGAAAATAGAACATACTGATCAAATTTTTGAGAATGATTCTTATGAATCGGACCAAGAATTTGAAATGGCTAAAGAAGGATTTGAGATACTTAGGAGTGTATTTGGGTTAGATCATAGTAAAACACATGATGAAAATTTAGGAGATCTAGATATAATGGAGAATGAGGTGGAAACTCCAAGCCCACAAGCCCTACCATCACTTGAGGAACACACATCGCCTATAACTTACCCGGAAGAAGTAGAAGAGACTATAGGAACCCCGATTGATATAGAACCTTTGGACCAAACGCCACTAGAGAATGTAGGTTTAGATGCTTGTTGTCATGACCTCTCTCTTAGTCCTATGGAAGTTCCTAATTTTGATGAACCGGAGCCTCAACCAAAACCTTACCCAATTTTCCGTCTTTAGATGTGAATCTAGGAATTGAATTAGTCCCCAATCCCCCCATCAAACTAAATAGTTCGGGTAGTTGTTTGATAAAGGTAGTGGACTCTAGGCCATGTGGAGTGGAAGCTAATATAGGAGTAACCCATGACCTTACACACTTACATCACCCATTCATGGTTGATAACAAAAAATATTATGGGTTTAAACCGGGTTTATTAGGTCAAGATGGATCCTTAACTAAGAATCTCTTGAGGTTGATAGAAGATGATCCACTTCTAGGAGAAAGACTTGATTCACTCGCTACACCCATAGAATTAGGTAAGGTTATAATGAATGGAGCACACCCCTTTGAGCATATAAATCACCCATCACCCTTTCCTTACGTAGCAAATTTCCACCCTAAGGGTGTGTATCGCTACTATCACTCACACTTAAGCTTAAGTGTAGGAAAAACTTCCCTTTTATCCGTTAAATAAGGGTAGAGTCAAGCTCGTGACTCGAACAAAAACAAGCGCTTCTTGGGAGGCAACCCATGTGTTTTTCTTTTTCATTTTTATTTGTGTGTCATATATCTTTTCATTATTGTATGTTCTCATGTTTGAATTTGTGAAAATGCTTTATTTTGTCTTTAACCTCGTCTTAATTACATATAAAGGTATTTTACAAAAAGGATAAGTGTAGGGAAGATTACACACGTTTTTAAAAGAACGTGAATGATAACGCTACAAGCGTCGTTCGGGGTCAAAGGAACTTCCTTTTCTTCGAGCAAGTTTTATAACACCCTAGGCAGTGAACCTAATCATTGTAGTGTAGTATTAGGGTAAGCCACGGGTATTGATATCGTTCTCTAGGGGAATAGGAATGCTAGTGAGAAGTTACTACGCTAAGGTTGGGGTTGATGAAGATTATTTTTTATCTTTATATGTTTTTTAGGAATTAGAAAGGTACGAATCTCGGGGTTTGGATTTTGGGGTTGGTATTTCTACCGATTACTCTACTTATCTAATTATCTAGTCTAAGGTGTCTGTAGTCTATGTCTAATTATTGTGTGCTCGTATGATAGTTTAAAGATGTGTTCACTTAGGTTTTATTACTCCTTAATTATCTCCTATTGATGGTTGAATTGTCACGTCCTTATTCTTAATCGCGTTGTGTGTCTAAAGTCGTAGGGTATGCGTTTGTCCCTAACTCTTTGAAACTACCAAAAGGTCTCGTCTACAAAATCTCTAGGAATTATAAACTCTAACTCTAAGGTACTCTTTGGATGGTTTAGCCTACAACTACTCTAGGTGTCATAGTCTAAGGTTCACAAAGATTAATCAAGCATTAACTACACAACGAATTACCTATCGCATTACTAGATCATTAACAATTAAGATAAGAGACAACCAATCAATATTCAATAATTAAGTTTCATATTCCCTAAGCAAACACACAAGTAAATTAGCCGGACATGGAGAACATGCAAGCATACACACAAATAATTGAAGACATAATTGAATTAATGAAGTAAAACACTTATCTTGTGGTAAGTTAGGGTTTGGAACCGTAAAATACTGAACAAGACAGCCTTGGTTCGGTTTAGATTTTTACTCCAAAAGACTACACACTAAAACTGAAAAATTCGGATTCTATATATTTTTACTAAAGTTCATTTAGGAATGTGACTATTGACAGTTGGGTTTGTGCTGCTGCCACACCCAATAAGAAGAGAGTGAACAGTAGAACGCACAGTAACTAACGGTCGTTAGTTAACGGCCGTTATCTACTAACAATAGTTACTTTTTTTTTTAAGAAATGAAATTGAGACAAGAGTCCCCGAGGTTTAACTTGCGTTGCAAAATAGGTCCTCAAAGGACTAACGATGTAAAAGTAACTAACGGTCGTTACTTTTTTTTTCTTTTTAAATAGTTTTTAAAAAACCGAAAATGCGACAAGAGTCCCTGAGGTTTAACTTGCGTTGCAAACTAGGTCCTGTAGGGACTAACGATGTAAAAATATTTACATGATTGGTCCTTTATGTTAGACGTTTATTACACAAACAGTCCTACTAACCGCCGTTACTTAACGGTTGTTAAATAACGACATTCTATCATTTTTATTAAGAAGCTCTGTATAAAACGCAACACGACCAAGGCTTGATAACATACTTTTTGGTAAATTCGCAATCGCTTAATTATATTGCTCACGCTTAAAATACTAAACATATCTAATAGAAACACACTTAGCTCGAACGTTAAATAATACTTCAGTATGCAAACACCCCGCTGCGAAGCGCGGGCTAAAAACCTTGTAAGATTACAATCGCGGCGGCGTCACCTTATGATTTGTGACGCCGTCGGGTAGCCGTCATTAGGGTTTCGTCTTGGCCACGTTAGTCTTGCGACGACGTCACCTTATGCTTGTGACGCCGTCCCCTTCAGTCTCTGACGCCGTCTGGATCAAATCTAGGTCGTCTGAGTTGCGACGGCCTACTCTTGTAAAGCCTGACACCGTCACTTGAAAATAAGCAATTTGGCTATTGTGCCGTCACAGAAGTGCTCCGACGGCGTCGCAATTAACACCTGACGCCGTCCCCTTGTATTTCAGTAGCTTGAGTGTCTCGATTCTTGACTTTGGCCATTTTCTTCGTATATCCGCGCCTTTTCGTCCAAATAAGTGCCATTCCAGCAATTTGCCTTCAAGAGACCTAAAAAGTGAAAAGGAACGATATTAAGTAATAACGGATACAAAAGTGATCAAATAAGGGCTTAAACGACCCCTCAAAAAGGTACATTTTAAAACCTTATCAAATATCCCTACACTTGGTATTTGCTTGTCCTCAAGCAAATGTGCTTTTAGCCAATTAATTTATAAGTTATGGGTCATGAAGCACTGGTTTAGAACAATCCACAACACATATAAGCCCCGCAAAATTCATAACAAGCATGGAAATTACATACTAGCACCTCACATGGGGTGTTTGGGTACTCACATCTCTCGGGTGTATATATAATATAACAAGTTGGAAATGGAAGATAAACACTCATTAACCGGTCCTAGTACATAGATTACCATAGGCTTGAGAATAGATCAAACCTCCATCGCTTTGGCGTAAGCACCTAGGAAAGACTATCAAAGAGGTCTTTAAGGGTTGTAATGTTAGGCTTACGGTAGGGAAACAAACGGTTTGGTGGGATAGGCTATTTAGTGGTGGCAAGTCAAAAATCTTTATGTTACAAGCATATGAAGAATGGCGTTGCTAAGCCAAGACTCGACACTCTAAACTCTAGCTAACTGAAACAAACAAACATAAATTTAAAGGATAATTGTAGGATGGTAGCCCGTATGTTTTTTTTTTTTTTTTGAACACTCTATTTTTTTCTTTTTCTCTTTTTCTATTTTTTTTAATACACTTTTACTCTACCATCCTCTACGGTAACATCAAAATGATAGGTATTTACAGGCACATCCCTACACTTGAGTTTTTATTACTCTAACACTAATTTGACCCGAATTGAAAAGATCAAAACACTTAGAGTACATTATTACGCAAATAAGGGAATTTGAATTAACGTTCCCTTCCAGTCATTTCATAAACTTTAACTTTTCCCATGAGTCTCAATCGTCCCAAAACTGTGTACAAAGGATATGACTCGACTTAGCAACTCATGCAAGCGACTAGATAATTGAACTAAGGGTTTGGGGTGATAACAATAATGCACTAAAAGTGAGTGCATACTAGGTAGGCTAAGGCGATTTGGGTGTACATCTGGGGGTGGGGTGTAAACAATGCTCTTCATTGATATTCCAGAAAAACCGAAACATCACGAGAACCGCGAAAAGGATAGGCTCTAAGGGGTTAACTAGGGGTATCGTGTACTAAAGATGAGTACAACGCAAAGGTGTGGGGGAATTACTCAACCGATGTGGAAGAAGTAATTATATTACGGGTATCAAACAAGGGTTATCCTAATGCCTCTTATCATTTAGTTATTCCTAACTACACAAGTGTAGTCTTACTAGCGATCTCGGGATGCATCACAAACCAAGTTCTAGAATCTATTATACTACCGGTTCACACTCTATGCTTTAATTCCTACTAATCTAAGGGTGATCCTCACAATTTGGGTGGAATTTAGGTGGTAAAGGGTTTTTGTGCTAGTCATGCAACTTCCTATCCGTGAGACGCTTTTGTTAAGACTAATGGCCCCTCCTATATGTCATGAAAAATTTTAAATTTGGTGCCAAAATTACCCTAACCGACATTTTCTCATGGTTTATTACACAAATACAATTGGACAAAGCAAATAATCAAGGATAAGCATAGTTTCAAAGTTCCCGTTTTGTTTTCCCTCCCTACACTTAAACTGAACATTGTCTGTTAATACAAATAAGCCGTAAAAACGTTTATTTATATTTTACGATCTTCTAATGTTTTGTCGATAACAAACGTAAAATCATATTAACGAAACAAATAAAGTACGTAAATGGTTTGAACTAATAGTTTCTAACTTATTCACATTTTCACATAAAACACTAAAACAAGTATAAGTGATTTTTTGATTTAAGTAATACATATGTACAACAACTAGTGTTTACATATTTGGATAAAATATACACATAACTAGTATGTAGTATATTGAGTAATATAAATGGGTAGAAACTTAAGTATCATAACCCATTGGGCAAATACATTGAATGTAGGTGGGTACAACCCAAAGCCCATAACCCATGGATCTTGACCCATAACCCATTGCATGACATCATGCTTATATCATACATGGATGATATCCATAACCCATGGATCAACCCATACCCAAGTGACCAAGTGCATTGCACTCAAAGATACATTGTATCTAGCCAAAGATCCATGGTTCAACCCATGACCCATAACCAAAATACCCATGGGTAAAAGGGAGCGTCCCACGGATCCCTAGCTTAACGCTAGACGGATCCTTTGTGGAAGGGATCCGTGGGATCCGGGGAACAGTAGGATTTTTCCTCTATAAATAGTGAGCCATTTCTTCATTATTTCTTACCCCTTTCTAACACACTTTCTCCCCTAAGTTAAATCTCACTAACCTTAGATCCAAGAGATCTATGTTTGTAGTTTTGTTTTTGTGTGATCTTTTAGGTTCCTCTTAAAGGCAAGATCACCACCTTTGAAGTCGAGCAAGCTCAAGTCCATGAGTTGCCAAGCTTCCTCATCATCAAGGCTACTGAAGTCTTCTTGTTGATGATTCCTTTATTTATTCAAAGAAGTGTAGTGTTGAAGACATTAGTGAAAGGTGTCTCAAGTGTCAAGACGAAGATATTAGTGAAGAGTATCTATCGTCTATAGCATAAGCACTTGTGGTAGGTGCTTAGAAGTCAAGACAAGAAGCATTAGTGAAAGGTGCTTAGAAGTCAAGACTTGAAGCATTAGTGAAAGGTTCTTAGAAGTGAAGATACAAGACATTAGTGAAAGGTGTCTTGTAGATCTAGTCAAAGGCATTAACGAAAGGTGCCTTAGATGTACATTCGATATGGTGTGTTTCGATGTACTAGATAGACTAGCATTAGATCCAAGGATATTGATGTCCTTGATGATGTTGTAAAGGAGTAGATCTCCTTTGGGATTAGTCGTTGGTGTAGTGTGGTAGTAGTTCCTCCATTGCAATGGAACTAGGTGCTTAGCCTAGTACCTAATAAAGGGTAGGCGACATTGTGAAGGTGTAGTTCACCTTGGTGTAAAAGAACTAGGTACTTAGCCTAGTACCTTATAAAGGGTAGGCGACGTTGTGTAGGTTTGGTTCACCTTGGAGTGAAAGAACCCGGTGGTTAGCCTAGCACCGGAAAAAGGGTAGGCGACGTTGTGAAGGCTTCTCCGCCATAAGGAGATTGGTGCAGTGTTTACGAACTCTCGAGTAGGTGACTCGGGGAGTGGAGTAGGTCAAGGAAGGTGTCCTTGTAGCCGAACCACTATAAATACTCGCGTTGTGGTTTTGTGCTTCTTACTTTTATCTTTTCATTACATATCTTTATATGCTTGTTTATCAACATCCAACACATACAACCAAATAGATTGACATAAGTCGATCTAAATAGTTTAAAAGGAAGTTTTAGTTGGTAAAAACTATTCAACCCCCCTTCTAGTTTTCCACATTGTCCCCAATGTTCCCAGAAAGTATCAAAGTTATGATAATAGAGGTAATGAAAAAAAATGAAAGAAACTAATACTCCCCTGATTAGCTCGGTAGGATCCGTGTAAAGTGGTGGTTAAATCCTTTTCAAGAAGAATGTATGCGTGAAAAGCTCCTTCCAATCTTTTGTATCTTCTCCTTAATAAATCAAAACCTGCACACTTGAAGAAAAAAAACGAAACCTTCGCGTAAAATCGGCGGTAATAATATATATAAGACTCTATTAAGCTAGGATATAATGCTTGTGGAATGGATGTTTACAGAATTTCTGGAAAATTAAGACCTGGAAAATTCCAAAAATTTATAAGTAGCTCATAAAACGAGAAAAAAGTAATATGTTGTTTTTACTCCTTCCTGACGCCGTCAGGTTGCGATCCTGAAAAAAAACTGATCTGCGATTTTCTGGAAAATTTACATCTTTAGAATCTGGAAAAATTTCTGCAAAACATCCATTATGACTCGATACAAGCATTTGACTCGAACAAACACACATATATATCTTTCAATTAATTGTAATTCTCATGTTTACGTTTCTTTTGAAAACGTGTGTAATCCTCCCTACACTTATCCTTTATGTAAAATACCTTTATATGCAATTAGGACGAGGTTAAAAACAAAATAAAGCATTTTTACAAATTTAAACATGAGAATAAACAATCAATAAAAGATATATGACACTAACAAGCAAACAATTAAGCATGGGTTGCCTCCCACGAAGCGCTTTTCTTTATTTATGAGTCTTGTAGCTAGACTCGTAGTCGTGCTCCTACGTTGTCCTAATCTTAGAGGCCCATTCGATCTCCTTAACCCTTCTCTCATCACGAATATATTCAGGGCCTAGTTCAAGACAAGCAGTGTAGTAACCTTGTTCTTCCATTCTAATTCAAATGCCGGAATGTTATCCACATCTAAATTATCCATACCCTCAAACCTCTTGTTTTTGTGGGGAATTATATATTTAACACTCTCGGCTCCATTTGAGAACTCGACTATTCCTTCCTCTCGATCATAAAGCATCTTAGACTCCTCTATAAATGGTTTCCCAAGTATCACATCTCCTAAAAACCCATCAATGATGCCCTTAACATTTTCCAAGATCATGAAATCACACCTATATGTGAAGTTACCTACGAAGACATGCAATCCTTTAACCCTCCCCACATAGTTACTTGCTTTCCTAGGGCGAAAGGGGTCCCTCATAGGTTCTAGGTTTTTGCTCATGATCCAATTGTAGAGTCTAGACATTATATTCATGGGTGCCTTATAGTCAATGTAAGTGTGATCCCTATATAAGTATCCAATCATACACGGAATCTTGATGTTTTTAGGGTTTCCCTTTCTTATGCGAGGCTCGAAAGGTGGTCTTGAGAAGTTAACCACGTTATAGTGATAGGCGGTTTCCTTCCCTTTAGGGTATGAATCGAAATACTCCCTAAGTTCTTCCTCCTCCTTACTACCCTCCATAACTTCTAACACCTTATAATCTCCATCTTCTAGGTCATCATCCGAATCACTTGAGGTCGAATCACTATCTAAAGGGTGAGTAGATTCCTTAAGGGCTTCCTCAAGCATATTTTCAATCATCCTATTTAGTTTCCTAAGCTCTCCAATTTCACTAATAATTTGAGCTCGAAGTTGGTTGGCAGAGGCTGGGTCAAGCGGTGGGTACTTGTTTGGTGGTGAAGTGTTGTTTGGCGAATTATCACTTTCCATGATGAAAAGTGATGGGATTACGAACAAAGGTCACGAAGAAGGGGGATAGACTATGAGAAAGCTAAAAATGAGAAAAATTTACTTGATAGGAATCAAGCAAAGAAACCTAAACGAGGTGGACTACTAACTAGCTATTATATTCCTCGGCAGCGGCGCCAAAAACTTGATAACGCTACACGCGTCGTTCGGGGTCAAAGGAACTTCCTTTTCTTCGAGCAAGTTTTATAACACCCTAGGCAGTGAACCTAATCATTGTAGTGTAGTATTAGGGTAAGCCACGGGTATTGATATCGTTCTCTAGGGGAATAGGAATGCTAGTGAGAAGTTACTACGCTAAGGTTGGGGTTGAGGAAGATTATTTTTGTTGGGAATTGGAAATTCCATGTTAAAGTGTCGGTCACCCCAATAATGGTCTAGCATATGTTAGCTCGTAGATTTGTCATTGTTTACGTTATTTAATAGTTAATTAGTTAGTCAGTAGCGTAGAATAGTTTAGAGTTACACCGTGGAGGAAGGACGGGTCTTTACCCACTGTATGCCTGATCCACAGGCCGATAGGAGGTCGTGTATTGTGTAAGTATAAATACCCCTTCCATCCATGGAAGGGGTGGTGCTTTCAATCTAATATTCCATAATTTGTAAACCAAGTCTCTAGCTTGAACACCCAACTCTCTAACTTTCTCTCTCTAATGGCAAACATGTATTTTGATCATCCAAGACCACCCGAATCATCAACACAATAAATATATCGATCCTACAATTGGTACCAGAGCCAAGGTTATTGTGTTTGTTGATTTATTGTGGTCATTTGAATCGTGTTAAAAAAACTGTTTTGTTCACTTTTATGGTTGAAACCATGTTGTCCTACATCTTCTGAAAACAGTTTTGTACATGTTTGTGCATCCATTTGGTCATTTGGTCATTAAGTCCTTTGGTCATTTTGTCCTTGTATATCTGGTGGTGTTATTTTCGTGTCTATGTCCAAACTGTGGTCAAAACAGTTATATTTGGTGATTTGTTGTTGCAATATCTGTTTTGTACAAGTTTATTCAAGGTCAAAACATGTCTAAATGAATTGGTTTTAAGTTGTTTCTGGGTCAATAATGGGTTAGTAATGGTTTGGCAAACTGCTATTTATGATTGCTCTTGTTAGCGACTTGGTCAAAGTCTTCGTAGAGACTTGACAATATGTCAAAATTCATTAAATCATGCTTCCTAGGACTTGTCAAAAACGTCCTGTTTCCTTAGCGAGTTGCAGTTTGCTCTTTGTTCTTTTTGACTTTTGAGTCAAAAATGATATGGCGACTTGAGGTGATAATATGTAGCGACTTATGTTATTTGACTATTTAATCAAGTAAAAGTTATAGCGACTTGTGCATTCTAAACTAGCGACTTGCTATGGAAAAAGAAGCTAGCGACTTGGTTTGAAAGCTAGCGACTTGTTATGTGAAAAGATGTAGCGACTTATATTTATAAGTAGCGACTTGTGAGTTTTTTTAAAGACCTAGCGACTTGACTCTTATCTAGCGACTTAAACTCATGACCCTGTAGCGACTTGGTGACAAGAAAGGTAGAAGAAGAATTGACCAAGACCACAACAACATAATACCATATACAAAATGTCATTCGACCACAAACTCAATACCAAATCCATCTCGACCTCAGCTTTATACATCATCAGTCCAAAGACTCCAACTAATACCAAATACTAAGAAGCAACTGATTCGACTCCCTTCAACTAATTAACCTAATCTAGACTCACCCCAAGACCCTCTCATTCACTCCTCAACTCACATGCAATCAAAGACTCAATACGAATTTATCATAATAGATCTCAGATTCGACTCATTGTTTTAATCTTGTAAAAGATTGGTTCAATTGAATCTTATCCATCATAGACCCTTTAGAAGACCTTGCTTCTTAATCAATATCCGAATATGGTATAAAAAGTTTTTTAACAAGAGTGTTAAAAACGATTTATCATTTCGTTCCTCAACTCAAAATCGAATTCAAAATGAAACAATACCTACCTGAGTCCTACGATAGCTCTTGAAGTCATGTCTTATTCTTTCTACCATCCCTGTGGCAAATATATGTCTCTCAAATCTAAAACCGTATGCCATCCCTGTGGCATGGTTTTTACACGAAAGTTTATTGAAACTTCTGTTATGGGTGATGCGTATGAGGCCAGTAAAATTAGAGTGTGTTTTTTTGATTGATTGAAGACTTTTCGGGGTAGTGTGAATGATTTATCAACAGGGATGTGATGAAGAATATGGAAGTGATGATTGTTGATGATGGTAACTGTGAGATGGTGTTGAGATGCGTTTGGGGAAAGGGTTAGATGGGGGCGTATTTTTTACATAAGTGCAATTAGGGTTATGACAAATGAGTGGATTTAGGGCATTATATCATATACTGTTATATGTAGATAGTTGGATCGGTGTTTTCTTTTTGGAATGGGCTGGTGAATATTGCATCTTTTGGACTATGGGTTGCAATGAAACTTATTTGGACTAGGCCGTGATATACGTTTGAACCTGAAGCGGATGCATGAAATTGTTTATCCGAATTTCATGTTTGGATATGCTTATGTTTGATGATTGTTGAATAAGAATGGTATTATCGGTATGATAAAATTTTCACGGATGGATACTAAATTCACGGCTTGTGCTTAATTTTTGTGAAAAGAAATTTATCATAACGGGTATATAAGTGATTGAATTTGAATGACGGTCAGATGGGCTTCTTAATATGAGATCGGATTTATGTGATTTAATGATGAGATTGGTTGATGAGATTTATTGATATGATTTGGAGTGATGATGAGATTTGATGTGCTATGTGGCTTGATAGTTTGGTTTATGCATTTTCACGAAGTATATTTTTTCACGGCTTGAATTAATTGAACAAATTCGACTACGGGCTTGTTTGGACGGTATTTCTTATTTGAATTTGAAGTGAGGTTTTTCCGGGCGCGTTTACTTATTTCGTCTTCTTTCTTTCTACCCTTCCGCGAAGATGACTTGTTTGGGCGTTTATAGAGGGTGATAAAGACTTGCCTATTTAGTTGAGTTTGTGATTCTTTCTCGATTAACCCACAACGTAGCTATCACTTCGGTGTCTCACGCAGTTGAGGATATGTCAAGAGGTTTTGTACATTGGGTACACCGTTTCTTGTTCACAAGGATTAGTACAAGTTTAAGTAACAAATCTGGGGAATTTTACGTCATGTTCGAGTTTGATATATCGGGTTTACTTCTCCATGTGGTCACTACAATAGCCGACAGATTGCGTGAATGATGTGCTTACCAAAGTGTTGATTGGATGGTTGATGATAATGTTGGTGTTGGATAATGAATCGTTGATGAACCGCTGCATGTTCCCTTAAAACAGATATTCACCGAAACCAAAGTTGTCATAACACATTCAAGCTAACATTGTTTACGGTTTTGTCTTGATTTTTGTAAAATCCCGCGAAAGAACCTATTTCTCAGTTTAAATCAGAGACTTGTAAAATCCCGTAACAATGGAAACATCCTGGTAATAATAAAGTGCATTTCCGGATCTATCTTACGGTTTATTCTTGGTTTTGTAAAATCCCGCGAAAGAAACTATTTCTCGGTTTAAACCATAGAATTGTAAAATCACGTAATGATGGAACCATCTTGGAGAAAGAAAAGTGTATTTCGGGATCTTATTTGATGCTGGTGCTACGGTTTCTGTTTCGAAGAAAGGATAAAAGGGTGTACTTCATGAATTGGATGTGTGTTTGGATATTTGTCATGGCAGTTAGGTTATTATATGGTTTTACGGGGATATGTGCTTCTAACCATGGTCGGGATGAAACCATTATCATAGTTCACTTAAAACGTCAAAGAAGGCTAGATTTGAGCAGTTCAGAAGATGTGACAACGGGGTTAATTCACTATTATTTATTTGAGGTTGAAGTGAAATATCACGGGCAAGTGTACTTAGTATCTGAAGGTATCGGGGATGGATAGATGAAGATTCTTCAAGATCCTTGTTCGAGCTTATTATCAAAAACAAAGACTTGGAAATCTAGTTATTGTTGGGTGTCTTTTACCTTTTCTTTTACCACTTGGGGGAATTGGGCTCATACCACTACAAAATAACTATCACTTTAAGGAGTTACGTTGTAGTGCTCAGTGTCACATTCAATTGTGGATTTTCAAGAGGTAATGTACGTCTTATACTTGATGGTTGGTTGGTTGAAGAGTATAGAGTACATAGAGAGTACTTAGATATGCTAATGGAAATCGGCACCGCTCTTTGTTACATATGTGCAAGTTTAAGTCACGGGTTCGGGTTAGTTTACTTCAGGGTCAAATTCATCATATTGGGTTTTCTCCATCAGTTGTCACTACAAAGAGCCTACTGAATGATAATGGGGTTAATTACATGTTTTGCTAAGAGAGCTGAAAAGAGAGAGATTATGACGTCTGTTCACTTCAGCTCAGGCCTCGTACTCCAAAGAAAAGAAATGTGTACGTTTCAGTGCGCATTATCTTATAAAGAAGAGAAATCTTCTTATGACGTATGAACACAATAGTTCATGCCTCGTACTCTAAAGAAAAGAAAAGTGTACGCTTCAGTGCGCTTTATCTTCTGAAGAAGAGAAATCTTCTTATTCTGACCATTCTCATCAACATGCTTCATACTTTTTCCATGCACTTCAGTCATCAAGTGAACCGGGCTTCTGTTGATTGTTTTCTTATTCCACTTGCTCAACTATAATGACGATGGCGACATCCTGTGCTAATTTTGCGGGGGAGAAGTGTGAATAGACTACATTTATTAAAGATATTCACTTGTTTAATCAAGAATGGCATCTCCGTATGCAATTCTTGAGGGGGAGAAGAAGTGTGAATTTACTGCATGGTTGATATTATATGAGAATAAATGGTCAAACGGCTCCAAACTCATGTAAGAACTGAGCTTCTTCTTATCGGGTCATCTTCACATGGAGTTTTCTTCTATGAGCCGTTGGTTGACATCTTCACTCGGATTGATGAGTTTATCGACAAAGTGATTCCGGTTAATGCTTCACGTATACATCAACATGATGATTCCGAACAATCTCTCTGTTCTTGTTTGATGTGATTGGTAGTTTGGTGTTACCATCTTGTGTGTTCGTTGCGGCCTGATTGCTGATTTCCTTGATGAACATCTTTCTGTTCTTGTTTGATTGGGAGGGATTTTAGTTAAGGGGATTTGCAAGATGTAAGTTAATTGGGATGTTTTTTTTTGTGAGATGCTTTTTGGTGTGATTTGAAGATGTTAACTATCTATTCCCCAACTGAACAATCTTGAAGAAGGTCGAGTCTTCAGTCGGTTCTACATTCACTGTTATACGTTAGAAGACTAAAAGACGAGTTGCATTTGATTATCTAAATACTTCCTCTTATTCAAGCATTCATTATAAAGATTGTCGGTTTAGGGGAGAGCACTAACTGGGGGAGGGTGAAATGTTTGATTTAATCCCCAATTAGACTTGCTCATATTCTTCAGCAAGTTGATTCCCACAAGAGTTCAAGTGTTCTTCTCAACAAATTTCTAGTATACGGGCTTACAATGAGTTGCTGATTCTGAAGTGTCAAAACCAGCAAGGGGGAAGGAGACACGTATCTAAACGCGAGTAAACTTGATGAACTTAATACTTCTAAGTAATTGAAGATATCCCAGGAAGAAAAATGTTATTACCGCAGAGAAACTCAAGGTTTGACTCATGGCGAGTAAACTTGATGGACTTAGTACTTCTAAGTGATTGAAGTTATCCCGGGAAAACAAATGTCATGACCGCAGAGAAACTCGAGGTTTTACTCATCAAGGCGTTTAGTGTTCTTATTCCAACTATGTGGGGGAAGAGATGGAAGAGTTAGTTTCTGAAGATGAAAGAGGTACACAAGTGTGTGATGATTTTGATGTTATCACAATCATCAGGGGAGAGAGATTGTGTACATTGGGGATGCTCAGCTGTTTCACTTAAGTGCTTAATCAGTGATTCAGATATATAATCACTTATTCCGGAGTTGAAATCCGCAGAGATAGTCCTCCGCAGAGATAATCAGTGATTCGGCCTGCTTCTTCAATGTTATCGGTTATTCTCTCTTTGGGCATTCGGGTACTTCGGGTTCTTGAGCTTCATACACTTTCTTCAGGGGGAGAGAAAAGTATACATCGGAGTTATTCTTTGGCTATTGGACTTAATCTGCTACTTCGATGGTATAAGTTTCTTTGTCTTCGGGTATGTGTATTCGGGTTCGTGAGCTCTAGTCTAAGAGACTGACTGCATCAATTCATCTACTTGGGGGAAGTGTTCTCTTGACACCTTTTTGGAATGGATTGCTTCAGACATCAGTGGAAAAGAAATGTGAGAAGATTATTTATGAGTGGGATGATACGTTGTTGTTCTTGTTGATGATATAACCCCAAACGAAGAATCTCGATTATCGGTCTTAAAAGGAGCAGCGGGTTTTATGATAATGGTGTGCTTCTCTGTGCACCTGGCTAAGGCAAGCTTGAAATAGAGCTTCGAATCTGCTCATCTAATGGATTTTCGGTTAGGGGGGAAGCTGCCAAAGTCTCACTTTCAAGTGGCTCAATTTCTCTCTTCGATTCAAGAGTCTTGGAAGCTTTGGTGGTGAATGTTTAAGAGATGATGACTTCTATCTTCTACAACGGGGCTGCTCGATATCCTTATCTCGGTACTCGTATCATCATCTTCTTATACTATATCATCTACTCTATCTGTGTATATATTTTTCAGAAAAACAAAATACAAAAATATAAAACCTACAAAAAGAAAATAGAAAAATATAAAACCTTCAAAAACCCATAAAAATCAGAAAATTTCCAAAAATACCAAAAATATGTTTTAACATGACATGTCTTCTGGTATCGATAACATCTGCGGTCTTAGAAATGTCATTCAATAATGGCACGGGACCATAGATGAAGTTCGAGCAGGAGGTGTAAATATTTCTTTCTTAACATGTCTAAAACTATGGTTTACAGTTATTTCAGACTGTAACCCGGGCTTCAAAACTATGGCTTACAGTTACGTCAGACTGTAACCCGTGCTTAAACTAAGGTTTGCTATTATTTCAGATAGCAACACGTTTTTCAAAGAAGGAAAGTGCTTCGCTTAAACGATTTTTCATATATTTTGTGCACTTATCCTTAAAACAAAATGAGGAAAGCATGTCGAAGGACTGCTGTTCCTACTCAAATATTTTTCTTTCTAAAATTCTTCAGAAAAATATTTGTTTTAACTGAATTGGTGGAAAATGAGTTGCTTGAAAAACAATCAGTTTCAGAACTTTTATTAAATTGAAAACTCAATCAATGACTTCAACGCTTTTAAACTGTTCAGAAAATAAGTCATTGATTGAGGGGGAGAATGTTTTCAAATCTATATCATCTAACAAGCTTTCTTAATTATCCTACGTGCTTAATTAAAAATGATATTTGCCTGTGTCGAAGGACTAGGAATTTAGGATATGATTGCTAGGATTAGATGATTAGAGTTTGATGAACACATTATTCCTATACATTTATATGATCTGATTGATATGTTGCATTGACTTGTATTAGTCGATTGTTGTTTGGGTAATTTCGACCACCATATATTTGTATGTGTGTTCACTAACGTATGCAGGTATATTGGTATAAAAGAATGTTCCCGATCCGGATCCCACAATTGAAGATGATTGGATGCCGAAAGGAAAGGGTAACTATATCTTGGGTTGACAAATGAAGAAACGGAGCTTAATTGAACTTCTATGGAGAGTTGGCATAAATGCAACGTAAGAGGTCTCACTGCATCAGCAGATGGTTTTCTTCTAAGTGATTGAAGAAACGGAGCTTAATTTGACCTCAGTTGGCATTCAAAATGCAACGTAAAAAGAAGTCTCACTGCATCAGCAGATGGTTTTTCTTCCAAACCCTACAGCAACAAAAACGGAAGCTTCTCATCCACCTAACGTATCTTTGTGCAGGGATAATAGTGATGATACCATTTTTCTAAAACTTTGAATAATATTGTTTTTGAAAATGGAAAAATATTGTTTTGAAAATAAATTGGACTAAATTTTGAAAATCACCGGACTTCTTTTTATCAAAACCTAAGTCACTCAATTATCGACTTCGGTCATCGATTGAGGGGGAGAGTGATTTAAAATAAAATATTTTCTAACAATATTTCATCAAAAGTCCGCTTGTACGAAATTATGTGGTGATCTAAAGATTTAATGTTATGTCATGGTATGATTTTCTTTAAAACTCAAAGATCTGTCAAAATGAAATTTTTTCTGTTCTTGTTTGATTGTGAAATTGTTTTATTTTACTTAAAGGTCTCTTAAAACAATCATACCTGACACTAACAATCTTTAATGTCTAAATATGGTCCTTATCTGTCATTTTTCAAAATCAAATCTTCCACGTCTTTCCCCAAAATTTTCTAAATTATTTAAATCTTTTGGGATCACTAATCTCAAATGGTTTGAAATCTTTGATCGGGTGAGAGATCGTGATTTAAAATCTCAAATCTGTTTTAATGAAATTGGTTTTAGTCCTTCAAAGGCACTCCTGCCTCCATGTGCCAAACGATTTCAATATACATAATGCACATGTTGAGGGGGAGCATTTATCCAAAAAACTAGATGAGTTTTTAAATCAGGCACATTTTCTCCCATGTTTTATAAACCTTATTAAATCACTTGGGATCCAAAATCTCAAAGGGTTTGATATTTTTTATCGGGGGAGAATTTGTGATTTAATAATGAAATTTGATAAAAGTTGATCGTTTTGATTCAGTTGTGCAGGCTGCTCTCTCATATGTGTTAAACGCTTTCGAATCTCGAAGCATATATTGAGGGGGAGCATTTTAAAAGAAAAGAAACTATCGAGGTGCAAATGCTTTTATGTTTTAACATAAAGTACTGAGTTTTAAATGGTTTCTTAATGGCTTGTGTGATCGTAAATGTGCTTCAAAAGAACTCTTGCCTCTATGTGATAAAATGATTTCAAATATCCTACGCACATATTGAGGGGGAGAATTTTACCATGAAAATCAAATGGCTTTTTCGTATGAAAATTGTGATCAAAGAAAATATTTCAAAGTCATCTTGCCTCCTTGTGCTAAACAATTTCTAAATCATACGCACATGTTGAGGGGGAGGTTTTCTAAATGATCAAAACTATTAGGGTACAAAATGCTTTGATCTCGTATCACAAGTACCTTGATTGTTTTTTCAATTGGTTTCAAGGAAGAATGAACTGTACCAAAAGACCGACCATTTAACTTTATGCATGGAGTTATAAGGATGGTGAGGTTAGGTATTTGTTCCCACGATCCGCCGGAACCGGAGGGATCTTCCCAAGGACAATCCACTAGATAGTGTAGAGTCCTTAGGTATGATGAAAAAAAAGGGAGAAAAATGAGAAATGGGAAGAGTGCGGACTAAGATAGAGCTAGTACTGGAATAAACCCAACAAGGTTCTAGTTATGAAGTCTCGGTAAGCACTGAAGGGGTTGAAGAATGAAAAAGAAATGAATATGAAAAGGGTGAAAAGAAATAGCCCTCCAACAATTCAACCTTAGGGCAGAATCCGGGTTCAATACATATGCTACTAGTGTTTACTAAGGTAACACTGGTATTGAAGACAAGACGTCATGGACCCAGTGACGCACTGCACTAAACTTCCCAAGCTACTCAAGTTCCTCTTAAAAGGGCTTGTTTCATTCTCACGGAGAACCTACATAATCTATCGACTTTCTCTTAGAGATTGTTGATATTGAAGAAGGAGACCCTCTCCCTAGTCTCCGACACAGGAACCAAATGTGCACTATTGAGTCTAGAGCCAAGAGATCATCCACAATATCTCATTAGGACACTAAATTAATGAAGACTTGTTGTTTCACACAATGTGGAAAGTAAGAACATATTAAGAGTCCTACGCATTATCCTTGTGGTATTGCCAGAACATCTGAGTGATATGTAAAATTATTCACGATGAAGATGGAAATCCTTCTAGATCCAACATCAAACAAGCTCTTGGTAGGTGACATGTGAGATCTATCCAATAGATCAAGCTTGTGACAACTGGATAGAAACGATGGGGCGATTCATTCTTGAATCAACCTTGGTCCAGGAAATGAATTGACGGATACTTTTGGAAAAACCGTTCGATGTGCAAATCTTCTTTTCTTTAGCACGTCGAATGTGTATTCATTTTCATATTCAAAAAGTATCTCTGATTGAAAAAAATGCTTTTGGAAAAACCGTTCGATGTGCGAATCTTCTTTTCTCTAGCACATCGAATGTGTATTCTTTTCAAATATAAAAAGTATTTTTGATTGAAAATTGATCTTTCTCATAAAACCTTCGTCGTATTGCAAAACTCTTTCTTCTAAGTAATACGCGATTGTTTTTCAAATCATTTTTCATCAATCAGTGAATCTCAATTCGCTGGTTCACTCACTCCGTGTTGTCTTCTTTGAGACGTTCCAGTTTGAGAACAGCTAGAACAGCTGCGAAACCCTGTCAAGGAGATTCTTAGGAATCCTACCTGATCACAGGCAGTACTTGTACTGATCAACGGGGATCCATGGGCCGTGTACCTCAATTCAACGAAAGTGATCAAAGACACTTTCGTACGCTTTATTGTTAACTGTCGTATACAGGTACACCCCGACGATTGCAGCTGATCAGAATTAAGGAGTCAATCCAAAGCCGCATGTTCACAGCAACCACACTTAATTGAAGAAATCATGACTGGTGCATATCTACATAACCTGGTTCTGATATTTGTATACTATGCTTCTGCTACGCTGCTGCAAATATCATGAACCAGTAAAGCTTCCGCTACTCTGATGGAAAGATGTCATGATCCAAAAGTGTGAGCATGTCGGTCCAAAAGTCACAACATCACATGAAGGCAACACAACTATGGATGATCCAGAGAGATTTGTTGTGGCTGATGATCTCAATGAAAGCTCGAAGATCATCAAAGATGTGGATCAGACCAAAGACCTCCACTAAAAGTATAAATCGATGCGGACTTTGAAGAATCGCTACTATTGCACAAAGTTTGCGGAAGTGAAGAATTCAAGTCTACGAGCTCAAGAACTAAAGTCAAAGATAGAATGCTAGGAAGCAAAATGTATTTCATGGGGTGACCTCCCTTAGGGAGAGATTGTTAGGAATTGGAAATTCCATGTTAAAGTGTCGGTCACCCCAATAATGGTCTAGCATATGTTAGCTCGTACATTTGTCGTTGTTTACGTTATTTAATAGTTAATTAGTTAGTCAGTAGCGTAAAATAGTTTAGAGTTACACCGTGGAGGAAGGACGGGTCTTTACCCACTGTATGCCTGATCCACAGGCCGATAGGAGGTCGTGTATTGTGTAAGTATAAATACCCCTTCCATCCATGGAAGGGGTGGTGCTTTCAATCTAATATTCCATAATTTGTAAACCAAGTCTCTAGCTTGAACACCCAACTCTCTAACTTTCTCTCTCTAATGGCAAACATGTATTTTGATCATCCAAGACCACCCGAATCATCAACACAATAAATATATCGATCCTACAATTTTTTTATCTTTTTATGTTTTTTAGGAATTAGAAAGGTACGATGGGGGTTGGTATTTCTACCGATTACTCTACTTCTCTAATTATCTAGTCTAAGGTGTATGTAGTCTATGTCTAATTATTGTGTGCTCGTATGATAGTTTAAAGATGTGTTCACTTAGGTTTTATTACTCCTTAATTATCTCCTATTGATGGTTGAATTGTCACGTCCTTATTCTTAATCGCGTTGTGTGTCTAAAGTCGTAGGGTATGCGTTTGTCCCTAACTCTTTGAAACTACCAAAGGGTCTTGTCTACAAAATCTCTAGGAATTATAAACTCTAACTCTAAGGTAATCTTTGGATGGTTTAGCCTACAACTACTCTAGGTGTCATAGTCTAAGGTTCACAAAGATTAATCAAGCATTAACTACACAACGAATTACCTATCGCATTACTAGATCATTAACAATTAAGATAAGAGACAACCAATCAATATTCAATAATTAAGTTTCATATTCCCTAAGCAAACACACAAGTAAATTAGCCGGACATGGAGAACATGCAAGCATACACACAAATAATTGAAGACATAATTGAATTAATGAAGTAAAACACTTATCTTGTGGTAAGTTAGGGTTTGGAACCCTAAAATACTGAACAAGACAGCCTTGGTTCGGTTTAGGTTTTTACTCCAAAAGACTACACACTAAAACTGAAAAATTCGGATTCTATATATAAGATTACAATCGCGACGGCATCACCTTATGATTTGTGACGCCGTCGGGTAGCCATCATTAGGGTTTCGTCTTGGCCACGTTAGTCTTGCGACGGCGTCACCTTATGCTTGTGACGCCGTCCCCTTCAGTCTCTGACGCCGTCTGAATCAAATCTAGGCCGTCTGAGTTGCGACGGCCTACTCTTTTAAAGCCTGACACCGTCACTTGAAAATAAGCAATTTGGCTACTGTACCATCACAGAAGTGCTCCGACGGCGTTGCAATTAACACCTGACGTCGTCCCCTTGTATTTCAGCAGCTTGAGTGTCTCGATTATTGACTTTGGCCATTTTCTTCGTATATCCGCGCCTTTTCGTCCAAATAAGTGCCATTCCAGCAATTTGCCTTCAAGAGACCTAAAAAGTGAAAAGGAACGATATTAAGTAATAACGGATACAAAAGTGATCAAATAAGGGCTTAAACGACCCCTCAAAAAGGTACATTTTAAAACCTTATCAGTGAACATGAGAATTACGATTATTGAAAAGATATATATGTGTGTTTGTTAGAGTCAAATGCTTGTATCGAGTCATAATGGATGTTTTGCAGGAATTTTTCAGATTCTAAAGATGTATATTTTCCAGAATTTTTCCAGAAAAATGCAACAGACCAGTTTCTGTCAGGATAACCTGACGGCGTCAGACTCGCTACCCGACGGCGTCAGACTCGCTACCTGACGGCGTCAGGAGGAGCAGAAACAGCTTATCTCATTTTCTCTCATTTTCTGTGCTACTTATAATTTTTTGGAATTTATCAGGTCTTAATTTTCCAGAAAATCTGTAAACATCCATTCCACAAGCATTATATCCTAGTTTAGTTGAGTCATATATAGTTTTACCACCGATTTTAGGTGAAGGTTTCGTCTATTTTCGTAAGTGTGCAGGTTTTATTTATCAAGAAGAAGATACATAAGATTGGAAGGAGCTTTTCACTCATATATTCTTCTTGAAGAAGAATTTAACCACTACTTCACACGGATCCTACCGAGCTAATCAGGGGAGTATTAGTTTCTTTCTCTTTTAATTACCTTCCATTATCATAACTTTGATACTTTCGGGGAACATTGGGGACAATGTTCAGTTTAAGTGTAGGGAGGGAGAATAAAACGGAAACTTTGAAACTATGCTTATCCTTGATCATTTGTCTTGTCCAATTTCATTTGTGTAATAAACCATGAGAAATATCAGTTAGGGTAATTTTGGCACCAAATTTAAAATTTTTCATGACATGTAGGAGTGGGCCATTAGTCTTAATAAAGCGTCTCATGGATAGGAAGTTATATGACTAGCACAAAAACCCTTTACCACTTAAATTCCACCCAAAAAATTTGAGGTTCGCCCCTAGATTTGTAGGAATTAAAGCATTCATCTTTAATGCTTCGAGAGTATACCGGTAGTATAATAGATTCTAGAACTTGTTTTGCGATGCATCCCGAGATCGCTAGTAAGACTACACTTGTGTAGTTAGGAATAACTAAATGATAAGAGCCATTAGGATAACCCTTGTTTGATACCCGTATTATAATTACTTCTTCCACATCGGTTGAGTAATTCCCTCACACCCTTGCGATGTACTCATCTTTAGTACACGATACCCCTAGTTAACCCCTCAGAGCCTATCCTTTTCGCAGTTCTCATGATTTTTCGGTCTTCTGAAATATCATTGAAGAGCATTGTTTACAATCCACCCCCAAATGTACACCCAAATCGCCTTAGCCTACCTTGTATGCACTCACTTTTAGTGCATTATTGTTATCATACTAAACCCTTAGTTCAATTATCTAGTTACTTGCATAAGTTGCTAAGTCGAGTCATATCCTTTGTATACAGTTTTGGGACGATTGGGACTCATGGGAAAAGTTAAATTTTATGAAGTGATGGGAAAGAACGTTAAATTCAAATTCCCTTTATTTACGTAATAATGTACTCAAAGTGTTTTGATCTTTTCAATTCGGGTCAAATTAGTGTTAGAATAATAAAAACTCAAGTGTACGGATGTGCCTATAAATCCCTTATATTTTGATGTTATCGTAGAGGATGGTAGAGTAAAAGTGCATGAAAAAAAAATCAAAAAAAAAGAGTGTTGAAAAAAAAATGAAAAAAAAACATACGGGCTACCATCCTACATCTATCTTTATATTTATATTTGTTTGTTTTAAAGTTATCTAGAGTTTAGAGTGTCGAGTCTTGGCTTAGCAACGCCATTCTTCTCATGCTTGTAACATAAAGATTTTTGACTTGCCACCACTAAATCGCCTATCCAACCAAACCCTTTGTTTTCTCTACCGTAAGCCTAACGTTACAACCCTTTAAAAGACCACTTAGATAGTTTTTCCTAGGTGCTTATGCTAAATCGATGGAGGTTTGATCTAGTCTCAAGCCTATGGTAATCTATGTACTAGGACCGGTTAATGAGTGTTTATCCTCCATTTCCAGTTTGATATATTTCATATACACCTGAGAGATGAGAGTATCCAAACACCACTTGTGAGGTGCTAGTATGTAATTTCCGTGATTGTTATGACTTTTGTGGGGCTTATACTTGTTGTGAATTGTTCTAAACCAATGCTTCATGCCCCCTAACTTATAAATTAATTGGCCAAAAGCACATTTGCTTGAGGACAAGCAAATACCAAGTGTAGGGATATTTGATAAGGATTTAAAAGGTACACTTTTGAGGGGTCATTTAAGCCCTTAATCGCCCACTTTTATATCCGTTACTGCTTAATTTCATTCCGTTTCATTTTTTAGGTCTCTTGAAGGCAAAATGCTGGAATGATGCTTATTTGGATGAAAAGGCGTGAATATGTGAAGAAAATGGCTAAAGTCAAGATCAAGACACTCAAGCTGCTGGAAGTGAACCCGACGACGTCACAAACAAAGGGCGACGCCGTCCCTCTATTTAAGACAGCTCAGAAGTGAAATTGCTATTTTGTACCTGACGATGTCAGGCTTTGAAGAGTAGGGCGTCACAACTCAGACGGCCTAGATCCAGATTCAGAGGGCGTCAGAAGTTGAAGCTGATGGCGTCACAACCACAATGTGACGCCGTCCCAAAGTTGACTTGGCCAAGATGAAACCCTAATGGCGGCGATCCGATGGCGTCATAATTAAAGAGTGACGTCGTCGCAGTTGTAACTCTATATATATAATTCGAATTTTCAGACTTTTAAAGAGGTAGAATTGTGGAGTAAAAACCCTAAACGAATTTGGTTTGTCTTGGGCAGTATCTTAGGGTTCTCATACCCTATTTTACATCAAGATAAGTTATTTACTTCATTGATTTCATTATGTCTTCGATTGTATGTGTGTATGCTTGCATGTGTACCATGTCCGGCTAATTTACTTGTGTGTTTGCTTAGATCTATGAAACCTAGTTATTGAATATTGATTGGTTGTCTCTTATCTTAATTGTAATTGGCTTAGGATTGCAATAGGCCATCGTTGTGTTTTTAATGCTTTAGTAATCTTTGTGAGCATTAGTTTATAATCGCCTAGAGTTATTGTAGGCTAAAAATCCAAAGATAACCTTAGAGTCAGTTTATGAATCCTAGAGATTTTGTAGGCAATAACCTTAAGGTATTCTCAAAGAGTTAGGGAGAAAAGCGTACCCTACGACCTTAGAAGACACAACGCGTTAATAATAAGGACGTGACAATTCAACCATCAATAAAAGATAACTAGGGAGTAATAGCATCTAGGTAGACACATTTTTTATCATCATACGAGCACACATCAATTAGACATAGACTACCCCTTAGCTTAGTTAGTTAGACAAATAGATAGTAGAGTAATCGGTAGAAGTACCACCCCCCCAAATCCAATACCCCGAGATCGTACCTTTCAATTTTCTAAAACATATAAAAAAGATAAAAAATAATCTTCCTCAACCCCAACCTTAGCGTAGTAATTTCTCACTAGCATTCCTATTCCCCTAGAGAACGATATCAATCCCGAGGCTTACCCTAATACTACACTACAACGATTAGGTTCACTGCCTAGGTGGTTGAAAAACTTGCTCGAAGAAAAGGAAGTTTCCTTTGACCCCGAATGCGCGTTGTACGCGTATCAATGAGGAATCACCAAAATCAACAACCGGATCATATGGAAGTAGATACTTCTTTACCGCCACCATCAACACCTATTTTACCACCTTCACCCTTAGTTGAACCACCTCTAACTTCATCAAACGTGCCTCCACTAATCCCTCAATCTTTTGTGGAACCTCCACCATCCTCATCAAACTTTCCACATCAAACCATTCCATTCCTACCACCACCATTCCCTAGCCATGACAATGATTGCTTTCATTGTTAACATGTCGAAGGACTAGTCCATGAAGTACATGACAAATTTTGTTTCATGTACTATTACCTTCTCAAATGCTTTGATGATGTCAACAAATCTAATCGTCCCTAGAACATAGGAATATAAGCACAAGTGGTGCTCTCCTCTAGTCTTAGGTGCAACTTAGAATTGTTAGATAATTTACTGCATGTTTGTATCATTTTATTAGTTTTAGAGATATGTTTATCATTTCTCTTGTTTTATTGAATGAAACTACATGTTATATGCTATATTGTTATGAGAATATGTTTGGTGCTACAATACATAACTCATTTGGACGTTTAAGTCACTTTTTACATCTACATTGTTGCCAATAGAATGAAGGTACACGGTTCCCTCAAATTAGCCTAGACGGATCCCTCACATGAAGAATCCGTGCAACAGAAGCATATTTTCTTACTAATATGAATCTCATTTGCAGGAAACTATGCACCATATACTTGTTTCCTAACCTTTGTTTTGTAGATTTTCAAAATACACATGAAGATTTTGACACCTTCAACAAGGGGGAGCTTTTGATCAAAGCAAATCATTGCAAAAACGCTTGCAATATATTCACTTAGGTTTTCAAAATTGCTTGACGTCCTCCTCAAAAGGGAGCACTCGTAAGGGGGAGCATTTCGTCAAAGACGAAATCATTGCAAAAATAATTGCAAAACACTTGTTTAGCTTTCCAATGACTTGACGCCCTCAACAAAGGGAAGCATCCGTCAAATGGGAGCTAAGACGATAATCTTTCTCTCATCTTATTCTTTACTTTTAATTTTGTTACTTTTCACAAGTTTTTCTCAAAACAATGTGTTAGTTTCTTTTCAACGCTCTTTTTGTTTCGACAAAAAGGGGGAGAAGAGAGTGAAAGTCCAATTCAAATTTTTACAAATTTTATTTTATTCTTAAAATAATCTTATGCTTTGTCATCAACAAAAATGGGGAGATTGTTAATACAAATAAGCCATAAAAACGTTTATTTATATTTTACGATCTTCTAATGTCTTGTCGATAACAAACGTAAAATCATTTTAACGAAACAAATAAAATACGTAAAAGGTTTGAGCCAATAGTTTACTAACACACTTTTACTAAACCTATTAAAACTATATCAAAACATGTTTAGTAAATAAGTTATATAAAACCAAAGATATTTTTATATAAACACTAACAAGTAATATTGTTTGCATCTTATAGAAATGCATATGTATAACAACTAGTGTTTACATAATATAGAAATGTATATATACTTTGTATATATTGTAATGGGTAAAGTATTGGGTAAAAACCAAAGTCCATGACCCATGATCCATTGACTAGGTACAATGAATATTGTTGGGTAGAAACCAAAGTCCATAACCCATACCCATGGAGCATGATCCATAACCCATGACCCATTGCATGAAATCATGCATGAAGTCATGTTGGGTATTATCCATGATCCATGACCTAAATTCCATGACCCATGACCCAAGATTCATAACCCAATGACTAGGTATATTGCATCTTGTTGGGTATCCATAATCCATTACCCATAACCCATGGTTCATAACCCATAACCCGGTTTGCAACCCGAAATCCGGACTAAACTGACCCAGTAGCCGGATCCCTGGTTTTGCACTAGCTGGATCCCTCTGGGGAGGGAACCGTGGGACAGTAGACAAGTATTGTCTATAAATAGTGAGCCATTTCTCTCTTGCTCACTACTACTTCACACATACTTTCTCCCAGTATTCTAACATCTCTAACCACTGATCCAAAGGATCATTCTATGTAGTTTTATGTTTATGTGATTCTCTAGGTTCCTCTTAAAGGCTAGATCACCATCTCTTGAAGACGTGCAAGCTCAAGTCATGAGTTTCTAAGCTTCATCATCATCAAGACCACTGAAGTGCATCTTGTTGATAGTTCTTTCCTACCTCCATAGAAGTGTTGTGTTGAAGGCATTAGTGAAAGGTGCCAAAGGTGTACATTCGATATGGTGCATCGATGTACAAATTAGATAGTTTGGGTTAAAGGATGTTGATATCCTTCTAGTGTTGTAACAAGGAGTGTATCTCCTTTGGGATAGTTGTATTGTGGTGTACTGTTGGGTAGTAGTTCCTCCTTTGTAATGGAACTCGGTATCTAGCCTTGTACCGGATAAAGTGTAGGCGACGTTGTGAAGGCTTATCTGCCACATTAAGGACCTTGTGTTGTGTAGTGCTTACGAACTCTCAAGTGGGGTACTCGGGGAGTGGATTAGGGCAAGGAAGGTGTCATTGTAGCCGAACCACTATAAATACTCGTGTCGTGGTTTTGTGTTCCTTTACTCTTTATCTTTGCATTACTTACTTATATGCTTATCTATCAGTATCCAGCACACATACCAAATAGATTGACATAAGTCGGTCTAAATAGTTTAAAACGGAGTTTTAATCGGTAAAACTATTCAACCCCCCTTCTAGTTTTCCACATATGGGTCTAACATAAGAGGATTTCCAATCTTAAAAGCAAAAACACTTAATCCATTAGTTGTGAATGCAGTCAATGGAACATCATGTAGCTTGGCCCACACTAGCACACTTGTATGGCTTTCTTTCGATAAATAGATGATAGATTCCGTTTATTAAGTATAATAGGCACATTCCTAATCATCCACAAACCATTCTCCAACATGTCCTTAATGCCTTTTTCAGTCGAGAATTTAAAAAAATAGTAGCCATTTGAGTTCATCATAACCATTTGAATCCCATACTTGCCCCATGCATTGTACACGTAACTCTCAACAACCAGAATTCCTATCCTCTTTCCAATAAAGTGTCCATAAATTGAGTTAGACAAGTGTTCGTTAACTTCCTCAACCGACGAAACATGACTCAAAGCTTCGAACTCTCCATCATTAGAACCAATAGCATCAACTTTACGGAAATTAACCTTTGTTTGAGATTTTTCATAAGTAACCATGCTCGCTAACGAAGTCGGTTTAATGGCATTTACTCCTATAGTCTACTCTTTAACAATATTCAATTCGTCCACATTACCGCCAACATGTTTATTCAAATTATTTTGAAGTGGTTCATTAATAAAATTAGCACAAGTAGGATATGTTACCTCACTATTTAAATCAGGTCCACGAGTGGTAGGTTGATTAGTAGGTTGGTCACTTGCAACATTAGTGCACTCATGCATATTTCTGTTTTCAGTCATATTAACCCTATTACCAGTTAGTTCCATAGTAGCAACCATACGACGCACTCTAGTAGTTACATATGGAATTTTCAACACTAGACTTAACCTTAAGCGTAACGTTAAGATCATTCAAATTCAAACCCCTTTTATCACTCTCTCCTTTTCCTCCCTTCATACGAATACCCAGAAACAACAAAGCAATAGAAACTAACCAGGAAACCAAGCAACAACAGTATATAATACGATAAGTAAATATAAACCAAGAATCAAAAACCTTAAAAAAACCAAAGCCTTAGTGACAATGAAACCCTAAAAACATGTAATAAGATCGAACTGACAATGAACAATCCCACAACAATGAATTGGGGTACACAATCAATAGAACAATCGATATAAACAATAGGGTTAATGCAACAGTAAACCAAAAACGATAGAAAGCAAACCCTAAAAATGAACAGCACAACCTTAAATCTTGAACCAACGAATCTGAACCATAGAAATACAGACCATAATGTTAAATCATAACTTGTTACAGATCTACGCAAGAAACAAAGAATTAAGGATTGAATGGAATCGAATTCAGGTAGTTACAGGTTAGGATGGTCGCCGTCGGCTAGAGAGCATTTTTATTTGTTATATTTTTCATATAATTAATAATATTTATGATGAAATATATGTGTTATAAGAAAACTTATTCTGATATAAAGTACAAAGGTTAATATTGTAAATTCTTGATACTTTATATACTTTATGCTTGCTTTGCCTTTTTTATTTGTGAAGTGTTTGAAGTGTAACTTCTAGGGCTCTATAGTGTTGCACAATCATTCTCTTTCACACACAAGTTATTTCTCTCTCAATATTTTGAGTATTGTTTGTTGATCATCATTGTCTAGTATAGTTTGATAGTTAGAGGGTGGTAGTGAGGTTCTTTGTTGTGAGTTATTTGTATTCTCTTAGATTACATCTATTTAAGAACAATCATTTTATTGATATGTTCATTGCATCTGTTTGAGGACAATCGTACCTATTTTGTTACTAAATAATAAAGCATGTGGGGAGATTGGTTGTGTGAAACTTTAGGTTGTTTGATTGTTACCATTAGTTTTTATATGGTATCAGATCATTAGGTTCTGATGTATGTTCTTAGTTTGATCTTACATCTTGTAAGGTTATTGGTTGATCAGGTTCTTGAGTGATATGTGTTTGGTTAAAATTAGGGTTTCTTGAAAATTGGGGGTTTCTTCAATTTAGGCAATAATCGATTGATTCTTGGTGGTTATTATCGTTTAGGAAACTTTAGAACTGAATTTGGTGATTTCACTTGAAATCACAAACCATATCAGTCTAGGGTTTAATTTATGTTCCATTGCATTTCTTGTTAAAGTATTGTCAGTCATTATTTACGTTTGATGATTAGAACTGGTTTATTTAGTGGTTTTTGGCATGTGTTTGCAATTGTATTGGTTAACTGTGCATATACCACGTTGGATTATACTTGATCTACTTATTTAAGAAGCAAGGAATCTTGTCATTGACCTTGATCTGGTGTACGTTTAGATCCAATTTTGTGACCAGGTCTTCTTGGTTTGTGGTTGTTCTTGATCTGATTGTTATTTGTTTGATATTGTTAGTTTATTTGTTGTTTATGTTTAGTTTCTTGTGTGATTGGCCGTTATTTATTATTTGTGATTGTTGTTTTGTAGATTTATTGTCTACTATTATAACCGAAGTATTTATTAGTAGTATTGATTTGGTAATCCTTATATTTGCATGCTAATGATCATTCTACTACTATTGTTGTTAGTTTTAAGCTTACCGTTACTGAAAATAAGATGTGGGCTACTGCTATGCAAGTTGCTTTAAAACTTAAAAATAAAATGGGGTTTATTGATGGTACATGTTGGGAATTCTACTAAGTAAGAATTCTGCTGAAGAATCTGCTGATGGATTCTGCTGAAGTGTTGGAATCTGCTGAAGACATGAATCTGCGGAAGTAGTAAAACCGCGTAGTTTGTTTCTGCGGAGATAGATATTCCGCGTATTTTAGAGTTAGTTTGGATATGCATGGGCTTTATTAGGAAGTGATAATGTATATCTTATTTAGTTTTATGATTATACGTTTCTTGGGAAACGATTTAGGGTTCCTTATCTATAAAAGGAACACCTTAGTATGAATGATGCACGAGTTTAAAAAAAACATTTTTTAGTTCTATTCAAAGATCCATAGAGGATCAAAGTATTCTTAGTTATTATTGTTCTTACTTGTGTTTAATTTCCGCTCTAGAATACAAGTAACAGAGATTGTCTATTAGTGTGTTTGTGATTACATAAGCATTACTAACGATCCACGAGCGCTCAAAGATCTATCAAGGTCTTAGGTTCAACAAGTGGTATCAGAGCCTCGGGAGAGTCTCTGCGATACTAAGAACATTCTTTTCTTTACACCCATACAACCAAAACAACCATAACCATGCCTGGGTCAGACGATGACACAGAAGTCACTAACAATCAAAACACCACATTTTTGCAACAACTCAATCTCACAAACAGCAATGCAAAGTTCCCATACCTGAAGAAGGAGGAGTATGATTTGTGGGCTATGAAGATGCAGAATTGGATTTCCAATATTGATTGGAATCTTTGGGAAGTTGTGAAGAAGGATAACAGTTTGAAGAGGCATGTCACATATCCGGATGGTACTGTTACCATCGTTGGTCCCAAAACTGCTGAAGAGATACTAGCTATTCAGAGAGAAAACAAAGTTAGAACTATTCTCCTTCAGGCTATACCTGATGATCACATGGGTGACTTTCACTACATGCAGGATGCTAAGGACATCTGGATGGCTATCAAGGCTAGGTTTGGTGGGAATGAGGAGTCAAAGAGAATGAGGAAATCGATGCTAAAACAGCAGTTTCAAGAATTCCAAATATCTGAGGAAGAAGGTATCCACAAGGGATATGACAGGTTCCATAAGATCTTGAGTCAATTGAATCAGATGAAGGCCAGGCCAGACAATGAGGACTGCAATTCAAAGTTCTTACGATCTGTACCTCCATCTTGGTTGCAAGTGAGCATTGCACTCAAAGCTAAAGGTGGGCTGGATATGATCACTTTTGATGATCTCTACAACAGGCTTAAAACACTTGACCTTATGTCAGAAGTCCTTTTCGTTCACCCACTTCCAGTCACTCAGCATTTGTTGGGGCCTCCTCAAATAAGATGACTTATGCTCCAAGCCCGGTTTCCTCAGCATCATCATCCTACATCACCACTCCATCAAATTCCCAACCTAAATCCAGTGGTGTATTGGAAGATGTACTTCACTCTTTTGTTGCTGATTATGACAATCAACAGAAACTAGCTTTTGAGGATTTTGAACAGGTGGATCCACTTGATATGGAAGAGATGAACTTGAAGTGGCAATTGGCCATGCTCTCAGTGGACATCAAGAGGTTTGAGCGTAAGTCTGGGAGAAATTTTGGTTTCCAGGGAAGAGATCCAACAAGATTTGACAAAAGGAAAGTCAAGTGCTATACTTGTGGACAGATGGTTCACTTCTCAAGAGAATGCAAGGATAGGAAGGCTGGTGATGAGGTTAGGTATTCTTCCTATCAGCAGAATCATATGGAAGCTGGAAATTCCAAAGCTGGATCCTCAAATGCTTTGGTCACTCTGGATGACCATGTCAACTGGAAGGTGCATGAGCCTGAAAATGTTGAAGCTCCTGGTTCTGAGCATGGTGGATTGCTGGCAAGCTGTACTATAGAGGATAAGCATGATCAAATTGCCTTAATGGGCATCTCTCAAGTACATAATTGTGTTTTTGGTTGTAGTGAAAGATATAATAAACTTAAGGAAGCCTATGATGAATTGAAACCTAAATATAATGAATGTTATGTTGAAGTTGAGGCTTATAAAATGGCTTTAAAAACATTAGAAAGACAAAAAATTTGGTTTCAAAAGAATCAACTGGCTTATGATGAAAAGATAAGGGTGTTAGAAAGTGATTTAGAATGTGCTAAAATTGATTTAAAACGTACTGAGAAAGAAAAAGCTGATGTAGTTTCAGAAAACCAAGTGTTGAAAAAGGAACTAGATGAGGAAGTAGCTAGACATAAAGAATGGTTAGTATCATGTGACAAAGTAGCTCGCTTTCTCTATGGTAGTTAATCTGTAAACTCTGGGTTAGGTTTAGGTTTTAAAAAATATGTTGGCTTAGAAGCTAGGAATGATATGCGTAAATCTACTCCAGTAGGATTAGCTAATTATGTAAACGAAGGTGATTTACATGTTGTACCCCAGACCTATTAGAGGAGAACATATGCCCATTGATCTTTCCATCACTGTTGACTTCGATGGATCACACCATCTTTATGGCAAAAAGTCAAGAGACTTGCCAGACCCTAATTCTTCATCTACTGACTTTGTCTCTTGTGTTGACAGTGACAAGTCCTCTGACCAAGGGTCTACTACTTCTACCAGTTGTGATTCAAATGAAAAGTCAGACCTTCCCAAGACCTCACCCAAGCCTACACCCAAGACCCCTTACAAGCCTGTTAGAGTTGCTGCTGAGGAATCAACTTCCAAGACAGTTTCTTCTGAAGACTTGTCTTTGAATTCTTTGCAAAACAATAATTCTGTTAAAAACTATTATGTTCATGTTTATGGTTTGAATGCTTTTGCTTGTGATGAAACTTCTTTCATTTTGAATAAATCTTCTAAAAGGAAGACATGTTTCGTTTGTGGAAGTAAATTTCATTTGATTAAGGATTGCAATTTTCATGAGCAAAGTATGGATGTATGTGCTAGTCAAAAGAAATCTAGACCAATGTGGAAAAATGTTAATGATATTCCATCTTTTGTTCCACAAGCAACTTATAAACAGAATTCTGCTGATAAACAATTTTCAAAATGGGGCAGATCTGTTGCTTGACCATATGTGAGACCAACTAGTGCATATTTTCAAAATGGTCATTGGCCTGGATGTTTTGACTCAATGTATGTTGGCAAGGGATATAGGGATACTGCTGTGAAGCCCTCAGCAGGTTGTTCTAGGACTAAAATGGGACCTAATTTTCAATGGAGGTCCAAGAACAATGGTGGATCTTTTACATCTACATGGCCTAAATCTTATGATCCACAAGGCAGACTCAAGTCAGTAATGACTTGAGTCTCCATAGTGTACTAATATTTTGTATATATTCTTGTTGTTGTTGTAGGATCATCCTCTGAGGAGTAAAGATGTTGGCATAGTAGATAGTGGTTGTTCCAGAAGCATCCAGGTAACAAAGAGAAGATACATGATTTTGTACCCATAGAAGGTGGAGGCAGTGTGACTTTTGGTGGAGGAGATGGTAGAATCACTGGGAAAGGCACCATTAGAACACCTCATTTGGATTTTGAGAATGTGTACTATGTAAAGGAACTGCAACATTTCAACTTGTTCTCAGTATCACAAATTTGTGACACCAAGAACAAAGTATTATTTACTGGGGATGAATGTCTTGTGCTCTCTAAAGACTTCACACTTCCAGAAGATACATCAATTCTGCTGAGAGTTCCTAGAAGCCACAATTTATACACATTCAATTTAAATGATGTTTAACCAGCAGGTAACCTAACATGTGTGGTGGCTAAAGCATCCCTGGATGAGTCTACAAAATGGCATAGAAGGATGGCTCATGTGAACTTCAAGACCATTAACAAGCTTTCTAAAATGGGTCTAGTTGAAGGACTTCCTTCCAAAGTCTTCACCAATGAACACAATTGTGTTGCCTGCAACAAAGGAAAGCAACACAGAGCCTCATACAAAGCCATTACAGCTGTGATAACTATCTCAGAACCTCTTCAGTTGCTGCATATGGATCTCTTTGGTCCAACCCAAGTCAGGAGTATTGATCACAAGTATTTCTGCCTGGTAATCACTGATGACTATAGCAGGTTTTGTTGGGTATTCTTTTTGAGAACTAAAGATGAAACATCTCAAGTTTTAAAAGAGTTCATTACCCTTGTTGAAAACCAGCTGAACAAAAGGGTTAAAGGTATTCGGTGTGATAATGGGACAGAGTTCAAAAATGTTGTCTTAATAAAACTCTGTAAGTCTAAAGGGATAAAAATGGACTATAGCACTCCAAGAACCCCACAACAAAATGGGGTAGCTGAAAGAAAGAATAGGACATTAATAGAGGTAGCAAGATCTATGCTTGTAGACTCTAAATTACCCACTATGTTCTGGACTGAAGCAGTTAGCACGGCTTGCTATGTACTAAACAGGGTATCCATTACTAGACCTCATTTCACGATACCTTATGAACTTCTCACTGGGAAAGTTCCTGATATTCATTACCTTAAACCTTTTGGGTGTCAAGTGACCATTTTAAACACTAGTGATCCACTGGGAAAATTTGATGAGAAATCTGATGAGGGGTATATTGTGGGTTATTCAGCTCATAGTAAGGCTTATAGGGTATACAATCTAACTGCTAAGAAGATTGAGGAGACTCTGAACCTGAGATACCTAGAAGATAAGCCTAATGTTCAGGGACAAGGTCATGTATGGTCCTTTGACCTGGATTACTTAACTGATTACTTGGGTTATACTAGACATGTTGCTAACCAATCTGCAGGTACACAAGAGTCTTCCACTGACATTGCAGGTACCCTGGATGATGACTCAGATAGTGAGTCTGAACATGATGAACAACCAATTCTTGTACTTTCTTTCTCCCCTAACCATTTTGTAGGTGATAATACTACAGTCAATTCTGATGAGCATGGAGATGAGTCACACTATGCAGAGGATCTTGCAAGACTCAAGAAGCAAGAGCATGCAGCTAATCTAGAAGCTGAGAGGCTTGGTGGGGAGTTTGCAAGACAAGCAGTCAGTGGAAACCATGATTCTCCTGACAGTTCTCCTGTTTCTCCTAACATCACCAAATCTGCTGACAGCCCTGCTACATCTACTCCCATTCCTACTAGTGTGTCCACAGACTTTGAAGAACCATATACACGATTTCCAAGTCCTTCATATCTTGGTAATCATCAACCCAAAGATGGAATCTTCATCTCACCTTCCTATGACAGTGATTTTGAACCAACTGTGACCAATCTTGACACCACAATTGATGTCAACCCCAGTGCTACAAAAAGGATCAACATTGCTCATCCTCAATCAAATGTTATTGGTGATCCTAAAGCACCTGTTCGAACTAGAAGTGGTGTGACAAGTTCCAAGTATGGTCAAGTTTCTTTTCTTTCCTATGTCTCAAACCAGCAAAGGGACAATCACACAGACTTTAAGCATTGTCTGTTTGCTTGCTTCCTTTCTCAAGTGGAACCAACCAGTGTTACTCAAGCTCTTGAAGATTCAAGTTGGCTTGAAGCAATGCAGGATGAGATGCAACAATTCAAGAATCAGCAGGTTTGGATATTGGTACCACTACCACATGGGAAGATTGCAATTGGGACAAAATGGATCTTGAAGAATAAAACAGATGCAAGGGGTATTGTGTAGGGCTGAGCATCGGGCCGATCCCGACCCGGCCCGACCCGAATCCCGACAAGCCGACAAACACAAACCGACTCCCGACCCCGACAAGCCCGACTAACATGATTCGGGACTCGGGATCGGGACGGGATTCGGGATTTGATCGGTTTTGTTTGTTGTTTTTTGGTTTTCGGCCCGTCCCGACCCGATCCCGACAAGCCGGCAAACACAAACCGACTCCCGACCCCGACAAGCCCGACTAACATGATTCGAGACTCGGGATCGGGACGGGATTCGGGATTCGGTCGGTTTTGCTCACCCCTAGTATTGTGGTAAAAAACAAAGCACGTTTAGTGGCTCAGGGGTTCAAGCAAGAGGAAGGAATTGATTATGATGAAATTTTTGCACCTGTAGCTCGAGTTGAGGCCATTCGAATCTTCTTGGCTTATGCATCCTATATGGGGTTCATGGTTTATCAAATGGATGTGAAAGGTGCTTTTCTGTATGGTGAGATTGAAGAAGAAGTATTTGTCACTCAACCTAAAGGCTTTGAAGACCCAGATCATCCACAACATGTTTACAAGGTTGTAAAAGCTCTCTATGGACTCCATCAAGCACCCAGAGCTTGGTATGCTAGGCTTTCTGCATTTATGCTGAAGCATGGTTATAGAAGAGGTGCCATTGACAAAACACTCTTCCTAAAGAAGAATAACAGAGACATCATTCTTGTGCAAGTTTATGTGGATGACATTATCTTTGGCTCCACTAAAGAAGCTTGGTGCAGGGAGTTTGAGGAGTTAATGAAGGGAGAGTTTCAGATGAGTGCTATGGGGGAGCTTACTTTCTTTTTGGGTTTACAAGTTCAGCAGAAACCTGATGGTATTTTTATCAGTCAGGATAAATATGTGAGAGACATTTTGAAGAAGTTTGATATGGAAAATGTCAGAACTGCCACTACACCTTATAAAGCTCCAAAACCAAAGAACAATTTTGAACCAGATCCAGCTGTGAATGTTCACTGATACAGATCTATGATTGGTTCATTAATGTATTTAACAGCTTCTAGGCCTGACATTAATGTATATATTTTGTAAACTTTGTAGATATTTGGTTATCTTTTTGGTTGCTAACACTAACCTGCTAATGTTCTTTCAGTTTTGTTTGTTTTGGTTTGGTGTGTTTGCTACTTTGTGTCTATTTTGCAGAATGCATTTATGAGCAGTTACTAATATTTTCGTTAGAGTTCAACAAGTTTGATTAAATGGGAATATGGTCATGGAAGCTTAAAGTTTGTTTCTATTGAAGGAAAGTACTGAAGTACAGATTAAGTGCAAATGATTGAGAGATAAAAGACATGTTGATCATTCATTCAAGAAACACTTTACAGCTTACAATCAACTTCAAATGAAATACAAGATCATTCCTATACAAGATCTACCAAACATATACTAGTTCCTATCATCTATTACAAAAGCTGGTGGATATGCATGACCAGTACGATGAAGAAGCTGAAGATGGATTGATGAAAACGACGATGGATGCATTTGTGATATGAGAAATCTTCAGTTGTTCCATCTACTCGTTCCACCATAGAGCATCTTCTACTCCACCTTCCTTTTTCCCTTTCCTTTCACCTCTGCCTCCTTGCCCTTTCCCTGCTTCCATGGTATGAAGCACTAGATTCTAAAGCAGGAAGACCAATCACCACCTCCCTTGTCTTTGGGAGTGGTGGATTTCTGGCACGTGGCCTTGGTTGGGGTTGCGGTTGTGAAGGTTGGGGCTTATCTACACCTGCTGATGTCCTCTCCTCTTCTTCTCTCACCAACCTATTGAAGATTGGCTCTAGACGCTCTGTGGAGTCATCAGAGTCCTTAGATGAATCACTTGGATTCACTACACTATCATCTTCAGAAGAAGGAAGAAAGGGGGACTTCAATGGACGAGGATCATCTTAATGAGTGTATCGAAACAATGGGTGGTCCTGTTCCAATTCCTTCTGTTTCTACTGAAGATGCCTCTGGTACATCTGAGAAGGTACCCTTTTCTATTTCTATGGGCATTTATATACCAGGGAGAAGGGGGAAAAGGATGTCCAAAAGAAGGCAAATTGCCATTAGGAGATCTGTGAGATTAGCTGGGACTCAGGGCTCTAGAGTTCATAAATCTCACACGGGTGATTCTTCTAAGCATTTGGACCTTAAGGCTGCTGATTCAACATTTATCAAAGTGGGGTCTTCTGCAACTTTTCCTGAAGGTTCTCATGGTGTGTTGACTACATGGACATTGACTGATGGACAGCTTAACACCATCTATAGGTTGGATAACTCTTCTATGCAGTTTACTTTCTTAAGAGACATACTTCATATGGTGGATAGGCAAGATTTGATTACTCTTCATGGCCTTGTCACACAATATTATGCTATTCAAACTCCCCAAGGTTCTGGTTTGTACTTATTGGGAGATCTTCAAGTTCTTTTTGATTCTCAATCTCCAAATGGTAAAGGGTATTCAATTTGGAAGGATTCACATAAGTGGAAGGTTGAGACTTGGAGATTTTATCCTATCCCAAGTGTGCATGTTGTGGAGACAAAGTGTGGGATGGATGTGTGTATGTTTTCTGATAAGCTCTACCCTTTGGCTATGAAACTGATGAAACGTATGCTTAGAAGGAAATTGGAAGTTCCTCCTGATCTAGTGGGGAATGATATGACACATGCTGAACAATTAATTGGGTTGATCAAGACTCAGCTTCTGCAACACCAAGCTTCTTCTTCTTGATTCTGGTATCTTGTATTATTTCTTTCTTTCTTTGTTTAATTCTTAGTTATAAAAAAAAAAAAAAAAAAAAAAAAAAAAAAAAAAAACTAGTTTGTATATTCTTTGTTTGTCTCACTTTTTCTTGCAGGTTTGTCGTATATCACTCGGTTGTATCGTCATCAATTCACCATGGCTTATTCCTTTTTGGAATCCAAGAATTGGCTAGCCCACAAGTATATGGCTTGTGGTAAAGGCAGTGGAATACCATATTGGGTTCTCAATTCACCAAAGGTGATTCTTTCCCCTAAGAATTGACTAGTCCTGAGCAAACGGCTACAGGTAAAGACATTTCAAATCCGTTTATAGCTGCTGATTTGCTAAAAATCGATGGTTATCAGTGTACCATAGTTTTCGAACTTAAACATTTGGCTACTCCAGTAGTAATGACTATTGGTCAAGAGACATCAAATCCATTATTTTCAATGATTCACCTCTCTCAGGAGTTAACACACCTGGATGTGATGAAAATAGTATGAAACTAATATGTTTTGATGTACATTTTGTCATTTGTTGCTGCAAAGATCTGGAGTTTCAATGTTTGGCCATCATAGAGATGTGATTGTTTTGGTTCTTTGATGCTGTTGTTCGAATACAATCCTCTTGTTCTGAAGTGTTAAAGATCTATCAAGAATCTTGAACTTAACCATGTCAAATTCAAGATTAGGGGAGGATTGTCGGGAATTCTACTAAGTAAGAATTCTGCTGAAGAATCTGCTGATGGATTCTGCTGAAGTGTTGGAATCTGCTGAAGACATGATTCTGCGGAAGTAGTAAAACCGCGTAGTTTGTTTCTGCGGAGATAGATATTCCGTGTATTTTAGAGTTAGTTTGGATATGCATGAGCTTTATTAGGAAGTGATAATGTATATCTTATTTAGTTTTATGATTATACGTTTCTTGGGAAACGGTTTAGGGTTCCTTATCTATAAAAGGAACACCTTAGTATGAATGATGCACGAGTTTAAAAAAACTTTTTTTAGTTCTATTCAAAGATCCATAGAGGATCAAAGTATTCTTAGTTATTATTGTTCTTACTTGTGTTTAATTTTCGCTCTAGAATACAAGTAACAGGGACTGTCTATTAGTGTGTTTGTGATTACATAAGCATTACTAACGATCCACGAGCGCTCAAAGATCTATCAAGGTCTTAGGTTCAACAGTACATCTGTTAAACCTGTTACTAGTCCTATTTTATCTTAATAATGGGAGAGATGTAATAGAATTATGCTTGGGTATGTTTTAGGGTCTTTGTCTCAGGAATTGTATTTGGGTCAAGTGTTTTCTGAAATTGCTTATGATGTCTGGACTGAGTTGAAAGAAACTTATGATAAGATGGATGGTTCCGTAATTTTTAATCTCATGCATAAAATCAATGTTTTAAAACAAAGTGATAATTTTGTTCCTTATTAGTATCATAAGTTGAATTCTTTGTAGAGAGATTTTATGTTTTGACTTTGTTGCATGCTTGTACATATGTTGCTAATGCTTGTATTTTGAAACCAATCAATTAATAATACTAATGTAACTTTTAATCGTATTAAATGATATGTATAGACCTATGACAAGTAATACACTTGCTAGAGATCATTTACTTGATGTTAAAGATACTTTTGTTGTTGTATCCAAGGAGGAATCTCATAGAGGATTTTATCTTGGGGCACGTTTGGTATGAGAGAATGTCGTAGAATAGAATCGTAATAGAAAATGGAATTGTAGACAAAGTGAATCATGTTTGAGAAAGAATAACGATTCTACTGTTTGGTACAAATAAAGAATGCGTGTGATATAGAGCATTATCTTGTTTGGTTATTGTATATATACATGAATTAAAATGAATTTTATCATCTAAAATTTTCTTTTAAGCATTCGATTACCTAAATCATCATTAAATATGATTATTTAAATTGCTAGCTTAAATACAACGAGTATATGCTAACCTTCTATCGCAAAAGCAATATTGGAGGATCTTTTGTTGGGTGCAATTCGTAATAATGTGCACAATTGAAAATTAATTCTAATAATATTTATTTATAATAGTTGTGGTGAATTTTGATGGAACCCAAACATTAAAAAAATTATATTAACATTTGAATAACTAGTTTATAAGAAAAGGTTAAAATATAAACGTTGATATGAAGATCTGATATCAATCTATCAATTTTTGTATTTCAAATAATTAAAAAAAATAAAAAAATAATTGAAGACGATGATTGAAATCATTTTTTGTATTATACGGAAGAACCAACCATAGAATGTCTTGCCTTTTGTTCACCAATTCTCTCCTTTCTTCACTATTTTAAGAGAATGTGGAGAATGGAAAGAGAATCAAATATTGATTCACCGATTCCATTCTCAACACAACAAACACAAGAATGCTTCTCCATTCTGTTTCTCAGCTTTCCATACCATCGTACCAAACGTCCCCTTGGTGTTATATTTAGTAGTAAAGTTCAACTTTTTGCTTTTATTGTTAAGTCTAATGAATTTAAAATGAGAAATAACACTAATAGTAGAGAAACTAATCCTAATCTTCTGTCCAAAACCTTGGTTTAATTTGTCACACTAGAAAGATGTTTTAAGATTGTTGATTATCGTGTTGGATTCAGAAAGAAACCAAATCTTGCTAAAGCAATATGGTGCTGTCGTAAATTTCAATGGTAGTGCAGAAGTAAATATAAATACGTCTACCCCCATCTGACTCATCAAAGAACAAATAATGAAAGTTCTTTCTCTTATTAATTAAAGACCTTCGAAAAGTGCTAATGCCAATATGGCAAGTATGCAGTCAAATCGCAGTGTGTTTTTCAATTTAAATTTTGAAAAAAATTATGTGCTCATACATGTTCTTACTTATCTAATTCGTCTTTGGGTTGGATCATAGATTTTGGAGCCAATCAACATTTAAGTGTTTCCACTAAAGATATGTATAATGTAATTGATATTTCTTGTCTGAAATTAACTGTTGGTCGTCTTAATGTGACTCTAGAGAAATTAACTGTTGCGCCATACTTCATGGGAATGAGCCATGGCTATAAAGTATTGGATTAGAAATCTTTGAATTTATCTTGCTTCAGTTGACATTCTTTTATTCTGATAATGATTTAATTTCTAATATTTGGTAAGGTCACTGACTCATTTTCTAAGTTCAATTATTTGGATGTTCATAAACTGACAAAATTATTTGAATATGTTTTACTGGTAATTTAGTTTATAATCAGCCTTTGTTTCAGTTTAAACATGTGTGATGATTATCGTGCAACCCAGTAGTATTTTAGTGCTAAGTTGAGTTGTTATCACTTATCATGACACCGCGATCAGTAAAGTAAAACTAGCTATTAGCTAATGCATAACCGCATGCCTTTGACTAAGTTGTACCATATGCTCTGACTTTAAGGCCAACTAATGAGTAATGATATTTGTATTGTGTTTTAGGTGATGTAAGTTGTGCAGCACTACATCATATCTAGAGTTGAAATGCGTAATACAATCACAGAATCATCTAAAGGCCATCGTTTAAGCACTTATGCTAGAGAAACCAGGTCAAAGTTGACTAATTAGTAATTACCATATATTGCTTCCTCCATTTGAAGTCACTAGAGTTCAAAAGTTAAATAATCAATTTATTAACATCAAGTTGTTATTTATTTCCAATAAAAAAATTAGCCAATTTACAACAGATAGATGAAAACATGTGGTACAACACATAGAAACACTTCACAGTACAGGACGTGCACACTATTTAGCGTCGTGGTGGAAGCATACATGTAAACAACTTTGAATCAATAACGTAAACTACATGTCTACATGTGATGACAGAAACATGTCAGCGATTACTAATCTTCATTCAGACCCGATATTCTTCTTCTTCAGTGCTTCAATATCATCGGCTAGCTCCTTTCTAGTTGACTGTACGGTTGGTTTCAGACACAAAGAGGAATTTGTTAAAACTTATCATATGTAGTCGTGGTACATATTGTGCCACGTAACATTGATCTTGTTATTTGGTTCGCGAAAAATGAATTAATATAAACCACTGTCATAAATGAAGGTTCACCTTAAAGAGAAGATATCGATAGATGAACCATCCGGTGTATCCAAGAATAAGAGTAAAGGAACAAGAAATGGATCTTTCCACCATATGATCTAATCAGTTGACGAAGAAAGATCCATCTGATGAAAAGACCATAAACAAGAAGAGAAGAAACAAGGTATAAATGTGTATGGACTAAAATACCCTCGATTACATGCAAAAATCAGACAAGGGACTTCTTTTGCATTAAAAACCCAAGTTTTGGACGTCCAGCGATAATAACTCCCAACTTTGTCCCACTGCGATGTTCAGGAACAAGTTTAGAGACCAACGATGTATTTTAGTCAAAAAAAATAATAAAAAATAAAAAAATTGGTCTTATATTTGATCAACATATTTCACCTTGTGCCATCTGTCACAGTCCTAAACAAATAAGGGAAACCTTTTCACTTGAGTGATCATAAGTTTTTTTTACTAGTGTTGGTAAACTTGTTCATCTTGATTTGTGAGGTCCATATAGGTAAAGAAGGGTATAAGTACTTTTATGACTGTGTTGATGATTACATTAGGGGTGTATGGGTATACTTGGTAAAAACTAAAGATGAAGTTGGTTTTTTATTGAAAGTTTTGTTGAACTTATTCTTAATTAATGCAATAAAAAAAGGTTAAAGTTTTTAGATCAGGTAATGGCACAGAGTTTGTAAATAATAAAATGTTAATTTTTTTTAAAAGGATATTATTCATCAACATCATGTGCCCACACACCTTAGCAAAATGGGAATTCCTTTTGTGCCGACAGAAAGAAAATATAGACATTTGTTGAATGTAGCTAGAAGTCTTATGTTTCAGTGGGAATTCCTCTTACTATGTGGACTGAATTTGTATTAGTTGCTACTTATCTTATTAGACTACTCTGAGTAGTTACACCACTTCACCTTCTACCTCGGCGTCACATCAGTTTTCTCTCTCCCCTCACTCCCTCTCACTTATCACTTCTAATAGTCACCACTCCCTCATCTTCCATTAAAATACTCACTTTTATATAAACATACCTCAATAAATACCCCCACACACTCACAAATCAAATAACTAATAATATAAACATTGAAAAAGGGCCCACTTGCACACAACCATATAAGGTGACCGGCTCACCTTTGGTTCCTTCTTTTTGGCCTCCTTACGTAGCTCACCACACACTCCCAGCAAGCTCACGCTACCTCACTCTCTCTCACGATGCCTCAACAACCATTGTTAGGAGTAGTCTTAATAATTTACGTTCATCGGTCTTGTCTGGAGCATCCCCTTATTTGTTAATGAATGGTAAAGAACCAGTTCTCTCTCAATCTCTCATATTAAAATGTTTTAGGATATGGGTATTGTGTTAAATAAAAAAAAAGTTTAGTTCAAGGTTTGAAAAATCATAATAGGTTTTTTAAGTGTCAAAAAAGCTTACAAGTTCTAAAGTATTGAAAGTAAAATTAAAGTAAAATTGTTTTCTTTTCAAGAGATGTTACCTTTTATAAAAAAAAATTTCTTTTTAAATGAAGTCTTTAATAGAGTATGAAAATATTGAAAACCAGTTTTTTTTTGTTTTAGTCAAAGTCAGTTTGAGTTGAATACTTTAATTTTTCTCAATAATAACACGATGCAAATGCTTTTGAAAGTCCTTATAATGAAGAGAGGTAGTGGTCTAGCTTCAAGGAATCATATAGTTCACGTCCTCTTCATGAAAAAGCTACTACAACAACCCACATAGGTGATAAAAATAACTCATCTAAGGGCACAAGTTCTGCAAGTACTAGATCTAATTTTATAGTGTAAATTACCATTACCACAAATGGAAAGTTTTTTCTTATTTTATCCAACTTTGACGAATTAACTACTCTTTTTTAGAAAGTGAAATGTAACGTGTTATATATAGTTAGAAAGTTATGAATGTCTACTTTTTAGGAAGAAGAAAAAGGTAAAACTTTTAGAATTTTGTAAAAAAAATTATGTTCAATTTACTGTAGTTGTTAATTGTTCGAACTTTAAAATTAGTGTTAAATCACATGTAATTTATCATGTAAGTTTCGCAAAAAAAAAATAATAATAAAAAATAACCGGGAAAATAGTTGAAAAGAATTTTTTTCAAAAATAAATTAAAGTGTCCATTTATAGAAAGATAATTAAATGTTGGTCACGATTGTGTAATTATATTTACTTAACGATTAACAATTTTTGAGATATTTATTTATTAAGAAAAAGGGCGGGAAGGTTTTTTCTCATTCGATAAAAAATTAGATAGTTTATAAGATTGATTTTTTTATATGCAAACTCTCTGAATTATTAGAGCATCTACAATGTATTTTAAAGACTTGATGTATTTAATGCATTTAATGCAAATCACTTTTAATGAGTAAGGCTTTTACGAAAAATTTAAGGTTTATCAAGCTTTAAAATTTTTGTCACAATGCAAAAAACCTTACCAAAAATCTTTTTGAAATAATGAAAAGTCTTTTACAACTTTACCCAAGTTATGAAATTTCTATTTAGCATGGACATATACGCAAAATATGCTTCTAAAAAATTAATAAAAATGTATATTTTTTTGTCATTCTTTTTTTTTTCGAGTATGTTTGGTAAAATAGATATTGTTGGTGCTGTTGTTGGTACTATTGCTGATATTGATGCTGGTGCTGAAAAATAATAAAGTTGTTTTTTTAAGTGTCGGTAGTGTTGTTATTAAAAAGGATTAAAATTAGTTAATTTGTGAAAAATAATCTTTATAATTTTTTAAAAACTGGTTTCGAAAATTTATTTTTTTTAGATATATATTTTTTTTAAATAATTCACATCCTTTTTTTTTCCAAAGATTATTTCCCAAAACTTGTTTTTTTTTAAAATAATCCATAATCTTCAATAATATCTGGTCAAACTTTTTTTTTTTTTTTTTTTTCTTACAAACATGTCACTGTTGTAAATATTAATGGGCTTATGTCTATTCACAATTATCTCTAGTGGGCTTTAGGGTTTTAGATGTATTCATCTACCCTATATATACAATTTAGTTGTAACTTTGATTATAACTGAATAAGAATTCTCTCTTCCTCATATCTTATTTTTATGTTCTTTATTATTATTCTCTATATTTATAATACGTTATCTGCACGATCTAACATCGGTTTTTTATTTCACCGGATATGAGATGCATATTGATGAAGTTTTTGGTTTGTTATGATTAGTATTTTGATATCACGGAGGTAAGTAATGTTATTTTCCTATTGGTTAATAATTATATATCAATATATGCAATACAATGATCTTTTGTTAGGACGTAAAGCATTATATTATATAAACAACTGATTGGATATTACGTACAGAACATTTATTACTTGCTCAATTGATTGATCTTTTCTTAGGACTGTGGTTTAGCATTTTATTGGATGTTTATTTTGTTTGTTCACGCTAGATCTAAAGAGGCAATCTCCTTTATACGCCAAATATATCTTGAATTCTTATATGCGCCAAATCTACTTGTATATTGAGGTAGGAATTCTTAAGTTATATCTTATTCATCTCTATTGTAATTTACAAGAACAACAAATGTTCTATAGTGATTACATAAAGAGAATTGTGTTTTATCCTCATGATATGTTTGAAAAAAAATAGAATCTCACGTTCTAATTGATTCAATTAACAGTATCAGTAACTTAACCTTATGTTATGTTAGAGAAAAAAAAAATATAGAACCTCAAGTTGTACTATGATCTCATCAAGAGAATCAAAAAGTATCATAACCTCGTGTTATAATCTCATGTTCTATTTTGATTATCAAAAGAATGAAAATAACATAACCTCATGTTATGTTAAAGAAAAAAATAATTAGAACCAAGTTCTAATATGATCCTTTTAAACGGATCAAAATAACATAACCTCATGTTATGTTAAAGGAAAAATAAAGAACCTTAATGAATCAAGTAATATCACTATGTGCGTTACGCATGCAATTGAAACATAAATCACATAACAATAGACTATTGCTACAAAGCAATGAAAATATGTGATGAGATGGTTGATGCCTCGAATATGCTCATATATCGAGAACGGTGATTTGATAAGTTATTGTTAAAAATGTTTAATTATGATTCCCTCAAGTGAATCATAATAACATAACCTCATGTTATGTAAAAAAAAATAATCAGAACCTCAAGTTCTAATATGATCTTTTTATAAAGATCAATATCATAACATCATGTTATGAAGTAAAAAAAAATAGAACCTCATGTTCTAATATGATCTTTTCATAAGGATCAATATCATAAACTCGTGTTATGATGTGAAAAAAAAAAAAAAAAAATAGAACCTCGTGTTCTAATAAAGGTTAGAACCTTGTGTTCTAATATGATTCAATTAATAGAATCACTAGCATAACTTTATGTTTATGTTTTGAAAAAAAAGAAGAAAAAAAAGCATCACTTGTGACGTCCCTCTCTTGTACTTATTCATGTTATTGGAAACATTGATTTTTATGTTATGTCATAATTTTTATATGAATATATTGCTTTATTATCAAGCTAATATAAATGGATAAAAAGGTTTTATGTAACGATACATAGAAAATCGTTTATTATCAATTGATTTGTTGCATGCTTTCTAGAAATAAGATGAAAATTGTATGGCATTCATTGAAAACCAAGTTTTCTAATTTTGAAACCTATTTTAGTCAAACTCTCAACTTATTAACGATTACATACAAGTCAAACTCTTAACTTGTATTTGTATATTGTTGTGTTAACTTTGTAATTATTTCGTAATCAATTTTTCTTTATATAATACTTGCTTAAAGAAAGATGTGCACAAATGAAAAGCCATAGCTTTCAAAATCGAGCTTCAGTTTAAATGTTTTATTACTTTTTTTCTGAACAACAAGACTAATATAAATATTGATCAGAAAAAGCATAGTTACTATGCATGCTCGAAATTGAAATTTTGATTTGGTTAAACTAAAAATAAGCCCTCTTTATGAGAGTGCGCTACAAGAGTGGTATTCCCTGTTTTTTTTAGGAGGACCTCAAAAGGGAATACTTAACGGTGAAAGACCCGTTAGAATTATGGCAAAAATCTAAAAAATAGATTACCAATCAAAGAGAGTAACTCTCTGAAAGCTCGCTGTAATTAAATGCACCTCATGTTGCAATACTATAAAAGTATAAGCGAGTTCATTCTCACAATTTTCAGTGTTACGTCTGAAAAAGATTGTGATTTGAATGATAAAGATGATGAGATGTTTTAAGTAAACATTCTCTATTTATGAAAGTCTCGAACATGCTTATAGAATAGAAAATATCGAGAACATAGTTTGAAAAGTATCATGAGATATTGTCAAATTCTCATATTATATAAAAGAAAAGCCAAATGAGCTTTCAACGAAAAATATAAAAGTAGTTCAACTATTCGTCCATTCCTTAAAATGAATGTGACAATCATGATGATATTTATCATGGACGTGGTCGATTAAATAATCGACATAAAGATCTCCATTCCCTCAAGTGAATGTGATGATCAACATATAGATCTACATTCCCTCAAGTGAATGTGATAAAAATTATCAGAATAAGATCTTCGTTTCCTCAAGTGAATGTGATTATATATAATGATAAATGTCTAAAGATCATATATCATGGTCAAAGATATGGTCGAACTAATATGAAAATGGACCAACCACTACAAATGGTAAAATAAGAACGGAGCAAATAAAAATGTCATGTATGAAAAATACAAGTGTGTAAAATATATTACACACTATCTTCATTGATGTTAGAATCTATGGTAAAGATTGTGATATATACATGAATGCTCCGTAAAAGAGAATAAAAAATTGTCGTGAGGAACAAAGTTTAATACTAATAATGTATTATATTATTTTGTATCTTCCTCGACATGCAATATACATATATTGTGGAAGATAATCACTAGCCATAACATAAGTTTATGAGCCACAATTATAATATTTTTGGCATGACCGGTTATACCATCCCGAGTCGTTAATGATGCGAAAACTATAATAGTAAGATTCTTCAATCTTATGTTGTTTTTCTCTCAAAGCAAGTTGATTATTCAACCATCAACTATATTGGGGACTCAATCTCTCAATATTTTGGAAAGAAAACTAATGGATGCATGTAGGCATACACATCCATTGGATGAACCATTTAGAGTTTAAAATCGATGCATCGTCTAAATGGTAATCAAAATCGCAACTTCAAGTTTGCATAATAGCTCGACCAAATAAAATGCGAGCATAACATTCCAGAGTAAGTATTTCATTGTGAATATGTAATGAATTACTTCTAAATCATCCAATGATAATGAGAGAAAAACTATTTGTTATTGTATGGGGCCATACTAAAATTAGCATCATGCCAACATGTTATTATATAGCCTCCCTTTATAATTGGTTTTGGTTAGAAACCAAGTATCTCCCATTAAATTTCTTTCGTGCAATACATGCTCAAATTATTCCACCTAAATGCACATATGGGATATAGAAGAAGGATAATTCCTTCAGGAGGAGAGAAGAAGTAGCTGAAAAATCGTAATGAATTATCATATTCTATTTATCCTCAAAAGAAATTTTAAGAATTTAGATTCAATGAATAATCTAAAAGCCATACATATACATTGGCCAAAAATAAAATTTCAGCTACTCATGCTCCAAGTTATACTTTGTCCCTCAAGGACATTGTTTGTTATGACATGCCTCAAGCATGATAGACTAATCGATTCCAAATAAAATCCTCAATGAAAAATATGGAGCATGAAAATAAGATGGTTAATCGAGGTATAAAAGACCCCATGATAGTCTCATAAAGAGACATAGACATGAAGGTTCCAAACAAACCTCAAATAGCTAATGAGATCTCAATAATTCTATGATGTCTAAAATCATATGGAATCGAAACAAAAACGACGTCGATAAATTTGTTTACATACAATATAGCGCTTGCTATTATGCATAATGAGGACCATAAATTCAATGTTATTCAATGAAACGATTGGCCAACGTGAAAAGACGCAATCTCATGAAAATATGAGAAGTCTTGGGACATGAAGTCCGTACACACAAATGTGTAAAATCTGTCGGATATACATCGGTCTTTGTGTGAAACCGAAATAAGAGTTCTAACGTTATCTGCTTTAAGACATGAATTGTTGAATAAATATATTCACAAAATTGATTATTAAGAGGCAAATTGTCTCGAGGTGGATGTAAATATCTTATTGATATTTTATGAGACAAATAATATATAAGTGTTTAATTCACTCTAATTGAGTTTTAGATAAAGCTCCCATATTCTAAGAAGGATCTATAATGCTTTAAGCCCTCAAGCATGTCTAGCAACTTCAACTTTTAGAAGCAATTAATAAAGTTTTCAAGAACTCTATTTGATCAAACTGAATGAATCTTTATATGGATCAAAATCATTCTTGACGCATATTATATAAATTGCTTTTGCACATGTTTCTATAAAATGATTGGTACTCAAGTACCATACATAAGTGCAACTGAGGCTTTAATAATTAATATGTATCATGATAGTGTAGTTTTCTCATTTAATATTTGTATTAGCAATGTATGTTTTCCAACTAATGTAATTGATATTGGGTTGGAAGCTACACATATTTTGTCATCTTTGCAGGACATATATTCTTAACCACAATTATTCGATGGACTTTATTACATAACTTTTGCCGACAAAAGTGTCTGAGCAACTACTTCAGAAGATCGATATTCGACGCTTGAAAGATATACATTAAATTGAGGAGGAGCAATATGCGCACTGCACTCTTTTCCCTTTCATCAAGTTTTTTTTATCCCACTGGGTTTTTCTTGATAAGGTTTTTAATGAGGCAGTTTATAGCGTATAATAAACGGTGAATATCCAAGGAGGAGTGTTGTAAATATTAATGGGCTTATGTCTATTCACAATTATCTCTAGTGGGCTTTAGGGTTTTAAATGTATTCATCTACCCTATATATACAATTTAGTTGTAACTTTGATTATAACGGAATAAGAATTCTCTCTTCCTCATATCTTATTTTTATGTTCTTTATTATTATTCTCTATATTTATAATAGTCACAATAATATAAACATAAAGCAATTAATAACACGCCAAATTACAAGATCCATTAAATCGGTTGAAAGGGTTTCATTTTCTGCTACAATTGAATCAAACCCTTTATTAATTTCATCTTCTTTGATCAATTTCAACATAAAGGTATGTTAGTTTTAATAGAATGCTACATTATGACTAATTTTGATATAAAGTTTAAATCTTGATGAATAAATGTTACTAATTGTGTTGAAATTTGGTGTTGGATTTATTCAGGATATTGTATGTAACTTAATCGATTAGATTAACAGGTTATAATTATGATGGTATCAATGTAATTAGTTTCATAAGGCTTAAACCCTTTGCATATAGTGAGAGAACAATATTATATGTGGCTAGCTAGTGTCGGCATTCTGGATAGAGGCTTTTGGCGATTAAGTGTGTTTCTATGTGATTGGTTACTTTGTAGACGGTGCAGTAATGTCGAAGCTGGATTATTGTGATTAAGATTTTGTTTTGCTTTGTGAAAATTGGGTTATTTATACGAGGTTGTTGCGTTGATAACGTTTGATTAGTAGGATGTCCTGCCTACTGTTAGAATAGCTTAATCAAATAGTAACCCGTGCTTATTTTATGACAATTATCCGATCTAATAAAGATTGCCACGGCCACATTTAAGGTGTTGAACGATAGTGATTATTGGTGTATTGGTTATGAGTATGGTCAATGTTGGTTGGATATGTTTAGTAGGAAGTTTGTAAAACTGATTGAACCTTGAAGACAGCGAATTGTAAGGTCTTTTTTTTTTTTTTTTTCTTCTAAATTTCAAGAATACTCAATTACGTTTCTTGTCAGGGCCATAATTTTGTATTATTGTTGTATACCTTAGAAGAAACTAATCAGATCCCGAGTAGTATTTGCCTCTGAAACTAATAATTGAATGTTTGAAAGTTATCTGCATCATACACATTTTTTCACCACTTTGATTTGCCTGCTCCTTTTCTCTTATACTAGATTCTCTGCTCCCGATCTTCTACCGCAAATATGCTCAGCTGTATAACCAAGTTTTTACAGGGATTGTGGTTCTGGACATGGTTACCATCTTATATCAGGTCATAAGTGTTTTGCCTTGATGTTTATTTGTGATGCAGGTTCACAAGTAAATGATGAGACCAAAGATAAAGCAAGTTCCAAACAAAACTTGTACTCCAAGTGACCTCGATATGGAGGAGTGTGTGCGAGATGGTTGGGTTGTTGTCAAGAAGCAAAAAGTCACCATCTTTATCCCACCATTACCCATCACTGAAGAATGTGTGATGCCGAACCTGGTAGAAACACCATCACAACCTATAGCTGCCAAAAAGGTCGATCATATTAGAGCTCCACAACCGGGTGTCGGTCATATTACAGCTCTACATCTGGATCCACCTCTTACTATAGAGAAAACCATGCCATTGCCCACCACAAAAGCCATCGCAGCATATTCTAACCCACCAAAGGTGAACCACAGGACCAGGTCAGCAAACTGGCATTGTAATGAACCTAGTCGTCTCAAAACACTTGCAATTTGTGGTGCCCCGAAAACAAGTAGACATTGTGGAAATTCGTTAAATGGGCATATGTTGGCGAATCCAAAGATGAGGGCTTTAAATCTTGAAAGAAAGCTTAAGAGGGCTGGTGGGCTGGACAGTTGGCTGGTGTCTCTAGGACTTGGTCAATTTGTAAAGATTTTTAGGTCTAGACGTGTTAACAAGATGCAATTGGCGAATTTGACCATGCAGAAGCTGAAAGATATGGGTGCAGATGCAGTCGGGCCTAGAAGAAAGCTGATGCATGCTATTGACTGCCTATGGTAAAACTAAATGTTTAGAACCATGAGTACGTGACAAGAATAGAGGTATTGATAAGAACACATATTGTGTTGCCTATAGTCTCATATTGACTGCCTAAGGTTAATTGTAATGTGAAAAGCCATAGATACATGACTAGAATAGAGGTATCGATAAGAACACATATTGTTACCTATAGTGTCATATGACTTATATACCTAACCTTGATGTCTGTAGTATTAACTTCAATCTTAAAAAACTCTTTTATGTACCATATGTTTCATACATCTCATTCTTCTCGTATTTTGCCTTTTAGTCCAGCTGACTGGTCTCTTGCTGCTTTCTTACATTGTTACTGATATAACTAACATATTTGGATGATGTTCTGCTTTTCATAAGTTGGTTACACTATCAGCTGTATTAACCTCTGCCCATAATTTTTCGACCAGGATTGGTCATGTTTACTCTCGTCAAGCATATCTGCGTTGATTTGGATAATTGGCACTAAATATCTATTTTCATTGATTTGGTTCACTAGATCTCTCTTATTAATTTGGTGAGATAGAGGTTGATTGAACCTAAAAAGATGGTCATGTTCTTGTAGACATTTCACAGGTAGGCAAGTACTTGCACTATTTTGTATGATCGTGTTAAGTTGGATAATTGTGGAAGAAGTGTCTGATACTTATTTTCCGCTAAGAGTTGCACTCATCTTTAATGCATAGCCTCTGGCTCAGTGGAACGTCCCCCTTCCTATCACCAATATTGGCCATAAACTTGCCTAGTTATCACTGGAAAATAGCAGTTATTCATCTTGGGCTAAAAATATCTCACTGTAGCGTATTAGTTTAAATCAGAACATATGATCTACAATCAAATTGGAATGGGCCTACGTGTGCGCAAGACCTTGGATATGACGTGCACAAAATATAAGAAACAGCTCATTAGGTTGGTTGTCCTCTCTTGATTAAAGTGTGTCTTCTTTTACAAGAGTTTGATTATGAGGTATGGCATGTCCACATTCTATGTTTAACATTTGTGCCAATGATCATATTTGAGTAAATTATTCATCATTTGTGCCAATGACTTATTTGAGTAAATTATTCATCATGATTTTCCCTCATGCCAAAAGCACACATTAAACATTCTAGTGACACGTCCTTGATCATTGTAACATTGAGGAATATCTTATTAAACAATGATACGATTAGTATGAACCAACTTAGTGGATATTAGCCATAAGTGAATGATGACACTCTGACATTTTTCCCTCCCTGAGCTATGTAGAATCATTAAGCACCAATTCTGGCATAAACTTTGATCACTGAATATAATTATCAACTAAAAAAGGCATAGAAGACCTCATCAGCTTTTGGGATAGAAAAAATGGAAGAGAAAATAAAATAATAAAGCATTGGTTATGGAGGTGCCAAGAGGCATCTTGGTCAGCAATATGGCCAACACAAAAGTTGGAAGAATCAAGAATGCCCTTAACAATATCCATTCATGAAAAAGAAAAAAACAAATCTATGTAGTAAATGAACATCAATATGGTGGAGCACTATGGGTGAACACTCATATGTCATTCTTTGCCTACACTACTTTTGCTTAATTATTAAGAGCATCTATCACGGTTGATATTATTGGTGTGTTTTCAATCTTTTTCAGGTATGAAAGATGTATGCATTGCTGCAAGCGGTAATGCTTATTCCACTCACCACACCCCTCATCCAAATCTAATTCCATGTCCTTTTTGTTTCCATATCTTTTTAGTTGATGTATGGGTGCTGTTACATAATTTCTCGATGACATTACATAACCGTATATGATGTCTTTAGATATAAAATAACTATTAAATCTAGGAAACGAAGATTTTATATGGTCATCTATAGGTGACCTCTCGTCTTATGGTCCAAGTGTATATAGTGTATTGTTTGATGAGTATTTTCTACTCGAGGGAAACTTTAAAGTTAGGAAATCAAATCATATGAGAGATTTTAATGAGCACTAAAATTGCGTGGCGCCAAAAGTAGATGTCTTCTTCTATATACGAAGTAGTTAAGGTTTCTGTATCTCCTTGACAAAGGGCTGATATGGGTTATATGATCAGTTTTGTATGTTTATGTTGCTTCTTGCAAAGTCCTCTTTAATCAAAACCGCCAAAGCTTTGCGCCTGAAGGCCGGCTCAAGTTAATGGCATTGTGTACTGAACCCCATATCTCCTTGTATATATTTCATTTGCAGCAAATTATTTAATCATGTTAGGAATTTCCAAGTTGAGTGATATAATAATTTGGAAAGAGCTAGAAGTGTGGGTGGGGGAGTGGAGGGTGATGCTTGTCCTTTTATGACTATGATGAGGAAAGCAAAAAGATGGTGAACTTTTAAAAAAAAATTATTGTATGTATTTAAATGAACTTTATCTTAATAATGAAGACTTAAATTAGGTAAATGGCTTTTGTTAGACTAACTGTAATAAAGGGGTCGGCCAACGTGTTCCCCCCTCTTCATGCGTCTTCTATTAAAACACAACCCTCTAACAACGCGTCTTCCCTCTTTTTTGTGCGCAAGTTGGCCGTCAAGACAAGTTCTTTTTCTTTGTTTTTGTATGTGTGTGATTAAATTGTGTCATATATTTTTGTGATGTACTTTGGCTATCTTACGTTGAGCTGAATTAGGTTTTTTCGGTGTTTTCATTGGTACACACGGGCGTACTCCTTGCTTCTGGGGACATTGATCCGAAGTTCGAGTACGGTTCGTGCACCATTTTTCTTCTCTACCAAGCCCAATTCCCGCCGATAGGCGCATGTAGCTCGGATTTCGCTTCATTTTCAAATTACATCTTTCTCGTTTTCTACGTTCTGTTATATGCTTGCTATCTTCGCAATTAGTCATGGCCTCTAAAAACTGATATAATGTTGAGTTGGCGGTGATTAATGTTACTCCCGGCCTTAGTTTCATAGGATTAACAGTTTAACACATTGAAAAACTTTTTGAAGCTAAACAAGTTGCAATTAATTGAGGTCGATGTCAAGTAGTATAATATTTTTTGTCCATGTTCAGTCCTCTAGACACGATGGTAGGCCCAGATCTTGTCAATTTTGGCCAAGATGTACTACAAACAAAGATCTATGTAGAACTAAAATTTGTCATAGAACCAATTAACCAATCACATTCATCTATTTTTTTATTTTCACATTTTTTTAAAAACAACATATCTTGCAAACGGTAAATCTTCAAGCTACAAAAAATACACCATCGTGACGAGAATTAAATTATCTTTCTATAGATATACATTGTTATATACTTTCGACGAATTTTTTTTTGTAAAAAGTTCGTCCAGAAAAATCACATGTGATTCGTAAAAATCAAATCACATATGATTTTAAGAAATCACATGTGATTCTTACAAATCACATGTGATTTTTACAAATCACATGTGATTTTTCTGGACGAAATTTAAAAAAAAAAAATTCGTCGAAAGTATATAACAATGCATATCTATAGAAAGATAATTTAATTCTCGTCGAGATGGTATAATTTTTTTGACGTAACAATTAACGGTTTGTGAGATATTTAATTTTCAAAAAAAGGGTGAATATATTTTTAATAAAAGAAATTAGTGGCTATGATTGGTTGATCGGTTATATGGCAAATATGGGTTCTATAATGAACTTTTCTCCTACAAACAATGTTTTGAAAACCGGGTTTATAATCGACCCGGTCGAGTCACTGGTCACCGGGTCAACCGGTTCGACCGCCGGGTCAACCCGGTTTCCTATTAAAAAAATAAAAATAAAAAATAACCGCGTCAACCGGTTCGACTGCCGGGTCAACCCGGTTTCTTATTAAAAAAATAAAAATAATAAATAACCGGTTCAACCGCAAGGTCAATCCGGGTCAACCCGGTTTTTATAAAAATATTTTGAAAAAACCAAAACCCGGCCGGGTTTTGAGAACCGGGTTGACCCGGGTCACTCAAAACCCGGCAGGTCTAACCGGTTAACCCGAGTTTTTTTGACCCGTTTTTTTTGCCCGGAACCGGTCCAACCGGTTAACCCGGCCGGATCGACCCGGGTTTCAAAACATTGACTACAAATATGTATCTTTCATCTTTAAAGTATAAAACATTTATGCAAGACTTTTTCACTACTTGTATTTTACTTTATGTATTATAGTAATTGATATGCCGTTTTTTGGCCAGTTTAAATATAAATATATTCGGCGATCTTGAAGAGTCAAGAAAAGAAGAGGTGATATATAATTTGTAACTTTATGAGCAAAAGCATATTCTAAACAACATAAAGTATGATTTGTTTTTACCAACTTGTATCATATGCTTGATACTTTGATAGTATTTTGTACTAATGACAACAACTAACATTATTAGGTAAAGGGAAATTGATGTGTACATGTAAGGTCTTAGTCACACACTCGCACTATACTGCCAAAGGACATGCTAGAGACTTATTATTGAATTCCTATGAATCTTTTCAATGTTGCTAAAGGAATATGATGAATAAGTCCATTATATGATTATATTTGCTTTCCACTTCATCTTTATTTTATTTTTTTCTAACTACAAATTTTTTTCCGCACCCTATAACACCTATCACACAATGGAGCATTAGTCCAATGGTTGAAGCACTTGTGCTTGAGTCAATAGACCCAAGTTCAAGTCTCATCTTTGGCATTTGCTTCATATAGGTACCAACCTCCGCAAAACCTATGGGCACGCTGTAGAGACTTTATGAAATAAGAGCTCAGGGGTCCGAGTCTTGGCTCGTGCTCACTCCGGTTGGTGCCCCACTAGGCCAGGAGAGTTGCCGGAGCTATTCCTTGTGGGGTGGACAATGGCTGGTGCCAAAAAGGCACCCGGGGTCAGGGTATTCCCGTCAATCTACACCTTTTTGTGGAATCACACAATATATCTCATAAATGCCTCATGCGAAGCTTGAACCCACAACCTCTAGGTTGATGGCCAATTCACATATCACTTGACCAAAGGCCTTGAGTACTTGATCTTTAAAATTATCGAACTTATTTCTCTTTCACACATTGATATAGATGCATTGTAGTTGCCCCTCGTATTCTCTTTTGCATTTGCCTTCGCTTTAGGTTGGGTGCCTTTTGCTTTGTGCCTTTTCATTCTTTGTTGCACTTGTAGGTCTTTTTTATTTTTGTCCAGTTTCCCTGTGATTTGTTCCCCCTGCTTCCTTTGCTTGCTTGCTTATGTATGTCTTTTTCGTTTTTGCTTCTTGTCGTTTCTTTGTGCTTTTGTAGGTTTTCTCGAGCTCTTTGCTCATTTTGCTTTGTATTTCATTTGTTGTCATGCGTTGTATGCTTATATGTCTCTTCTTGTTTGTTTTGTTTCTTGTCTTTGCCCTGCGTCGTATGTCTATTTGTCCATTTGTATTTCTTTTGCTTTGTTCTTTTTTTTCTTCACTCATTGCTTCTCTTGCCATGTGTCATTGTCTTATACTTTCTTATCTTCTTGTGCCATGTTTCTTTACATTACCATTTCCTTGCTTCTGCATTATTTTCTCTTATTTTTTGATCATTTGCACTCTTTCATTTTGGCAGATATTTTTTTGGAAGCAGTCTCTTTACTTTTGGATTTACTTAAGGATAGGAATATGATATGTCTACATTTTACCTCTTAATACCCCGCTCATGCAGGATTGGATATCATTGTTGTTGTACACATTCATATATGTATATGCACGCATACATACATGTGCGTTTTTCCAGCACATGGTTCATTTATCCAAATATGGGTTAAATACAATTGCACCAGCATAAAGACATACTAAAATACTGTCGTTATCGTAATGATATTTGGAGAAAACGCTATTATAATGGATCTTAACTCGTTGTTTTCCTAAAAATACTTACTAAATCAACTTAATATTCGTTGTACAATAAAACCTTGTATTTATTTGTTAAGTGTAATGAGGTTGTCATCTAATACTTGTTATCTTCCTAGTATATGCAATTTTGTAATAATAGTTTAAGCTTTTGTTAGGAACTTGATTACGATGTTTTACAGTTTTAGAGACTACACATGACTGGTCTTTGATTGGTCATTGATCTAGTTTGTAACTTGCCGCCCTTTATTATATATGGAAAGTTGGAAACCATGTGAACAAAATACAAAAAAATTAAAATGGTATCTTGAAATAAATGGTACTAAATAGTACTCGTATCAATATTGAATGAAACAGTTGATCAAAATTACGAAATTCAAATTGACCAAGCTCATTTTCTATTGAAATCTTTGCCATTTTGAAACATATGGAGTGAATTTTGCACATACAGGTGAACTAACTCAATAAGACTATAAGACCACTCCCAACAACCTAGTCAGTTTACAAACCGACGAGCATCGGTTTTGTGACACCGATGGCACCACCTCGTCGGTGGTGCATTGGTTTAGTCTTCTTCGATATGGCGACGAGGAAAGGGACGAGAGAGCGGGGTCGTTTGAGTGTTTCGTGTGTGTGAGCGTTTCGTGAGATATATATTTGTGTATAAGTGACATCAGAAAAAGACACACCACTATTGACAATGGTACGTCAGTTTAAGAAGTGTTGATGTGCGGATCACGTCACTGTTGAAAATGATGCAAGTGAATTTGTAATAGCTAGCATATGTGTTTTGGGTCAGCTTTAGCACACTGAGCTTTTTTTCTCTTTTATCGATAAAACATTTTCATAAATTTATGTCTTCGGATATTCTATAAAGAAACAGCTAGCGCTAAAAAGAATCATATAATTAGAAAAAGCTGACGTGAAGCTAATACTCCAATAATAATAAACGAGAGATGATTTGCACACTTTTTATATGAATTAAGACACTCAATTGTACAAGAAGAATACTATAAACATATTACAACTATATAATGCATAAAGTAAAGTAGGGGTGAGCATCGGATCAAACCCGACCCGAACAAAAAAAAATCGATCCAACCCGAAAACAAAAAAGGAAAAAACTCAAACCGAGAAATGTATATCAAAACTGAAACCGAACCAAATACCTCGGTTTGGGTCGGTTTTCGGGTTTCGAACCGAAAAAAGTCGATTCGGTTCGATTTTAGTCAGTTTGTCAGTTCGGATCGATTTTGAGGTGGATTTGTTCGGCCTAAAAGTGTTCCAATCAAAACACAGATCAAATTTCCATAATGAACAATAGTCGAGCAACGATAGCCACATCCTGAAATCTGCCTAGTAGATACCGATTTGTCTGGAAGCAAACTAAATTTTGACTCACCTTAAATTTCTTTGCATACCATCCATCCTATCCAACAAGTGGACCCACTTAAAAAACACATCACCCGACAAAATATTAGATACTCCAAAACACACCAACTGACAATATATCACTACTACTACTCACATAAGTACAACCATTTCTACTAAAACCTTATAATTACTCCGTCGTACCACCATAAACCACCATCAATATATGGCTCAACCATTAAACCAAAAACCAAACACAATATATTACAAACCATCTTCATGCACACTCATTTTCATCTTCACTCTTTGCATTATTACCATCTACACTTTCCACCACCACCATGAACCTCCACCACCACCGCCGTCGCAAACCACCGTGAACAACCACCAGCCACCCTTCATTTCCACCTTCTTAAACTCAGCCTCCAACTACACCATCTCCAACTACCTCCGCCACCTCACCCTCCACCCTCACCTTGCCGGCACACCACCCTCTTCCTCCGCCGTTGCTTACGTCACTTCCATGTTTAAATCTTTTGACTTGCAAACCCATGTCACTAACTATACTGTCATGTTGTCATATCATGTGAACTCATCGATCACGGCGCACTTTAGCGACAAAAGTACGGTTTCGCTAACGTTAACCGAACATGTGGATGAGGTGGACAATGAGGTTGTGAAGGGGTACCATGCATACTCGCCATCTGGGACAGCGTACGGTAAGGCGGTGTACGTTAGCCATGGGAGGGAGGAGGACTATCGTGCGCTGGAGGAGGGTGGTGTGGATGTGAAAGGGTGTATTGCTGTGGTGAAAAGAGGAGGTGGGGTATCGAGATATGCGGCGGTGGTGAAGGCGGCGGAGAAAGGGGTGGTGGCGGTGGTGATGTTTACTGGTGGGACTGGTGGTGGGGTGGAGAGAGGGACGGTGGTTGATGGTGTTGGTGATGTATTGACTCCAGGGTGGGCTGCTGATAATGGTGAGAGGTTGAGTGTGGAGGATGGTGAGGTTCGGAAGCGGTTTCCGAGTATTCCGTCGTTGCCGATATCTGAGGAAACTGCGGAAATGATATTGGGGTCACTTGATAGGAGAGTTGGTCCTGGACCAACTTTTTTGAATTTTACGTATCAGGTTTGTTAGTTTCTTAGTATTAGTATATCGTGTTTTGATCATTGTATGAGGGTGTTTGGATTGCTTAACTTTTCTGCTTATGCTTGTGCTTAAAAGTGGAAACAGAAAAATAATTAAGCACTTCGTGGAATAGTGCTCAGATTTGATACAAGGGTATGAAGGTCATTTTAATAAAATCTGAAACAAGTATTTTGAAAAAAGCAGATCCCTGCTTACTTATCGAGATTCTCCAACACTCCAAACTGCTTATATGCTATGCAGTAAGAAAATAAGCAGAAAAAAAAAAAGCAATTCCAAACACCCTAGATGTATGTATGTTATTCTACCCAAGCTTACTAATTTGGGGATGGAGGGTAGTTCTGACTTCTCCAAGTTAGGATTGGTGATTATAGTTTGTAATGGTTTGATGATTGATGTTATTAGGGGGAGAATAAGATGGCAACGATTCAAAATGTGTTTGGTGTTATAAAGGGGTTGGAAGAGCCTGACCGGTTTGTGGTACTTGGTAACCATAGGGATGCGTGGACTTATGGAGCAGTTGACCCGAATAGTGGAACTGCTGCTCTTATCGACATTGCACGTAGATATTCTTTAATGATGCGATTGGGGTGGATTCCTCAAAGGACGATTGTGTTATGCAGTTGGGATGCTGAAGAGTTTGGGATGGTAGGTAATATTCTATCTTAACTGATAACTGAAACATAACATTAATGTGTGGTAGAGTGCTCGATGTTTATACGGGATCTTTAATAATTATTTGGTTTATTTGATGGATTTAGATCGGTTCTACTGAATGGGTTGAGCAAAATCTTATAAATCTGGGGTCCAAAGCAGTGGCATATATCAATGTGGATTGTGCAGTTCAAGGGCCAGGTTTTTCCGCTGCCACGACACCTCAGCTTGATGATATTTTAATTGAGGTTACTAAGAAGGTATAAAAAAGTTTAAAAGTGTATTTATGATATCTAGACGTGTCTATTTGGTTATGTGTCAAGTCAAGCCATTGAGTTCATTTCGAGATAAAGGGAGTAGTTGACATTTGATACAGAACTTTTATTTTAAAACACCAGGTTCAAGACCCCGACGTCTCGGATTCGATGCTTTTCGAGAAGTGGAGAACAACTACTGAAGAAGGCCCATTGGTATGTTTAATGCAACATTTTCTATGATAATCGATGGACCAGATGCCGTTCATGAAAAGAAATTTTATTCATAATACGTACCTCCTTACTAGTGCTTCCATGTTAGTATACGGAGTCAAATGAAAAGTTTGACTAGCATAACGAGATTTTTATTTCCGGAATTGTAGATTCAAAGACTTAGTGACGTATTTTCTGACTTCGCTCCATTTTTGCATCATGCTGGAGTTCCGTCGGTTGATCTTTACTATGGCAATGGTATGCTTTTATGCCATTTTCCAAAATGTCTACTTGAAATGTTGCCTATTATTTGACCATCTAAGATACACGTCAACATTGGTATATTATATATTATGCTTTACTAATCATGTTTTGTAAATCCTATACTTAATTCTAGCATTCCCGGTTTACCACACTGCTTTTGACTCCTATGACTGGATGGTAAAGCATGCAGATCCGTTTTTCCACCGTCATGTGGCTGGTTAGCTTCTTCCCATCGAACAATGCACTATTATAATCCTAAATTTATTGTCATGTAGTAACTAAATTAGTGTTGTTCTTCTCATCTGTAAACCTTAGTTGCTGGTGTCTGGGGACTGCTTGGGGTCCGCTTAGCCGATGATCCTATACTACCTTTCAACTATCTTTCGTATGCAGCTCAGTTGCAGGTATGGCTATTCTTTCTTTCTTCTATACATCTCATCAAACTACATGTTTTCATTATTTTGTTAATTTTGCAGAACTACACAGATTCATTGTGCAAATTGTTGGAAGAGGATGTCTCTTTGCATCCTCTAACATCCGCCATCCAAGAACTTATGGATGCAGCTACACAAGTCGAAGATGAAATTAAGGTTCGTTTTGCAGCTTCTTTTAAATTTGTATAGGCCATATTTTTCAAGCGGGTTCTTGTGTACTTTTTTACTGCCCTCCGAACATATTAATGTGATTATAATTCGTTTTGCAGACTATAAAGGAGGAAGAAACAAAAGGTCATGTTTCAGTTTTAAAGAGACGCATGTTGAATGATCGCTTAATGTTGGCTGAAAGGGGCTTCTTGGATACAGATGGGATTCAAGGAAGGCAGTGGTTTAAGCATCTCGTAACCTTTCTTTCTCTCTCTATGCATACATACATACAAACATACATTTACAAAGGCTTATGTTAGTTATGCTGTTTAGGTATATGGACCTGCAAGCGAGAGTAAACTGGGATTCTTTCCGGGAGTTGCAGATGCTATTTATCAGTCAAAGAGGCAAGCAGTGATCCAACACGAAATATGGAGGGTTGCTAGAGCCATCCGAAGGGCTGCTAGTGCTTTGAAAGGTCAACTAACCTGATGTAGTATGTTTTGTCTGATCTGATGGCGTAGCGGGCTAATGGTTGTATATAGATGTTTCTAACATGAATTAGGTGTTCTTCGTGCTTTTTCTCCTCCCATACCAATACCATACATGAAATATGTATGGGGAATGTTAATTTACCACTCTCTTCTTGTGAGAAATCAATTGTGACAGAAGTACCCGGCTTCCAAAAGATATAGTTACAACCTGAGTTGCATTTTAACCATTGTGGGTGTCCTAGTATTTGGTTAATCGTGAAGTTGACCTAATTCAATAAATAGGATGACCCGCAGTTTTTTTTTTGGGTGTTTGTAGAAGTGAAAATATAGCATCTTGATGTTTGGTGCTTACTAGATTATTACGGGCATTATGTTGTTTCATTTTGATTTATAACTGACGTTCATAGGCGTTGACATTCGCCAATGCTATTTGGCACTAAACGCAGAGAGATCAACACATTGTCTTTGTGAGTACACTGGTTTTCGTTTTCTTACAATAAATGTTTCACGTGTGATGCCTGAAATGGTTCTCTTGCTGTGGGATCTCTCCTCAACATATATGATGCATAAATAACTTAACTTTAACATAACTTAGCTCTCTTGTCAACTACAGCGCGCAAATTGTTTTGAAGCATAAAACTGACCAACACATAGTTGCTCGCAAGGGCAGGTTGATATCCGTTAAAGATCAGTTAAGGCTGCTGGTCAGTGCATCATGTTATCACACTTTGCCAACAGGACAAAAGCGTAGTACCTAGATTGATATAAAGCAAACATATTCAAAACAGAAGTTGCACTTTATTAGGGATCTAAGATACAAAACAGATGAACTTCACAATGCTCTCTCTCTCCTATGGCGATTCCCTCCAAAAAAACGGTTACTACAATGAATACTCATTTTCAAGCGATCTAACCATCAAATATCCGTAATAATCACACCAATCCACTCCAAATTGAATTCCGATCACATACATACTGTTGTTAGTTCATTTTGTGGGTGAATTGTTGTAATCGGAAGATGATGATTTTGGCGCCAAAATTGATTGATGTTTTTTATTATTATTATTTATTTTTTATTTTTTTGGTGGGGGGTGGGGGGGGGGGGGGGGGGGGGGGAGGATTTGCAATTAAACCTGTTTGTTAGTTGTAGATTGAGTTACTTAGTTTAATTTCCACGTTTAATCAGCTAATCATTCATTTTTAGGTTCAGTTTTAATTTTCCCCAATTTGTATAAACCCTAGGCGAAATGAGGGAAAAAAGACAGCATAAAATTCCTGCTAAATTTGATAATTTCATATATAGAGATACAAGTGCCAAAACTAGAAATAAGAAAGTTGTATAAAAAAAAGATGTTAATGTGGTAAGTAACAAGTACTGAGGGTTGTGAGTCTGTGGAGGAACCATCAGTTGATGCTACAGCTGTGGGACATGAACAGGTAACTCCTAAACATTCAACCTGTGTTAATGATGTGTTGAGTGGTGCTAGTATTGTTAATGATAATGTAAACAAGGGTGGTATGGGTGGGAGGTCTTATGTCAATATGGTCAATCAACAACAATCTTTGTATGACCAAAAGATGCAAGTTATACCTACTGAGACTGATGAGAATGGATATGAGTTTGTTGTATTTGATGAGGTTATGATTGATGAAGGTAGTAAGAAATGGGAGCTAATTCTATGTGGATATTTTGTGGGATATACTATGCCTGTTAATGCACTGAGATATAATCTTAGGAGAATATGGGGTAAATATGGATTTAAGGACATTATTGATTGCAGTAATGGGATATATTTCATGAAATTCCATAATGAATTTGGTCTAAAAAAGGTTGTGGAAAGTGGCCCTTGGATGGTTCAGAATAAGACATTTGTAATGCAAAAATGGGAAATGAACATGAGTCTTGATAAAGCAGAACCAGGAAAGATGCCATTGTGGATCAAACTATGTAATATGCCTCTGGAAGCCTGGACTATTATTGGAATTAGTGCTCTTGCTAGCAGAGTTGGTAGGCCTATGGTGGCCTCACGAATTCCGATTTCTGTTTTTGTTTGTATTAAAGTGTTGGTAGCTTCTAGCCTCGAGTTGGAAAGTCTCATTGAGTTCCCAGCTAGGCCTCTGAGGTTGAGTATTGGGTTTGTAGTTAGGCTTCTTCACTCTCTCTTCCCTACCTCCACTTTTCCTATTCCTTACATCAACAAAACCTTGATCATCAACTTCCACTGGCTTTGCTTCTCCATTAGACTTCTACACATTACCCATTCCTTCCACAGGCTTTGCTTCTCCATTAGACTTCTGCACATTACCCATTCCTTCCCCTTCCTTATTATCTCCCACAACCTGATCAGCATTACCATTTATTTTGCACTTTTGCTCCACATGACCAAACACACAACAAGCAACACACCTAGGAGGCTGCCAATCATAAATCACCTTAACAACCTTTCTACCTTGCTCCTCTTTCATACTATTTCTACATACAACCTCCACCTGTGATGGTAATTCTTAGTAGCAGATACCTCTACCAGCACTCTAGCATATCCTACTCTCCCCACTCCATCTTTACACATAGCAGCAGTTACAACATCCAACATGAAAGGGAGTGGAAAGGACAAAGGTATAGTAAATATGCATGTAGCTAAGAATGTTGAGGGGAAAAAGACTAAAGCTGATGAGCCAAGCACTTCAAGCCCAACTGTTGCAGGGGAAAAGGAGATAAGTGATAAGGAAAGCCCTGTGAGTAGTAATACAAAGAAGAAATCATGGACTATTCATGATGATATATTAGCTGCTATGAAAAGATCAGCTAATAAATATTCAGTTCTTGAAACAGAAGATGAACATGAAAGATTGGAGCTGATAGAAATGAAGAATAAGGAGATAGTAGATGTGTTCCTAAACCAGAATAGAATTCCTACAGATGATGAGCAGAGTAAATGGAATATTGACATGATGGCATACTACAAGCAGAAGAGGAAACTGTTAGATAAAGAAAAAATGAATATGCAGGGTAACAAGAATGGGAAGGTTGAAGAAATTGATGTTTCTAATGATGAAGATGGTATTGCTCAAGGTATGGAAAGTGATGTATTGAAAGGAAGGGATTGTGGAGTTTTGGAGGAGTGTTAGTTGAATTTTTTGTGGATCTTAAAATAGGGACATGGAATATCAGAGGTTTAAGCACCTTTGATAAACAAAAAGAGGTTAGAGAATTTATTAATGGTGAGAATTTGCATATTTGTGTTGTGCTTGAGACTCATTTGAAGACTAAAAAACTGGTAAAGTTTGGTGAAAAGATTTTTGGATCCTGGGATTGGGTTACTAATATGAGGTATTGCAACAAAGGATGTAGAATTATGTTGGGTTGGAATAGTGAGAATATTGTAGTTGATGTTGAGCATATGGCTAGACAGTCTTTGCTTTGTAAAGTTCAAACTGTCAAAGGACATCTTCAAATGTTCTGTACAGTTATATATGTTGCTAATAGTGGTTCAAAGAGAAAGGAACTATGGCAAGACCTGGATATATACAAGAGAATAGTCAGAAATGAGCCTTGGGTGATTTTTGGGGATATGAATGTTACCCTTCATCCCAATGAACATTCTGTGGGTAGGTCTGCTATGAGTAAAGATATGTATGAGTTTAAGGAGTGTGTTAACAGAATTAAGGTGGAAGATATTTCAAGCTCTGGTTTGTTCTACACATGGACTAAGAATCTACATAAGGTGAAAGCTGGTGTCCAAACATGTATATTAAAGAAACTTGATAGAATAATGGGCAGTGAGGACTTTATAAATAGATTCAGTACTTCTTATGCCCTTTTCTTACCATGCTTGATCTCAGACCATTATCCCACTATTCTAGTAATTCCTAATGGGGTTCAAACTAGAAGAAAGTATTTTAAGTTTGCAAACTTTATTGCTGATAAAGAAGAGTTTATTCCTCTGGTTAAACAGCATTGGGTAGATGGTGTAGAGGGGTGTCAGATGTTTAAAACTGTTAAAAAGCTTAGAAGTCTTAAAGTTCATTTAAAAAGTTAGCTTGGAAGAATGGGGATGTTTTTGAAAATGTTATTCATCTGAGAGATCAATTAAAAGAGGTTCAGAGGAAAATAGACAGTGATCCTGAGAACAAGAATTTGAGAAGTGAAGAATGTAAAGTTTTAAAGGAATATATGGAGGCTATAAAAGATGAGGAAAAGCTTCTTTTCCAAAAGTGTAAGGTTAAATGGTTAAGCATGGGGGATAGAAATAATGCTTTTTTTCACAAGACTGTTAAAAGTAGAAGACAAAGAAATAGAATTGAGGCTATTAATGATGATGAGGGAAACATATTTGAAGGTGTGGAAGTTGCCAATCAGTTTGTAAAGCATTTCCAAAACTTCCTTGGTAAAAGTGTTCATGTGAGAAGTTTGGGTGATATGCATGATTTGTTTAGAAATAAGCTAAGTGATACAGAGGCTTCTTTTATGGTAAGAGAAATTAGTGATGAAGAAATCAAGTCTGCTATGTTCCAAATTGATGATAATAAGGCCCCAGGACCAGATGGATACTCTGCATCCTTTTACAAAAAAGCTTGGATGGTGGTTGGTGCTGATATCTGCAGAGCAGTTAGGGAATTTTTTGTGAGTGGCAAGATCCTTTCAGAGCTTAATTCTACCCTAATTACCTTGGTCCCTAAAATGCAAACAACAGAAAAGGTCTCTGACTTTAGACCTATTGCTTGTTGTAATGTGTTGTACAAGTGTATTAGTAAGATTTGGAGAAGATAGTAAGCAAGAATCAATGTGCTTTTATCCCAAAGAGGAACATTCAAGAAAATATTCTTCTTGCTCAGGAATTGTTCAAAGGGTATGACAGGAAAGAAGGCCCTAAAAGAATAGCTTTAAAGGTAGATACTCAGAAAGCATATGATACAGTAAATTGGCAGCTCTTGGAAACTATTCTTAAAGGGCTTGGTTTTCATACTACAATGATCAAATGGATCATGAACTGTGTGACTACTACATCCTTTTATGTCTGTGTGAATGGTGAAGTATGTGGGTACTTTAAAGGAGGTAGGGGCTAAGGCAAGGGGATCCTATATCCCCTTATCTGTTCACCATGGTAATGGAAATTCTTACTCTCATTATCCAGAAGAAGGTTACTGATAATGAAAATTTTTAGTATCATTTTGGGTGTAAAAAACTGGGAATTACAAATGTTTGCTTTTCTGATGATCTCCTAATCTTCTGTCATGGTGATATTAAGTCTGTTTCAATCATAAAAGAGGCTATAGAGGTATTTGGAGCAGTTTTTGGGTTACTTCCTAATTATCATAAAAGCACTATTATCTTTGGTAGTATGACATAGGAGTAAAAAACAGTTGTTTTAGATCTTGTCCCTTTTAAACATGAAAAGCTGCCTATAAGGTACCTTGGAATCCCTCTTACTTCAAAAAGGATTGATGTCAAGGAGTGCAAGTCTCTTATTGATAAGGTGGTAGGGAGGATTACAAACTAGAAGAATAAATGTTTATCATATGCTGGAAGACTACAGTTGGTTGCCTCAGTTTTGGAATCCATACATGTATATTGGGCTTCAGTGATCTTACTTCCACAGTATGTGATAAAAGATATAGATAAAGCTTGAAAAGGTTTCTTATGGAATCAAAATGAAGTTTCTAAAGGCAAAGCTAAGGTGGCATGGAAGAGTGTTTGCAGACCAAAGCAACAAGGAGGATTAGGTTTGAAAGATTTGAGTATTTGGAATAAGGCCATGATTGTAAATCATCTACGGCATGTTGCTACTGATAAGGATTCTCTATGGGTTAAGTGGATTAATACAGTCAAGTTGAATGGGTGGAGTATTTGGGAAGTCAATGAAGAGGTGTCAGACAGTTGGGGGTGGAGGAATATATTGAGACTCAGACCTGAAGTCAAAAGATTTATTACCATGGAGATTGGTGATGGGGCTAAAATTGATATATGGTTTGATAATTGAAGAGAGATTGGAGCTCTGAATGAAATTCTGACTTATAAAGATCTCTATAATGAAAGACTTAATGCTAGAATGAAGCTTAAAGATATGGTTATTGAGGGTAGCTGGAAATGGCCTGTGGAATGGGAGACTAAATTCCCTATGATAACTAAAATTCCTTGTGTTCAATTGGATAACAATAAGAGGGATGCAGTAGTTTGGAAGGGAAGACAAAGCCAGAAAGGGCGATTCACTATTAAACAAGCTTATATGGACCTTAAAAATGAGGAGGAAAAAGTTCTATGGAGCAAGTGAATCTGGTTTTCTCAAAATATCCCTAAACATGCATTTGTTCTATGGCTTGCTATTCAAAAGAAACTCATGACTCAAGACAAAATTAGGAATTAGGGGTCTTATGATCTGATGGTGTGTCCCCTGTGCAACAAAGATATGGATTCTCACTCACATTTTTTTTTAAATACCAATATTCTAAGATGTTATGGAAGGAAGTGGTTAAGAAGATGGATGTGGAGTGTGGGAACATGGAATGGAATGATATTGTTACTAAGCTTGCAGGGCTATTCAATGGAAACTCTATTGGTAACATAATTAGAAGGTTGTGTTTGGCTACTAGTGTATACTTAGTCTGGCAGGAAAGGAATATGAGGATTTTTAGAGATGAAAAAAGGAGTTGGGAGGAGTTATATAAGGTATTTTTGGAAACTATAAGACTAAGACTTATGAGCCTTAAAGCAAAGAAGTCAATGGCAGTGGTTAAAGCTCAAAAGGAATGGAAGGTGGTATTTCCATTAGGATGAAAAGGAAGTTGGGATCTGTTTTAATACTAGCAGTGTATGTGCAGTCTGAGCTTAGACTGCTGTTTAAGGGGTGTTTGGTTTAGTGGATTTCAAGCAGTTATGTACAAATTGACGTTGTTTCTTTTGCAGGACATTACAATAGGTGGATTCCTAGTACCTTGGATTTCTATCTTATATGACTGTACATATGGTAACCTCTTATCAGTTCCAATTTGGCCTTGGGAGGGAATTGGTCTGATATGCATGGCTAAGTAGGAGGTGTAATGAGTAAGAATGTACCATAAAGTAGGGTCTCCTATTGTGAAGGAAAAATGGCTTGGGTGGATAGTGTATGATGGGTGGAATAGAGAGGAGCGTAAGATGACCCTTCTTGGTCCACCCAATACACCATCAAAAGAGGTAATGGTTGGTCATCATGGAGGGTGTGTGTTCCCAAACAACTGAAGCCTTCCTTTGAGAGGGAAATGTAGGTTGCCTTGGAAGAGCCCCTCATGGATGGGTTATGGGTGCCTAGTGATGCCATTCTCCATTTCTACCTTGGCTACTGTGGTGGAAGGTTGAGTGGTCTTAGTGGAATGGAGCAATGGAAATGTAGCTAGATGGTAGGTGCTTCAAAAAGGTGAATTGTGCATAAGAATTTGGAACTAATGTTAAGTTCTGAACAAATGTTTAGTCCTTTGTTTTGGTATTGGATAGTATTATCAGACATTGGGTATTTTCTCTCTTGATTTGTATATGATTTGGGGTCTGTCCAAATCATGTTACTGTAATACTTAGGATGTAACTGCTTGGAAATATTAATATAAACTCACCTTTGCACCAAAAAAAAGATACAAAACAGATATCACGAGGTTGTGAGCCCGCGCGTTATCGCGGTGTGTTTTTGTAAACATGGATGCAAACATAGATCTACATTTAAGGTGGTTCTACAATTACAGTGAACAAAAGATTAATAACTGCTATTTAAACATTCCATAGTTTGTGTAATATACATAAGTTTGATATGCATCTGCATGTGTAACTGATGCAGCAATGTGCCATACACAAAAAGTTTGAAAGCTGGTAATAACATACATAAGTTTCATGTGCATTCTGTTATTGCAATTTATACAAAAGATGTTGTATGCAACAGCTGCATATGCAGTCACAAAAGATTAGTATCTTGCTATGGAAACATACCATATGTCGAGTCTAGCTTTTAGACAAAAGATTAGTAATGTTTTGGCACATATTTCTGCAGTTACAGCAAAAATATGTTGCAAAACACAAGAGGTTTTAGCAACGGCAGTTTAAACATTTACATTGTTAAGTTAAAATTTAGATGTCTTTCTTCTTTTCTGCGTTTCTGGTCCTCCTTTTCTCTGCAGCTCCAGGCTCCATTGCCACTGCATAAACATAATAAAAGTAACAACATTAGAAACAAAACATGTGTAAAGTTGTTGTAATAAAAAAATTTACCATGTGATGGTTAGGTATAAACTGTTTGAAGTAACTGCAATTCAAAGTGATACTGTTCCATTTTGGTTTCTTATACTGTTTCTGGTTACATGTCTATATCTTTTGTCTATATAAGCAGTGGCCATGTGAGTATGAGTATGGGTCATGCTTTGTTAGGTCATCATGTTGTAACACAAGCATCAATATGTTAGAAATAGAGATAAGAAGTGATCGGATGAACACTAAACACAACATATGTATGAAATGGGAATAGTTATGCGTAGGTATTATGAATGAAGTGAACAACCAACCATCTAAGGATGGTTTACAATGCATTATATAGGGAAAGGAACTAGGGCAACACACAAGTTCCTTCCTTTCCATAATGGGCTTGGGCCAAGGCTTATGGGCTTTCTACATAAGCCTTGCCATAATTACAAACATAAAAGCCTAATTAAGCTAACTATTACACATTGATTACTATCACTTGAGAAGTAGTTTAGGAGTGATTCCAACAATCTCCCCCTAAGTGTTAGAAATTGATGTCTTCTGTAATATTGAACAGTTGTTGGTGCAGATGTAATAGTTGCTTTGACATCTTCTGACATTCTTCTTTCTTGTGAGAAGAAGTGCCTTGATTCTAACAATCTCCCTAGTGTGAGGATCTTGTTTTCTTTGAAGTTTTCAACTTTGACGTCTGATTGGTGCAAAACCGTCAAGTTATCTCACGCAAGCTAGCCACTTGTGAATGACCAACCGTAAGAAACTCAAAACAGCTCACACACCAAATGCAATTTAAGATCAGAGGAATATAGTGGATTCCTGGGTCGTTAAGTCCCACGGAAGATGAATTGGTGTTTAAACAACTTCAGATGTCGAATAATCACTAAGGATAGTGATCAGTAAGGATTTGGATGGATAATTATACCTAGAGAAAAGATTAATAAATTACAGCGACTTAAATGCAAATTAAAAGAAATAAAAGATAAAATATATTAAATAAACGCTATCACTATTTTTACAGATCGATGAACGTTTATTTTATAAAACAAAATAACTTAAATAAACTATTTTAATTAAAACGTAAACCTAAATTATCTAGAAACGTGGTTTAAAATGAAAACGAGCGTTACGTTTAAAAATTACGCTGGAGCGCAAGCAAAAACGTAAAATTTATGAAATAAAAGACCTACGAATGTAAAACTAATTTTATTACGTACTATATGACAAAAGAAAATTTTAGAAAAAAGATTTATATTTTTTTGACTTTTATATTTTTTATTATGAATTAAATAAGATTTTATACTAATTAAATGTTTAAAAATACTAAAACTATTTGGAAAAATCTGAAACTTTTTTGTAAAATACTTAACACTATTACAGACTTATGAAAAATAGAAAAGTTGCAAAAGCTTGTTCGAATAAGCTAGTAATAAGCTAAAATAGTCGTATAAGCTAAATGAGACAAAGAGTGGTTATCTATTTGATTTTGCAAAGTATGACCAAGAAAGACCCAAGGGCGCATGGTATCCAGGTACACACTATCACTCTCACAAGGTGGGAGGTCTCAGGTTCGAGCCTGCCTCCCCACCTTTTTGCCAAACAATTTTTTTTTTTGAAATTTTTCTTTACAAACCAATTAAGCACATGAAGATAAGCACTATATAAACACAAGCTTGACAGTTTACACAGGACACCTTATGGTTTATTAGGCACATTCAAGCTTATTTTTAAGCTCCTAAATAAGCTAGGCAATGAAAAGGAATACTGGAACTAATAAATACATTAGCTAAGCTATCCAAAAATGTAAAACTCTAACTGTGGTGTTCATTAAATAGCTTAATATGAGCTTATGAAAATGCTTGGAAACACTGTATGAACATTGGGCTTATATGAAATGGACAAAACTAAAATCAATGAGCAGACCAAATAATTAAGCTAGAAATTGAAAAGTTAAACTTGGAACCTTTAAATGGCTAGGTTAGCTACACAAAAAACTAAAACTCACAAGCTGAGACTCAATAATGAGCTTTTGACAAGCTTGTGAAAAAGCTTGCTCAACTGTGTGCACAGGGGAGATTTTCAGTTAAGGGGGTCAAAAGAAGCTACAAAATAAGCTATTAATAAGCTAAGTTTATGAAAGCTAGTATTTTTATAATTTTATTTAGCAGCTAAATTTTATTATTCCAAAAGGGCATAAGCTAAATCCTAATATCTAATCCTATATAAAATTATTCATTTTATTCAAAAACGACTTAATGAAAATTTGACTTTTTTAAATATGAAGCAGTTTGACTATTTTGAACTTTTGATTGATCTAAAGGACTGAATATGATGTAATAAGCTACTATAAGACTTACTTAAGCTATATAAACAACTTTTACACTAATATGCACGATTTTAGCTTGTAAAAACTTGACAGGTAACTGTTAAAGGATATGATTTGGAACTTTGACTTTTCATGGAACAAGGACTGAATTTTAACACTTGACTGAGCTATTAGGACTTATTGTGACTTAATACAATAATAAACAACAGCACAAATGTCCACTATCACAGATACACATGCAAATCCAAACAATCCTATACTTGACTGTTTTAAAGAGTTTAACACTAAAACAAGTTTTTAAAGCAAATGACTTATTGATTAACTGAAATTAACCATATTGAGACAGTATTAGACTAGAATTATCATGCCTTAAACACATAAACTATGAAATGCAAATTTCAAATAAATGGCTTACAAATGGCTTTTATGCTCAAAACTGAGAATTGAGAACTGAGGACACCCTATTAGCTTTCCATAAAGCTTCTAAACCAATAAGAAATCCAAATTCAACCTTGCTTCAATCTCTGGCATCCTCTCCATGGCATTTTTATTTTTAACTAATTTATTGGTGATTTTTGTGAATTTCTGAATTGTGAATCTAAACTGGACTTTTAATGTTTCTCACAGCTTATAAGCTTTTTCAAGAGCTTATAAGAACTTTAAGAAACAATAATAACAACAAATAACAACCATTGAGAATTTTGAAAATATGAACTAGGAAATAAGCATAAACTGAATTTGTAGACTTTAACTGAAATTAACACTGAAAATAAGTTTTTATTACAATAATATAACTTAACAAAAAGCTTGAAAGCTTTGAAATATACTGGAATTGAAAAATTAACTAAAACGACTTATTCTAAACTATTTTACACTACTTGTTTTACTCCTCTGCTTCTTTTCTTCTTTATAGACTTTCAAAAGCATCCTTGTTGACTTCTAAGCATTTCCCACCTCTTTCCAACCCTTGGATCACTGAAAATCATCAAAAACGCCCACATGGCATTTTGGCGCCAAAAAGCTGTTTAAACAGTACAAGTAGTTTGAGGGCAATTAAAGAATTTTGGGAGTATCAGGAAGACAAATGAGAAGTTTTGTGATATTTTTAGCCAACTTGGGGAGGTTTTGAGCAATACCATGTGCTGGTATTGACTCAGTGGTAGTTTTGGGGTGAACAGGGGTGTGAAGAGCATTTATGGTGGAGTGTTCTAATGGGAGAAGTGGGGGAAAGTAGGGGTGAGCTGGAGATGGTGAGGTGGAAAGGGTGGTGAAAACAGGTGGTGTGGATTGAGTGGTAGCAGGTGGAAAGGGGTAGGGGATGGTGAACAGTGGGCGGGGTTTTTGTTTTAAAAGGTTGGACCGGGTTTAGTTTTGGGCCTGAGGTTGGGATTGGGCTAGTGTTGGGTTAATAACAATACAAGGGTCCGTTTGGTATTAATAAGGTACAAGGACCATTCATGTAATTTTGGATTTTTTAGGGACTGAAACTGACAAATTTCCAAAGCTCTCACAAGGATCAAACCTGCCATATAAGAATAGTACAAGGACCATTTGCATAAAATTCCATTTTTTATAATTCCAAGGACCTTTTATGTCATTTTTGAAACTTAAGGGACCAAAGATGTAATTTTCCAAAAGTTTACCATAAGGACCAATTTTGTCATTTATAAATAGTACAAGGTTTATTTTTGATAAATTTCATTTTTTAAATTAACCAAGGACTATATTTGACATTTTTCAAAGTTCAGGGACTAAAGTTGTCATTTTGTGATTTTTGAACTTTAAAGGGTTTGTTTTGACAACTTTTGAATCCTATGGACCTTAAATGACATTTTACAAGTTTTTGAATTACCAGGGACTAGATTTGACAACTTTTGTAACTTGAGGGACTAAAACTGCCAATTATGCAAACTTGATACATTTTTCATCAGATTTTGATGTTTTTGCATTTAAAACATATAAAACACTTGTTTGTGATATTTTTATCATTTTGAAGCATTTCTGAGTGTTTTCAGATGTTTTTGCAGTCTAGATAATACAAAAATGATGAGTATTTAGACACTCATCAATCCCCCACACTAAGATATTGCTAGTCCCTAGCAATGATTTGAGAAAATTTAATGGATTTTATCTCTTTACCAAAAGCCATTACTTCTGGAGTAGCCAATTGTTTTAGTTCAAGTAAGAACCTTGGTACAATGATAACCAAATGATTTTGAGCAAATCACCAGCTTTCAACAGGTTTGATTTGTCTTTACCAGAAGCCGTTTGCTTCTGGACTAGCCAACTCTTAGATAAATTATCAATATTATCTTTGGTGAGTCGATTACCAATTATGGATTTCCAACTGCCTTTACCACAAGCCATAAACTTGCGGGCTAGCCAACTCTTCACTTTTTAGGATATGGTGAGCTGAACACCATACAATTTTGGGCAAATTGCAAGCCATAAACGGATTTGAGATATCTTTACCAAGAGCCGTTTGCTCCTGGATTAGCCAATCCTTATGTGGGTTAGACATGGTGGACTGATTACCATTTGTTGTGTTTAGTACATAGTACTTCCACTAAATAAAAAATTTTAAAATTTGGCCATTTTGAGGGAAAAAGGGACTAAAAGGGTACATTTATGATCAAATTCGCCAGAATTTCCCCCCCACACTTAGAAATGAATATTGTCCTCAATATTCAAAGTACCAGCTGTTATGCCGAAACTTAGAACATAAAAAGATAACATTATTAGCTAAGTGTGGAAACACAACAATTATTCTCTTTTTTAATATTTACAATTTTCATTCATTTTTAAGGTCTATATACAACATGTGGGGCATCTCCCCCACACTAGGGTGGTACACACGGGTGAAAACCCATGTTCAACTACTGTTTTTGATTACCGAGTCGCTAGCTTGACTCGACCCCGAATTAATTTGTTCATGGGGAAGTAAGTGGAAGAGACAATCTCCATCGGACTTTCATTCAAGATGTTTGTATAAACATTGAAGTACGTGAAAGTTCCACACCGATGAGATATACATAGAACCGGCTCATAAATGATAAATGAAAATGCCGGGGTCAAAGATAATGTCTTCATTCCCGAAGGAGTGAAGAACAAGAGAAGTGACAGGATATATGAAGAAGAGAAAGAAAGTCATGATAATAATCTTGACTAACTCATCATCATCAGAAGGGGAATTCATGATAGCATGAATTTCATCTTTTAAGCTCAATTGGTCTAGACATATCCCGGGTGTGTCTAGATCAAAGTAGAAGTTATCATACTCCGGTGGAGATATGATATGAGTGAGTTCACAGGAGAACTCCTCAAAGGAAAATGATTCATATTCAGGATTGATTTGACTGAGTTCACTGGGGAACTCATCAAAAGTGAATGATTCATAATCGGGGAGAGAATTATGAGAATGAGAAGTGGTAATACCACTAATCTTCTCTCCCATATGATCAAAATGAAACGTTTGCAATTCGGGAATAGAATCATTGAAAAAAAGTTCACTATCCTCAAAGGGGATAGGATATGAAGTAGGCTTTTCATTAAAAGCCTCGATTCTAGAAACGAGAAGATTAACATTCAATAATGTAAGACGAAGAGCTTCGTCTTGGATTATTTCTTCTTCATTCTCTTCTCCTAAGCTGACAAGCTCAGAAGGTAATTCGCCCACATAACTTATGTCTCCACAAGATAAAGAATAGTCCTCATCAGAATCAGAGAACATCTCAATATGATCATTTTGGAAGATAAGAGGAGGAGGGATATCACACACATGATCGAGAATTCCCTGTGACTCTCTCTGGATTGGGACAAGGTCCTCAACACTAGACTTTATGAAGTCGTCCGATTCATTTTCAGGAACAGTGTCAAGATGCTCGTCCCCCATGTTTAGAGAGTGAGTGTGAACCTCGGGTGTGATAGCAGTTGTTTGAGAAGGAATCTCAACTGCTGGGATATCCACTGATGAACTTGATGAATCTTCAAGTGTATCATCATCATCACTGTCATCAGGAGTAAAACGAAATTGAGAGCTAGATCTGGCTGCTTTTTCTTTTGCAATTGATTCCCTAATAGATTTTTCAAAAGCAATTTGGGAATTTATTTTAGCAGCCTGCTCTTCAGCTAGCAATTCTTCCATGGATTTCTCATGTGAATTTTGAATGACGGGATATTGTGGGAGAGGAGATTTGTCAAAACCGAAAGGTTGACATTGATAATCATCATGAGGACCCCCACAATATACACAAGAAAAACTGGGAACATTAGGAAATGCTGTCTTACTCAACTCCTCAGTTCTTTTCACTGACTCCAGAAGCTCTAGATAAGTGTCTTGTTGGGTTTGCTGAGGAGTTTGAGTCATTTGGCACTGTGGAGATTGGTCGTGATATGGATAGTCGTAATTGTTACAAGGAAATGGATTCCCTGTTTGACAATCAGAGCTAAAATGGGGACCTCCACAGTTCTCACAACAGTAAAACTGTTGAGCCTGGATTGGTGAATCATATGGATATTGGTCATAACCAAAGTTCTGAGCATCACCGGAAAACTGTTCATAAACAACCGTGTTTTCGGATTGACATTCAAATCCTTGGTGAGGACCTCCACAAAATTCACAGCAGTATTGTTGATTATATGAAGATAAGTCGGGCTGTGGTGGGTAATTAGAAAAATTTGAGGGGTCGTTAAATGAGTTCGGATTAGGATCATAATCAAATGAATTCCTCGAACCACAAAACAAACAACTCCCGTTCCGAATATCATTACCACACTGTACACACGTACACCAGCGACATGGTGAACCAAAAAGAGGCTCACCACAACCGACACAAGGAATAAACGATTCTATTTGAGAGTTATGAGAAGGAATCAGTTCATTCAAAGAATCAACAAAACCAACATGGTGATCTGAATGACTATTAAGACTCGAAGAACATTTTGAAAAATCCGGAGGTGGGATAAGTGGTGTGCTCTGAGAGCTAGCAATTTCCACCACTTCCGTTATGGTCTCCGGTTCTGGTTCTTGAGAAACGTGAAGATTAGGCAAGTCATTAGTCACAGGTCTAAATTCTGCATGTTTGCTTTTAACCGTAAATCGTGAAAGTTTAGAATCAATTCTAGACGGCTTAGGAGCAATTGAGGGATTAGATCTTTGGATAACCGTAGGTTGGACGTATTTAGCACCTCCATTATTAGAGGGAAGTACCTGGTCCTTTGTCACCCCGGTTTCTCGTTCTATTTCCCTACGCAGAATTAATGGATCATCATGAACCACACGAATTCTTGACATTTGTGATAAAATAGGAAGTTTTTCAACTTCGTTCCAGATTTCGTCGTAGTCGAGAGATTCCATAAGAATAGAAGAAGTTAGAATCAAATGGATAGAGGGTAAAGGAATAAAGAATCAAAAAGGGTAAGAGGTTAAAGATGAATATTTTTGGATTTTTGGATAAATATTTTGAAAAAACAAAGAATGAAAATATTTTTGGTGTTGTTAACACTTTAGAAAAAGTGTTAATGAACTTTCTGATTTTGTTTTAACTTTACAAAAAACTGTTTACAAAAAGGTGGTATATGTGCAAGAATGGATCTGAAAAATGCTAGAACACGCTTACAGCCTCCCCGGCAGCGGCGCCAAAATTTGATTGGTGCAAAACCGTCAAGTTATCTCACGCAAGCTAGCCACTTGTGAATGACCAACCGTAAGAAACTCAAAACAGCTCACACACCAAATGCAATTTAAGATCAGAGGAATATAGTGGATTCCTGGGTCGTTAAGTCCCACGGAGGATGAATTGGTGTTTAAACAACTTCAGATGTCGAATAATCACTAAGGATAGTGATCAGTAAGGATTTGGATGGATAATTATACCTAGAGAAAAGATTAATAAATTACAGCGACTTAAATGCAAATTAAAAGAAATAAAAGATAAAATATATTAAATAAACGCTATCACTATTTTTACAGATCGATGAACGTTTATTTTATAAAACAAAATAACTTAAATAAACTATTTTAATTAAAACGTAAACCTAAATTATCTAGAAACGTGGTTTAAAATGAAAACGAGCGTTACGTTTAAAAATTACGCTGGAGCGCAAGCAAAAACGTAAAATTTATGAAATAAAAGACCTACGAATGTAAAACTAATTTTATTACGTACTATATGACAAAAGAAAATTTTAGAAAAAAGATTTATATTTTTTTGACTTTTATATTTTTTATTATGAATTAAATAAGATTTTATACTAATTAAATGTTTAAAAATACTAAAACTATTTGGAAAAATCTGAAACTTTTTTGTAAAATACTTAACACTATTACAGACTTATGAAAAATAGAAAAGTTGCAAAAGCTTGTTCGAATAAGCTAGTAATAAGCTAAAATAGTCGTATAAGCTAAATGAGACAAAGAGTGGTTATCTATTTGATTTTGCAAAGTATGACCAAGAAAGACCCAAGGGCGCATGGTATCCAGGTACACACTATCACTCTCACAAGGTGGGAGGTCTCAGGTTCGAGCCTGCCTCCCCACCTTTTTGCCAAACATTTTTTTTTTTGAAATTTTTCTTTACAAACCAATTAAGCACATGAAGATAAGCACTATATAAACACAAGCTTGACAGTTTACACAGGACACCTTATGGTTTATTAGGCACATTCAAGCTTATTTTTAAGCTCCTAAATAAGCTAGGCAATGAAAAGGAATACTGGAACTAATAAATACATTAGCTAAGCTATCCAAAAATGTAAAACTCTAACTGTGGTGTTCATTAAATAGCTTAATATGAGCTTATGAAAATGCTTGGAAACACTGTATGAACATTGGGCTTATATGAAATGGACAAAACTAAAATCAATGAGCAGACCAAATAATTAAGCTAGAAATTGAAAAGTTAAACTTGGAACCTTTAAATGGCTAGGTTAGCTACACAAAAAACTAAAACTCACAAGCTGAGACTCAATAATGAGCTTTTGACAAGCTTGTGAAAAAGCTTGCTCAACTGTGTGCACAGGGGAGATTTTCAGTTAAGGGGGTCAAAAGAAGCTACAAAATAAGCTATTAATAAGCTAAGTTTATGAAAGCTAGTATTTTTATAATTTTATTTAGCAGCTAAATTTTATTATTCCAAAAGGGCATAAGCTAAATCCTAATATCTAATCCTATATAAAATTATTCATTTTATTCAAAAACGACTTAATGAAAATTTGACTTTTTTAAATATGAAGCAGTTTGACTATTTTGAACTTTTGATTGATCTAAAGGACTGAATATGATGTAATAAGCTACTATAAGACTTACTTAAGCTATATAAACAACTTTTACACTAATATGCACGATTTTAGCTTGTAAAAACTTGACAGGTAACTGTTAAAGGATATGATTTGGAACTTTGACTTTTCATGGAACAAGGACTGAATTTTAACACTTGACTGAGCTATTAGGACTTATTGTGACTTAATACAATAATAAACAACAGCACAAATGTCCACTATCACAGATACACATGCAAATCCAAACAATCCTATACTTGACTGTTTTAAAGAGTTTAACACTAAAACAAGTTTTTAAAGCAAATGACTTATTGATTAACTGAAATTAACCATATTGAGACAGTATTAGACTAGAATTATCATGCCTTAAACACATAAACTATGAAATGCAAATTTCAAATAAATGGCTTACAAATGGCTTTTATGCTCAAAACTGAGAATTGAGAACTGAGGACACCCTATTAGCTTTCCATAAAGCTTCTAAACCAATAAGAAATCCAAATTCAACCTTGCTTCAATCTCTGGCATCCTCTCCATGGCATTTTTATTTTTAACTAATTTATTGGTGATTTTTGTGAATTTCTGAATTGTGAATCTAAACTGGACTTTTAATGTTTCTCACAGCTTATAAGCTTTTTCAAGAGCTTATAAGAACTTTAAGAAACAATAATAACAACAAATAACAACCATTGAGAATTTTGAAAATATGAACTAGGAAATAAGCATAAACTGAATTTGTAGACTTTAACTGAAATTAACACTGAAAATAAGTTTTTATTACAATAATATAACTTAACAAAAAGCTTGAAAGCTTTGAAATATACTGGAATTGAAAAATTAACTAAAACGACTTATTCTAAACTATTTTACACTACTTGTTTTACTCCTCTGCTTCTTTTCTTCTTTATAGACTTTCAAAAGCATCCTTGTTGACTTCTAAGCATTTCCCACCTCTTTCCAACCCTTGGATCACTGAAAATCATCAAAAACGCCCACATGGCATTTTGGCGCCAAAAAGCTGTTTAAACAGTACAAGTAGTTTGAGGGCAATTAAAGAATTTTGGGAGTATCAGGAAGACAAATGAGAAGTTTTGTGATATTTTTAGCCAACTTGGGGAGGTTTTGAGCAATACCATGTGCTGGTATTGACTCAGTGGTAGTTTTGGGGTAAACAGGGGTGTGAAGAGCATTTATGGTGGAGTGTTCTAATGGGAGAAGTGGGGGAAAGTAGGGGTGAGCTGGAGATGGTGAGGTGGAAAGGGTGGTGAAAACAGGTGGTGTGGATTGAGTGGTAGCAGGTGGAAAGGGGTAGGGGATGGTGAACAGTGGGCGGGGTTTTTATTTTAAAAGGTTGGACCGGGTTTAGTTTTGGGCCTGAGGTTGGGATTGGGCTAGTGTTGGGTTAATAACAATACAAGGGTCCGTTTGGTATTAATAAGGTACAAGGACCATTCATGTAATTTTGGATTTTTTAGGGACTGAAACTGACAAATTTCCAAAGCTCTCACAAGGATCAAACCTGCCATATAAGAATAGTACAAGGACCATTTGCATAAAATTCCATTTTTTATAATTCCAAGGACCTTTTATGTCATTTTTGAAACTTAAGGGACCAAAGATGTAATTTTCCAAAAGTTTACCATAAGGACCAATTTTGTCATTTATAAATAGTACAAGGTTTATTTTTGATAAATTTCATTTTTTAAATTAACCAAGGACTATATTTGACATTTTTCAAAGTTCAGGGACTAAAGTTGTCATTTTGTGATTTTTGAACTTTAAAGGGTTTGTTTTGACAACTTTTGAATCCTATGGACCTTAAATGACATTTTACAAGTTTTTGAATTACCAGGGACTAGATTTGACAACTTTTGTAACTTGAGGGACTAAAACTGCCAATTATGCAAACTTGATACGTTTTTCATCAGATTTTGATGTTTTTGCATTTAAAACATATAAAACACTTGTTTGTGATATTTTTATCATTTTGAAGCATTTCTGAGTGTTTTCAGATGTTTTTGCAGTCTAGATAATACAAAAATGATGAGTATTTAGACACTCATCAACGTCTTTGATTTCATTGTTCTTAAATTCTTTGTTCTTTGTGGTGGTTGTGATAGTATGTTGTTGTCAGCTACAGGTCAGCTTCGTTGCTTCAGCGTCTCCATGTCTTTCTCCAACATGCTCACATGCTCATTTGACAATGAATTCCAGATGTGAAGTAGTTCTCGAGTCTTTATAACTTTGTAGATTCTTTGATTAGATGAAGAATCATTATGACTTTGTGTTGCCTTTGATTTTGAGAGAACTTCTTTTGTGATGTTGTTGATATGAGCATGTGGAGAATCAGCACGATCTTTTCCTCCCGCGAGCATCCATCAACAGCAGCATCTCCGGTACAGTCACGAACACCAATTGATCATTGTAATCTTTTCATAAAGAATTGATTACTACAATTGTTCTACTGATGAATGTCTTGATTCCATTCACCTTGGTCGGGCGAATCAGTCGTCCGAATCCCATAAGGGACAGTTGGCATTACATCGAACAAGTTCAAGTAATGACCCACATATTCAGGACTCGATTCTTGAAAGGAATCTCTTTAGCGGGATTTCCAGCACTTACAAGTTCGAACTTCGAGAGTGTCAAAAGCATAATGTGAAGACACATCTTTAATTCTAGCAAAGGCTGTTCCTGAAACCGGATGACCTCAAGAAGGCTAACACGATATACCGAAGTACATCTACGGTTCAGGTGAGTCGTTGTGGTATACCGAAGCATCTCCTCACGACTGTAGACCGTTTGAGACAACACTAAGCGTAACCCACAATGAGTTACCGAAGTGACCTGCTATCAGGGCTGTTTGATGTTGACCTTGGCAGGAGTTTCCATTCAATCACTGAGGATCACAGTTGTAAACCCCTCATAAATGTTCTCGACAAATTGCTAAGATCTGTGAAGGACTCTAGAATGTATCACTTGCGTCCTTATTGTTGAATGACAAGTGATGAAATGTCAAGTGTTCCTAAGAGATCTTTTTTTGAATCTCGTGGCTCTAGACTCAATAGTGCGCTTTGGTTTTCCTGAGTGGAGACTAGGGAGAGGGTCTCCTTCTTCAATACCAGCAATCTCTAAGAGAAAGCCGATAGTTTATGTAGGGTTCCCTGTGAGAATGAAACAAGCTTCTGTTGAGAGAAACTTGAGTGGCTAAGAAGGTTTAGTGCATGCGTCACTAGGTCCATGACGACTTTATTCTTCAATACCGGTGTCATCTAGTGACACCCAGTAGCATATGTATTGAACCCGGTGTCTGCCCTAAGTTGAATAATTTAGAGGGCTATTTATTTTCACCCTTTTCTTTACTTTTCTTTTTAATTCTTCAACTCCTTCTTTCTCTGATTCTCATTTTCTCCTTTTTAATAATCATACCTAAGGACTTCTAGATTCTAACTATTAGTGATGTCCTTGGGTAGATCCCTCTGGCTCTGGCGGATCATAGGACGGTTATTCCTAACCTGAGTCACCTTATAACTCCATGACTAACCTATTTTGCCACAAAACCATTTTCTTGAAAATCTCTCACAGTGTTTATGACTTAAAACATGTTTGTACCACTGAGAGAGTTTTATATTATTGCAGAAATACTCCCCCTCCACACGTGCTTAAGTGTTTAGACAGAAATCTGCACGGTGAGAGAAGAGCGCGCACTTTTGAATTGATTAACTCAAGATAAACAATTCCCCGCGAGACACGGCTACATCACTGACTAGGTCAGCTTGAAGTTGTAAACACTCCTTGGTGAGGAGGTTTGACCCGTCAAGGTTCATGTTTACCAAGAGTTTCTCGAATGGTACATTCTACTAGGACAAGTCCTTTGCGAGACACGTTTACATCACTAGCGAACTAGCTTGAAATTATTACCCGTCCCAGACAAGTCTTTTCGAGTTACTAACATTTAAGAGCTCGTCAATTCATTGGTTAAGTCTTAAGCACGAAGATTCAATAGCAATCCACAACATATTTCTTATCATATAATTTTTCTCCCCCTAAAAAATGGCATATAAATGTTATTTTTGACGAAATTTTGATATCGAATATGACCATTTCGAGTTTTGTGGGAAGATTTCCACGAAGAACCATGAGTGAACAAAGATTTTAAGCAAGTACTCCCCCTCAACAAGTAATATTAACTTTTGAGGTTTTGAAAAACATAAGGGGAAGTACTTGTTCTTTTGAGCAAAACTTTGAAAAAATGAAAGTTTTGATAAGTTTTACTGAAAAGTAAGAAGCTTTCGCTCCTTTTATAGGATTGTGGCACTGACGCGTGCCACAGGGTCCTTTCATTACAAGTACGGGTTGTACACTGTTATGTGTGCACAAACCATAGTCAAGTAGAGATCAACACATCCAAATAATAGTGAAAGAAACAAATCAAGGAGTACCGGGAAGTCCATCAATAACATCAGGAGTTCTTTCTGGACGTTGATAGCCTGTTAGAGATATGCTTTGACGTCCACCCACGAAACTCTCCAAAGTTCTCATTTGATCGCGACGAAACAACCTTTCATCAATCCTTGTAATGATCTTCTTCGCATCCCTCTTTTCCCTAGAATTCCACATCTTCTTCGACCCTATGCCTTCATGAATCTCCTTTAACCGATATGCTAACCCGTCCTGAACCTTCTTCAAAGTGTGGTCACAAAACTTGTGAAGCTCCTTGCATGCCATGAAGCAATTACGGTGTAGTTCACTGCGGTAAACTACCCCAAACATTGGTTTCTTAAGGATGGTGTACTGAGCCAGGTGGTTGATATCAGGAATGTATAGCATTGGTTGTGTGAGATTGACACGTTTTATATGATTCCACGGCAAGTTGAAGGTCTTCAACACGTTCCTGGATAACGATGCTTCTGATGAATATCAGCAATGACTTGATGTACTGGAGCTGGATGTTTGTGGAGAAATGTCGCATTCGACCTTGTACTTTAGCAAGATACATGTCTTCAATGCCATTGAGTGACAATCTCAGAAAATCCGCTTCAGAAAAGTCATATTCCTGTTCGTCTTGGCATATGACTACGATTTTCTTCAGGAATGAGTAGTCCCACTTAGTAGACAGGCTGACATGCATTATAGCAACGATCCGATGGTCACTGCACACCTCTTTCTTAGATTTGAGTACCTGGCAGCTTCGGTAGTATATTCTTCTTCGTTCAGGCCAATGATGAATTCCATATAGTGCATCGAGGTCATACTTAGCCACATTATCAACGGACATATGTGTGGCTTCTTCCTCGATGGCCACATTGTTGGAGAAGATAGCTGCCGGGAAAGGGAAGGTGAGTGAGGTAGCGTATTTCTTGCTAACATCGCTACCGTGCTGAAGAAATTCCATGTCATTGTTGAAGAAATATTGGTAGGGAATCTTCGGTTGATCATATCGGCCAATGATGGGTAGCGGCTTTGTCCAGTCGGTGTAGTATGGAGCCTTGTCAGGTCTGGTTAAGTCGATATTGGATTCAGGGTTGAGCCAATCAATGTTGTTGGACATGGCTCGTGCTATGTTGTCGAAATGATATTCGACTTCAATGGCACTGTCAGAGCTGTCCTTAAGTAGTTGAAAGGCTTCTTTCTTGATTTGCTTTAACTCTGCTTTCGTCATCTTCTTCACTTTAAACTTTTCTTGGATGATCTTGACATGCTCCATTGTTCGACCATCTACCGGTTCTTGGCCTTCCGGTAATTGAGGGGTTGCATCAACAAGCTTTGAAAACCATTCAAATTCTTTAGTTTCATCTTCATCTAGCCATGATACAACAGATGATGACTTATTCTTCTGTGGCTTGGATGATGATGCTTGTTGCTTGGTTGATGTAGAAGAAGGGGGTTGTTTTTGGGGCTCAGGAATCTCCTCATCGTCACCACCGGTGTATTCGCAATGATCACCAGTTTTCTCCTTTGGTGGTGAAGACTCAGAGTCCTGAGGTTTGTCTGTAGCAGGAGGACGTTGTGGAGATCTTCTAGTGGTGGTGGTCCTTGGGGGTGGTGGAGGAATATATGATGATTCACCAGATTTCTTCTTGCGTTTTGGATCAGAATCCTTGTCTGCATCATCATCGTCTCTTGGTCGCTTAGCCCTTTCAGCTGACTCTTTGCATGAAGTTTTGAGTTGATATTCCAGCAATTCCTCAAATAGTTTAGCTTCGTCAGAAGTAAATGTTTCGGATCGTTGAGACATTTGTAAAACAAGCTTGGAAATCAATTCTGCATCGGAGACAACCGTAGGCGGGACTGGATTGATTTGCATTGCAACAAGAGTAGATTCCATTGTTTGGTTGACCAATCGCATGAGATTTGGATATAGTTGTCTAGCGAACATCTCTCTTGTCACTCCAGGGACGATGTCGAGAAGAAACTTGTGAGTATATTCTCTGATCGTCTTGTCCATTTCCCCTTGGATATCTCTATTTAGAAACTGTTGAATCTGTTCCCTTTCTCCCGAAAACTCGTTTATCACAGTCTGAAGTAGATTGATTCTGTCCGCAAGCTGATTCAGTTTCTTGTTGACCATGTTTCTTTTCCTTACTTGCCTGACAGCTTTCACAGTTTTAGTCTTAGCCTGTGATGCCCAAGTATCGGTTGGTTTCTTAACCGATTTGGATGTGGATCTTGTGGTGGCATCTTTGGATGGTGGTGGAGATGAATGAGACGATGAGTCGGACGAAGATGAGTCATGAGAAGGCTCTGGGTCATTAGGAGGCTCAGAAGTTTGTTCCGGGTTATGTTCAGGGTTATCTAGAAGATAATCATCAGCTTCTTTTTCAGCTTTAGCCTGTTCTTCAGCTTTTACCTTAGCCTCTTCTTTAGCTCAAGCTTCCTCTTCAACTCTTTCCCTATCAGCTTCCTCAATATCTTCATCAGTAATCCTTTCATCCTTCTCCTTTTTCTCATCTTCCTCAAAAGTAAATGGAACCTCATAGTTTAGCTGCTGCTGCTCCGTGGATTCCTTAGCGGTGGCACCAATTCGCTTATCGGGTTAATTAACCGCATCACGAATTGGTATGGTGAGTGCACCACCGCTGGAACCTCCAGGGCCACGAGTTTGTTGAAGATTAAATTCCTTAGCAGCATGTTGTTGCCTGAGATGCTTCAGTGTTTTGCGGTAGTCTTTGTCCTCATCCTTTGGTTCTTCATCTGAACTTTCTTCTTCTTCCTGCTCTTCAACTGGAGTTTTACCCTTATCTGCTTTGGGACTTTGAGGTTTGTCAGCTGTTGTGGTATCATCTGTAACAGGCTCTGAGTAGAGAACCTCCTCATCCGTATCAGTATCCTCGGAGTCTTCGTTCTCTAATTTAGGTGCCGATTGAGGATTAGGGGTGGTACCCTTTGTTGGAACAATTCTTTTTCGGGAAAGATTTCTATTTGGATACTTTAGGGCACTTCCAGTGCTTGCAACACTTCCAGTACTACCTCTCCTGGTCTTCTTGATTGGGATTGCGGAAGACTTTTCATCAATGAAGCCAACTTTTCCTGATGCTACTGCTTCTTGATATCGTGAGTATGATTGAAGTTTCTTGATATCAACAGTGAGAAGGCAGTCTGTCAGTACAACACCTTGTTTCTTTGTTGTTGAGTCTTTGAATCTGACAACATTTAGTGTAGGCTCAAACAACGCATAATGATGGTTGGGGTCATCAAGTCTCAATGGAATGTCATGATTATTCCCGAGTATCCTTTGGATCAACAACTTAGTGTATCTGATGTAGGGGACCTTGATGCCAGGCTTCTTGAGGTAAGACATCATGTCTTCCCAAATCAGACTTGCGAAGTCAATATGCATCTTGTTGACCATGCCCCAGAATATTTGCAGTTCCATGAGCTTAGGATTCTCATAACCGCTATCACGTCCAGAAACAGACTTGGCAATCATGATGTATAATGTTCTCCACGGCTGAGGGATGTTCTTTAAGTCGACTGAGGAATGTTTAGTAATGATCCCAGCAGCTTCATCATAGCCAATATCGACCATGAATTGGAGTGTAGCCTCTTCCGATGGAGTGGCAATATATTCGGCAGGCTGGATAGCAGGGAGCAGGAGAATTGCTCTTAAATCTACAACAGTGATGGTGACTTGTTTGTTGTTGAGAGTCACCGTAACAGCATCTTGACCATCAACTTTCTTCATTGTGTGCCAGAACTGATGGATATAGATCACTAGTACAGTTGCAGAATTAGTGAGCATGTTGTTGTAAGGATGAGTCTTCAGAATATCCACAGCAATACGGCATGAAGACTCAGAGCAAGTGAAGTTCTCAATATCCACCCTGAGGTTGTTCTTTCCAATCTTCATTTTATAACCAGTAGGGAAAATGCCTTTTATTGTGAGCTCGTTTGGTGCGTTAACGTTTTCCATTGTGATGTCCATATCGTGATCTGAAAGATATTTATCCAAAAGAACCAACATATTGAAAGACATTACGTTAGTCAAAAGTTGATTTTATTGACCAATTATTGAATATGTTTTGTTAATGAATGTTACGAGTTCAATATCACTTGTATGTCCAAAGTAGTCGTGATAAGTTTCGTGAGTTTATTAACTTTGAATTTTAAAGTCCAAATTTTCACTCATTCACACAACATTTTAACCATTATAGCTTATTAGTGACATTTTGGTTTCGTGACGCTATGAGTTATTTATTTACAAGTTTGTACGCGTAACAATTCACAAGTAAGGTTAAAATAAGGCTTAAGCGTAAAAGTTGCAAGCTTATGCGTAAACAGTGTGTGTCCATACGCGTAGGCATAAGCTTATGCGTAGGAACTCCTCTTACGCGTAAGAAATCTTACGCGTAGTAAGAGAGCTCTTGGCATAAGGCTTACGCGTAAGCGTATGTGTAGCTTATGCGTAAGGTTTACGCGTAAGAGTGAACCTTATGCGTAATACTTTAGTTTACGCATATACTTCACAGGATACATGTAGTCCCCATGTAGAACCTTATGCGTAAAGGTTACGCATAAGATTTCTCTTACGAGTAACCATCTACGCATAAGATGATCCTTATGCGTAGAGTTCCATTTTAACCTTGATTCTGATTTTGCATGCGTAATAACCTAAAATAAATTCAGCATAACATATCCATTAACATACCATTCAACCTCTATCAAGATCACAAGATATCACATTTTATGATGGTTACGCGTAGGTTTTGCTTATGCGTAATCTTAAACCCTAAGGATTCAAATCTTACGAGTAAGTAATCTAGCCATGGGATTTTCACCAAATTCATTCTGGGATGTCTTAGAAGCCTATTGAGTTGTTTTAAACTAGTTTTAACATCAAAAACCTCAAGAATCAGAAGTACCCAATTTTAACGAGTCTAAAACCCTAAATCTTAATTTTTACCATTTGTAGTGATTCTGGGTAAGATTCAAGGTTGGTAATGGTTAATTAAACCTATTTCAAACATCTTACAAGCAACTAATTATCCAGAAACATTCTCAATCGAAAACACCCAAAATCACGTATAAACCCTAATTGATGAAAGTGATTCAAACTTGTTTCTGGATAACATTTCTAGATGAAAAAGGTTTTAAAACATGATATTCACTTTGAAAACACAACCCATTTCATCAAAATCAACCAAACGTGATCATATGTTCATATGCTTATGCGTAAGACATATAATCACGCCTAGAGTAAAATCTAACCGTTGGATTTGTGAAACATTAAAAACCAATGTTTAAAAACACTCAAGGATTCATAAACCACTTACAAATTCGAAGTTTAGAACACGGATTTGAGGATTGAATCTTAGGCGTAGGATGTGTTATTTGAAAATTTTAATGTATGAATTTAATGAGTTAGAAAATTAGGTGGAGTGGTTTTGATAATATTAGTTTAAACTTTTGACAACTTTGGTCCCTCCACCTCAACCATTTTCATCCATAGCCCATAAGTTCCATTTTGGCTAAGTATGAAGTGTAAGTTTGGAAAGAAACTTGACGACACTCCCCCTCGACTTTAGAAATAGAGATATTTTACAAATTTGAGTCCGAGGAGTGTCAAGAAACAAGAAATGTAACCACCAATATCAAAGATACAACCAGTTCAGGGTAACATGCGAGTACAAGGTTTTATGAAACAGAAAAATATTTACTTTCTCCTCCTCAACACTTACTCAAGAAAATAGTGAAATTTTTGAAAGTGAGAAGTGTTGACTGAAGATTTGTACTTTCCATGTTAAAAGAAGTTTGGATAGAAAAATATTTTTGTATTTTATAGATTTTATATTTTTTTGTTTTTGTTTTTGAAAAAATTATTTACAAAAGAAGTTTTGGTGTTTGACTGGTTTTAAGAATGTTTCATAAGTCCGTCCAGTTCCTCTGGAGTCAAACACCTCATACCAATCCGGTGGATCAACTCAGTAAACCTAGCAGGAGCTAAGGCTTTGGTGAGAAGGTCCGCCAGTTGGTATTCAGTACCCACAAAATATAATTCAACGGTACCCTTTTCCACATGCTCCTTGATGAAATGATATCGAAGATCGATGTGCTTAGACTTTGAATGTTGGACGGAGTTGCACGAGATCGTAATAGCACTTCGATTGTCGCAGTACATCGAGATTCTGTCAAATACGTAACCATAGTCTTTGAGTTATGTTCTCATCCAAATGACTTGAGCACAACACGCCGACATGGCTACATATTCTGCTTCGGTTGAGGACAACGACGTATAATCCTGCTTCTTCGATTTCCATGACACCAGTTTATCACCAAGAAATTGTAGAGCTCCTGAAGTACTTTTTCGAGAATCTAAGCAACCTGCGTGATCAGCATCTGAAAAAGCTATTAGTTCAAAACCAGAATCCTTCGGATACCATATCCCCAAATTAATGGTTCCGTTGATGTATCGGAGGATTCTTTTAGCCTCAGAGAGGTGAGTTTCTTGGTATATGCCATTGGTGTGACATAGGTATCACAGGTTTGCATTCCATGTTTGTTTAAAATTTCAAGAGCATATTTGGACTGACTCAGGAAAATACCACGGGGTGATTGATGAACTTGCAGTCCTAGAAAGAACGTAAGTTCACCCATCATGGACATTTCAAAATGTTTTTTTCATAAGTTTTGAAAAAGTGTTTGAGTACTTTAGATGTGTTGACCCAAAAATGATGTCATCCACATAAATTTGAATGATTAAAATGTGTTCCCCGTGATATTGTATGAAAAGTGTTGGGTCGACCGATCCTTTAGTGAAATTATTGGCAATAAGAAAGGATGATAACTTATCATACCATGCCCGAGGGGCTTGTTTTAGACCGTAGAGAGCCTTGTTCAGTTTGTAGACGTGATTAGGGAACTCTGGATCAACAAATCCTTCTGGCTGACTAACATAGACCGTTTCCTTCAGTTTACCATTCAGAAAAGCGGTTTTGACATCCATCTGAAAGACCGTGATGTTCATGTGAGCCGCGAATGCCAGAAAAATCCGTACAACCTCAAGTCTAGCAACCGGTGCGAACGATTCCTCGTAGTCAATCCCCTCTTCTTGTCTATAACCCTTAGCCACCAGACGTGACTTATTTCTAATAACCGTACCTTCAGCATCCAACTTGTTTTTCCAAATCCATTTCAGACCAATAACATAGACCCCTGTTGGTTTTTCAACCAATTCCCATACTTCAAGACGTTTAAACTGATTAAGTTCTTCTTGCATGGATTCAATCCAGTTGTTGTAAGTCATTGCTTCTTTAATTTTTTTGGGTTCAGATTGGCAAATGGTAAGTGCATAAATGCAATGTTCACCGTCAGTCTGAAGGCGTTGTCTAGTTACGACTGGTTGATTTGGGTTTCCAATGATGTTCGCAAGAGGATGGTCTTTATTCCAACGATGTGTGGAGGGTTGATGTTGATATACATTGTGCAGATTAGGAGGATTCAAATGGCTTGTAGATGATTTCGCAACATCAGAAGTGGCAGTTTCATTTGCAAAAGGATTGAAGAACGCATTTGGATCATAATCTGCTGGTTGGGGGTACTTCATTGTTCAGAAGATCATCAGCTGGTTCAGCGTCATTGGATGTGGTTTGTTCAACTGTTGTTGTAGAATCAATTGGAGGTGCTTCTTCAACAATTTTTGTTGTTTCAGGTGTATCAAGTATTGGATTATTATCAGGTTAAGCAGCGGAAACATTTGATACATCTGGAGCACGTTGATCAATATCATCACTAAATAGAAGAGCAAATAGCTGTTCCATTTTTTGACGAGTAAGCTGTAGGCTTGGTTCAGCTAATGATGGGGGTTGGGGGAAGTTTAGACGGTTATGTCCGGGTTCCAAGCTGTTTTGATCAGAAGCCTATCTGTAAGCTCATCAAAATTGGCATGAATCGTTTCCATAATCTCCCTTGTACGACGATTCCAGATCCGGTATCCTTTAGAATTTTCACATTATCCAACAAAGACTCCAATGTCAGCTTTAGCTTTGAGCTTTCCAAAGTCATCACGATCATTATTTGGGTAACAAAGGGATCCAAAGACATGAAAGTGTTTGAGATTCGGTTTGTGGTTGTGGATAAGCTCGTATGGTGTTTTGTTGTGGCATTTAGTAATCATTGAACGGTTTTGAGTGTAGCATGCAGTAGATACGGCTTCAGCCCACAAGTAATCTGGAAGTTTTGCATTAATCAACATCGTTCTTGCAGCTTCCACTAACGTACGGTTTCGCCTTTCAACAACTCCGTTTTGTTCTGGTGTACGTGCAATGGATGTTTGATGCTCAATTCCCACTTTCTCATAATAAGCACGTAGAGTTTGATTCACAAATTCAGTTCCTTTGTCTGTTCTGATTTGTCTGACTGTGTTCCGGAGCTGAACTTGAATTTTCGTGAGAAAGGTGATGATCATCTGTGGAGCTTGATCTTTACTTCGAAGAAAATAAACCCAAGTCCATCTTGAGTAGTCATCAACAATTACCAAAATGTAGCGTTTACCATTAATCGTATGTACACGCATCGGTCCACACAAATCCATGTGAAGAAGATGAAGCACATGCTGAGAGCTGTGTTCCACTTTTGAAGAAAAATGAGCACGAGTGCTTTTCCCTTGTTCACAAGCTGAGCATAGATGATCTTTAGAGTACCGGAATCTTGGGAGACCTTCAACAAGTTTAAATCGTGCAAGGTTGGTTATGGTTTGAAAGTTTAGATGTAAGAGACGACGGTGCCATAGCCAGGATTTTGTAGATGTTTCCTTAGAAAGTAGACAGATGGAAGATGAAGCAATCATGTCTTGCATTGAGATTGTGTAAAGACTTGATGTGCGTTGACCAGACATAAGATCGTTTCCTTGTAGATCACGAAGGAAACAAGTTTTCTCCATAAAAGCAATTTCCAAATCTCCATCACAAAATTCACCAACTGAAAATAGATTGTGACCGAGACCTTCCACATAATAAACTCTGCTGATTTCGATGTTTCCATTGATGTAATCTCCGAAGCCCATGATAGCCGCGAATTGATCATTCCCGAATCTGACAGTGCCAATGAACTTTGAAACAAAGTTTGATAACAGTTTAAGATTGCCTGTCATGTGTCAGGAACATCCGCTATCAACAACCCAGAGGATGATCTGTATCACCTGCATTACACACAGACGACACAGATGGAATAGAAGTAGATGTGGAACCCGAAGATTTAGAGGGTTCCGAAGCAGTTATAGTAGAAACACACGTGTTTATGATTTTAGGTATCCATTTAAAGCCAAGTGTATTATGTAACCATTGTTGCCATCTCCAACTAGTCTTAGCTTTGGTCTTAGTGAATGCACTAGGTGATAAGTTCTTCCTAGGAGGTTTACCTAGCACAGACTTAGAAGCATTAGTGGGCCTAGAGGTATTCCGTTTTCTATTGTTCCGCTTACGAGATAAGATAGAATTAGCAACACATTTGTCATGACAACCAGAAAACATACTTTTACGACAACCAACACAAGATGCTTCAAACATAACATTCAAAGTACTTAAAGGTTCAGCATTCGTTACATCACTTTTTCTATTACATTTGTCTAACGCAATGTCTAAAGTGGGTGCAACTTGAGTCTTATTCAAAGTCCTAAGGTGTTCTTCTGCTTCAGAGGTCTTTATTGTTCTTTTCTTACGTCGCAACTTCCTATTCTTCCTTGATGTGCTCTTAAGCTGTGAAGTGCTAGCGTTGGGAAAAGAGGCAACTATTCCTGTTTCAGTGGAAGGAAGCACATTAGAATCTTGTTTTTTGTCAGTAGGTGTTCTAGAGTCAAGTTTTTGCTTTTCAGGTGCAGGAACATTAGTGTTACTAGACTTATCATTATCATACTTTCTTAGCTTTGCTTTCAACTCAACAATAGTGTGCAACAAATCTTGATTTTCATAGCGAATTTGTGCATTAACATGGACGACATCTTTAGTATGTGCAAGATGATTATCAAGTTCTTGTGATGCTTTTTCACGAGTCTGTTTGAGCAAATCAAATATGACACCATATTCTGTTTTGACTTTGGCAATTTCTTGTTCATATTTTGAAATTTGACACTTTAAAGACACATTTTCATCATCCAGATGTTCTATTTTTGGATCAACAGATTTTGAACGCAACTGGTTGACTTTGTTTTGCAAAGCAAGTTCTCGATTTTGACAATCCTTTTGACACCATTAAAGACGACGTTTTGCATTTGAAAGTTCATTGATCAAACGCTCATTTTCAATTTTCAAAGATTTGATTTGCTGCACATTATCGTTATTTTCAACATTTTCAATAGAGTCAATAGAATCAACAGCAATATAATCGAATGCATATGCAACAGAATGAAGTAACACAACATTTATGGTATCAGCACATGTTGGGAATTCTACTAAGTATGAATTATGATGAGATTACTGCTGAAGATTCTGCTGAAGAGTTGTGGAATCTGCTGAAGACTTAATTCTGCTGAAGTAATGAAACTGTGTAGATGGTTTCTGTGGAGATAGATATTCCGCGTATTCTATAGTTAGTTAGGATATGCATGAGCTTTATTAGGAAGTTATAATGTATATCTTATTTAGTTTTATGTTTATACATTTCTTGGGAAACGGGTTAGGGTTCCTTGTGTATAAAAGGAACACAATAGTATGAATTATGTACGAGTCGAAAAACAAAGTTTTAGTATTATTAAAAGATCCATAGAGGATCAAAGTGTTCTTAGTTATTTGTGTTTGTTCTTGTGTTTAATTTCCGCTTGAATACAAGTTATAGAGACTGTCTTATAGTGTGTTTGTGATTACATAAGCATTACTATCGATCTACGAGTGCTCTAAGATCTATCAAGGTCTTTAGGTTCAAAAAGTGGTTTCAGAGCCTCGGGAGAGTCTTTGTGATACTAAGAACAATATTTTTGTACACCCAAACAACCAAAACAACATTTACCATGCCTGGATCAGACGATGAAGTTGAAGTCACCAACAATCAAAACAACACATCTCTGCAACAACTCAGTCTCAGTAACAGCAATGCAAAGTTCCCATACCTAAAGAAGGAGGAATATGATTTGTGGGCTATAAAGATGCAGAATTGGATCTCCAACATTGATTGGAATCTCTGGGAAATTGTGAAGAAGGGGAACAGTTTGAAGAGGCATATCACAGATCCTGATGGTAAAGTTACCATCCTTCCTCCCAAATCTGCTGAAGAGATATTGGCTGTCCAGAGAGAAAATAAAGTCAAAACTATTCTCCTTTAGGCTATACCTGAGGATCACTTGGGTGACTTTCACTACATGCAGGATGCTAAGGACATTTGGATGGCAGTCAAGGCTAGGTTTGGTGGGAATGAGGAGTCAAGGAGAATGAGGAAATCAATGCTGAAACAACAGTTTCAAGAATTCCAAATCTCTGAAGAGGAAGGTATCCACAAGGGGTATGACAGGTTCCATAAGATATTGAGTCAATTGAATCAGCTGAAGGCAAAGCCAGATAATGATCACTACAACTCAAAGTTCTTGCGATCTTTACCTTCATCTTGGTTGCAAGTAAGCATTGCCCTCAAAGCTAAAGGTGGGCTGGATATGCTCACTTTTGATAAACTATACAACAGACTTAAATCTCTTGAGCCTGATGTGAGAAGTCCATTTCGTTCATCCACTCCTAGTCACACAGCTTTTGTTGGGGCCTCCTCAAATAGGATGACTTATGCTCCAAGTTTTGTTTCCTCAGCATCATCATCCTACACTACAACTTCATCAAGTTCTCAACCTAAATCCAGTGGTGTATTGGAAGATGTGATTCACTCTTTTGTTGCTGATTATGACACTCAACAGCAACTAGCCTTTGAGGACCTTGAACAGGTGGATCCATTTGACATGGAAGAGATGAAGTTGAAGTGGCAACTGGCTATGCTCTCAATGAACATCAAGAAGTTTGAGAGTAAGTCTGGGAGAAAGTTTGGTTTCCAGGGAAGAGATCCAGCAAGATTTAACAGAAGCAAGGTCAAGTGCTTTACTTGTGGGCAGATGGGTCACTTCTCTAGAGAATGCAAGGATAGGAAGGCTAGTGATGAGGTGAGATATTCTTCCTATTAGCATATTCAAAAGGAAGCTGGAACTTCGAAGGTTGGACCCTCCACAACTCTTGTCACTATGGATGACCATGTAAATTGGAATATGCATGAGCCTGATAATGATGAAGGTCCTGGTTCGGAGAATATTGGATTGCTGGCTAGCTGTACTTCAGAGGATGTGCATGATCAAGTTGCCTTAATGGGCATCTCTCAGGTACATAATTGTGTTTTTGGTTGTAGTGAACGCTATAATGAACTTAAAGAAGCCTATGATGAATTGAAACCTAAATATAATGAATGTTATGTCGAAGTTGAGGCTTATAAACAGGCTTTAAAAACATTAGAAAGACAAAAAGTTTGGTTTCAAAAGAATCAATTGGCTTATGATGAAAAGATCAGGGTGTTACAAAGTGATTTAGATTGTGCTAAAATTGATTTAAAACGTACTGAGAAAGAAAAAGATGAGGTTGTTTCTGAAAACCAAGTGCTAAAAGAGAAACTAGATAAAGAAGTAGCTAGACATAAATAATGGTTAATATCAGGTGACAATCTAGCTAGACATATCTATAGTAGTCAATATGAGACCTCTGGGATAGGTTTAGGTTTTCAAAAGTATGTAGGATTAGAAACTAGGAATGATGGGCGTAAAACTACACCATCAGGTTTAGCTAATTATGTTAAAGAAGGAACATTACATGCTGTCCCTGGACCCATTAGAGGAGAACATATGCCCATTGACCTATCCCTCAATGTTGACTTTGATGGATCACACCATCTTTATGGCAAAAAGTCAAGAGACTTGTCAGACCCTGATTCTTCATCTACTGACTTTGTCTCTTGTTGTGACAGTGACAAGTCCTCTGACCAAGGGTCTACTTCTGCTACCAGGTGTGATTCAAATGACAAGTTAGACCTTCCCAAGACCTTGCCCAAGCCTACACCCAAGACGGCTTACAAGCCTATTAGAGTTGCTGTTAAGGAATCAACTTCCAAGACAGTTTCCTCTGAAGACTTGTCTTTTAATTCTTTGCACAATAATGCTTTTAAGTCTGTTAAAAACAATTATGTTAATGTTTGTGGTTTGAATGCTTTTGCATGTAATAGAACATCTTTCAATTTGAATAAATCTTCTAAAAAGAAGACATGTTTTGTTTGTGGAAGTAAATTTCATTTGATTAAGGATTGTAATTTTCATGAGCAAAGAATGGGTGCATGTGCTGGTCAAAAGAAACCTAGACCAATGTGGACAAATATTAATGATATACCATCTTTTATTCTACAAGAAACTAATAATAAACCTTCTCCTTGGAGAAGATCTGTTGCTAGACCTTATGTGAAACCAACAAGTTCATATTTTCAAAATGGTTATTGGCCTGGATGTGTTGGGGTACTGCTGTGATGCCCTCAGCAGGTTGTTCTAGGACTAAAAAGGGACCTAATTTTCAATGGAGGTCCAAGAACAATAGTAGATCATTTTCATCTACATGGCCTAAATCCTATGATCCACAAGGCAGGCTCAAGTCAGTAATGACTTGAGTCTCCATAGTGTACTAATATTTTGTATATATTTTTGTTGTTTTTGTTGGATCATCCCCTGAGGAGTAAGGATGTTGGCATAGTGGATAGTGGTTGTTCCAGAAGCATGTCAGGAAACAAAGAAAAGATGCATGATTTTGTACCCATAGAAGGAGGAGGAACTGTGACTTTTGGTGGAGGATATGGTCGAATCACAGGGAAAGGCACAATTAGAACACCTCATCTGGATTTTGAGAATGTGTACTATGTAAAGGAACTGCAACATTTCAACTTGTTCTCAGTATCACAAATTTGTGACGCCAAGAACAAAGTATTATTTTGTGAGAATGAATGTATTGTGCTCTCTAAAGACTTTACACTTCCAGATGATACATCCATTCTGCTGAGAGTTCCTAGGAGCCATAATTTATACACATTCAACTTGAATGATGTTCAACCAGAAGGTGATCTCACATGTTTGGTGGCTAAAGCATCCCTGGATGAGTCTACAAAATGGCATAGAAGGATGGCTCATGTGAACTTCAAGACCATTAACAAGCTTTCTAAACTAGGTCTTGTTGAAGGACTTCCCTCCAAAGTCTTCATCAATGAATACAATTGTGTTGCCTGCAACAAAGGAAAGCAACACAAAGCCTCATACAAAGCCATTACAGATGTGAGCACTATCTCAGAACCTCTTCAGTTGCTACACATGGATCTCTTTGGTCCAACCCAAGTCAGGAGTATTGATCACAAGTATTTATGCCTGGTAATCACTGATGACTATAGCAGATTTTGTTAGGTATTCTTTTTGAGGACTAAAGATGAAACATCCCAAGTTTTAAAAGAGTTCATTACCCTTGTTGAAAACCAGTTGAACAAAAAGGTTAAAGGAATTCGGTGTAATAATGGGACAGAGTTCAAAAATGTTGTGTTAATCAAACTTTGTAAGTCTAAAGGGATAAAAATGGACTATAGCACTCCAAGAACCCCACAACAAAATGGGGTAGCTGAAAGAAAGAATAGGACCTTAATAGAGGTTGCACGATCCATGCTTGCAGACTCTAAATTACCCACTATGTTCTGGACTGAAGCAGTTAGCACGGCTTGCTATGTACTAAACAGGGTCTCCATTACTAAACCTCATTTCAAGACACCTTATGAACTTCTCACTGGGAAAGTTCCTGCTATACATTACCTCAAACCGTTTGGATGTCAAGTGACCATTTTGAACACCAGTGATCCATTGGGGAAATTTGATGAGAAAGCTGATGAGGGGTATATTGTGGGTTATTCAGCTCATAGTAAGGCTTACAGGGTATATAATTTGAATGCTAGAAAGATTGAGGAGACACTTAACCTGAGGTATCTAGAAGATAATCCTAATGTTCAGGGTCAAGCTCATGTTTGGTCCTTTGACTTGGACTACTTAACTGATTACTTGGGTTATCTAAACATGTTGCTAACCAATTTGCAGGTACACAAGAGTCTCCCACTAACCATGCAGGCACCTTGGATGTTGACTCAGAGAGTGAGTTTGATCATGATGAGCAACCGATTCTTGTACCTTCCTTCTCCCCTACCCATTTTGAAGGTGATCATTCTAAAGTGATTTCTGATAAGGATGAAGATGAGTCACACTATGCAGAGGACCTTGCTAGACTCCAGAAGCAAGAGCATATAGCCAATCTTGAAGCTGAGAGGCTTGGTGGGGAGTTTGCAAAAGAAGCATTCAGTGGAAACTTTGTTTCTCCTAACAGTTCTCCTGTTTCTACTGACATCACCAAATCTGCTGACAGCCCTGCTGCATCTACTCCAACTCCAACTAGTGTGTCCACAGACTTTGAAGTACCATATACACGATTTCCAAGTCCTTCAGATCTTGGTAATCATCAATCCAAAGATGGAATCTTCACCTCACCTTCCTATGACAGTGACTTTGAACCAACCATGAACAATCTTGACACCACAATTGATATCAACCCCTCTGCTACAAAAAGGATAAACAGTGCTCATCCTCAATCAAATATTATTGGTGATCCTAAAGCACCTGTTCGAACTAGAGGTGCTGTGTCAAGTTCCAAGTATGGTCAAGTTGCTTTTCTTTCATATGTCTCAAATCAGCAAAGGGACAATCACACAGATTTTAAGCATTGTCTGTTTGCTTGCTTCCTTTCTCAAGTGGAACCAACCAGTGTTACTCAAGCTCTTGATGATTCAAGTTGGCTTGAAGCAATGCAGGATGAGATGCAACAATTCAAGAATCAGCAAGTTTGGATTTTGGTACCACTACCTGATGGAAAGTTTGCAATTGGGACAAAATGGATTTTGAAGAATAAAAGAGATGCAAGGGGTATAGTGGTTAAAAACAAACCAAGATTAGTGGCTCAGGCAAGAGGAAGGAATCGATTATGATGAAGTTTTTGCACCTGTAGCTAGAGTTGAGGCCATTAGAATATTCTTGGCCTATGCATCCTATATGGGGTTCATGGTTTATCAAATGGATGTGAAAGGTGCTTTTCTGTATGGTGAGATAGAAGAAGAGGTATATGTCACTCAACCCAAAGGATTTGAAGACCCAGATCATCCACAACATGTTTACAAGGTTGTGAAAGCTCTCTATGGACTTCATCAGGCACCAAGAGCATGGTATGCTAGGCTATCTGCATTTGTGCTGAAGCATGGTTACAGAAGAGGTGCCATTGACAAAACACTTTTCCTAAAGAAAAATAACAGAGACATCATTCTTGTGCAAGTTTATGTGGATGATATTATCTTTGGCTCCACTAAAGAAGCTTGGTGCAGGGAGTTTGAGGAGTTAATGAAGGGAGAGTTTCAGATGAGTGCTATGGGGGAGCTTACTTTCTTTTTGGGTTTACAAGTTCAGCAGAAACCTGATGGTATTTTTATCAGTCAGGATAAATATGTAAGAGACATCTTGATGAAGTTTGGTATGGAAAATGTCAGAACTGCCACTACACCTTATTAAGCTCCAAAACCAAAGAACAATATTGAACTAGATCCAGCTGTAAATGTTCACTTATACAGATCTATGATTGGTTCCTTAATGTATTTAACAGCTTCCAGGCCTGATATTACCTTTGTTGTGAGTGCTTGTTCTAGACATCAGGTCACTCCACTTACTTCCAACTTGAATGCAGTCAAAAAGATCTTCAAGTATCTGAAAGGCCAACCTAAATTAGGTCTTTGGTACCCAAAAGAGTCTTCTTTTGTATTGGAAGCATATAGTGACAGTGATTATGCTGGTGCGAATCTGGATAGAAGATCCACAGCTGAAGGTTGCCAATTTCTTGGTAGAAGATTGATTTCTTGGCAATGCAAGAAACAAACTATTATTGCTACCTCTACTACTGAAGCAGAGTATGTTGCTGCTGCAAATTGTTGTGGTCAGGTACTATGGATCCAAAATCAGTTGTTGGATTATGGGTTTAATTTCATGAACACCACAATCTATATTGATAATCAAATTACCATATGCATAGTTAAAAATCCAGTTTTTCATAATAGAACTAAGCATATTGAGATCAGGCACCACTTTATAAGAGATGCATATGAAAAACATTTGATAAAGGTGGTTAAGATTCACACAGATGAGAATGTGGCAGATTTGTTGACTAAAGCTTTTGATGGACCCAGGTTTCAACACCTAGTTGTCCATATTGGGATGCTTAACCCTTGACTGCAAAGTTTAAGGGGAGGCATAGGCCTCAGGGGAGGCATATGCCTCAGGGGAGGATTTTAGTTGTATATTTTGTAAACTTTGTAGATATTTGGTTATCTTTTTGTTTGCTAACATTACTAACCTGCTAATGTTCTTTGAGTTTTGTTTGTTTTGGTTTGGTGTGTTTGCTACTCTGTGTTTGTTTTGCAGAATGCTTATATAAATTGAAGTTCACAAAGTTGGTTAATGGAATATGGTCAAGTAAGCTAAAAGCTTGTTTCTACTGAAAAAAAGAACTGAAGTGATCTAATTATTTCTACTGAAGAGAAGTACTGAAGTTGAATTGTTCATTCATTCAAGAAATAGTTTACAGCTTACAGCTTACAATCAACTTCAAATGAAAAGACAAGAACATTTCTATACAAGATATACCAAACTTATACTAGTTCCTATCATCTATTACAAAAGCTGGTGGATATGCATGACCAGTACGACGAAGAAGTTGAAGCTGAAGATGAAAATGGAAAGGATGGATTGATGAAAACGACGATGAAGATGCTCAAGAACCTAGTTTTATATCTTTGGTTCTTGGCATGGTAGATGGATTTGTGATATGAAAAATCTTCGGTTGTTCCATCTACTCGTTCCACCATAAAGCATCACTCCATCTTCCCTTTTCCCTTTCTCACCACCTCAGCTCTCTTGCCCTTTCCCTTGCTTCCATGGTATGAAGTACCAGTTCTTGGAGCAGGAAGTGCAATCACCACAGCACTTGGCTCTAGACGATCTGAGGAGTCATCAGAATCACTAGAAGACTCACTTGGATCCACTACACTATCATCTTCAGAAGAAGGGAGAAAGGGGGATTTCAAAGGTCGAGGTTCATCTTGATGAGGATATCGAAATAATAGGTGTGAATCATCACTGGCTGATGATGATGATGTTGATGATGGGGATGAGGTTGGATCAATGACTTCTGGTTTGGTAGACATTGTTATTGTTGAGGATTGGGAGTTTTTGGAGAAATTAGGGTTTGTGAAGCTAATTGGGGGTAATTGATGTGTGTTAAATGTGAATTGGAATTATCTTATAGGCGGATTCAAGGCTTTATGACAATTAATGCGAGTTGGGTGTCACAGTAACACTCAAGATATTTACTGAAGCTAAGTCACTTGAGTTGTTTCTGCTGATTGACTTTCTTCAACAGATTGACCATTGTTTCTGCTGAAGTGTTAAGTTTGAATTTGGTTAGAGTTATAATACACGTCAGATATGGTCAACAACTTGTTCCGATATTTTTGACCATAAAGTGGGTAACTTCTTCTAATAACCCATTTCGCATATCTTCGCTCAAATTAATTGATTCCCTCTTCGCTCGATTTAAACACACTTTCAGTTGCATGAATCATAACTCATTCTCACAATTTCTCTCATGGCGCTTCAATTTAAGAAAGATCATAACAAAACTGCTTTTCTGGGAAAAGCAAAGGGTCATGAGTTGTATGAACCAATGGTGGATTTTTTAAAGAGGTCAAAGATTCATTATGCTCTCACACACTCTCCAAATGGAATATATTGGTGGAACAATTTTGGGCATCTGCTACTAAACAGAGTGACACAGAGATAGTAGCTACGATAGATGGGACTGATTATGTTGTGATTGAGGGTTTGATAAGGAGACAACTTCGTTTGGAGGATGAAGATGGGGTTTATCACTCTAATTCTGTGGAGATACTTGCTGGGCTACGGGTTGTGGGTTATCAGAGTACTAGAACCGATATGTGGCACAAAAACAAGCTTTGCCCCATGTGGAGATTTTTGGTACACGCTCTACTTCAGTGCATTAGTAATAAGTCAGGTGGATGGGACCAATTTTCTACCCAATTGGGTTGTGGGATTGTATGTCTTTCACAGGGTTTAACTTATAATTTTTCTAAGTATATTTTTGATAACATGGTTGAAAATGTTCAAAAGAAAAAGCATAAGTTTCTTATGTATCCCAGGTTTTTGCAAATAGTTTTAGACATACAAACCCAAGACAGAGTATTTTGTCCCATTGGAGCTCTAAGTTCTAAAGTGTTTGCTTCAATGAAAACTAATTATGTTGGGACACATCATCCTTTGCTAGCAGCTATGTTGCCTCAAGGCAATGAGGCTGCTGATGAGGGTAATGTTGTTGGTCCTCCACCCTCTACCAATGTTGCTGCTGATGGTAATCCATCAGTTGCCTTGGATGAGGGCCCTTCCATGACTGCTGAAGCATCACATGATTCTCCTGACCAACCTACACCTTCACCTTTACCCACACATATACCTAGTCCACCACCTAATCATGCTACTCCTGATGAGTTTGAGCCTGTGTTTAATAGGATGCCCACACCTAGTCCTGTAAGAGAGCCATTTGTTGAAAGCTCTCCTATATTTGAGCATGACCATATTTCTCCTGAAAGGTTCAATGAAGCTCCCATTACCAATGAGCAATCTGCTGGTGGAGCTGAGGACCCTATTACTCTTATATCTGTATATGATTTGCTCAACAGGACTGTGAAAGAGGTTGCAGATCTCAAACAGGAGCTTACTGAGACTAAATCTACACTTGGTTGTGAGATGGTGGAGTTGAAGAGAAAGGTTCAGGATTTAGAGGAACAACTTGGGAAAAATAGCAAAAGGAGGCTTGTGGTTTCTTCTGATGAGGAGCAAGAGGATACTCATTTGGATTCACTTGACATCTTGGCTGATATGGCTCAAAAGACTCATGCTTCTTCTCCAGTTGCTGCTGCATCCTCAAAGAAAAAAAAACCTATTATGTTTTCTAGAAGAAGGAGAAGACAATATTTGAGCAAGGATTCCACTGAATCATCAAAATTGCAAAGTGTTGACAATGTGGCAACCACTGATGAGAATGTTGATGCTCCAATGATGGATGTTGCTTCTGAGCTTGGTCAATCTTCATCTGTGCAAGTACAACCTACTTCTCCACCTTCAGCAGCTCATGATGAAGTGTTTGTTGCTGGAAGGAGTTTTAATTTGGATCCTAATGCTAATGTTACTTCTGAAGACACTCCTCAACATCTTTCTGTTGATGCTTCCATGGGTGTTTCTTCTGATGTTCCTATTATTGGTACTTCACATGATGATTCTGTTTTTGAGACTGCTGATAAAGAAAAAGGGGATATGCTTGATAAGGAGCTTGGTTCAAATCTTGTGAGTGCACAGGAAAGGCAAGAACAAGCAAGGATGCTAGCTGAGTATGCAGATATGAAGAAGAGTCATGCATTGGCTCAAAAGCTTGAAGCTCATTTTACTACCAATTTGCCTCCTGAGAGACAAAGAGAAATAGATGAACTATCCACTCAGTTTACTGATAAGCAATGGGATACTTACACTCATCAAGTTGCATCAAATCCTACTCTTGCACAAAGTATCTTAGGTGTTGCTTTTGAGAGTGACAACTTTGTTGCTCAAATGATGGCTCTTGGGGAACAAAAGAAGCTAGCTGCAGCTGCAAAAAGAAAAGCCATTGCTGCTCAAAAGGCTCAAGCTAAGAGAGAGAGACCACCAACTGCAGCTCAGAAGAAAGCATATATGAGGAATGTGGTGTATAACCAAAGTATTGCTATTTATCAAACTGGTTTAAAAAAGAAGCAAGTCTGGGCTTTAGATGATTCTGAGTTGAATAGCATGTATCATAAGATTATGAAGCAGATTACACCAATTTCTAACTTGAAGAGGACTTGATAAGGTTTTAAAATGTACCTTTTTGAGGGGTCATTTAAGCCCTTATTTGATCACTTTTGTATCAGTTATTACTTAATATTGTTCCTTTTCACTTTTTAGGTATCTTGAAGGCAAAATGCTGGAATGACACTTATTCGGACGAAAAGGCGCGAATATACAAAGAAAATGGCCAAAGTCAAGAATCGAGCCACTCAGACTGCTGGAACTGAAGGGGACGGCGTCAGGTGTTATCTGCGACACCATCGCATCACTTTTGTGACGACTCAGTAGCCAAATTGCTTATTTACAAGTGACGGTGTCAGGCTTTAAAAGAGTAGGTCGTCGCAACTCAGACGACCTAGATTTGATCCAGACGCCGTCAGAGACTGAAAGGGAAGGCGTCACAAGCATAAGGTGACGCTGTCGCAAGACTAACGTGGCCAAGACGAAACTCTAATAACGGCGACCCGACGGCGTCACAAATTAAAAGGTGACGCCGTCGCGAATGTAATCTTATATATAGAATCTGAATTTTTTAGTTTTCAGTGTGTAGTCTTTTGGAGTAAAAACCTAAACCGAACCAAGGCTGTCTTGTACAGTATTTTAGGGTTCCAAACCCTATCTTACATCAAGATAAGTGTTTTACTTCATCAATTTAATTATGTCTTCAATTACTTGTGTGTATGCTTGCATGTTCTCCATGTCCGGCTAATTTACTTGTGTGTTTGCTTAAGGTATATGAAACTTAATTATTGAATATTGATTGGTTGTCTCTTATCTTAATTTTTAATGATCTAGTAATGCGATAGGTCATCCGTTGTGTAGTTAATGCTTGATTATTCTTTGTGAACCTTAGTTTATAGCACCTAGAGTTGTTGTAGGCTAAACCATCCGAAGAGTACCTTAGAGTTAAAGTTTATAAATCCTAGAGACTTTGTAGGCGATAACCTTTGGTAGTTTCAAAGAGTAGGGACAAACGCATACCCTACGACCTTAGACACACAATGCGATTAAGAGTAAGGACGTGACAATTCAACCATCAATAGGAGATAATTAAGGAGTAATAAAACCTAAGTAAACACATCTTTAAACCACCATACGAGCACACAATAATTAGACATAGACTACCCTCACCTTAGTTAATTAGATAATTAGATAGTAGAAGTAATCGGTAGAAATACCAATCCCCCAAATCCAAACCCCGAGATTCGTACCTTTCCATTTCCTAAAAAATATAAAAAGATAAAAAATAATCTTCCTCAACCCCAACCTTAGCGTAGTAACTTCTCACTAGCATTCCTATTCCCCTAGAGAACGATATCAATTCCCGTGGCTTACCCTAATACTACACTACAACGATTAGGTTCACTGCCTAGGGTGTTGAAAAACTTGCTCGACGAAAAGGAAGTTCCTTTGACCCCGAACGCGCTGTGTAAGCGTATCAAGTTTTTGGCGCCGCTGCCGGGGAATAGAATAGCTAGTTAGGAGTCCACCTCGTTTAGGTTTCTTTGCTTGATTCCTATCAAGTAAATTGTTTCTAATTTTTTAGCTTCCTCGTAGTCTATCCCCCTTCTTCGTGACCTTTGTTCATAAAACCCCATCACTTTTCATCATGAAAGGTGATAACCAACCACCCAACTTGCCATTCCCCCCTACCAACCCCCTTAGATAACTTAGAACCCGTAGTTCCACCAAAACCCTTCTTGAACCGTTTGCAGAACCCGAAAGAGTGCTCAATAGGCGAAGAAAAGCTCTCCATAACTCAGAACCTCAAGGCACTACCATCAACGTTAATGAAGCCACAACTGATGAAGAGTCTGCTCATTCCCCCCAATCCCCTGAACCCATCAACATTGACAATTTGATCCAACATAGCGAGGAAATTCCCGCTACTCCAGTCAATGGATCCATTAATCTACCTGAAGCAAAGTCCCTCGGGGAATACTCTTCCCCCTCTGCATCTGGATTTACCAATGCCATTGTCTATCCCTCGGAGCAAGTCAATGAGTTGTTGCATGCCTCCGAAATTTGGCTCATTCAGAATGCATGTCAATTCCACGGATCCAACAGTGAAAACCCCATTCATCATATCAAACAATTTTTAAAAATTGTTGATGCTATCTATGCCGACGGAGCATCCAAGGAGACATCTAGACTCAGGTTTTTCCCATTCTCTCTTCAAGGACAGGCCAAGGAGTGGCTCGATAAGCTGCCTCCAAAGTCCATTTTCACGTGGGAACAACTCACAACCAAGTTCACCAAGAAGTTCTTTCCCCCTGGGAGAACTACATTAATCAGGAGCAAAATTCTTCATTTCCATCAAATAGATGGAGAGTCTATCATTAACTCCTGGACTCGATACAAAGATCTCATTCAACAAGCCCCACACCATGGTATCAACCTTTGGTTGCTTGTTCAAATCTTTTATGATAATGTCTCTCGAAAGGATCAAAAAGGGATTGATTCCTCAACTGGCCAAAGAATTTCTAATCTCACTGCTGAAGAAGGGTGGGACCGCATTGAGGAATATGTTCAATACCAAGACAACCCTTGGAACGAGCCAGTAACTGCAATGAGTATCTCTGCTTTCTCGAGTAAAAACTTGTCATCTCTCGATGATAGGATTAAGAAAGTACAAGAGAAGCTTGCATACCTCACAAAATTGCTAGAACCCAAAAGGTTATTTAACCCATACCTTATATGTGACATTTGTGGAGGGCCACACGAGAGTGATGAGTGTGAAGACACACGCCAAGAGAGCGTCTTCCTTTCCAGTCATGATATTTATGATGACCCTTTACTTCTTACATTCTATCAAAATGATGAATACAATCCATGGGGTAATCTAAAATGGAAGACTGAAGGACAGGAAGGATCTGAATACACCATCCGTGATGCCTTTGAAAAAGAACTCGGGCAATTTACCATAGAAGGGGCCACACTCTTAAAAGGTCTTGAATAATTCATTCAAGAGAAGCAAGCTGAATTAGAGAGTCAATTCGCCGAGCTCCACAAAAGAATAAGCGAACCTCGCCTAACCCGTCATGATCCAACTTGTGCCATTACTACTCGGTCAGGAATCACCACCAAAGATCCCCCACACCCTGACCAGAATCCCACCATCAGGGAGGCCGCGTCAAGAAACGAAGCAATTCCTGAACCTCCTCATGACCCCCCTCCACAAACACCAGCACATGCCCAGCGACAAACTCTCACATGAATCCCTTATCCTTCGCGTCTAAGGAATCAAAAGGCTGAAGAAGACAATGAGAGAATTTTGTCTTACATAAAACGGGCTTCCGTCAACATACCACTTCTTGATGTATTCTATCATATCCCTAAACATAGCAAATACTTCAAGAGGATAATATCTAATCGAAAGAAACTTGAAGGGTTGATATCATTAGGGGAAGAGTGCTCGGCTGTCATCCAAAAAGGCCTGCCCAAGAAGAAAGAAGATCCAGGTAGTTTAACCATTCCTTGCTCTATAGGGGCGCTCTCTATGAAAAACGCCTTGGCGGATCTTGGGGCAAGCATTAACCTGATGCCTTATTCCTTGTTCCTCAAGCTCGGATATTCAGGGCTGAAACCAACTAGAATGAGTATTCAGTTAGCTGATCAATCAATCAAATATCCCATTGGAGTTTGTGAAAATGTTCTTGTAAGGGTGGGAGAATTCAAGTTTCCAGTTGATTTTGTGATTTTAGAAATGAAGGAAGATAACTCAGTCCCAATAATCCTTGGAAGACCTTTCTTGGCCATAGCTCGTGCCATTATCGATGTTCATGATGGCAAACTCACTTTACGAGTGGGGTCCGAGAGCTTGACCTTCGACATCAAGGATTCTATAAGTCATTCCTCCTCTTACGATCACCCTGTTTATTTTGTTGAGGAAGTTGATGAATTTGTTGATGACATAGATGGCTGCATTGACGAGTATCTATTAAACGAATTCATGAATGATGATAACAACACAATATAAAACGACGAAGGAGTTGAGATGGTTGGAGCTGTTTCCTTTTTTCCACGTAGGGAAGAAATTGAACCCATCGAGCTTCAAAAGCCAGAAAACAAGCTAAAACCATCAATCAAGGAATCCCCTACCTTGGAACTGAAAGATCTCCTGAGCCACCTGGAATACGCCTTCCTTCAAGGAAAGGACCAGCTCCCTGTCATCATAAGCTCTTTGCTGACCACTGGTCAGAAAAAGAAGCTCTTGGAAGTTTTAAAAGAGTACAAAGGGGTGATCGCATGGAGTGTTGTTGACATTAAGGGTATTGATTCTACATTCTGTACCCATAAAATCCTCATGGAAGAAGATTACAAACCAACCATTCAACCGCAGAGGAGGGTTAACCCTAATATCAAGGAGGTAGTAAAGAAGGAGGTCATCAAGCTCCTTGACGCAGGTCTCATCTACCCCATTTCAGATAGCCCATGGGTCAGCCCAGTCCAAGTGGTCCCAAAAAAAGGAGGGATGACGGTTGTAAAGAATGAAAAGGGTGATTTAGTGCCACAAAGAACGGTTACCGGTTGGCGTGTTTGTATCGACTACAGAAAGTTGAATGATGCCACCCGGAAAGATCATTTTCCTCTACCATTCATTGACCAAATGCTCGAGAGGTTAGCCGGGCATGAGTACTACTATTTCCTTGATGGCTTCTCAGGGTACTTCCAAATCCCCATTGCCCCTGAAGATCAAGAAAAGACTACGTTTACATGCCCATACAGGACTTTTGCTTACAAGCGGATGCCTTTCGGGTTATGTAACGCCCCCGCCACCTTTCAGCGATGTATGATGGCCATATTCCATGAACTAATTGAGGACAGCATGGAAGTCTTCATGGATGATTTCTCGGTCTTTGGGAATTCCTTCGACCTTTGTCTATCCAACCTTAAGAAGATGTTGGAACGATGTGAAGAAACTAATTTGGTCCTAAATTGGGGAAAATGTCACTTCATGGTAAGAGAAGGAATTATCTTGGGGCATAAAGTCTTCGGAAATGGGATCGAGGTCGATAGAGCAAAAATCGAAGCGATATCCAAACTACCCTATCCTACTACCATTAAGGCTATTCGGAGCTTTCTTGGACATGCGGGCTTTTATAGAAGGTTTATTAAGGACTTCTCGAAAATTGCCAGCCCGATGACGCAGCTTCTTGTCAAGGATGCCCCTTTTGATTTTTCAGAAGAATGCAAAGAAGCATTCAATCGTCTAAAGAAAGATCTCACTCAGGCTCCAATAATGGTCACCCCTGATTGGTCTCAACCATTCGAAATCATGTGCGATGCTAGCGATTACTATGTAGGCGTCGTGCTTGGACAAAGAAAAGAAAAGCATTTTCAACCAATTTACTATGCTAGAAAAACTATGAATGTAGCGCAAGAAAATTATAGGACCACCGAGAAAGAGCTTCTAGCTGTGGTTTTTGCCTTCGACAAGTTCAGGCAATATCTCGTCCTTTCTAAGACTGTCGTTTTCACTGATCACTCCACCTTACGCTACTTGTTTTCCAAGCAAGATGCAAAACCCCGACTCATTAGGTGGATTCTATTGCTTCAAGAATTCGACATTGAGATTCGAGATAAAAAGGGGGTGAAAATCTTGCTGTTGATCATCTATCACGTTTGGAAAACCCTGATCTTGAGAAGTTGGATCATACAGAGAGTCGCGACTCTTTTCCTGAGGTGCGACTAATGGCCATTAAGGAAGTTGAGCCATGGTATTCTGATTACGCTAACTATCTGTCCAATAGGGTTTTGCCAAATTATATGACCAAGCAAGATAAGATAAAATGTTTCACCACGCTTAAACATTACTTCTGGGATGAACCCTTCCTATTTCGCATATGCCCCGATCAAATCATTCGGCGTTGCGTGGCCGGAAGAGAGATTGATCGAGTTCTGAAAGAATGCCATGCGGGACCATCTGGGGGACATCACGGTGTAAATGTTACGGCACGAAAGGTTTTCGATGTCGGGTTCTACTGGCCTACTATTTTTCGGGACGTCAAAAGATTGGTTCAAAAATGTGATGCATGCCAACGATCAGGAAACATCTCGCGAAGGGATGAATCACCTCAGAATTATATCCAGGTCTGCGAAATATTCGATGTTTGGGGTATAGACTTCATGGGACCTTTCCCATCATCCGGAGGAAACGAATACATTCTCGTAGCTATCGACTATGTATCCAAATGGGTGGAGGCCCAAGCCCTTAGAACTAATGATGCGAGTGTAGTCATTCATTTTCTTAAAAAACTCTTTGCACGATTCGGGATTCCCAAGGCATTGATCAGTGATAGAGGAACCCACTTTTGCAATGCTCAAATGGAGAAGGTAATGAAGAAGTATGGCGTTCCACATAGATTTTCTACTGCATATCATCCTCAGACGAATGGACAAGTAGAAAACACAAATAGGGCATTAAAGCGGATACTTGAAAAAACGGTCCACCAGAATAGAAAAGATTAGGCATTCAAACTGGATGAGGCACTCTGGGCATTCAGAACTGCTTACAAAACGCCTATCAGAACAACCCCTTTTCGCTTAGTATACGGGAAGGCGTGCCACCTCCCTATTGAACTTGAGCAAAAAGCGTGTTAGGCACTTAAGGCATGTATTATGGATTATTCTGAAGCAGGGTCAAATAGGTTCTTACAGCTCCAAGAATTGGATGAACTAAGACTGGAAGCTTATGAATCGTCGATCACATACAAAGAAAGGGCAAAAAAATGGCATGATCAACGGATAAAGAATCCTAAAGAGTTTTTGGAAGGAGATAAGGTGCTCTTGTATAATTCAAGACTGAGATTATTTCTGGGAAAACTCAAATCGAGATGGTATGGACCTTTTTCAGTGAAGAAGCAGATGAGCAATGGAGCTGTGGTGCCACTGGACGGACCACGATAGAAGGGAATTTACCGTAAATGGACAACGTGTGAAACATTATCAGTTGGATAATAATGAAATGGTGAACGATGAAGATATTGTTTTAGAAGAAAGTGACGGTAACAAGACAACGTAGGGGCACGACTACAAGTCTAGCTACAAGACTCATAAATAAAGAAAAGCGCTTCGTGGGAGGCAACCCATGCTTAATTGTTTGCTTGTTTGTGTCATATATCTTTTATTAATTGCTTAATCTCATGTTTAAATTTGTAAAAATGCTTTATTTTATTTTTAACCTCGTCTTAATTACATATAAAGGTATTTTACATAAATGATAAGTGTAGGGAGGATTACACACGTTTCAAAGGAAACGTAAACATGAGAATTTCAATTGATTAAAAGATATACATGTGTGTATGTTCGAGTCAAATGCTTGTATCGAGTCATAATAGATGTTTTGCGGGAAGTTTTTCCAGATTCTAAAGATGTAAATTTTCTAGAATTGTTTTCAGAAAATCGCAGACCAGTTTTTGTCAGGATCGCAACCTGACGGCGTCAGGAAGGAGCAAAAATAACTGATTACTTTTTCTCGTTTTCTGAGCTACTTATATTTTTTTGGAATTCTCCAGGTCTTAATTTACCAGAAATTCTGTAAACATCCATTCCACAAGCATTATATCCTAGTTTAGTAGAGTCTTATATATATTATTACCGCCGATTTTACGTGAAGGTTTCGTTTGTTTTCTTCAAGTGTGCAGGTTTAATTTATCAAGAAGGAGATACATAAGATGAGAAGGAGCTTTTCACGCAAACGTTCTTCTTGAAGAAAAATATAACCACCACTTTACACGGATCCTACCGAGCTAATCAGGGGAGTACTAGTTTCTTTCATCTTTTATTACCTTCCATTATCATAACTTTGATACTTTCGGGGAACATTGGGGACAATGTTCAGTTTAAGTGTAGGGAGGGAAAATAAAACGGGAACTTTGAAACTATGCTTATCCTTGATTATTTGCTTTGTCCAATTGCATTTGCGCAATAAACCATGAGAAAATGTCGGTTAGGGTAATTTTGGCACCAAATTTAAAATTTTTCATAACATATAGGAGTGGGCCATTAGTCTTAACAAAAGCGTCTCATGGATAGGAAGTTATATGACTAGCACAAAACCCCTTTACCACTTAAATTCCACCCAAAATATGAGGATCGCCCTTATATTAGTAGGAATTAAAGCATTCATCTTTAATGCTTAGTGTGTGAACCAGTAGTATATTAGATTCTAAAACTTGTTTTGTGATGCATCCCGAGATCGCTAGTAAGACTACACTTGTGTAGTTAGGAATAACTAAATGATAAGAGGCATTAGGATAACCCTTGTTTTATACCCGTAATATAATTACTTCTTCCACATCGGTTAGTAATTCCCCTACACATGTGCGTTGTACTCATCTTTAGTACACGATACCCCTAGTTAACCCCTCAGAGCCTATCCTTTTCGCGGTTCTCGTGATGTTTCGTTTTTCTAGAATATCAATGAAGAGCATTGTTTACAGCCCACCCCCCAAATGTACACCCAAATCGCCTTAGCCTACCTTATATGCACTCACTTTTAGTGCATTATTGTTATCACCCTAAAAACCCTTAGTTCAATTATCTAGTTGCTTGCATAAGTTGCTAAGTCGAGTCATATCCTTTGTACATAGTTTTGGGACGATTGGGACTCATGGGAAAAGTTAAAGTTTATGAAATGACGGGAAGGGAACGTTAAATTCAAATTCCCTTTATTTGCGTAATAATGTACTCCAAGTGTTTTGATCTTTTAAATTCGGGTCAAATTAGTGTTAGAGTAATAAAAACTCAAGTGTAGGGATGTGCCTATAAATCCCTATCATTTTGATGTTACTATAGAGGATGGTAGAGTAAAAGTGTATAAAAAAAAAATCGAAAAAAAATAGAAAAAGAGAAAAAGAAAAAAAAAGTAGAGTGTAAAAAAAAAAAAAAAAAAAAAAAAAAAAAAAAAAAAAAAAAAAAAAACGGGCTACCATCCTACATCTATCTTTAATTTATGTTTGTTTGTTTCAGTTATCTAGAGTATAGAGTGTCGAGTCTTGGCTTAGCAACGCCATTATTCGCATGCTTGTAACAAAAAGATTTTTGACTTACCACCACTAAATAGCCTATCCCACCAAACCCTTTGTTTCCCTACCGTAAGCCTAACATTACAACCCTTTAAAAGTCCTCTTGGATAGTCTTTCCTAGGTGCTTACGCCAAAGCGATGGAGGTTTGATCTAGTCTCAAGCCTATGGTAATTTATGTACTAGGACCGGTTAATGAGTGTTTATCTTCCATTTCCAACTTGTTATATTTCATATACACCCGAGATATGTGAGTATCCAAACACCCTATGTGAGGTGCTAGTATATAATTTCCGTGCTTGTTATGACTTTTGTGGGGCTTATATGTGTTGAGGATTTTTTTAAATCAATGCTTCATGACCCCTAACTTATAAATTAATTGGCTAAAAGCACATTTGCTTGAGGACAAGCAAATACCAAGTGTAGGGATATTTGATAAGGTTTTAAAATGTACCTTTTTGAGGGGTCGTTTAAGCCCTTATTTGATCACTTTTGTATCCGTTATTACTTAATATCGTTCCTTTTCACTTTTTAGGTATCTTGAAGGCAAAATGCTGGAATGACACTTATTCGGACGAAAAGGCGCGAATATACGAAGAAAATGGTCAAAGTCAAGAATCGAGCCACTCAGACTGCTGGAACTGAAGGGGACGGCGTCAGGTGTTATCTGCGACGCCGTCGCATCACTTTTGTGACGGCTCAGTAGCCAAATTGCTTCTTTACAAGTGACGGTGTCATGCTTTAAAAGAGTAGGTCGTCGCAACTCAGACGGCCTATATTTGATCCAGACGGCGTCAGAGACTGAAGGGGACGGCGTCACAAGCATAAGGTGACGCCGTCGCAAGACTAACGTGGCCAAGACAAAACTCTAATAACGGCGACCCGACGGCGTCACAAATTAAAAGGTGACGCCGTCGCAAATGTAATCTTATATATAGAATCCGAATTTTTTAGTTTTCAGTGTGTAGTCTTTTGGAGTAAAAACCTAAACCGAACCAAGGCTGTCTTGTACAGTATTTTAGGGTTCCAAACCCTATATTACATCAAGATAAGTGTTTTACTTCATTAATTTAATTATGTCTTCAAATACTTGTGTGTATGCTTGCATGTTCTCCATGTCCGGCTAATTTACTTGTGTGTTTGCTTAAGGTATATGAAACTTAATTATTGAATATTGATTGGTTGTCTCTTATCTTAATTGTTAATGATCTAGTAATGCGATAGGTCATCCGTTGTGTAGTTAATGCTTGATTAATCTTTGTGAACCTTAGTTTATAGCACCTAGAGTTGTTGTAGGCTAAAGCATCCGAAGAGTACCTTAGAGTTAAAGTTTATAAATCCTAGAGACTTTGTAGGCGATAACCTTTGGTAGTTTCAAAGAGTAGGGAAAAACGCATACCCTACGACCTTAGACACACAACGCGATTAAGAGTAAGGACGTGACAACTCAACCATCAATAGGAGATAATTAAGGAGTAATAAAACCTATGTAAACACATCTTTAAACCACCATACGAGCACACAATAATTAGACATAGACTACGCTCACCTTAGTTAATTAGATAATTAGATAGTAGAAGTAATCGGTAGAAATACCAATCCCCCGAATCCAAACCCCGAGATTCGTACCTTTCCATTTCCTAAAAAATATAAAAAGATAAAAAATAATCTTTCTCAACCCCAACCTTAGCGTAGTAACTTCTCACTAGCATTCTTATTCCCCTAGAGAACGATATCAATTCCTGTGGCTTACCCTAATACTACACTACAACGATTAGGTTCACTGCCTAGGGTGTTGAAAAACTTGCTCGACGAAAAGGAAGTTCCTTTAACCCCAAACGCGCTGTGTAAGCGTATCAGGACTGCTAGTAGTTCAGATGCTCCAAAGGCCAAGAGGACTAAGACAGTTGAGATTGTGGATTCTTTTAATGATGTTACACCAAAGATGAGCTCTCATGAGGTATCTGCTTAGGCATCTACTAAAAGAGCTCAATCTGCGGAACCTCTTATTGTTTCTTCTGAAGCATTACCTAGTGTGGCTAATCCATCTCTGGATTCAAAGGGTATACCTGCTCCTATTTTCACATGTTGCACCTATTGATAAAGAAGGAGATGATATGGTTAGGAAAGCTGAACAAGCAGCAGCTAAAGCTAAGAAGGCTAGAGAGGTGCTTGATAAAATGCATGCTATGCGTGGTACTGTTCCAATTTCTTCTACTTCTACTTCTTCCATTCCTGCTAAAGATGTCCCTGATGAATCTGAGAAGGCACCATCTTCTGTCTCTATGGGGATTTATATACCAGGTAGGAGGGGAAAAAGGATGTCTAAAAGGAGACACATTGGTTTAAGGAGATCTGTGAGATCAGATGGGACACACACCTCTAGGATTCATCAGTCTCTCAGGGGTAGTTATTTGGATCTAAAGGCTGCTGATTCAACTTTCATTAAAGAAGGATCTGCTGATGCTTTTCTTGAAGGGTCTCATGGTGTATTGACTACCTGGACAGTGACTGATGGACAGTTGAACACCATCTATAGGTTGGATCAATCTTCTATGCAGTTTAATTTCTTGAAGGACATACTCCATATGGTGGATAGGCAAGATTTGAGTACTCTCTATGGCCTTGTCAAACAATATTATGATAACCATACTCCACAAGGTGCTGGGTTGTACTTATTAGGAGATCTTCAAGTTCTGTTTGACTCTCAATCTCCAAATGGTAAGGGATATTCAATTTGGAAAGATTCACATAAGTGGAAGGTTGCGACTTGGAGATTCTATCCTATTCCTAGTGTACATGTGGTGGAGACAACGAGTGGGCTAACTGTGTGTATGTTCTCTGATAAGATTTATCCTTTGTCGGTGCTATTGATGCAAAGAATGCTTAGAAAGAAGTTGGAAGTTCCTCCTGATCCAGTTGGGAATGATATGCTATATGCTGAACAATTGATTGGATTGATTAAGACTCAGCTTATGCAACACCAAGCATCTTCTTGATTCTGGTATTTTGTAATCTTTATTTCTTTATTTCTTTGTTTCATTTATTAGTTAAAAAAAATATATATATATATCTTGTATATTTTTGTTTGTCTAACTTTTTCATGATTGTTGTATCTGGCTCTATTTATGGTTATCGACTCACCAGATGTGCCTTGCGTACCTCAAAGAGTTGGCTAGTCCAAAGGGTACAACTTTGGTAAAGACACATCAAATCTGTTGATAGCTGTAATGATTTGCTCAAAATCATATGGTATGCAACTCACCCATGCTTAATTGCTGAGGGTTGTATGGTCATCAATTCACCATGGTTTATTCCTTTTTGGAATCCAAGAATTGGCTAGCCCACAGGTATTTGGCTTGTGGTAAAGGCAGTGGAATACCATATTTGGTAAATCAATTCACCAAGGGGATTCTTTCTACCTAAGAATTGACTAGTCCTGAGCAAACGGCTACAGGTAAAGACATGTCAAATCCGTTTATAGTTGCTGATTTGCTAATAAATCAGATGGTTATCAGTGTACCATAGTTTTCGAACTCAAACATATGGCTACTCCAGTAGTAATGGCTATTGGTAAAGAGACATCAAATCTATTATTTTCAATGATTCACCTCTCACAGGAGTTAACACACCTGGATGTGATGAGAATAGTCTGAAACTAATATGTTTTGATGTAAATTTTGTCCTGTGTTGCTGCAAAGATCTGGAGTTTCAAAGTTTTATCATCATAGAGATGTACTTGTTTTGGTTATTTGTTGTTGATGTTTGACTACAATCCTCTTATGTTGATGTGTTAAAGATCTATCAAGAAACTGGAACTTAACCTAGTCAAATTCCAGTTTAGGGGAGGATTGTTGGGAATTCTACTAAGTATGAATTATGCTGAGTTTACTGCTGAAGAGTTGTGGAATCTGCTGAAGACTTAATTCTGCTGAAGTAATGAAACTGTGTAGATGGTTTATGCGGAGATAGATATTCCGCGTATTCTATAGTTAGTTAGGATATGCATGAGCTTTATTAGGAAGTTATAATGTATATCTTATTTAGTTTTATGTTTATACGTTTCTTGGGAAACGGGTTAGGGTTCCTTGTGTATAAAAGGAACACAATAGTATGAATTATGTACGAGTTGAAAAACAAAGTTTTAGTATTATTAAAAGATCCATAGAGGATCAAAGTGTTCTTAGTTATTTGTGTTTGTTCTTGTGTTTAATTTCCGCTTGAATACAAGTTATAGAGACTGTCTTATAGTGTGTTTGTGATTACATAAGCATTACTATCGATCTATGAGTGCTCTAAGATCTATCAAGGTCTTTAGGTACAGCACAGATAACATCTTCCAAGAGTCGATCAACATGATTTTGAAACATTATCTTTTTAGGTTTAGTATTTGAAATCGTTGTTTCAGTTTGTTCGAAAACTCTTTTCATAAGTCCAAGCTCCTTGTGAAAATCCCTTTCCCAATATATTGCACACATTTTCAAATTTCGTACATGAGGTAAAATTCTTTTCTGAAAAATATCTCTTTGTGCTCGCGCATGAGGCGATTAAAAATGTTCAACTTTTATTTCAGAATTGATTTCAATTTCACATTCCAAAAGTTTGATGTCCGATAAGAATGTTTCAAAATATTTAAGAACTTGACATTGTTCAGCTAATGGCTTTATTTCATTAAGTGAAGGTAAAGGACCATTAATTTGTGCAGCATTGGAAAGGGGACCATCACTAGAAGACACAGAAGTAGGCGTGATAACCCAAGGTGTGTTAGAATTATCCTGTTGAGTGACGAAAGTTACGGCTTTTGAATAGTTAAATGGTTTGTTATAAACAACATTTTCCAATTTTGACCGACTCTCGTCTTCTGCATCTAATTCCTCCATGCGATTATATTCAACAACATTCATAATGGAATCATCAATTCTGTGTTCTGCACTGTAAACTTGAGGATTTGGTTTGAATGCTCTATTTGAAAACTTAGGTTTGTAATCAGCAAGATTCGGTCCATATCCATTTGAATTTGGTTTAAAAGTAAACTTTCAAATAGTTGTGATTGACTCACCGTGTTTGTAAACAACATTTCGAAACTCTTTGATTTTGTTTTGTAAGTCGACAATTTCTTCAAGATAGTCATCTATTTGTTTCCTTGAATGCTTTTTGTATTCACAAAACTGTTTTTGACAAGTTAACAACTCAGACTTGGCTTTTTGAGTTTCCGAAGTGAGAGCGTTAAGTTGTTGTTTATGATCATATTTCAGTTGTTCTATTTGAGACAACAAAGCATTCTTGGATGCAACTAGATCACAGATCTGTTTTTCCAAAGATTTTTCATTTTGGTATGATTTAGCAAATGCGACTTCAAAACCTTTTTCACTTTTCTCTTTAGTTTGAAAAATGTTGAGTTGGAATTTTAAGCATTCATTATCCTTAGTCAACAGTGCAATTTTATCTTGTAATTTCTTGTTGATGTCATGGCACTTTTCCATTCGAGATTTTTGGTCCGTAATTAAGTTGGTCATGAGCTCAAGATCTGGATTAGACAAAGGTTCAGCTTTTTCAACATGAGACTCAACATGATCATTATTTAGATCCTCAAATATAACCACGGAGTCAACTTGATTATCATTATTAACCATAAGGTCATCTTGATCGTCAAATATAACTACGGGATCTATTTGATTATCATCGGAATGAGATGTAGAAGTTTCATGTTGAACACTCTGATCCTCGTCGGATGCAGATGTTGACGGAGATATCAGATCATGTATAACTATGTTAGGATCCGGTAACTGAGACAAGCCATCAGTGTCATACACTGGGACTGTGTCACTCATGTGGAGCTCTTGCATGTTTGCCATTAACATCACAGCTGCATTAGCCTGCAAGTCCTCCATGTCATCATCCGAATCTGCATTTACCATGAAGCTCTGTTCCTTGTTGGTAAGAGTTCCACCAGCTTCATCCTTGAGAGCCAAGAGTAAAGCCTCTTTGTAATAAGCGCTGCCTCTTGTCCTCGGCTTAGGGCATGCATTAGCCAGATGACCCTTCTCATTACAGTTATAACAACGAAGACCATTAACCCCAGTCTGAGCATTTCCCTGATCAACCACTTGAGCCCATTGTTGTGGAGCACCCATGTTATTCCTTCCATTAGCATTAAACCCTTGACCACTACCTATCTGACGAACATAACCACGATTCTGAACTTTAACACGTCCATTGTTAACAACAGCTTGATTCCTTGAGTTGGATGAGGTACGAATGCGATTGTTGGATTTGTTAGAGTATCGACCGAAGGCTCTTGCAATCATGACAAACCCTTGTTGCAATGCATCGAAAGCTTCTGCATCCTCATTAGATTCGTTGTAGAGTGCTTGATCATTGTTGTTGTTGTATGGAACCAATTAAGTTTCTTGTAATTGTTGTTGATGTGAGGGATCGTATGGTGTGATCTGAGCAGTTGGTTGTGGAGGATTTGTGAAGACAGTTTGTAAGGTTGGAAATTTAGGATAACAAACTTGAGCCCACAAAGAAAGAGTTTGATTATCCGGGAGTGAAGGTGAAACAGGAGCTCTACGGATGACTCTTTCTTTGTCAACTTCCTTTTGGTGGGGCTTCAAATAGTCGTACAACAATCCGTATGTAGCATGATGAAGATTCTTCGCTTGACGGATGAAAATAACATACTTTTCCCAATCAGGACCAAGACTACTAAGGAACTTAGTGTTGACTGCAATTCTTGGCATAATGATGTTATGTTTTTCCAAGTCATTGATGATGTCTGAGAATCGATGATGATATGACTCTAATGTCTCCCCTGGTTCAATCATGAAGTGTTCATATGCTAAGTAGATTTTGGATTCCATGTCTTCTTGATTGAGTTATGTGCCTTCCATGAGAAGATGAATATGCTCCCACATTGCTTTAGCAGTCTTCTGAGCATCAACACTACGAAGTATCGGATTGAGTAATCCCAAAAGGATATATTGCATAGCAAGTTCATCGGCTTCTAAGTGTAGAAGTTGGTCAGTAGTAAGTTGATCAAGACCGACAACGTTGGTAATTGATAAGGTTTTAAAATGTACCTTTTTGAGGGGTCGTTTAAGCCCTTATTTGATCACTTATGTATCCGTTATTACTTAATATCGTTCCTTTTTACTTTTTAGGTATCTTGAAGGCAAAATGCTGGAATGACACTTATTCGGACAAAAAGGCGTGAATATACGAAGAAAATGGCCAAAGTCAGGAATCGAGACACTCAAGCTGCTGGAACTGAAGGGGACGGCGTCAGGTGTTATCTGCGACGCCGTCGCATCACTTTTGTGACGGCTCAGTAGCCAAATTGCTTATTTACAAGTGACGGTGTCATGTTTTAAAAGAGTAGGTCGTCGCAACTCAGACGGCCTAGATTTGATCCAGACGACGTCAGAGACTGAAGGGGACGGCGTCAAAAACATAAGGTGACGTCGTCGCAAGACTAACGTGGCCAAGACGAAACCCTAATGACAGCGACCCGACGGCGTCACAAATCAAAGGGTGACGCCGTCGCATAGCTTATATATAGAATCCGAATTTTTTTAGTTTTGAGTGTGTAGTCTTTTGGAGTAAAAACCAAAACCGAACCAAGGCTGTCTTGTATAGTATTTTAGGGTTCCAAACCCTATCTTACATCAAGATAAGTGTTTTACTTCATTAATTTAATTATGTCTTCAATTACTTGTGTGTATACTTGCATGTTCCCCATGTCCGGATAATTTACTTGTGTGTTTGCTTAGGGAATATGAAACTTAATTATTAAATATTGATTGGTTGTCTCTTATCTTAATTGTTAATGATCTAGTAATGCGATAGGTCATCCGTTGTGTAGTTAATGCTTGATTAATCTTTGTGAACCTTAGTTTATAATACCTAGAGTTGTTGTAGGCTAAACCATCCGAAGAGTACCTTGGAGTTAAAGTTTATAAATCCTAGAGATTTTGTAGGCGAGACCCTTTGGTAGTTTCAAAGAGTTAGGGATAAACGCATACCCTACGACTTTAGACACACAACGCGATTAAGAATAAGGACGTGACAATTCAACCATCAATAAGAGATAATTAAGGAGTAATAAAACCTAAGTAAACACATCTTTAAATCATCATACGAGCACACAATAATTAGACATAGACTACATACACCACTAGATTAGATAATTAGATAAGTAGAGTAATCGGTAGAAATACCAACCCCACAAATCCAAACCCCGAGATTCGTACCTTTCCATTTCCTAAAAAACATAAAAAGATAAAAAAAAAAATCTTCCTCAACCCCAACCTTAGCGTAGTAACTTCTCACTAGCATTCCTATTCCCCTAGAGAACGATATCAGTTCCCGTAGCTTACCCTAAAACTACACTACAACGATTAGGTTCACTGTCTATGGTGTTGAAAAACTTGCTCGACGAAAAGGAAGTTCCTTTGACCCCGAACGACGCGTGTAGCGTTATCAGTGATATCATCTCTTGGTGGAACAGCATTCGGATCTCCAGGTACAGTGATAGTAGGCATCTGAAATGGACCTTTGATGAGTGTCTAAATACTCATCATTTTTGTATTATCTAGACTGCAAAATCATCTGAAAACACTCAAAAATGCTTCAAAATGATAAAAATATCACAAATCAGTGTTTTATGTGTTTTAAATGCAAAAGTATCAAAATCAGATGAAAAACGTATCAAGTTTGCAAAATTGGCAGTTTTAGTCCCCCAAGTTTCAAAAGTTGTCAAAAACAGTCCCTGGTATATCAAAATAAAGAAAAATATCATTCAAGGTCCCTGAAATATTTTAAATTGTCAAAAACGGTCCTTGAATGAATCTTTAGTCAAATGGCGGAAAAGGTCCTTCAACTTTGAAAAGTGGCAAAAATGGTCCTTGAAAACTGGAAATTGTCAAGTTTGGTCCTTGTACTTTTGAAGCTTGTCAGTTTTAGTCCCTTGGAACATCTTTGATGAAATGGCAGAACTGGTCCCTGGAATTTCAGAAGTTACAACATAGGTCCCCATAATTATTAACCCCTTTAAACCCTTTGGACCCCCTGCCACTTTACCTTTTTGGACCCTTACCATTATGACCCCCCTTCTATTATTAACACCAGTCAACCTCTGGTCAAATAAAGAAAACACGCCTAAAGTCTTTCTCTTCCACTTGATACCTGCTACCCTGAAATATCTCAACAGCCATCCCTCCAGCTCAACCCCCCCTCATCTCCATGTCCCCTCCACCTCCACAATCCAACAAGAAACATTTATTGCACACCTCCCCCCTAACACTCAACCCCACCTGTTGATTTCCCACTTTCCCGCCAAAATGAAATCAATGGCCAATATGAACCTAAGTCATCCAATGGCTAAGAAAAAAAGTGGGAAATGCTGAGAAGGCATAGGGAAGCACTGTTGAAGTATAAATAAGTGAAGAAAGAGAAGCATGAGGAGAGTAGTGTAGTTTTAGTTTAGCTTATGTCATTTTAATTATTTTTCAAATTCCAGTGTTTGTTTAAACTCTCAAGTACTTTAGTTAAATGTTTTCAGTGTAAATGAATGTATTTTAGTTATCAATTCCAAGTTTTAATCTAATTTTCAAGTTTATGAAATTTCCTTGTTCAAATTCTTAATATATTCCACTGCTGATTGTAGTTGTTTCTAAGAACCTTAAAGCTCAGATAAGTTTGTTACATCTTTTCATAAGCTTGCAATATACTCTAGTGTTTTAAAATTAGAAAAGCCAAAATCGGTCAACAAAAGTCAACTGTGGTCATCTTTGGTTCAGAAATGGATTTGGGCTGATCTTGATGCTGGAATGGGTTGATTTTGATTAGTATAGTGGTAGATGGGTTCTGTGATAAGCTGCACATGAGCTTGATCATTTGTAAGTTAAAATTTTCTCTTTAATGTACTGTTTGGATTTGCTTTGTTTACTGCATCTAAGGTTGTTTGAGTTGTTATTTGTGGTTGATACTTGTTACATTAGTTCCTAATAGTTTAGTTTAAGCATAAAATCTAGTTCTAGTTTAATAAAAAGTCAACATAGCTTCTAATCTAAATTTGCAGTTCACTGTTGAGATTTCAAATGGCAATTCTCATCAAAGTAGCATAAAACTTGATACAATAGCTTAATTTCACTTTATCATAGCTTATAATAACATAATTAGTAAGTAAAATCAGTTATAAACTCATAAAAGTCAAACTAGTTCATTTCTACAAAAAGTCAAATTTTCATTAGGTCGTTTTTGAATAAACTTTGGAATTTCACTGTGTACTTAATAATAAGTTTTAGCTTAAAAGCTCTTAGGGTATTAAAGTCTAGTTGCTAAACAAAAATATAAAAATACTAGTTCAGTCTTACTTAGCTTATAAAGTCCTTTTTACTTAGCTTATTTTGAACACCTCATTTGAAAACATGCTCTGCACACAGTATTGGTAGCTTATTTCACAAGCTCTCAGAGAGCTTATCAGTGATCACTAGCTTATGTAATTTAGATTTTTGAGAAGCTCACCTAGCTAACTCAAGGTACCAAGTTCTTATTTTCCATTTTTAGCTTATTCACCTAGCCTGCAATAGCTTTTCATTTCTGTCCATTTTGTTTAAGTGTTTCAATAAGTCAGTTTTCATCAGTTTTTCATAAGCTCCTCAAGAGCTTAATAGTGGAAGCTAAACTTTGTAAATTAACTTTTTAGAGATTTCAGTTGGTTAGCTAGTTAGTTCAAGTGGTTGTTTTCAATTCTTAGCTTATTTCAGTACTTAAATACTAGCTTAAAGATACTTAGAAACCAAATAGTTTCCTGTGCAACAGTTAATCTTTATGCTTATTTGGATTTTGCTAAAGTGCTTATTTCTATGTTTTTGTGCTTATTCAGTTGCAACATTAGCTTATAATTATTCTCTTAGCTTATCTCAGTTTTCCAGTTGCTTATTCACTAGCTTATTAACACTTTGGTTAATCCTAGTGCTTAATTCCAAATTCTGTCCACTGTTAAGAAAACTTAAGCTGTTTCTGAGCTTATTGGTGTTTTTCATAAAAACTTGTAGTTATAAAAAGTGCTTAATTTCTTGTGCTTAATAAGTTTGCAAAGGAAAAATCGAAAAAAAAAAATGTTTTGCAAAAAGGTGGGGAGGCAGGCTCGAACCTGAGACCTCCCACCTTATAAGAGTGATAGAGTGTACCTGCATGACCAGCGCCCTTGGGTCTTGTCTTGGTTTTATTTTACACACTTTATTACTTAACCCATCTTTGTTCCATTTAGCTTATTCGCATATTATAGCTTATTTCTAGCTTATTTAGTATAGTTTTTTCAGTTTTTGTATTTTTTATAAAATTGTATTAGTATTAAGTATTTTATAAAAAAATTTCAGATTTTTCTCAATAGTTTTAGTATTTTTAAACATTTAATTAGTGAAAAATCGTATTTAATTCATAATAAAAAAATATAAAAGTCTAAAAAATATAAATCTTTTTTCTAAAATTTTCTTTTATCATATAGTACGTAATAAAATTGTTTTTACACTTGTAGGACTTTTATTTCATAAATTTTACGTTTTTGCTTGCGCACTCGCGTAATTTTTATACTTAACGTGCGTTTTCATTTTAAGTCACGTTTTTAAGTAATTTAAGTTTACGTTTTAGTTAAAATAGTTTATTTAAGTCATTTTATTTTATTAATCACAAAAACATCACTTTAAATATAGTGATAGCGTTTATTTAATAGATTTTATCTTTTTAATCTTTTTAATTTGCATTTAAGTCGCTTTATTTTATAAACTTTTTCAGTAGTGTAATTATCCATCCAATTCCTTGCTGATCACTATCATTAGTGATCATTCTATCGTCTGATCAAGTGTTTGCACACCATTGAGTCTCCGTGGGACTAAACGACCCGGGAATTCATTATATTCTCCAGGACTTCATTGCATTTGTGTCTGAACTGTTTTTAAGCCTGTTACGGCTGGTCATTCACAAGTGGTCAGTTTGTGTGATTAGACTTGACGGTTCGGACCAGATCAACCTTCAAGGATGACCTTCTTTAAAAAATTTCCATGTGGCTTCTTTAGATTACAAAACCTAAAGAACCTTATCACCCATTGATCGTAGTTTCCAGGAGTGAGCATTGGAGGTCTATCAAGTGATCCAGCTTCATGGATTGTTGGCTACTTAAAGCTTCACACATCTTTGCAAACCAAGACGGTTCCTTCATAGCATACTTGGATGGATGCTGATTTTGAAAGTTTGTGTAAGGTTATACTTGTAGACTAGGGGTGGTTGAATCATTTGTGGTGGAATTGCTCCTTGAGGAAATTGTTGTTGAAATTGTTACATTTGTTGTGGTGATGGTGGAGGATATTGTTGATAGAGTTGTTGTTGTTGTTGTTGTTGAGGATACATGTGAGGAAAGTAGCTAGAGTATGGTGGTTGAGACATCTTGAAACTTGTGATGATGATGGTGTTAGGATCCAATATTTATGTTGTTAGATGATTCGGGTGGTCTAGGATTGTGATTAAACAAGAAAGCCATTTTAGATAGATGAAGAGAGTTGAGAGGAGGTTCCTTGAAAGAGAGTTGCTATATGAAATAAAAGGTTTATTCAAAGAAGCCACACCCCTTCCATGGATGGAAGGGGTATTTATACTTACAAACATAACGTCCTCCTGTCGGACTGTGGATCAGGCATACAGTGGGTAAAGACCCGTCCTTCCTCCACGGTGTTGCACTAAACTAAACTACACTAATAACTAACTAATAAACTAACAAATAACGTAACTAATGATATGTCTACGAGCTAACTTATGCTAGATAATACTTGGGGTGACCGACACTTCACTATGGAATTTTCTAATTCCTAACAATCTCCCCCTAAGGGAGGTCACCCCATGTTTTACATTTCGAATCCTAGCATTCTATTTTATCTTCAGTCTTGAGCTCGTAGACTATAATTCTTCACTTTCGCAATCTTTGTGCTTAAGTAGTGCAACTACAAAGTCCGCATTGATTTGTACTTTTAGTGGAGGCCTTTAACTGATCCACATCTTTGATGATCTTCGAGCTTTCATTGAGATCATCAGCCACAGTAAATCTCTGGATCACCCTTTATTGTGTTGCCATCATGTGAAGTTGTGACTTTTTAACCGACATGCTCACACTTTTGAATCATGACATCTTTCCATCAGAGTAGCGGAAGCCTTACTGGTTCATGATATTTGCAGCAGCGTAGCAGAAGCATAGTATAAAAATATCAGAACCAGGTTATGTAGATATGCACCAGTCATGATTTCTTCAATTAAGTGTGGTTGCAGTGAACATGCGGCTTTGGATTGACTCCTCAATTCTGATCAGCTGCAATCATCGGGGTGTACCTGCATATGACAGTTAGCAATAAAGCGCACGAAAGTGTCTTTGATCACTTTCGTTGAATTGAGGTACACGGCCCACGGTTCCTCGTTGATCAGTACAAGTACTGCATGTGATCAGGTAGGATTCCTAAGAATCTCCTTGACAGGGTTTCGCAGCTGTTCTAGCTGTTCTCAAACCGGAACGTCTCAAAGAAGACAACACGGAGTGAGTGAACCAGCAAATTGAGATTCACTGATTGATGAAAAATGATTTGAAAAACAATCGCGTATTGCTTGAAGACAGAGTTTTGCAATACGACGAAGGTTTTATGAGAAAGATCAATTTTCAATCAAAATACTTTTTGTGTTAGAGAATGAGTACACATTCGACGTGCTAGCGAAAAGAAGAGATTTGCACATCGAACGGTTTTTCTAAAAGTATTTTTCAATCAGAGATACTTTTTGAATTTGAAATGAATACACATTCGGCGTGCTAGAGAAAAGAAGGTTTGCACATCGAACGGTTTTTCCAAAAGTATTCGTCAATTCCATTCCTGGACCAAGGTTGATTCAAGAATGTATCACCCCATCGTTTCTATCCAGTTGTCACAAGTTTGATCTTACGATAAGATCTCACATGTCACCCACCAAGAGCTTGTTTGATGTTGGCTCTAGAAGGATTTCCATCTTCATCGTGAATACTTTTACATATCACTCAGATGTTCTGGCAATACCACAAGGATAAAGCGTAGGACTCAATTGTGCACATTTGGTTCCTGTGCCGGAGACTAGGGAGAGGGTCTCCTTCTTCAATATCAACAATCTCTAAGAGAAAGTCGATAAATTATGTCGGTTCCCCGTGAGAATGAAACAAGCCCTTTTAAGAGGAACTTGAGTAGCTTGGGAAGTTTAGTGCAGTGCGTCACTTGGTCCATGACGTCTTGTCTTCAATACCAGTATTACCTTAGTAAACACCAGTAGCATATGTATTGAACCCGGTTACTGCCCTAAGGTTGAATTATTGGAGGGCTATTTCTTTTCACCCTTTTTCACATTCAATTCTTTTTCATTCTTCAACCCCTTCAGTGCTTACCGAGACTTCATAACTAGAACCTTGTTGGGTTTATTCCAGTACTAGCTCTGTCTCAGTCCGCACTCTTCCCATTTCTTATTTTTCTCCTTTTTTCAATATACCTAAGGACTCTACACTATCTAGTGGATTGTCCCTGGGTAGATCCCTCCGGTTCTGGCGGATCGTGGGAACAAATACCTAACCTAACCATCCTTATAACTCCATACATAAAGTAAAATGGTCGGTCTTTTTGGTACAGTTCATTCTTCCTTGAAACCAATTGAAAAATCATTTGGAAAAACAATCAAGGTACTTGTGATACTAGATCAAAGCATTTTGTACCTTAATAGTTTTGATCATTTAGAAAAACTCCCCCTCAACATGTGCATATGATTTAGAAATTGTTTAGCACACGGAGGCAAGAGGACTTTGAAATATTTTATTTGATCACAATTTTCATAGAAAAAGCCATTTGATTTTCTTTGGTAAATTCTCCCCCTCAATATGTGCATAGGATATTTGAAAACATTTTATCACATAGAGGCAAGAGTTAATTTGAAGCACATCCACAATCACAAGAGCCAATAAGAAACCATTTGAAAACTCAATCAAGGTACTTTATAAATCACTTTAAAAAGCTTTCGTACCTCGATAGTTTATTTGCTCCCCCTCAATATGTGCTTCAAGATTCGAAAGCGTTTAGCACATATGAGCGAGCAGGTGCACAATTAAATCAAAACGATCACCTTTTATCAAATTTCATTATTAAATCACAAATTCTCCCCCGATCAAAAATATCAAACCCTTTGAGATTTTGGATCCCAAGTGATTTAATTAGGTTTAGAAAACATGGGAGAAAATGTGGCCTTGTTTAAATACTCATCTGGTTTTTGGATAAATCCTCCTCCTCAACATGTGCATTATGTATATTGAAATCATTTGGCACATGGAGGCAGGAGTGCCTTTAAAGGACTAGAACCAATTCCATTTAAAACAGATTTGAGATTTAAATCACGATCTCTACCCCGATCAGAAATATCAAACCATTTGAGATTTGTGATCCCAACTAATTTAAATCATTTAGAAAAATTTGGGGAAAGACGTGGCAAGATTTAATTTTTGAAAAATGACAGATAAGGACCAATTTAAGACATTAAAGATTGTTAGTGTCAAGTATGATAGTTTTTAAGAGATCTTTTAGTAAAATAAAACAATTTCACAATCAAACAAGAACAGAAAAAATTTCATTTTGAAAGACCTTGATTCTAAAGAAAAAATCATACCATGACATAACATTAAATCTTTAGATCACCACTTATTATCGTACAAGACGGAACTTTTGTGAAGGAACATCGTTTGAAAATATTTTATTTTTAAATCACTCTCCCCCTCAATCCATGACAAAAGTCAATAATTGAGTGACTTAGGTTTTGATAACATGAAGTCCGGTGATTTTCAAAAATTAGTCCAATATATTTTCAAAACAATATTTTCCATTTTCAAAACAATTTAATCAAATTATTCAAAATTGTTTAAAAATGGTATCCTGCACAAAGATACGTTAGGTGGTTGAGAAGCTTCTGTTGTTGTTGCTGTAGGGTTTGGAAGAAAAACCGTCTGCAGATGCAGTGAGACTTCTTACGTTGCATTAATGCCAACTCTCCATAGAAGTCCAATTAAGCTCCATTTCTTCATTTGTCAACCCAAGATATAGTTACCCTTTCGTTTAGGCATCCAATCATCTTCAATTGTGGGATCCGGATCGGGAACATTCTTTTATACCAATATACCTGCATACGTCAGTGAACACACATACAAATATATGGTGGTCGACATCACCCAAACAGCAATCGACTAATAAAAGTCAATGCAACATATCAATCAGATCATTTACATGTATGGGAATAATGTGTTTATCAAACTCTAATCATCTAAACCTAACAATCATATCCTAAATTCCTAGTCCTTCGACACATGCAAATATCATTTTTAATTAAGCACGTAGGATAATTAAGAAAGCTCGTTAGATGATATAGATTTGACAAATTCTCCCCCTCAATCAATTACTCATTTTCTGAAAAGATTAAAAGCGCTGAAGTCATTGATTGAGTTTTCAATTTTTTATGAAAAACTCTGAAACTGATTGGTTTTGCAACTCATTAACCACCATTTTGTTAAAACACCAAATATTTTTCTAAAGAATTTTAGACGGAAAAACATTTGTGTAGGAACAGCAGTCCTTCTACATACTTTCCTTGTTTTGTTTTTTTAGGATAAGTGCACGAAATATTTTGAAAATAGTTTAAGCGTAGCACTTTCCTTCTTTAAAAAACGGGTTGCTATCTGAAATAATAGCAAGCCATAGTTTAAGCACGGGTCACAGTCTGAATTAACTGCAAGCCATTTTTGAAGCGCGGGTTACAGTCAGAAATAACTGTAAGCCATTTGATTTCTGACATGTTTTGAAAAGAAATATTTACACCTCCTGCTCGAACTTCATCTATGGTCCCGTGCCATTATTGAATGACATTTCTAAGACCGTAGATGTTATCGATACCAGAAGACATGTCATAGAAAAACAATATTTTTGGTCTTTTTCAAATTTTCTGATTTTTATGGCATTTTGTTGGTTTTATAATTTTCTATTTTGATTTTGTTGGTTTTATATTTTTGTATTTTGTTTTCTGATAAATATTTACAAAGATACAGAAGATGATATAGTAAAAGAAGATGATGATACGAGTACCGAGATAAGGATATCGAGCAGCCTCGTTGTAGAAGATAGAAGTCATCATCCCTTAAACATTCACCACCAAAGCTTCCAGGGCTCTTGAATCGAAGAAAGAAATTGAACCAACTGAAAGTGAGACTTTGGCAGCTTCCCCCCAAACCGAAAATCCTTTAGCTAAGCAGATTTGAAGCTGTATTTCAAGCTTGCCTTAGCCAGGTGCACAGAGAAGCACACCATTATCATAAATCCCGCTGCTCCTTTCAAGAATAATCACCGTGATTCTTCGTTCGAGGTTATATTATCAACAAGAACAGCAACGTATCATCCCACACATAAATAACTCTTCTCAATTTCCTTTTCCACTGAAGTCTGACGCAATCCATTCCAAAAGGTGTCAAGAGAACAATTCCCCCAAGTAGTTGAGTTGATGCAGTCAGTCTCTTTGTATAAAGCTCAAGAACTCTCCCGAATACACATCATGAGGGTAATGAAGAACACCTCCCCTATGTTCACATCTTTCGTCCCTGATGAATGTGTATGAAGCTCAAGAAACCGAAGTACACCAATATCCAAGAACTCTCCCGAATACACATCATGAGGGTAATGAAGAACACCTCCCCTATGTTCACATCTTTCGTCCCTGATGAATGTGTATGAAGCTCAAGAATCCGAAGTACATACATTCCCAACGAGAGAATAACTGATAACACCTCCCTCATGTTACACATTTATCTCCCCTGTAAATGTCGTACTTGTGTACCTCCTTTATCTTCAGAAACTAACTCTTACATCTCTTCCCCCACGTAGTTGGAATAAGCACACTAAACGCCTTGATGAGTAAAACCTTGAGTTTCTCTGCGGTCATGACATTTGTTTTCCCGGGATATCTTCAATCACTTAGAAGAATTAAGTTCATCAAGTTTACTCGCCATGAGTCAAACCTTGAGTTTCTCTGCGGTAATAACATTTGTCTTCCCGGGATATCTTCAATTACTTAGAAGTATTAAGTTCATCAAGTTTACTCGTGTTTAGATGCTTGTCTCCTTGTAAGATATAACTTTTCACATACACATCAAACCATAACACAAGGTGGCGAATAAGATGGAATTCTAGAGAGAGAAAGTTAGAGGTTTAGGGAACTTAGTGAGAGAAAGTGAAAGATATTATTATGAGCTCCAACTCTCTACCTTGCAAGGTAGAGAGTATTTATAGTCTTACATAACTCGCCACACTTTGGGCTGTGGATCAGGCATACAGTGGGTAAAGACCCGTCCGTCCTCCACGGTGTTACTTAACTAAATTACTACTTAACTTAAAAGAACTACGACTACGAGCTTTCTAACGATTACATATACTTGAGGTGACCGACTCTTTAATACTGGGAATTTCTAATTCCTAACAATCTCCCCCTAAGGGAGGTCACCTCAATTATACATCAAAAATTACATTGAATACAAATAGATTTTACATTAATAGTTGATCTTGCATTCTTGATATAGTCCTTTGCTCATAAGCTCGTCGTCATTGATTCTTCACATTGCATGTTTGGTTGTTCCAAGTGGAGGTCTTTTACTGATCCACGTGATGATAATTTTGAGCCATCATTTGAGATCATCAGCTATCAACAATCTCTGAGACATCCATTGTGGTGTTGTGACTTTGGGACCGACATGCTCACATTTTGGATCATGATTTCTTCTCATCAGAGTAGCGGAAGCTTTTGTTGAGTCATGATATTGGCAGCAGCGTAGCAGAAGCATGGAGTGAAAATATCAGAGTCATTGATGCACTAATCATGATTTCTTTAGAGATGAATGTGTTAAGTGAGCATGCGGCTATGGATTGACCGCTTCATTCTGATCAGCTGCAAACGTCGGGCGTACCTGCATACAACAGTTAGCAACAAATCGCACGAAAGTGTCTTTGATCACTTTCGATGAATTGAGGTACACGGCCCACGGTTCCCCGTTGATCAGTACAAGTACTGCCTGTGATCAGGTAGGATTCCTAAGAATCTCCTTGACAGGGTTTCGCAGCTGTTCTAGCTGTTCTCAAACCGGAACGTCTCAAAGAAGACAACACGGAGTGAGTGAACCAGTGAATTTTAAGTCCACTGATTGATGAAAAGAGATTTGAAAAACAATCGTGTATTGCTCAATAGAAGTTGTTTTTGCAATACAACGAAGGTTTTATTGAAAATCAATTATCAATCATAAAAATACCTTTTGGTTTGAAAAATGAGTACACGGTCGATGTGCTAAAGAAAAGAGTTTATAAGCACAAAGACCGGTTTTTCAAAGGTATCCGTCAATCCCTAACCTGAACCAGGATTGATTCAAGAAATTGAATCGCCCCATTGTTTCTGTTCAGTTGTCACATGGTTGATCTATATGATAGATCTCACATGCCACCTACCAGGAGCTTGTTTGATGTTGGCTCCAGAAGGCTTTCCATCTTCATTGTGAATATGTAAACACATCACTCAGATGTTCTGGCAATACCACAAGGATAATGCGTAGGACTCAAGATATAATCTCTCTTTCCACATTGTGTGAAACAGAGAGTCTTCATTGAAAGTGTCCTAATGAGATTTATTGATGATCTCGAGGCTCTAGACTCAATTTGTGCATATTTGGATCCTATAACGGAGACTAGGGAGAGGGTCTCCTTCTTCAATATCAACCATCTCTAAGAGAAAGTCGATAGATAATGTCGGTTCCCCGTGAGAATGAAACAAGTCCTTTTAAGAGGAACTTGAGTGGTTTGGGAAGTTGAAGTGCAGTGCGTCACTGGGTCCATGACGTCTTGTCTTCAATACCGATGTTACCATCAGTAGCATATGAATTGAACCCGGTTTCTGCCCTAAGGTTGAATAAATGGAGGGCTATTTGTTTTCACCCTTTTCTCATTCAATTCTTTTTAATTCTTCAACCCCTTCAGTGCTTACCAAGACTTCATAGCTAGAACCTTGTTGGGTTTATTCCAGTACTAGCTCTGTCTCAGTCCGCACTCTTCCCTTATCTCATTTTTCTCCTTTTATCATCATACCTAAGGACTTCTACACTAACTAGTGGATTGTCCCTGGGTAGATCCCTCCGGTTCTGGCGGATCATGGGAACCAATACCTAACCTTATCATCCTTATATCACCGTACATAAAGTAAAGTTGGTCGGTCTATTTGGTATTGTTCATCTGCCATTGGATCCAATTGAAAACCATTTGAAAATCAATTCAGATACTTGTGATATATTATCAAAGCTTTTTGTACCTGAATTGTTTTTGATATTTTTAGAACGAGAACTCCCCCTCAACATGTGCATCAAGTATTTGGAAATGTTTTGCACACGGAGGCAAGAGAAAGAATTAACTTCTTTTGATTACCATTTTCTAAAAGATATCAACATCACTTCCCTCAACAGATCAAGTAGGTATAGCATTTCCGGGAAGGATGAGGTTTCCATGAATTTGCTCCCCCTCAATATGTGCCTCGAGGTTTGAAAAGAGTTTTGCACATACTAGAGGGAACCTGCACATTGGGATAAATGATCACGTTTCAAATCAAAGGTTTAAGATAGATGCTCCCCCTCAACATGTGCATGAAAATTTGAAATCGTTTGTCACATGTGGGCGGGATAGCATGTACATCCTATTATAACCATTTACCTAATTATCAGTTTGTCACAAAGACCGTAGATATTATCGAATCGAGAGAAAAATGACAAAGAGACAATATTTTTGAAGTTTTTTCGAATTTTTCAAATTTTTATGGATTTTGAAGGTTTTATATTTTTCTATTTGATTTTTGAATAGATATATACAAGAGATAGATGAAGATAGACCTTTACTCCTCGTCTTCCTCCTGAAGACGTTTGAGAGTTTCTGGTTGAAGGCTTTTCAAACCGAGACGTGGAAGAATAAACTCAAAACGTTCTCTTGGAAGAGCTTTGGTGAAGATGTCAGCTAATTGATATTCAGACCTCACAAAATATAGTTCCACCACACCTTTTTCAACTTGTTCCCTGATGAAATGATGTCGAATGTCGATATGCTTTGCTCTTGAGTGTTGAACGTTGTTGCATGAGAGAGCAATAGCACTTTTATTATCACAGTACAGAGGGATTTTGTTGAATTCAAAGCCATAGTCAGATAATTGAGATCTCATCCATAAGATTTGAGCACAACAAGATGACATGGCTATGTATTCAGCCTCTGTAGAGGAAATAGAAGTACTCATTTGCTTCTTTGAAGACCAGCTCACAAGCTTATCACCCAAAAACTGAGCACCTCCTGACGTACTTCGACGTGTATCTTGACAACCTGCATGATCAGCATCTGCATAGGCCGTTAGTGACATACCGGTGTCTTTCGGGTACCATAGTCCCATATTGATGGTTCCTTGGAGATACCGAAAGACCCGTTTAACTGCTTCAAGGTGCTTTTTGGTAGGCTTAGCCTGGTATCTAGCACACATGCACACAGAGAACAAAATGTCTGGTCTACTAGCAGTGAGATACATCAGGGATCCAATCATACTTCGATATTTAGTTTGGTCAATCATGATCCCTGAGAGGTCCTCATCTATTTTGGTTCGGTCAATCATGGGGGTGTCAACAAGGTCACTTGAATCAAATCCAAATTTCTTTAAAATCTCTGTTGCATATTTAGATTGATTTATGAAAATGCCTCCGGGACTTTGAGAAATTTGTAATCCCAAGAAAAATGACATTTGTCCCATCATTGACATTTGAAACTTTGAACTCATTTCATTTGAAAAACGATCACATTCCATTGGGTCAGTCGAGGCAAAAATAATATCATCAACATAAATTTGAACATGAGTTAAATGTTTGCCTGACTTCCTGGTGAACAATGTAGGATCAACTGCTCCTTTGCTGAATCCGGTTGAAAGAAGAAACTTTGAGAGTGTATCATACCAAGCCCTTGGAGCTTGCTTTAAACCGTAAAGAGCCTTCTTCAAACGATAAACGTGAGTAGGATACTCTTGATTCACAAATCCTTCAGGTTGGCTGACGTAGACGACTTCTTTAAGATCTCCGTTCAGAAATGCCGTCTTTACATCCATCTGATATACCACCATGTTCTTACTTGCAGCATTAGCCAAAAAGATTCTGATTGCCTCGATTCGAGCAACAGGAGCAAATGATTCTTCAAAGTCTATACCCTCCTCTTGACGATATCCTTTAGCAACCAATCGAGCCTTGTTTTTCAACACATCACCATGCTCATCAAGTTTTACTTTGAAGATCCATTTTAGAGCTATAATCATAGCACAGTCTGGAGCAGGTACTAACTCCCATACATCAAGACGATCAAACTCATGAATTTCATCTTGCATAGCATTGAACCAGCTATCTTCATTCATGGCAGTTTTAACGTCTTTTGGTTCGATCTTAGATAGTACGGAGTTGAAGAAGCACCATAAGGCATCGGTTGCGAGTTGCTTCCGGGTTGATACAGGACGAGAGGGATTACCAATGATGTTGTCTAATGGATGATCGTGAGTCCATTTTCTGAGGTGTTCATGTGGTATTTGCTGAGGAACTGAGGTAGCTGAGTCGATGTCTTCTGAAGAAGATGGTTCTGATGATGATTCAGGAGTAGCAAATATGTTTTCAAATGGAGCATCTTCAGGAGTCGCAAAGGGATTAACTTCATTGTTGATGTCAGAAACATTTCCATGATGTACATTTGAAGAATGATGATTTGTTGATGAGACTGAAGGATCAGCAGCAGGTGCTTCTTGGCTTAAAGATATTGAGACTGAAGGATTGACTTCATTTACTGGAATATGAGCATCCTCTGTTGTAGGGATCAGCACCTCATTAGTAGTAGACTCATACAGTTCATCAAACATTGGATCAAACAATTTCTTTACATCATCTTCAGATGGAGGTACATATGGCGTTTCTTGAGAGGAGTTTGGAACAAGGGATGAACCAATAGGACTGTTTTGAAGTGCGGGTCCTGAGCTGGAGTGTCCAGGAGCCATTTGACCGGTCAGCTCATCAAACGTAACGTGAATTGTTTCCATGATATTTCGGGTTCTTTTGTTGTAGATCCGGTATCCCTTTTTGTTTGGTGCATATCCTACAAATACTCCAATGTCAGCTTTAGCTCTAAGTTTGCCCAAGTCTTGACCCTCATTAGTTGGATAGCACAAGGCACCAAACACACGAAGGAAAGATAGATTAGGTTTTCTGTTGTGGACAAGTTCATATGGAGTTTTTCCATGAATGGTGTGAATCAGGGAACGATTTTGTGTGTAGCATGCAGTGGCAATTGCTTCAGCCCAGAGAAACATTGGAACCTTTGAGTAGATCAGCATTGTTCTAGCAGCTTCAACAAGAGTACGATTTCGTCTTTCAACTACACCGTTCTGTTGAGGGGTTCGTGGAACACTTCTTTGATGGCTGATTCCAACGCTTTCATAGAATTCACTAAGTTGTTTGTTGACAAACTCAGTTCCATTGTCTGTTCTGATAATTCTGACAGTTTTGTTTAGTCTAACCTGCAGTTGTTTGATGAGTTTGATGATGATATCAGGAGTTTCATCCTTTGTCCTTAAGAACTTGACCCAGGTGAATCTAGAATAATCATCAACCACAACTAACACATATTTCTTCCCAAAGATATTCTGCACCCTCATTGGTCCACATAAATCCATATGAATCATATGAAGAACTTCTGTGACAGAGTTAGTAGGTTTGGGTTTATGGGCATACTTCTTGCTTTTTCCCAATTGACATGCTGAACAAAGATGATCCTTTTCATACTTTAGTCTAGGTAAACCTACAACTAAGTCCTTTCTGGAAAGATCGTTGATGGTGCCGAAGTTCAAGTGATTGAGACGACGATGCCATAACCAAGACTTTGTTTTTGAAGCCTTTGATAACAAGCAGATTGGTGAAGCTCTCATCATGTCATCGATAGAGATAGTGTAAAGGTTTGAGCCACGAGTTCCTTTCAACAGTTCCTTACCATTAAGATCTCTAACAAAGCATGTATGTTTTCTGAAGGCTACTTCTAGATCAGAGTCACAGAATTGACCAACAGAGAACAGATTATGTCCTAAACCTTCCACATAATACACTCTGGAGATGACACTATCACCAACAACATAATCTCCATAACCCATAATAGCACCGAAATGATCATTACCAAATCTAACAGTCCCGATGAATTTGCTCACGAAGTTCATGAGCCGTGACCGGTCTCCAGTCATATGCTTGGAACAGCCTGAGTCCAGGTACCACAGAACGATTTGAACGATCTGCAGTTGAACACAGACAAGAATGGATAACTGGATAATTGGGATCCCCATGCAAGAATGGGTTCCATTTGGTTAGTAGCAACAGTTGGAACACCCACATCAGAAATAGAAGCATTCATATCAGACAATGAGGTAATGGAATCATTATGAGTAGATGCAATACTAGTGTCTGTATTAGTCCTGTTTACAGTGTGACCACTTCTTAAGGGAATAGTTCTACCAGTAGGCATCCATTTTCTAGTGGGCATTATCTGATTGGTCTTATGACCAACAGGTATCCAACAGGCATCTCATATTTGGCCTTAGGCATTGAGCATGGAATCAAAGGGTTAACTCTTTCACCTAATGTCTTTGGGCATATGGTAATCAAGCATTCTAAGATTTCTTGAGATCGTTTGGCATATAAGCATGCATGTCCAATTGCATTATCATGAGGTTTCTCTAGCTTATCCTCTTCAACAATCTCGCGCAGGCATTCTAAGCAATCCTTGAGGGATGAGAAATATGTTTGAATGGCAAGTTTGTTGTTCCTTAGGTGAGGGGGGACATATGTCACAGATAAAGCAGATTTATTGCCAGAGTGAACCTTAGATACAACATTCTCCTCATTGATCATTGGCATTTTCCCTTTTACCTGACTCTTCAGATTCTCAATTTCTTTCTGCAATGAAGTTATTTGTTCGTTGTTTTTGTTACGAGTGACTTTAATTGATTCAAACAACTCATTGAAATGACGTTTAACCTTTTCATTCTCTTCTAGAAAACTTTCGTTTTCCTTTTGTAAAGCATTTACTAGGTTTTGAAGATGAAACGTTTGAGAATTCTGAGAATCTAAAGAAGGAGGCATTTGGGATCCTGTCATATTGTTCGTTTGACCCTTTAATTGAGAGATTTGGGCTTTCAACTTTCTGATCGTGTTACACTGAGCTTGAATCTGTTCATCTCGTTTGTTAATTTGAAAAACTGCATCAAACTCTGGAGCATCTGAAGATGTCTTGATATTTGAAGTTTTGACATTTTCTTTGAGATGTTGATATTTTAGTTGTAGATTAAAATACTCAACTTCTAGTTTAGAAAAATGTTTAACCAAATTGTCATGATCATCCAGTTCAATTTTCTCATTTAGTTTAGAATTAGTTTTTTCAAGCTCAATGACACGATCATGGGAGACTTTCAGGGCCACAGATAATTCATGAAATTTGGAAGCATTAATAGAGCAATTTGAAGCAGTGAAAAACACATCTTGAGCAACACATTCAGTAATAAGATTCTCATTTAATGTATGCAAGTTCTTTCTTTTAATCTCATTATATTTTAGTGCACGCTCATAATCACTAACTTCAGCAACCATTGCATCAAATTCCTTTTCCATACCCTTAATATCAGCTTCTACCCCCTTTTTAAGACTCTCAAAGTGATCTTTTAGAAGTTTAAAGAAAGGCATGACCTCAGTTAAATAACATTCTTTCATTTGTTCAAAGCCTCTTTCACCTTCAGTTATACCAGTGGGAGTGATCCTTTTCTTGCAAGTTTTTTCAAAATCAACAAATAGTTGGAATATAACGTATTGGCTAATTAATGTCTTGCTTTTAGTGGCAATTGTTCTAGGTACAAGATGCATAGGTGTATTAGGAGGATACACAGTTGCTCTAGGCATTTTCCGAAGGGGAGGGTTTGTTTCTACAATATTTTCGGCTTTCTGCTTATCTAAATCCATTTTCCAGAAGACTTGTTCGGGAGTCAACAAAGTCTGAGGCTTAAACTTGTTTAATGCAATCCAGTTTTCCTTTTTGTAATCGTGAGGAGAGATAATTATTTTTTTCTCTTTGCATTTAGGGTCATCTAGTTTTTTGTTCATCCTTTCCCTAGTGACTTCATCTGATTTCTTATCTTCCTCAGTGCACTCAACGCAACTAGGTTTCTGCCTAGGCTTAAGAATTTCATTACCATCATAAATCACCTTATGAGCATTTCTAGCCTTTTTGATTACCTCTGGATTTGGTTCCTCAACAAGGGGAATGCTATGCTTATCGCTTAAGACTCGATGTTTGGTGACCATGTGAGCAGTCTGAATGGTGTTTCCTTGTATGTACAACTTGTTTTCAAGTTTGTTTTTCAAAGTTTTCAGATTAGAAAAATCTCTTAAGAGCTTTGATTCTTTTACATTAAATTCTTGCTTAAGCATTTTCACGTTTTCTTGAAGTTCTTGTTTTTGCTTAGCTGTTTTAGAAAGTTTTTCTTGCAAAGAATTTAATTCTTGTTTCAATACTTCTTCTCTAAAATTACTTTTTCTAATTACTGTACGCACTTGGTCATCCATTTCCTGCTCACGAGTGGTCAACTCAAATTTTGCACGTTGTTCATAAATGGCAACACGTTCCTTATAGGCATTTAGTTCAGAGATAATGGAATCATCAGGAGCACATGCAGTGTATTCATCAAAGACATAGTCATTGTTGACTGCAGAAGATGCATCACTAGGTACAACTTCACTTTCACTTTGTTTCACGTATTGATCATATGGGACAATATTGATATTACCCGTATTTTCAATATTTGATTCAAAAGTTTCGGTTGGTTGTACTTTGTCATGCATCTGTTGCACATCAGCATCATCATATAGCTTTAATACCTCAGAGATGAGTTTGTCCTTTGATGGGCCAGCTTGTGGTGAAGAAGTGACCTTGGGAGACACCATGGGAGAGATGCTAGCCATAAATATTGTGTGTGCAGTGGGTCCATCATCCACATCAGAGTCGTAAGCATCGCAGTCACCGACTTGAAAGGCATTTTGATGATTGTGACCTATCTCCTGAATGGGCTGCTCATCTACATCTGCATCATAGGTCTTGGCATTGCCTTCAGCAAGAAACAGCAGTTCCTCTTCATTCAAAGTAGCACCATTGTCCTGAGCTTGAGCCAGCAACATCTTATCTCTGAAGTATTCGGCATTTTGTGGACGCTTTGGAGATGTGCAGTTCCTTGCAAAGTGTCCCTCACCACCACAGTTAAAGCATTTGATTGGCTTGGCTTGACCTGGGTTACCATTCCTTCCTCGATTCTGGTTTCCAACATAACCTCTCCCAGCTCCACCTCGTCCCTGTTCATACTGTCTTTCCTGAACTGGTTGCACCACGATCCTTCCATCTTTAATAGTGGCTTGATTATGTGGGTTAGATGCAGTTCTGAGGTTGTTGTTGGTTTGTGGAAGAGAATTCATGTTTTGACTAATGAGAAGAGCAAGTTGATTAATGATGTTACCCACGTGTGCATCAGCATCAGCTTGTTTGAACTGAGGATCAGGGATGAGTTTGTGATTACCATTACCCAAGGGTATGACTTGTGATGCTTTGGTTGTGATTCCAATGTTTGAGTAGAAGGCAGTTGAATCATTAGACGAGCTTGTCTCTCCTGGGTTAGTTTTGAACTGATTGAGAATCAATTTTTCAAACATGGCATGTCTTTCATTCTGAAGGAGGAAGGCATAGAGTTGCTCATAGTTTGTGTTCTTCAATCCTTTAGTGAGCTTCACAGCGGTAACAAACTTGTGCCATTCGGGATTCATGTTGTTCACAAATTTTGAGTTCAACTGAATGTTAGGCATAGTCATCTTGATGTTCCTCATGTCATTCACTAACTTATGAAATCTCACATAGTACTCATAGACACTCTCATCTGGTTTCATCTTGAAGTGCTCAAATTCATCATAGAGTTGGGATTCCCTGTCTTCCATAGTTAATTCTGAACCTGAGAGAAGCATCTTAACGTTATCCCAAACAGCCTTTGCATCAGTGTTATGATTGATCAGCTTGTAGATGTCTTTAGGAAGACCTTGAAGAACAATGTTTGAAGCCCTGATATCTGCATCGAATCTCTTTTTCTCCTCATTATCAAGCTCATTGTACATCTTAGGTCTGTCCATTCCGTAGACAGGAGTACCATCTTCATTAGTATCAAGTATGTCTCTAGTCGTTTCCACCCGATATGGTCCTTCATCAATGGATTTGAGAATGTTTACACCATTTTCCTTTCCAAGGCAATACAATCTGATTCGTTGAGCCCAAGAATCGTAGTCAGTTCTGTCAAGCATTGGTGGACGAGTATCTGAGCCAGCTGCTTGAACATCCTCGGCAACAGTGGAGATGACAGTGGGAACAGTGGGAATGTTGGTAGACATGTTAACAGATTATACGGGATTTTATAACTCTATGATTAAACCGGGAAATAGATTCTTTCACGGGATTTTACTAAATCAAGAGAAAACCGTAAACAATCACTCAAGTTGCTAGATGATAAAGTGCTAACTCGCTACCAAATAATGCACTAAGTCGCTAGAAATTAGTGCCCTAAGTCGCTAACCCTTAACTCGCTACACGTCTAAGTCGCTAGAGTCCCAAGTCGCCAACAGAAAAACAAGTCGCTAAGTAGTAACTCGCTACAGACTAAGTCGCTAGCCAAATTTGTGCAGTAATTCGCTACACAAGTCGCTAGATATGCAAGTCGCTAAAGAGCAACTCGCTACAGACTAAGTCGCTACCACAAGTCGCTAACCGTAGTGGAGATTCCACTACTTGTACTTTAACTCGCTAGCTCTAACTCGCTAGCTTTTATAACTGTAAGTCGCTACAAAACTATGAAGTAAGTCGCTACCAAGAAAACAAGTCCGAGAGCTAAGTCGCTAGCTTGAAAAACCAAATAACCTTCACTTTTCAATCCAAAAACAACCCAACCAAGATGATTCAAGCTTACCAAATGAAAACCTAAACACTTTTGATGATTCTAAACATAAAAGTACCAACAAAATTCAAACTTTAACACAAGAAATCAACCAAATGATGCAAAAACCACTAAACTTTTTCAAACTCAAAAACCACCTAAAAACCACTATAAATCCAAAGATGTGCAAGATATGATCTAACCATGGCTCTTGATACCAATTGTAAGATATAACTTTTCACATACACATCAAACCATAACACAAGGTGGCGAATAAGATGGAATTCTAGAGAGAGAAAGTTAGAGGTTTAGGGAACTTAGTGAGAGAAAGTGAAAGATATTATTATGAGCTCCAACTCTCTACCTTGCAAGGTAGAGAGTATTTATAGTCTTACATAACTCGCCACACTTTGGGCTGTGGATCAGGCATACAGTGGGTAAAGACCCGTCCGTCCTCCACGGTGTTACTTAACTAAATTACTACTTAACTTAAAAGAACTACGACTACGAGCTTTCTAACGATTACATATACTTGAGGTGACCGACTCTTTAATACTGGGAATTTCTAATTCCTAACACTCCTTCCCCCTTGCTGGTTTTGACACTTCAGAGTCAGCAAATCATTATAAGCCCGTATACTAGAAATTTGTTGAAAAGAACACTTGAACTCTTGTGAGAATCAACTTGCTGAAGACTCTCTCTGACTATTTTTATCAACCCTTATGTAGACAATTTGAAGTGACCACTGAAGAAGAAAACCCGATATCCCATACTTGAAACTAAAGTCAACTTTCCCACATTTGTATCTTATGCTTGCACCCAATGACGGAAGAACGGTGTCGAGAATTTATGCTTCAAGCAAATCTCTAAGTACTCACTACCCAGACAAAGTATGAGACATTAACACCTCTTGCGATTATCCACAACGTCATATGCGTGTGACACTGAGTAAAACAAAGTAACTCCTAATAGTGATAGTTAACCAGTTCTTCAACCATCCACCTTGACTGCTGGTAACTAGATAAACCAAGTCTTCAACTCAAATTCTTAAGCCCGAGCAAGTTATCAAATAAGAACACGCCTTTGTGAAAGTAAACTTCAATCTCAAATAAGTGATAAATGATTAACTCTGAAGTAATCAACTTGTGTCAAATGTCCAATACGTGAAATAGTCAATACCAACGTCTCGAGGAGTCACTGCTAAAGAATATGAGCAAGTCTAATTGGGGATTGAATATGAATTATAACTCTCTCTCAATTAGTGCTCTCCCCTAAACCGACAATCTGTTCGATAAAAGCCCAGATTAAGAAGAAGTCTTTAGATCGTTAAATGCAACTCGTCTTTAGTCTTCTAACATGTAGCAGAAAATGTAGAACAGACTGTAGACTCGACCTTCTTCAAGATTGTGCAGTTGGGGAATAAATAGTTAACATCTTCAACTCACACCAAGAAGCATCCCACCAAAAAGCATCCCAATTAACTTACATCTTGCAAATCCCCTTAACTAAAATCCCTCCCAATCAAACAAGAACAGAAAGATGTTCATCAAGGAAATCAGCAATCAGGCCGCAACGAACACACAATATGGTAACACCAAACTACCAATCACATCAAACAAGAACAGATAGATTGTTCGGAATCATCATGTTGATGTATACGTGAAGCATTAACCGGAAGCACTTTGTCGATAAACTCATCAATCCGAGTGAAGATGTCAACCAACGGCTCTTAAAAGAAACATCATGTGAAGATGACCCGATAATAAGAAGCTCGGTTCTTACATGAGTTTGGAGCCGTTTGACCATTTATTCTCAAATATCAATCAACCATGCAAAAAATTCACACTTCTTCTCCCCCTCAAGAATTGCATACGGAGATGCCATTCTTGACTAAATAAGTGAAATCATCCAAAAGTATTCTATTCACACTTCTCCCTCGCAAAATTAGCACATGATGTCGCCATCGTCATTATAGTTGAGCAAGTGGAATAAGAAAACAATCAATGGTAGCCCGGTTCACTTGATGACTGAAGCGCATGGAAAAAGTATGAAGCATGTTGATGAGAATGGTCATAATAGAGAAGATTTCTCTTCTTCAGAAGATAATGCGCACTGAAACGTACACATTTCTTTTCTTTAGAGAACGAGGCAAGAACTATTGTGTTCATACGTCATAAGAAGATTTCTCTTCTTTTGAAGATAAAGCGCACTGAAACGTACACTTTTCTTTTCTTTAGAGTACGAGGCATGAACTGATGTGTTCATACGTCATAAATCTCTCTCTTTTCATCTACTCTTGGTAAACTTGTAATCAACTCCATTATCATTCAGTAGGCTATTTGTCGTGACAGCTGATGGAGAAAACCCAATATGATGAATTTGACTCTGAAGTAAACTAACCCGAACTCGTGACTTATACTTGCACATATGTAACAAAGAGCGGTGCCGATTTCCATTAGCATCTCTAAGTACTCTCTATGTACTCTATACTCTTCAACCAACCAACCATCAAGTATAAGACGTACATTACCTCTTGAAAATCCACAATTGAATGTGACACTGAGCACTACAACGTAACCCCTTAAAGTGATAGTTATTTTGTAGTGGTATGAGCCCAATTCCCCCAAGTGGTAAAAGAAAAGGTAAAAGACACCCAACAATAACTAGATTTCCAAGTCTTTGTTTTTTATAATAAGCTCGAACAAGGATCATGAAGAATCTTCATCCAACCATCCCCGATACCTTCAGATACTAAGTACACTCGCCCATGATAATTCACTTCAACCTCAAATAAATAATACTGAATTAACGCCGTTGTCACTTTTTCTGGTTAACTGCTCAAATCTAGCCTTCTTTGACATTTAAACGAACTTTGATAATGGTTTCATCCCGACCATGGTTAAATGCACATAACCCCGTAAACCATGTAATAACCAAACTACCATGACGAATATCCAAACACACATCCAATTCATGAAGTACACCCTTTTATCCCTTCTTTGAAGCAAAAACCATAGCACCAGCATCAAGTAAGATCCAAAATTACACTTTCTCTTCTCCAAGATGGTTCCATCATTACGGGATTTTACAACTCTAAGGTTTAAACCGAGAAATAGTTTCTTTCGCGGGATTTTACAAAACCAAGAATAAACCGTAAGATAGATCCGGAAATGCACTTTACTAATACCAGGATGTTTCCATTGTCACGGGATTTTACAAGTCTATGATTTAAACTGAGAAATAGGTTCTTTCGCAGGATTTTACAAAATCAAGACACAACCGTAAACAATGTCAGCTTGAATGTGTTATGACGACTTTGGTTTCAGTGAATATCTGCTTTAGGGGAACATGCAGCGGTTCATCAGCGGTTCATTATCCAATCATTAGCAAAATCATCAACCATCCAATCAACACCTTGGTAAACACATCTTCCACATATTATGACGGCTATTGCAGTGACTACATGGTGAAGTAGATCTGATATACCAAACTTGATCCAAATAACCTCACGACAAATCCAAATAAGATATACCAAATACAATCAACCCTGTCGTCAACTTTGTTCACCCATTAAATCAAGCCGTGACATGATATTCTTTGTGACAAATGTATAAACCACGGTATCAATCCCCACAACAAATCTCATCATCAAATCAGATCTCATTTTCAAATCTCATAACCAATAAATCATTTGATCTAGAAACAATTAAGCCCATTTCAATTATGCACAGAACGGTCCAGTCTATTAACAACTTAAAGCCCAATCATCTACAGGGTCTCATTTCAGCCCATGTAACAAATTAACTCCAAAGTCTAATGAAAGCAACGTGCAGTCCAACCTTATCACATATACCCGATCCATAAAAATTTGTTTTATCCTCATCTGATGAAATGTTTTACTTCAAACATTGATCACATGATAATACATTGAATACCAAGATCCTACCATATAATTTTAAAGAAAATCATAGTAGCACCATAACAAATTTGGTCTAATCCATCAATGACTAGGTCCAAGTGATAAAGACCCATGAGAATTAACTTGCTCATAGCTGCACACGGCCCATAGAGGAGAAACTAGAAATCCTAGCCCATGTAATGAGGAGCCCATAGTGAAAGTACACGATTCAGATCAGGATTGCAAATCATAACTTACCCTAATATCTAGGGTATAAAATACTCACAAACACACTTAACCCTAACAAAAAAAATCAGTAGCACTACCCTCTCAAAAATTATCCGCCTCCCTCTTAACCATTCACACCAAACGAACCCTAAATACTTCTCATAAACAATCCGATCCCCTTCAAACACAAGAAGCATCCTTCGAATGGACCTTGCCACAGAGATGGCTGGAGGTCGTCAATGCCCCAGGGATGGCTAGATGCTCTTCATTATCGCCACAGGGTTGGCTTGGACTTAGATTCAGCTTCTCGATCCATAGAAATAACCGGTAGGCATTGATCATGTACATGAACTCAGATTTATTATGTTTGTTTATCTTTTAACAACTAAAAGATTTGGATTAACAGTATTTGTTAATCCCACTTCTTAATTTTCGGATATATAATAACAAACCTAGATCAATGAAGATCATTACTTTCGATATATGGACCTCCAAATGTCCTGATGTTCTTGTTACTGAATCGAAAAGTAAGTGCTGAGATCTATAAAGAAATTGTTCTTGTGTGAATGAAAAACGAACAAGAGAGGAGAATAATCATAAATGTTATTTCTCTGAATCTTTAAGTTCGAATAATAGTGAAGTTTAGTCTTCAAACAGGATCGATGAGGATATGTTATTTCGTATATGGGTTTTTGAGTTTCATGGCATTGTTGTACCCCATGAAAAAGCAAATCTGAGATTATGGAAGATTCTTTATGTAAGAGTAAAGTCTGAGGTCTCGTTTTATTATTATTATTTTTTTTTCATTAATTTTTCGAGAGATGATGTTGAGGTATGATTGTTTTAGTTCATGTATCTTTGGCTGATGATGGTTTGGGTTAGGGTAAATGAGTATTGCAAATATGGTTTTAAGGTTTGTGGTCGAGTTCATTGGTGTTTGTCTTGTGGTTAAACTCTTCTTCATCTCTATCTGTCAAGTCTAGCATCTTATCAAAAGTTAAGCAACTCACATCTTTTCCATTATTCCAGTCAACTCGCATGCTAAAAGGTAACAACTCGCATCATGAAATTTTAGATAACTTGCTTCAGTAGAGATGACAACTCGCTTTTGACGTTAGTAAGCAACTCGCTCAAAAGCAAGTGCACATGACCAGACCAACTCGCATACATAACAACACGCATCTAAACCCAACTCGCATCAATTTTATCAAAACGCATCAAAATGCATCTTGTTATCACAACTCGCATCTTACCAACTCGCTTCTTACAAACTCGCTTGACCAACTCGCACCATTTCATATACAACTTGCATGATGGTCATTGTATCTGGACATTATAACGACTCACATCCACGAATACATTGAGTTAAGACAGTAAATACTGTCAACTCGCTTTGAACAAACAGTCAACTCGCTCACATTTACATTGAATCTGGACATATTTTTGGCATAACAACTCGCATATATGAATGTCATTGCAGCAGCAGAACATAACTCCATATACTCAGACCCATTCATAGTCACCCGTTTTGACCTTTTTAGACCACAAAATCATGAAACATATGAGTTACCATAAAAGTGTTATCTTGGACATAAAGAGACGCAAGACACAATTTTATTGAAAGACCAGTTGTGAAATTTTTTGTGACTTGTTGGACTGGATACAAAGGACCAAAACAGTGAACAACTTTGAAATTATTGTGACTTGTTCGACTGGATACAAAGGACCAAAACAGTGAGCACCAGCAGGTTTCAAGATAAAAACAGCTTTTAACAATCATCAAGATGCCAACTGTTTTAGAAACATACTCAACCATCAGATTCCAACATAAAATCTGCTTAAACCATTTAAACTACCACACTCAAACAATCATCAACAAACAATATACAAACTGCATAACAACATCACAAGAGGCGCGTCAACCCGCATCAACCAAACCGCATAAAAACCATACAAATCATCAAAAACAACACAACCTTGGCTCTGATACCAATTGTTAGGATCCAATATTTATGTTGTTAGATGATTCGGGTGGTCTAGGATTGTGATTAAACAAGAAAGCCATTTTAGATAGATGAAGAGAGTTGAGAGGAGGTTCCTTGAAAGAGAGTTGCTATATGAAATGAAAGGTTTATTCAAAGAAGCCACACCCCTTCCATGGATGGAAGGTGTATTTATACTTACAAACATAACGTCCTCCTGTCGGACTGTGGATCAGGCATACAGTGGGTAAAGACCCGTCCTTCCTCCACGGTGTTGCACTAAACTAAACTACACTAATAACTAACAAATAACGTAACTAATGATATGTCTACGAGCTAACTTATGCTAGATAATACTTGGGGTGACCGACACTTCACTATGGAATTTTCTAATTCCTAACAGATGGATCTTTGTAGTCGAATGAAACTTTGTTGATGAAGTAACCTTATGCGTAGAACGAGCTTAAGCGTAGAAAAATACCTTATGCGTAAAACACCAACTTACGCGTAAAAGAGAGCTTACGCGTAGGATAGCTTATGCGTAAGACTTGAGGAAAAAACTTAGCTTAGGCGTAAAACTAAAGGCTTAGTAGTAGAATGCTTATGCGTAAGGTTAGCTTATGCGTAATACTATGCTTAGGCGTAAAGAATTCTACGCGTAAGTTATTAGCTTAGGCGTAAAACTAGGGTTTTGCCTAAAAAATCCTTTACACTTATACCAGTGTAAAAGATATCCAAAGTCGAAGTGTTTTCAGGCTTATCCAAGCAAGAAAACACTGAGTAAACCAATAGCACTGAAGATCAAACGATGAAGAGCTTACGCGTAGACTTTGAATGCTTACGAGTAAAACTAGGGTTATGCGTAGGAAGTACCAATCTTTACCAAAACTGGTTTTTCTGCCCAAAAATGTTTAGAAACCTGATTTTTATGATGAAAAAGCTTCAATATCACCAAAATAACACAAAAGTTGGAAACTTGATGATTTAGCTCACTTTTTCAGCTTACGCGTAGACAGAAGTGTACGCATAAAACCAAGCTTAAAAATGATTGTACACACGTAAAGTTTCAAACTTTATACAAAAAACTTAAACTTTAACACAAAATAAACCTTAAAGTATAAGAATCTTGAGTTTTAAAGTGTAAATTTTGAAGCTTTATGCTTATGAATGTTTGAGAACGAGAAACCCACGCGTATACCTTAAAAAACTTCAAAAAAAATGTTTCACCCAACTAGATGGCGAATGATACCACTATTAGGTCACCATGTTGTAACACAAGCATCAATATGTTAGAAATAGAGATAAGAAGTGATCGGATGAACACTAAACACAACACACATATGAAATGAGAATAGTTATGCGTAGGTATTATGAATGAAGTGAACAACCAACCATCTAAGGATGGTTTACAATGCATTATATAGGGACAGGAACTAGGGCAACACAAAAGTTCCCTTCCTTTCCATAATGGGCTTGGACCAAGGCTTATGGGCTTTCTACATAAGCCTTGCCATAATTACAAACATAAAAGCCTAATTAAGCTAACTATTACACAAAGATTACTAACACTTGAGAAGTAGTTTAGGAGTGATTCCAACATGCTTTATTAAGTATCTGCTAAGAAGTTTGTGCAAACAGATGGCATCAACTCCTAATTTTGACCAACTGGAAGAAGCATGCCGTTCCGATAAGTTGAATCGTGATTTTCGTTTGCTGCTTCTGCATAAAGAGGCTGATATTAAAGGTCGTATCATGGTGTTGAATGAAAAACGTAATGATGTGCGTGCAAGAATTGTGAAAAAAGGGAAATGTTGAGAGAGGGCGAAACTTTCAGTGCGTCTGACCCTGTGGCTGTTAATGGGCTCTTATATTTACAGGAGGCACAAAATAAAGATTATCAGTTGTTGGCTGCAATGGTTGTTCTTGTTGATCTAGCGCATGAAGCACGCACCGAGCAGCACCGTCATGTGATCACTATGGAGCAGTATGATTAGGGTGCCTTTCTGTGGTTTTAGGTGTTGTTGTGTTTCTGTGTAGAAGTTCATGTAGGTCTGCAGTATTATTTAATATTATGGTGACGCGATCTTTGTATCCGGTGTTGTAAGATATGGTGTGTATGAATAAAACTTGGCACTTTGTGCGTGGGTTAAGGAGAATGGATCTGTTTTTATTTTGTTTTTGATTATTTGTTTTAATTTAATGTTTTTTTATGTTTGTAATTCCTTTATTATATATATATATTTTTATTAACTGTTTTATATTTTTTTGTTTGTTTTTGTGGCTATATAAGGATGCCTTTGTTGTGCTATTTGTTGCTCAGATTGCATTTAACTACCATGGGTGGAAAACCAAATATTGAGCATCTAAAACACTCTTGTGGTTCTAGCAAGCTTCAACATTGCTTCAAATATTTGTTTGTGCAAGAATGGAGAGAGAATGGAGCCTTATCATGTACATTGGGCAGAAATGTGTTGATCTTGAGACTAACATTGAGAGAAGAGACCAACTAATCGAAGAAGGGCAATCTTTTGGTCCATTTTATTATGTGGCTCCTGATGCGGTTGAGTGTATGATTGAGACGCAGCAAGGAGATCGAGAGATCTTAGCTGCGTTGATTGGTGTTTTGGATCTAGCTCGTGAAGGGAGGACTGAAAAGCAGCGTCATGTAGGTTTGATGGATCTAAAGGATTAGTGTTGCTTGGTTTGGTAGCTGGTGTTTGCAAGTCTGTTGGCAGCAAGGTTGTTTTAATTTTCAGTTTTTTTTATCTTGATGTCTTTTGTTCAGTGAAGTATGTTGATTTTGCTATGAATAAAACCTTGCTTTTCTAGATGCATGTTTATTTAACTTTTATATTAAAGTTTATTAAGTGTAAAGACTCTAAGAAGTATAAAATGAGATGCATAGCTATTAATTTCTTTTCTGTTTTGAATGTGTGGATGGTTTTGTGGATGCAAGTTAAAGTGGTTGCACAAATAATTGTTATATTAAAGTTTGATAAGTGTGCAGAGCCTCAGAAGTGTAAAATTAGATGCAAAGTTATCATTTTTTTTGTCCTGTTTTCAATGTGTCTTCACAAATAGTAACTCTTGTGACTTTGTGTAAGTGGAAAAATCAAATCCAGTGGCAATTTGTGGTTGCTTTTTAAAGTTGCTGCACAAATAGTAAATTAATTGGCAATTTTCTGTTGTTGATATTGAATGACACAAAATGATCCATGCATTATTTAAAAGCCTGAATGATAAGGACAAAGATTCTAAATGTGGAATGCAACCACTAATAATAGCATGTGATTTCAGACAAATATTGTAAATGTGGCTGCACAAATAGTGCACCACTTGTCAATTTTCTTTTGCTGTTATTCAATAATAGTGGAGTGCCTGTGCATCATGTGAAAGATTGAATTATGAGGACAGGGATCACATATGTGGAATAGGCATGTGAAAATGAAGGTTGCCTTTACTCTGTGCATTTAAAAGATGAAATGTGCATGTTAATTTTTTGATAAACCAACTGGTTAGTTGTGTAAAATAACTAACAAAAGACAATGGCAAGTCGTCCTAAGTGTGCTAAGCTAAGAAACGATGCTAATTCTAGAAATTGGCCAGACATGTTAGCTTTCTATTGTCATCAAGCCTCAATAGAGGAAATTGAAATGGCGCGAGAAATAAATGCGCATTGTGTCAGATTAGTTGGCATCATTACTGAAAGGGGTCGTTTCATCCAAGAGTTGGAAACTGTCGGCAATTTTTTTGAACAGAAAACTTAAGAGAGGTTGATCAAAAGGTTGACGAAATGGTGACAATGACAAACGCATTGGATTTAAGTACTCGTGATAAGGATGTGTTTGTCATGAATCTTAAAGAACTTATGGATTTCTAACTGCTGATGTGCAGGGTTATATAATGCATGTGTGTTTAAGAGAGTTGGTGTTTATGTTTGTGTAACATGCATGTGTAAGATATTGTAATGAATAAAAGCAATAATAAAGATTGTAATTTAAATATGAATAAATTTCAGTGAGAACAAATCTACAAAACAGTGATGTATCTATGGGTGTTTTGTTTTTATTTGCCGCTTGTCTATTTAAGACAGTTGGGGCATGTTCTTATTGAAGTAGTTTATTTTTTAAGTTTTCATAAATAAGTAAGAGAAGGAGATGTCTAGACATCCTAAGTGTGACCAGCTTAGAGCTGAGGCTAACTCTAACAATTGGTCTGAAATTCTGGTGTTGTATTGTTACCAATCTTCAGGTGAAGATATTGAGATGGCACAACAGATGACTGCACTTGCTGGAAGATTGGTTGGCATCACTCGTGCAAGGTTGGATTTCATTCAAGAGTTAGAGAGTGTTGGGAACACGTATGCTCAAAAAATAGCAGATTATCTAAGGGGGGTTCAAGCTAGAGATGACCAAAAGATCATGCATATGTGCATCATGGCACGTGAATTGGAGTTGAATGCTCGTAACAATGATATCTTTGTTCAGAAACTTAGGGGTTTGATGGATTTCTGAGTGTGTGCCAATTTAGTGTGATTTCTGTTGTTTCTTGTCTTTGCAATTATGCATCTGGGTAATTTTATCATCAGTGTTGTAGTAGTGTTTGCGTGAAAGCCATGAGAGATGATTGTAATATATTTCATTCAATAAAACGGGCTATTAAATCTGTAGGAAATACTTTTTTGCTTTTTTTTTGCATCTTCGTTATCATCTTGGAACAATGCCTTCTTTGTAGTTTTTGAGTCTCCGGCTTTATCTTTTCGCTGTTCCATATCTTGCTGCTCTATCAATGTGAGAGGTGTCGGTGGTGTTTCTAGTTATTCAGAAACAAAGAGTCAGTATTCCAACTTGCAAATGCTATGGTTGTGATATTTTTTATTTAATAAAATGGTATATTAAATTTGTAGGAGCTACCTTTTTGCTCCTTTGTTTCTGTCATGCCACTTTCTTCATTTCTGTTTTGCTCCAGTTCTCTTTGGTTTGTTGGTGTGAGAGCTACTGATGGTGTTCCTAGTTGCCCACAGCCAAACGTTCAATATTTGTAGTTAGGAGTATTTTTTTTAAATGACACAAATAGTAGATTCAAATGATGTTACCTGAGGCTGCTTCTATCATCTTGATTGTTTCCTTCTGTCATTTGTTTTTGTTAAAAACTTTATCAACAACAAAATCTCTTGCTCGACTTGCTGTGTTGAAATAGATCTAGAAAACATTTTTCTGACCTTTAATTGCAAAAATTTGTGGCGGTATTTCCTGTGGGTCTTCTGTCTTGTGGTTTTCCAGCAATTCTAAGCATGAATACCCTGTAACATCGTCTGCGGCAGGGCTAAAGAAAGTGACTTGCACTATTTCAGATGGGTCTGTGATAAAGGCTTTGAAATTAAACATGTGCATTTCATGGAATAAAATGGTTAGGATTGCATTCTTAGTCTATCTGTTTTTTTAATATGATGTGAAGTTGAGCTACAAAATTCCGTACTTATAGGATGGTTTCTCTTTCTTTCCATGGTTCAGGCAACGGTACATCCCTTCCTCTTCTTTTACCTTCGAAGCACATTCGATGCAAGACATGTAATACCAATCTCTTTTTATGTTGATGATGGTAATTATTGCTTCAGTTGTGAACTGCACCCCCTACAAATGTTTGTGCAAATGTTTAGGTGTTATATTTTTTTTTTGCATTAAATTTTTATGCAAGCTTGTAATTGAATGTTACGTTATTGAACTTTTTGTGACAGAAAACTGACCATGTAGCTTTTAAGATCTTGATTTAAAAGTGTCTTTAGAGGGAATCTGTTGCGGAATTTTTCTTTTTCGATAGCTTCATATGGAGTCTTGGTAATCCGAAGTGGTGGAGTTTTTTGTTGCCTTTCTTTGTGCCTGTTTCGTATTGTAAAATTGGAATGGCCAATTTTTTTATGTCAAGATGATGTGATACTGAATTTCTGGGTTTAAAGATTTTACCTTGCCCTTGCTTCATCAACTTCTGGTATCTTTGGGTTTAAGTAGTAGCGTGTTGCAGAAGTCGCTGTTAGCTGGTAATCTGTCACCGCATTGTTTCACAGTGTCATAAGAAACTGCCATTTAAATTTTTATAAATCGTTAATGCAGTACCTCTAAATTTTGTGACTCGGCAAGAGCTGACGGAAATTATAATTAGCTGCTGCATTGCATCAAGTCCAGCGTCTTCAAACTTTTCATCCATTTCATCCTACATAGTGAATTCAACAACATTACCACTGGGAAGATCAGCAAGTTATAAGAGAGGTGATAAATCTTGTTGTTATTTACTAAAAAAAGTTTTAAACATAAGTTAATGTACCTTAAATTTTCAATGTCCACTTTTCTAAGCACAGTTTCTTCTTGGTTAGCATTTGGTTTGCGTATAAGCTCTCCTGGCGACCGCAGAAATCCTATGTAATCTGTAACCACAAAAGTGTTAGCATTTTGACATTCTGTTTGTCCTTAAAAATTTGAGAGTACAAAGGTGACCTGTGAGGATCGGGTATTGCATTTTGCCCATCGCATCTTCTTTAGGAACTCTTTACTGAAGCTGGTTATACGAAACAAACTCAAAGTAGTAGTGCGGAATGTTTGGTGCTTCTATAGCATCAAATTTTGTGGCTCTTCCAAATCTGAGGCATGTTTTGTTGTTAATTGTTTGTTGGTAAGCATTGGTTGGTTCACACATGAACTCTGAAATCCTGTAGACCTCTCCAAGTTTGATTTTTGGGTTGAAGTAGTCAATCTCTCTAACATTCATGTTGCCTTGTATAGCATTCCCCTGTTGTTGGTTATTTGTTATTATACGAATTTGAAGGGTTGTTACATTTTATCTATGGTATGTGAATTAAGACATACCTCTTGATCTATCAAGATACAGCAAAAACCAGTCTCCTTTTTTTTGCCAGAGAATCCACTTGCATCCTTTTTACCATAAGTGACTGAAGTCCATTTTTTGTATACTCTGGCAATAAGCACTTTGATGTGAGATATTGGCTTTAACTGTCGAATCGTTACAATTTCTGGTGTATCGCTGCTTTGAATGGTTTTGTCTTGAGAGGCATGCTGTACGATAGCAGTTGTGTCTTCTTCCATTGTGCTGGTCAGTAATAAAAAAAGAAAGTTAGACGTAAAAAAAAGATTTGAAAACTAATAATATTAAGACGAATAAGTATCTGAACACTAATACCATGACACACGTTGGATAAAATTGGTGGTTAGCAAATCTACCTGTGGCTAGTCACTTTTATGGTACTTTTATAAAAGCAAAAGATACTAATATGTAATTGTGATGGCATTTTGTATAAAATGTTTATGACCACAAGATTGTGCAAAATTTTGTATGAATATATAGTATGGGGAAACCTGAATTCTAAAGTGGTATTACTAACACAAAGATATTCCTAAAAGCATAAAAAAAAAATATATAAACTGAAAATTAAAGCAAACTAAATTAGTAACAAAAGAAGTAAGAATTTTGGTATAAAAAAAGGCAAGTATTAATTGCTATATTTTTCCTGGCAAAACAAAGGGCGTCTCTTTTATTTTTTTTTAAGAAATCTTTATAAACAATATTTTTTGTCACATTCGATCTTTGATTTTCTTGTTGTTTGATAAGAACTTTTAATCCATGAGAAGATGTAGCTCTAGAGAGAGTTACATACAATTGGCCATGCTAAAGACTGACTCGGGAAGGTAAACACCAATTTTGTGTAGAGATTGCCCTTGACTTTTGTTGATTGTCATAGCGTGATAGAGCTTTATTGGGAATTGAGTGCGTTTGAAAATAAAAGGAAGATTTGGATCTTTATGGATTTGCGGTATTCTGTGTATGAAAACTTTTTCGTCAACTCTTGTGTCTATGATGATATGCACTTCAATAAGTCTTGACATCATTTGTGTGACTATCATACGTGTCCCATTGCACAAACCACCTGCCAAGTTAACATTCCTTAAAAGCATCACTGGTGATCCAACCTTAAGTTGTAGCTCGTGTGGTGGGAAGCCTGGCAAGTTAAATGTGTTTATATATTCAAGAGGGTATAACATTTCTGTTTCAGCTCCGCTATTCCCAACCGGTGTGGCAATCATAGCTTGCATAAGTTGTTATTTCACCATGAACCATCGCCAAAACTTTAGAATTAATGGTATCTGCTGTTTCATTCTTTGGACAGACGATCGCCTTTTCTTGTAGAGTAACTGCTGAAGGTGTTTGAAGCGTAGGCTGATCATAGATGAAATCTATGAGATTTGAGAGGCCTTGTTCATCATCCTGGATGCAATATCTAGAAGTAACCTCAACCCATGTTGAATCTCTGTTGTCTTCTTTATCAGGTTCGCCAATCTTGCCATCACCAATATCAAGAAGCCATGATGCAAAGGAGTGTGCAGCGCTCTCTTCTTCTACAGTCAAATCTGACCGGAATAGCCTCGTGTTTTCTTTAAGTGTCATAGCTTGAAAAGCTGGCCAGAGGTGTGATTCAGCAATAGATGATGCTATTATCTCCATTTTTGGCGCGCCTTATTTGATTGGGAGCGTTTGGCGGAAATCACCGCCTAAAACAACTGTTTTTCCACCAAACAAAACATCCGGCGCATCTAATATGTCTCTAAGAGTCCTGTCTAATGTTTCAAATCATCGCCGATCATTCATTGGCGCTTCTTCCCAGATAATGAGATCAGCTTCTTTCAAAAGATTTCCTATGTGAGTGTTTTTTTTAACGCTACACAGCGACTCGTTTGTAAGTTCGAGTGGAAGCTTGAATCTTGAATGCGCAGTTCGGCCTGCTGGAAGAAGAAGAGAAGCAATGCCAGAAGAAGCAACTGCCAAGACAATCTTACCTTCAGACCGTATAGCGCTAATGATTGTTTTCCATAGAAAAGTTTTACCGGTTCCTCCATGACCACATACAAATATTAACTCCTGCTTACCCAATTTTAAAGCATTTATAATAAGGTCGTATATGCTTCTTTGTTGGTTTTTAGCCTTGGAATTGATTCATCTCTTTGCTGCGCTAACAGTTCCCTGTTGTAATTCTTTTCTTCCATTAACAGGCGGTTGTTTAATTGATCCAGTAGCTCTTTTGGAGGTGGCTGCAAACCGCAATTTTCCACTGATTTGCCACAACTGGTAAGTATTATTTCTAATTCATATAATATGTACCCTTTCAATTCAGCATCATTGACATAGTAGTTAGGAACCTTCACTTGCCGTGACACCATTGCTGGAATATCGTGGCCCATTTCTCACCAATATTTATCCCATAACTGCAAAGGCTGTGCAACTTCACAATGAGTAAGAAGACGTGCAAAAAGGAACCTCAGTTCTGCTGATGAAGCTGAGCCGCATGCTTCTTCAAGAGCTGTGTCCCATTCTTTGTCATCACCAAGTAGACCGAGCGCGTCACATGTAGCGCGATATGTAGGATACACAATCTGGTTGACCGATTTGACCTTTGTAAAGCCTCTGCACCCTTTTTGATGACATAATAACATTCTTAAGTAGAAAGGTTCCCCTGAAGCTGGGTGTATATATGCAAACCGTCCAATAGAAGATCTGTTAGTTTTCCTGCGAGACCAGCATTTCCGATCTCCATACCACACAAACTCTGATGGAAACTGTAAGTATGTCAAATGGCGGCCATCCTCATTTTCAATGTTGTAAGTAAACCATTTTGCGAGTGTTGTTAACTTGCGATCACGCCGTCTAACTACGGACTCTATGTTATCACCATCTCTAAAAGTCACATGCTGCATGTTTTCTAGATGGACCGAAAGTATCTGCGCCGCTGGTTCTCTAATGTGTATTTCAAATTTGAGGATTCTCCAACACGCTTCATGAGGACATATGAATCTGCCATCAAGATAATTTTGAATTTCATCAATGGGTTGCTCTGGTTGTGATGACGAAGTAGACGCCTCACCAACAGACCTTGTTACTCTGGCAAAGATTCGATCGGTCCCTTTTGATATATACTTAAATAGATATTTTATCAACATGCTCCACCCATAGGATTCCACATTAATATGAGCTTCAAATGCCAAGCATAGATCACGGTTATACGGGAAGACATACCCATTGTCAAGCTTCATCTGGCCTTTTTGCGCAAAAGAATTTCCTTGCCTTCTTCGATAATGTGGATAACCTTTGTCATCAAAGAAAGTTTCATTATTGTATTTCTATGAGAAATTTTTAGTGCAAGCACCGCCTTGCATACATGGCGCATTCAAGTTGGCGTTGCCACAGGGCCCATGCATCATCATCTCTGAAACAATTTTATAAGTGTGTGGATCAGCATGAGGATCAGGCAGCTCTGCGCAAATGTATTGGTCCACATCCTGGGCATTCTCGATGTTAGTCGATGAAGAAATCCAAAGAAGTGTGTGACAATGTGGTAACCCACGTTTCTGAAACTCAATAGTGTACAATACTGCATAGCAAAATATAGAACAACTAAAATCAGGAACACATGTTGGCGTATGACATCATGTACTCATTAATTGAATAAATAAGATTGAAAGATAAAATGTTATTTTTTGTTCTTTTATAAATAAAAATAACCATACCTCCTGTGACTCGTCCAAATGTTCGCCTCTCATTCATGAACTTCACGAATGATTTAACCTTTTGCTCAAACACTCTGCATACTATATATGCCCTATCTGTTGTAGTCAAATGAGGAAACTGAGCCATGTATCTTTGAATCTCAGGCCACTTTACATTACATGTGAATGTTATAAAAAAAACGTGGATTACCAAGCACTCTGCAAATCGCCAATGCATCGAGGTAATGGCTATACATATATCTTGGACCTCTAGTAATACGAAGAAGGTAATATAATTCGCGAACCTGCATGTGACCCATCATGTTCTCCTCTTGAAATTGCATCATACAGGCCTGATAAATAGTCTCCTCGAATATCGCTTTGATGCGTTCTATAAAAATCCATCCTGTTCTACTCTATGCAACAATATACTCCTACGACGTATTACTGAAAAAGTCTGCCAGTTCGAAAAGGCAAATTATAATCATCATGCCTTGGGTGTAACTGGTATGTGTAGAATGCATTCATTGAGACCCGTTTTGGTTCATCGTCTGGATCTGCTGTTCTAAGCTTTAACTTTGTATGATATCCTGGCTGACCATAGATGAAAATCAGTGGGAACTGTAACGACATGTATGACTTATGAATCTTGCTAATCCTCTTCAACGGACCGTCTCTGTATTCGAGAATAACATCGTAGTTTGATTCACTTTCTGGGCCACGGGTCTGCGATGCTGGAAGTTCGTAAGTCCTGAATATCTGGACCAACTCATTGTGCGCATCTAAGAAGTGAATAAGCCCTTTCACCACCTCTGGATCCAAATCATGCCCTTCTGAATTTGAAAAGTGGCTCAACCTATGTTCAACTTCATTCTGCGTGTCATAGATATAAAGTTGTAAAAATTTTGGATCATCATCAGTTGGACAAAGCGAGACGATCCGATGGTATATCTGGCCAGAAACTTTAAAAACATATGGCCCTCCACCATTATTGATTGTTGTGTCCACCGTTGCACCTAATGAAGTCATTGCAAACATTTGATTGTAAGTTCGAATATTTTCCATAAAGGCGCTTTGGCCAAGCAGTTCTTTAATGTACTGGGGTGGATCTGCCTCAGGTTGCATAAAAATTCTACCATCGCCACAACATAAATGGTACTGTGGTATACCATTTCAAGAACGATGGCCTGTAAGCCGCTCCTCATGCCAAAAGGCAACATTACAATGATGACATCGTTCACTACAGTCTCCTAAATCATCATATGCAGGCGATGCAGCTGCATTGAGCAAGAAATCATCATTAATTAAAAGTTCTGAGTATAAGTTTCTGGCAAAAACATAAAGGACGGCAAAAAATAAAATAAAAAAAAGTTGCAATGCCAACCTTGCGTTGCATAAGCAGATGACCCTTCATCAGTGTTGGATGCAACATCGTCTGAGTTAGAACGGATGTTGGTTGTAAGAGAACGCCTACGTACAGACGTTTTGTAGGGCTGACCCGCGCGCCTCTTTCTCTTTTGACCTTGTGACTGATGAGTAACATTTTGTGTAAGAGTTGGTTGGGCATTGGCATGGATAGTTACCGTTGTTGCAAAAAGGAAGTATCATAAAAGTTATAGGCAATCTTGGTTGTAAACAATGTGCTGCAAAAGTTAAAAAGACAAAAATACTCACTTTCATTTGCATATGGAGCTGATGGTTCACCAACGTCATGCATATGACTGCTTGAATTTGGTTGATGAATGTATGTTGCAGAGCCCTGATTTGCATGTCTTTTTCTCCCCCGATTTTTTGGTTGATAGCAGTTATCAAATGCAGTATCAGTCTCGACATAACCATGCACAACTAGTGGAACTGTTCAAATAGAAACCAAAAAAATTGAAAGTCAATATTGAACAAAAACAGGTGGGTTTAAAAAAAATCCGCAAAAGGAAACACGGTTGATGACCTTCAGTGATATGTAAAGCCAGTTGTTCACTGATGACCTTCAATGGGTTGCAAACAATGTGTTGCAAAAGTTAAAAAGACAAAAATACTCACTTTTATTTGCATATGGAACTGATGTTTCACCAATAGCGTCCACATGACTGCTTGAATCTGGTTGACGAATGTATGCTGCAGAGCCCTGATCTGTGCGCCTTTTTCTCCCCCGAGTTTTTGGTTGATGGCAGTTATCAGATGTAGTATCAGTCTCGACATGACTATGCACAACTGGTGTGACTGTTCAAATAGAAACCAATAAAATTGGAAATCAATATTGCACGAAAACAGGCGGGATTTAAAAAAATCGCAAAAGGAAACACGGTTGATGACCTTCAGCGATATGTAAAGGCATTTGTTCATCGACGACCTGCACAACATCATGTGAAATAGTTGTTTGCACATGGCTTCCAGTAAGGCCATCGACTGAGTTTTTTCTTCTTCTAGTTTGTTTTGAAGGGCCAGCATTATGTGCAGCCAATCCTATTTGTAGAAAATAACACCATTAAACGGTAATTTGGTAATGTATAGTAAGCAACCAAATTTGGCAAACCGCATTTGAAGAGAAGAGTCTAATGTACCTTCTATCATATGAGGAGTTGTTGGTTGGCCAATGTTGTGCACATTATCTGCTCGACCACACTAGTGAACTTGTTTGTTGGCTGCCTCTTTTCGTGGCCTCCCTCTTTTCCGAGTTTGGTGTGAACATCTGTTATCATGTGCATTTGACCTTATCCCAATTGAAGGGCCAGCATTGTGTGCAGCCAATCCTATTTGCAGAAAATAACACCATTAAAGGGTAATTTTGTGATGTATAGTAAGCAATCAAATTTGGCAAACCGCATTTGAAGAGAAGAGTCTAATGTACCTTCTATCATATGAGGAGTTGTTGGTTGGCCATTTTTGTGCACATTATCTGCTCGACCACACTGGTGAACTTGTTTGTTGGCTGCCTCTTTTCGTGGCCTCCCTCTTTTCTGAGTTTGGTGTGAACATCTGTGATCATGTGCATTTAACCCTATCCCAATTTAAAAAATACCATCACAATGTGATATAGTCATTCTAAAATGTTGTGAAAAAAGCAAATACATTAATGCACCTTCGGTCATGCAGATGCCAAAGTGTTGACCAGCAGTGACCACACGGTTGGCTGAATCACTCTGACAATGAGATGCTGCAGAACAGCGTTGGACGGCCAAATTGGCTTCCAAATTATTTTGGGTGCTGCAATTGAGTCCCAAAGAACCACCCATTGTTGCACACATTCCTCTGGCATGACTATCACCGCCTAAATCTATGCGGTGCTCTTTAATGTGCATGTTCTGGTGGTGACCAATATCTGTGACAGAAACAGCAACATATGCATGTCAATGTTTGCATGCTAAACATGACAATAAGTCTAACTATATAAACAATGAATACCAAAGAAATCAACTAACCTTCGACAGAATGAGTCGCTGCTGTAGCGAAAGAGCACGATGCATACATTTCACAGGTGGAGAGGTTTGGCGTAACGATGTCATGCATTTGACATCCAGAGCATCCATGCATATTTGGAGCATTGTTTTGCATTAAGTTTTGACGTGACCGGTTGTGAGTGTTCTGAGAGTTAGGTATCGTGTTTTGGTTCATAGTTATAAACAATAATACGGAGGCCAATTATGAAGACAATAAAAAGAAAGCAAAGTTGGACTATCAACATTTTCGAAATAGTTATCATGAGCAACAAAAGCATCATCAAATGATAGTTTGCAAATAAAGAAGAGCTAAAAAGAAGGCAAAAGAAAAAATGAAGACAAATTAGCACTTATCACCCACCAAAAAAACAGGCAAGGAAAAAAAATAACAGCTAAAATGCAACTTATACCAACCCCCCCCCCCCCCTCCCCCCTCCCCCCTAAGAAGAAAAAGTGTAAAGCATTTAATGGCCCTAACATTCGATTCCAACTAACAATTTTTACCCTAAACCTTAGAAAAAAGTATGCATCTCATTTACTCACCCTAAAATGTATACCTAACTAACATTTAAAGCACCATAATCAAGATGTAATCAATCTAACAACAGGTAAAAAATCAAAGTAAAAAAAAACACACCTAATACGAAGGATCGAAAACAGTCAGATGGTTGCAGTTGTTTTAGATCACTAATAATTGATCCACCTACCTCTTCTAAGACAATATCCACCCACAATAATTGATCCACCTACCTCTTCTAAGAAGAAAAACCATGTGGACGAAAATAGAGGTGTGACTGTAGCATGTAACATATGGCAAAGCGAGGTCCACAAACGCAATAAAAAAATATGAGTGATACACCCACTTAAATTCATCCACAAAAAAATCTCACACGCTGAGGTGGCGCCGGATGATTGGTTTTTTGTGAGAGCCACTCCCACAAAAACCTAATCATTTTGCGCTACCTCAGCGTATGGGATTCTTTTGTTGATGAATTTAAGTGGATGTAGCATTAGTGATAAAAAAAATACGTCCCCTCACAGTAAGGTATAACCAAGAGCATCCATTTTCGTCGGAGCGGAGAAACGGCGGTTTTTTTCCGTGCGTGCACCCGATCGGATCTCAAAGATGAAGAAGGCATGTGTGTGTTGATAAACAGGACGGGCCGGGTATAACGATACATATACTCAAATGTGGTCCGCCCAAAGGGGCCGGCAAAAAAAAAATAGCCATTATGTACCGTTCATTTTACGCCTCATAAATGTAAAATATACTAATATCCTTGTGCTCGGAACGAACAATTTGTTGCTTCTTGCTACACCAGGAGGAGAGCCGAATCTTATCAACAGCAGTGGAATATGATAACACATTAAACAGTTAAACTGTAACACTATAAGGTCCTATAGAATAAATAAAAACTAAGCAGTACAATTGTATCTTTTTACAAGAGCGCCCCAAAATTTTATATAGTCAAGTTTACCATTTTACACATCCCTCTCCGATTATAAAGACCCAGCATAGCTTGTACACTCAGTCAACAAAATCTTCCTCCTATGTACTGCTAAATTACACAGGGAATGACACAGACTGGTGGAGAAGATGAGCTACACCACACTCAGACAACAGCAAAGAAGAACGATACATTTCCCGACCTGAGTCCCAAAAGAATGGCACCAAGCAACAAAAACAACAATGGAAGAATTAACATTAAATGTTCATTGGAGAAACAAAAGCCATTGTCTCCTTCCAAATATGTCTTTAAATCTCCATATTTTCAATTGCTTTACATTGCAGATAATTCACATTTCTCGTCTAATTGTATATTTTCACTGGCTTCTCAAACGTGTGACGGTTCTGCACAACATAGAAAATACTTTAGTGGGCCCCTTACCATTACCGAGACTAAACAAATCTAAGAAAGAGGATATAATGAATTTAACCAAAATAGCGAGACAAAAATAATATGTTGTCTACTGCTAACAATCTTTTTGCACAAGACTGCGATACATCCAATTCGAGGAGAAAAAACTGACCTGGTTGGCTGTAAAGGCCCTTTTAGGGGTAGTGTCCGAGTGTTCCAACCCAAGGTACTGCTCCCAAGCACCATAAACATCTCTTTTCTACAAACCAGATTCAAAATACATGTCAATTAGTGATTGATGTGTTACAATTGATAAACAAGCATCAGTGATTCAGTGATAAAATATTCAGCTACAAACCTGAAAACGGTTAGATACAACATCTGCGTCTTCTAAATACTCTGGCCGCCCCAAAGATAAAAAGGCGAACTTCCACTGACAAACACAAGGGAAAAGACAGGTGCAAGTCAGATGTCATTATCGACTTCGTGGTCATGAACTCATGATATAAGAGGTGATTTAAAAGAATGTGATAAACGGTATGCTCAACTAAGTATCACGCATTACAAATATGTATGAGAAAAGAAGTACCTTCGCAAATTCCTCATCAGGAACCCCCAATTTCTTCTGAATGCGGCCTTTTACTTCCGCTAAAGTTTCATCTTCATGAATTATTAGAAAGAAAGGCTCCCCAAAATTTTGCACTTGCTGTAAACGAAAAAAGGAGCCATAAATTTACACTTACATGCAAAAAAAAAAAAAAAAAAAAAAAAAAAAAAAGAGAAAGAAACTAGAATGAAGAGCTACTCATGATGTACCATCTGGTTCTGTGCAGCCTCTTTAGTGAAATGATAAACATGAATTAAGCGATCCTGGGGTCCAAGGTTCTTCTCTTCTTCTGGAATCTAAGATAGGAAAATCAACATAAATAATAACCACATCAATAGATTTCCAAATTCGTTTACTTACTACCAACCACTTGAAAACTAACAATTTCATATGAAGGAAACGAAGCAAACATGTGATACATGTCAGAAGATAGATCTGCTCAGTAAGCTTGTATAAGTTTCCAAAGATGTTCAATGAAAATTTTCATATGTTATTGTTTCAGAACTTGAGCACCTGGCACATTCAAAAGAATGACCAAAAAAGTAGAAGCAAACTTACTTCTTCAGCACGTAATGTCCAGTATTGATCATTTATATTCTCAATCTTCTCAGTCAATGGAAAGATCTGCAATGGAACGAAAGTCAAGCTGGTCAGCATTCAAGTTACATCAAGTTAATGTAATAATCGTAGAATTGAGCATTTTAAGCATTCTGATGGAAACTGAAAAAAAGATAATCACAGCGGCTAAAGTTAACCACTACGATACCTTGTAAATCTTGTGATAGAATACTTCAAGCAGTCTAAGTTCAGCATCAGGATGCGATAATTCAACCTGTTTAAACATGCATTTTGAAAGATGATGAATGATAACACAGTAATACATATGAAACTTAACAGCAATATATATTTAGATAATCAAAATGCCAGTTCGGTGTAATTAATAGAGTATACCTTCCCCTTTATTTCCTCAAGAACGTCGCCAACAGTGCTCTGTTTGGCCAACCTAATATTGTGAATTACAGGCTGCAGCACAACATAATTCAGCACCCAATCAACATGCCCACAGTTTGACAAAACAAACACAGTTCCGACTTTTCTTTAAACACAGAAAAGCAATCATCATATATTCCTAAAATACCTCATCCTTGGTAGCATGGTGAAAAGCAACCTTCAGTGTTTTCAGACCTTGCAACTCTGGGAGAGGAATGTCTAAGACTTCGTAATACAGAATATCAGAAACCTGTACCCAAACAAATAACAAGAGAGTGAGCCCTATATGTTCCATCAATACCAAACATGCTAGGAGAAATATATGACCACATGCAGTAAATAATTTAACAAAGCTAATCGTACACAAACCTGATTGTAGTGAACCAACATGTCTAGAAGATGTTCCGCAACTCTATACTTGATGGGGTGGGGTTTGGGCTGTTGAGAATAGCAGTTGTGAGGAGTAAGCCTGATTTTTGATGGATCATCCAAGTTAAGTTTGTGAGCAACTCTCTCAACCACGTCATCATATGTATGCAATTTTGACCTGTCAATTAATTTAGCAAATATTAGTCAGCCGTGACAGTGCCATATTCATATAACAGTAATCTACAAGGTTTATTAGTAAAGAAAGTTGAACTCACAACTCAAGACAGAAATCGTCCTCCTTTGGTCTATCCAGCGATCGAAAATGAACCATCTGCAAAGAGCAAATTGATAAGGCATAAGAAGAGTAGGTAGGCTTACCCATGACCATTATACATTTAATTGTAACACACAAAAATCTACATGCTGAACATTTACACGAGATACTTCAATTTTGAAACTGCCAGGGCTAAAAATTAGTGTAACAGACCTGACGATTTTTCACATACTCCAGAAATGAAGGAACATCAGGATATCGGTATTTCTCCTCAGACTGAACCCGAGGGAGTTTCTGAAAGCAAATAATGTCTCCGTCTTCGATCTAAAAGAAGAAAAAAAAGTTATCAATACATAAACGCAGCTTCAAATATAAGAGCTTATCAAGTACTAGAAAGGTTGAGACTAGTACCTGGCTAGATCTAAATGAACTTCTCTTATCAAGACGCTCACACATGACACATGGCTCAAATTTTATTTCCTGATGAAAAAACCGATTCATGCATATTTAGAAGTTGATAGAATACAGATACCGCAGACACAGAATGCAACTGTAACCAGAGCAGACAGGCAACAGCATTACAAAACATACCTCATAGAGTTCAATTTCTTCATCTGGACTAAATCCAGCTTTCTCATTTAATTTTGTGATAATTTCAGTTGGTTTACCAGAACTCTTTACAAAAAACCGACCAACATATCTGGAGATAATAATAAAAGATCTAGTTATTCAGAAACCCTGGATCAGTAAAGTATAATAAAATCTCTAGATACATATATGCGGCTCTGAGTTGTGTGAACCTAAAAATAGGCATCCTCTTGATCATGTTATTAATATGATTTTCATCTGACGTTTCCTCAAAGAGAATATCATAAAGAAACAACTCAGAAACCCATAAAAGATCTTATCAGGACATGAATTAGCATCTTTAACATACCTGAGTTCTTCCTTCTCAGGATCGTAAAGCTTAAAGAAGAGAAGCAAATCTTCTTTGCTCTTGTCAGGTGGTGAAAGAGGACGCAAATCCTGAAAACGAAACATAGTTATAGAAGCGCTGCAGGATAAATTCGTGCATTAAAACCACAAAGAAAATGTTACCGGTCCGATCTCTATCTCCAAAAACAGTTTCAGTTCAGCATTGTGATTCTTATTAGATACTTCCCTCAAATGCCCAACCTGCAGTTATACATGGTTGTCATCAGCTACATTAACTTAACAGACGAATACTTTAAGACATAAATTTCAGAGAAAATCTAACTTAATATAAAAGCATACTGCATGCATAATCTGATTATAGGCAACATTGCAAACCCATGCATGCTCATATGCTATAGTATAGCTTAAACCATTAAAACCAAATAAAATTGGCGTGTTACAGTATCATAGCATTGCAATTAATGTAAATCTACTTAGTACTTTATATTACTAACCACCTGATAAATTTTAATTACATAACCATAGGTAAAACAAAATGGTAATCATATAACATCTGACTGCCAACAGCTTTATATTTTCTTTTCTTAATCTCTAACCCAATATCAATTTCCACATTTGACCAAAATACTACAAAAATCCAGCATAAACACTTCAACATATACATCTGTCCTGAAGCATTATAAATTTTCATTTGAACTTTTCTAGATACTAGACGGTGGTTATGCAACGAAACAATTGGAGCAACAGCGTGTTTCACTTAATAAAATACATTAGCAAGTAAAAGAAGTATACCGTTTGTGTTTCCTCCTGTGCCGTTAAAGGACGATTGGGACGGTATGTGTGGTTCTGCCTCTTGGCCCATATCCAGAACCGTTGAAACTGAACAGGCACGCCAAGTTCTTTGGCAACCTCCTCCTGTCGACCATGATTTACTATAAGGATAATTTTAAATATAGTACGCTAGTAGTACAACTGCATGAATTAAGATACTTTAATCAAAGACTGCCATCAGGCCACCAAATGAACAGCCTGTGGCATCTGCTTGCCAATAGATTGGGTTGCATTAACCATTTCCTTTACCTATTTACCCCAATGCATATAATTTCAAGACACATCCATGTATTATGTTTTCATATCTTATATTCTGAATACTTGACTTGGCAGCGGCAGCTTTAGAAAACTCGGTGTTTATTGGGTTGACATAATTTAGGCATTTAGCTTATAACTTCCTTTCTGTATTCACAAGGGAGGTGATATGCACACCAAATAAAATGATGTGCACACCAGAAAATTACATTAGTAATGCACATCCTACAACACCATATATGCCTATTTTTGGTGTGGACATCAAATTTTGTGATGTGCATATCACTTCCCTATGCCACGACGCTAAGCTTCTAAACATGACAAAAATCTAGTTACTTGGATAGTTTCTGGAGTAGTAGATATGAATTCTAAAGCAATAGACGCCCCAATTGGTGTAGACAAGATTTTTGATATTACATGAATACAAGTAAGCATATGTGTAACCCACCAAATAAACTAACTTATTCAAAGCAATGTAACAAGATTGGCAAGTTGGCAACCATAAATCAAGAATAATATCCATCAAGCATAATCCATATAGCAAACAAGTATACCTTAAATTGATTAAACGTAATTTGTTTCTGAATACGAAAGCTATGAACTTTGTCATGATCAACGAGATCAAAAAATATATCTTTCCCTATCTGTTCTAACAGGTCTGCATCGCGAGCAACCTACACAGATCAATTAAAGATGTTAGTGATACCATTTTGTTAAAAATATTAAAGAAGAATCATTTACAAAATTGTAATGGTATATCTACAACTCATCATCTACCACCTTGATAATAGTGTAGAGATGAGCCTGTGCCTTATATCTTTTCTTGTCTTCCTTCTCTTCTTGTTCTTTCTTCAACCTTGTCTGGAGAAGAAGAATTACAAGCTAAAGCTTTGAACTTCATGTACCAAAATGATGTCATGAAAGTGCATAACAACTTAAAGAAAAGGTGTGTTCACCCTAAGATGTTCTGCAATATCTTTCTCCTCAACGTCACATATTATCTTGTCCTTGTCGCTCTCGCGTATGTAGACAAGCATGTAGGCATTTGAGTATTTTGTAAATTTAAATGGAGCGTTATTGTAGCCAGGATTTGTCTGGGGTAGCTGTTGAAAGGCAAAAGATGAGAGGATAAATGAGAAGTTGAAAAATGTGAGAAGCATAAGCAGTAAAGAGTGCATTACCTCTTCCTCACCACCATACTGCTCTTCTAATGCCTTCTTCATATCTTCTTTTGTAACTCTTTCATCATCAAACTTGAACCTAGTTGTAATGATGATTACAAGAACCACAAATAGTGAGACCATAGAATCACTTTAACTATATATGAAGAACAAAAACAAACCAAGTAGCACAAGTAATATCAACATGATCAATCAATATTCACAGATGCATATACAGAATGATTATTATTGAGCTCACCATTGATCTGACAAAGTTGGCCTGATGAATGCATAATAATGTCCACCATGCACACCACCACTATGAACCAATACACTGTTTAAAAGCAACGTGTAAGGGACGAAGCAAACACATAGAAAAATAGGAGTCTTCATCTTTATACCAATAAGAATACGTAAACACCTTTTGACCAAAGAAGATCTATGTAAACACCTTTTTTTCTAAAGGAAGAACCTTTTTACATGTTGTTTGCACACCAGAAATCAAAAGTAGAGGGATATATACTCTCATATATTAACGCGAAAAGTTAAACCAGCACTCTTATAGTTAAATTTGGTACTATTCCACATTAATAAGATATCCCACCAAAAAAACATATAGGCACATTTGATACCTGTGAAGCGTGTAAAGATTCCTGACACTCTTATCCGCGTCAGGAGATAAGTATTTGCCATTCTCCCTGTCAAGGTCGAGCTCAAGAGGAAATTCATAGCGATCATTTATCTGCATGACGTATCAGAACAGTTTCCACGAGAAAGCACTAAAAGTTATATTGGGCACATAAAAACTAAAAAAATTTAAACAAAATGAGATAAAATAGTTGGAGGCGATAGAAAATATTGAATAAAGTCTCTCAACACTTACCTTTACCATTGTATCCCTTGTGAAATCATATTCAAATCGCTTTAGCTGGAGTTGAAGAACAGGAGGGAAATCGATAAAAAGCACACCCTTCTTAGCATCCTGTATAGAGAAGAAAATATACAAAGTTCAGAGAAGATAATTAATGAAACAATTTCACAAGACAAAGCCCCACAAGCAGGTTCAATTATGCACATAAGAGGTTTTTCTCCAATCCCCCCAGAAAAATCTTAAAGATTATGGATATATCTTTGGCAAGTCTGCATCCCACTGATGCTATGGGCCAATTTTGTTCAGATTCATAAGCACAAATAGAATTAAAATGTTGCAACAAATGATGGCACGAAAAATAAAATGCATGTTACAAGCATGAACCAATATTCAACCTGTAACCCATGTTGCTCAGCATGATACTTATTGTCACCCTCAAGTCGCTCCACCTCAACGTACTTGTCAAAAGAAGCATAAACATCCTGACAACCTTTCACATCAAGTTGAAGATCTGATACAAGCATTATGATATTATTAAGACGATGGCTAATTATATTAAAACAAACAAACTCAAGGTAGACCAGAGTCCAGACAGTTAATGAACTACAACTGCTTCACGCATAATAATACCGTAATAAGATTCTTTTCTTGTTGATTTGAAGTCCACATTTATGCATTCGATGTAATTCATATGGTGTCCTTCAAATAACTTCTGTATTGTACCCTCCACAACTGTTCCCTGAGCAAGCAGAAATAAGAAGTCAGAATACACATGAACAGCAAAGTCTTAGGATTTAAAGAATATAGGTCACCTTCATCTTGTCTTCAAGTTTCTCACACAAGACCCTGTTAAGTTCTTGGACATCATGCTGCATAAAAGAATCATATGTGTCCCATCCAAAAGATTTTGTCAATTCTTTTGTTGCAACACTGGTTTCATTGTACTGGAGCTTATAGAATAAACTCTGAAGAGCCAGAGGAATACTCCCTGAGGGTATATCATTTTCTGTTGTTGGCATATGGTAGACAGCCTGATATCAGAAGTTCATTTAGATATTTCTTCACCAAGTAATACAAAGTCATAATAACAAATATGACAACTTGTACCTTTCTAAAATAAGGGATGTGGTATAACGTTTGGAGGAGAGAGTTCATGTAACATGTTGCTCCTTGGTTCTTAAGACCAACATAACCCGTCTCCTTCTTTGAGTCATACGTCCAATAGTCAATTACTTTCCGTACAGCAACATCAGCTTCAATAATGCATGTATCATTCATAAGAAACCCTCTACTAGGATCATATAGATCACTAAGAGGCATGAAAGATGTAAACCCCCAATCACTCTCCCTTGCATGGAACTGGTGCTGTGTGTCTGTAATTTAAGAAGACTAAGATTAAGAGAAGTATTGAGGTTAAGTCACCAAAAAAACAAGCTTGTTATTGATTTTTATTTTATAAAATAGCATTAGCAGCTCTCTCAGCTCCTAACTCCTTTCTAAATGTCATCAATACAAACTTTCCGCGAAAGTCTGTACAACCCTTGACCAGCATAAACCATGGGCTCATACTACTATCTCAAAATATATAGGGTGTCGCAACTTATGTGTTCAGCGTGTCTTGATGAGAGCTTGATATATTCATTTTACTCTATACATGCCAATATCAAATTAAACTAGATTCTTACAATCTGACAACTTCTTGATTATATGGCAAGCTCCTTGGATCTTATCGCCACTTATCCCCATTTGGAAGTGATTATCCCCTTTGTGAGAAGCTTTCGACGGGGGAATCTATTGACCTTGCAGCTAAAACTTGTTTTCTATATCAACACTTAGAACAGTGAAGGGTTGGAATATTCTTAAGTTCTTGCTTTATCCAGTATATGTATTTGCGTCTCTTATATGAACATATGGAGAGGTCTGGGGTGAATGAGGTTAACACTCAGCAAAGGTGGGCTGTGAACCGTGTCAGGGAGAAAGCCAGAAAGGTCAGGTGGGGATAAGGTTAATGTTTGGCGAAAGCTTAGAATGAAATTCTTCCATCCAAGTAAAAAATATAAGATCTTAGTTTTTGGTCATGTACGATACCGAACCTTGACGTAACTTGTACCTTATCAGTTATGCTGTATTGTTTGTATGATGACACTACATAAATTTCAGTTATGATTATATAATATTGAAGTCAATTTTATTCATGTGTGTTGTTTTTTCATCTTCTAATACAAAGGTAGTGTCATGTAAGGGGGTAAACATGCAGCTTCTTACCTTTTATGTCAAATCAGTAATAGTAGTTCATAAGAAAGATATAATAATTAATAACGACTGAATATTATATTTCATTTTCTCTTTATCTTACTGCATTACCATATAGGTTAAATTAATGACCCAACAAACAAGTCAAACACAAGTAACAATATGTGACATAGAGTAATTGAAAAATCTGGTAATGTTAATTACTTGATCTATAAATTCTCTAGCATAGCTTTGTTACTCAAATGGTTCCAAAGTTCCACCAGCCAGAAAACTCTTAGTTTGTCAAATATCGTGAAATAAATGATTATTCTGAGCCTCTCCTATATCTGTGATATGTTTTAATAATTCAGAGACAAGTTGTCCTTTACCCTGCGCTCATTTTCATTTTCCCTATTTAAGCCAATTCTATTAAATGGTGTATTTTTTTAAATACACCAAGATTCAAGAATGGCTCGACAAAGAACACATGCTATATCTTATTCTCTCAGTCCACTAAGCATTATACATTAAGATAAATTCCTTTGAATACGGCAACATTACAAAACCTGTTATAGAAATGTACCAACTCTGCTAAACATTATTGATTAGAGTCCAAAATCGGGGATCAAATAAACCGTAATGTCAATGAAACTCTAAAAAGAGAACATCAACTCTTTTCTACCACAATTTCCACAAAGATACCAGTCATTCGATGAGGGAGGGTTTATTTATGCAGCAAACAGGACTACAAGTCTATGACAATGGCTTGCCTTGTAACAAAGCTAAATTGTATAAAAGAAAATTTTCTCCACAAGCCTAAAGCATACCTTTCTTTACAGTAAACTTGCTGTGACCTTGATTAACAACGGACAAACTGAACTGTGCATATCTACTCCAACCATACGGCAAGGATGAAGAATCAGCTACATCTAAGTACATGGACAGATGGTCCACGTTGTTTCCCTTCGGAAATATAAGCACACGCCTGTTAAAACCAGATGGCAAAGTAAGAAAACGAACACCCCACCCCAATTACGCATAAATAAACCAAAACCATACACATAAAACTATTCATTACCATTTATATCCACCGACCACAAAAACATCAGAATAAAGCTTTTTGTTCGTCTGACGAGAGAAATTCTCAATAGTCCACGTAAATCTAGACGCCTGAGGTTCCTCAACAGCTTGATTCTCTCCTGTGCTAGTAACTAATGAATCCACATTGTAAAACCAAAATTCAATCAGCCAAATAAGTATAAACTTATTAACATAACCAAGCTACTGAGGCGGTATCTGTGATTGCTTAAGTTTCAGTTTTTCTACTTATCTGATTATTTTTAAGCATAATCCGTTTGTGTTATCCAAACTGCTTCTGCTTAATAAGCATTTTCTGTTAATCTGCTTATTTCAAAGTGCTTATTTCAGATGAAATCAAAACTACTTTTTTATCGGCAAAATATTTTTAATCAAAATTTTCCAATGACATATTACTTTTCCGGCATGAATTCCAAAATAAGAAAATCCAAACGCTATTTCCTAAAATCACTCATTTCTAAACAGCTCAGAAAAAATAAGCAATCGCAAACACCGCCTAGAAACATACTCGTAAAGGTCCTCTCAATTAAATAAATATAGCCACATTTATATCTATGCATTCATTCAATTCGAAACTACGTAAAAACGAGCGAATAAACAACGACCTTCCATAGGCTGAGGCACTTGAATAGGCGGAGTACCGTCAAACGCCACAGGTCCTTGCACCACAAGCATCTCCTCATCTTCCTGCTACCAAAAACACACAACTAGATCCAATTAAATTCACACTCCAAAACATCAATTAAACTACACTAATGACTCAAATCACTAATCATAAACCCTAACAAGGTGTATGGAACATGAATGATTGACACGTGTAATAACGAATCGAAATGTAATTGAATTGAAATACGTACGTCTAACGGTTGTGGAGTAACGATAGTCATGGTTACCGGTGGTTTATGACCGCCCGATCAAGTGTGGTTTGGTGAGATAGGTGATGAGTGTTGCGACCTAAAACTGTGAAATCAAAAGAACATCGATGGGAGTGTGAGGGTGGTTTCGGGGTTTTGGTGTAAATGTGGGGGTATTTTGGGGATTTGGGAATAAAATTGATTTAAAATTTGATACCGTAAACTAGGTGTTGTTTGTTTATTAAGACGCTCTAAGTCTGAATCTGATTCGCATATCTGATTTTGAATCTGTGACGAAAAACTTTGAATTTGAATCAAATAATATTAGTTGTTTTTTAAATGTCTAAATGATTAGAATACAAAAAAATAGTTTATGTATCATTAAGAGGTAGTAAGTTTCTCTCTCAAGTCTTTTTTGCAAGAAGTTTAAACCTTTTAACGCATCTAAACGAGCAAAAAAAACAAACACCCTTAACTCTTCAAAAGCTCTTAACGGTTCATATTTATAGACTATTAAGAGGTATTAAGTGATTTTATTAAGAAATCAAACACAACCTTACATGACATGTGATGAAAGAAGCGTCATTGAGATAACAATGTCCCTTGACATCGAGTTATGAGTCTTATCCTGAAGATAGCTGTGTGACGCGGTGTGCTATGAATGATTTATTGGTGGAGTTACATTTCGTGAAAATATTTATGAAGTGTTTGTATAAGCTTATTTTGTGTTTATAAACTTACGTGTTTCCATTTTATGTTTTATAAGCTCACTTTTTCATCATGTTTTGAAGCCTATAAGCTAGTATAAGTTATTTATGTCATAGTGAGGTTATATATACCCATAACTTACAAAATAAGTCGAAACAAAAAGCTTATAAAACATAAGTCGAAAACACATTAACTCATAAGCCTAACCCGGCCCCCTTCCCCAAAGAGCTTGTGAAATATAAGTCGAAACACATTAACTCATAAGCCTAACCAAGGTTGCAAAAATCGTTAGGCGGTAGCTGGGAGGTCGGGTACCGCTTAGCGATTAATCCGTTAGGTGGGGATTAATCGGATTGGATTTTTTATATATAAATTATAAATTTTTGAAACTATATACCCGATTTGGCCGATCTAGCCGTTCTGATTTGGCTGATTTATGCATGATTTGGCCGATTTCTATATGTAACCGAGTTGGCCAATTTATCCGATTTATCCTCGACTTGACTGATTTGACCGATTTTTATCCAATTAATCGGTATATTGACCAATTTTTTACTAAACCGATGAATAAGGCCGATTAGTGAAAATCCTAACGGTTAATCCTCGCCTAGCGATTAATCCGCCGCCTAGGCCGATTTTTGCAAGTGAGCCTAACACACCCAATCTTAAATGTGTTAGTGCAAATACTTGTGTATATTTATTTAATGTACTTTTCTACATTCATATTTTACTATGGCTTGATTTTCTTTAAGAATGAACTAAGCGTTTCAAATAACGACTTCAAGATATATCTAATTTTTCTCAATACCTTTAATAATCGTATTTTTAAAAAGATTTTTTATGTTTAGGAATCAATTCAAAAAATATATTAAAAAAAAATAAAAAATAAAATAAAAAACAAATCAACGTGACCCTCTTTTAATTTGGTTTCAGATTATCGTTTCTTTAAAATGTAAATGACATTACCATTGAGGTTTCAAAATGATGATACAATCATACAAACACTTACGATCAACGAAACTCATGGTTAACATAAGGCTATGCACAGAGGCGACCTAGTTCGTCGCCGCCACATCAGCTTTCTCTCTCCGACGACCTAGTTGCCACAGTGGTGACCTGAGATTTTTTTTTTTTTTTTTTTTTTAATTCAAATATTTTTAAAAACAAAATTAAACTTCATTAATAAAAATACTTAACATTACAACAATAATTAAAAACTTAAACTAATAAAACGTAAACATTACATATAAATTAATTTTTATACATTCTTTATGTTAAAATATAAGAAAATTAAAAGTATAAGATAAAAATGATAATAAGATCAAACTTTAAGGGTTTAGACTGTAAATTCATTATTTATAAAAGTAAAATAAAAAAACGAATTAAAAAAAAAAAAAAAAAAAAAAAAAAAAAAAAAAAAAAAGGCAAAGTCTTTCTTCTCCACTGATTTTCTTTTTTCTTAACACAAAAAGTAAGCATCGTGTTGTTGCTGTTGGATGAGCAAACCAACAACCTTGGCCACACGTTAAGAATTAAAAGAAGAAAAGAAAGAAAAAAGAGAGAATAAGAGTTTGTGAAACTCGGTTGTGTGCTCAACCTTCTTCCTCCCTTTTCTTCCCCCAACCGACCACAACCTTCACAGCCACAATGGCTCGACCGACCATAACCGAAGCAACCGACCGACCTTCGACCGACCCTCTGCGCATAGCCTAACATTACAACAGGTCTAAAAGCAATAGAGACGAGTTCAATTAGAGAAGGTGAATAAAAATTCTTGGATACATACTCACGCTCCTTACCTTGTAGCTCTTTATAAAACCGAATAAAATTATAACCGCCAATGAAGAATCCTCTTAGAATATGATGCTAACCAATTTAAAACTTTGTTTTTCTTTGAATGCTGAAATTACATTTTTAGCTAAATTCTTGCATATTTTATGTGAATGAGTCAAAAATTAATTACCAATAACATTTTGTTTCACGACATTTCATTTAATACATTGGATGTAGCAACTCGTATATTTCAGGTTAATATTTAACTATTTAATATCATTTATTATTACTTTTATAAGTAATTACGAAAGTTTAATCATGTGAACTTTACTCGCAACTGATACAAGACTATGATGAGTCTATGTGTTATATATATTTTGTTTTCACTAAAAGTCATATCTTATATGAACTATTGCCATTTTTTTCATTTCAACGTAAACTTTGTACTTTTTACGTATTACACGTACTTAACCTACGATATTGGGTTTTATCAACGATTACGCTCTCCGTTGAACTTATTACACATTTAATATACTTAGTTGGAGTATATTGATAAGTTTTAACATTTTTATAAATATTAAATTTTTACGTTACTCGATTTTAAGTTTTGTAATTTAATGACTTAACATTAGTAATTACCGGGACCAAACTACACTCCGTAGAATCAATACTTATCAAATTTATAACACCTAACCACCTCATGTCGTGAGGTGGCGTGTAATAGCTATCACAAAAGCCACATGGCTTTTGTTAAACACCCTTTACATCTAAACAAGACACACGTATCTTCTAATCATATATAAGCCTTTACTAACTTACTTCACCTCAATGATACTTATGAAAAGATAAGAGAAATTCTCTCTATCTCTCTTGGTCTCATACCCTTGCCGTACCATAATAATCACCACCATCACACCATCTTTTGATTTCAAGATACAAGTTGTACAAAGAAGTTGAAGATGTTGATGCTTTCTACATGGTCATTGTGTTAATTTGGCGATTACAAGATTGAATTAGGAGATATACAAGCTAACTGGGGCTGAAGATAAAGTTGCCTTCGAATATCTAGCACAAGGTTAATAAAGGTTGCAAGAAATCAAGTATTAGAAGACTGAAGAATTAGGATAGATTTGCTCTTGTAGTCTTGTACTCATTCATAAAAAATTTTGTAAGATTTGTGGTTAATCTTTATGTTTTCCTTTCATTCTAGTATTTTCGTATCTTGTATAAGATGTATATGTTAGTATAACTTGATTAATGTTGTACATAGCTAAAACACAAGAAAAACATGTTTAGGACAGTATTTAGCAAATAGTTTTAGAACAAGAAACTTATATTAGAATTGACACTAAACTTATAGAGTGTTGACTTGTACAAATATAAGTGAATTGTATAGGAAGTTATAACAAAACATGGTATTTGGAATTGTGTAAAAGGGGCTTATGGTTTGAAAGTTGCGGCTAGTTAAAAGTTACAAAAAGAAAATTTGGTGTTGGGTTTAATAGCACACTGATTTGATTTTAAAACGAAATTTTGACCCTTTTTTTGTCTGAATCAGCTAAAGTGTAAAACACAAAAGTTGTCTGAAATGATCTTTTACTAAAGACAACGCGAGATTTTAAGCCTGCAAGTGTAAAACAAGGATTGTCACCACAAAAACCAACAAGGGATGTTTTACCAAAGTTGTTTTTCCAAAAGCTTTGTCGCGATAAACCATTTTCCCGAACTCGGTAACTTATCAAATTCACCATATTTCATAAAAATACAACAACATTTTCATAAAACTTCATCGTTTATTTGACCTTCATAATAATGAATTTCACAATTGACGAGAAATATGACCAAAAACTATTTTGACCCATTTTTCATGACAAGTAGCTTTTACTACTTAAGTATTACATTTAAGCTTATTTAAGACCATAATCATTAACGTAATATAACAAACGTTTTTATAATTCCCGTTTTAACTCAAAATGGGCATAAGAGAACATTTAGACAAACGAAACTTTAAGATACTTCAAACTCGTTAAACTTTTGCTATAACGACTTATTTGACCAATATAAGCTCGATGTACAACATTATTATCAAAGTTAATAACTATATATAAATTTGTTACTCTTTCACGTTATCATACTTTATTCTAAGACATGATCACAATACATTCGTAGGTCGTCGTTAAAGCTCGTAACTTCATGATACATTATATATCATTATAATCCATTGCTTGTCATAACGGTGAGTTCATGGCCTTACTTTTACTTTTTTTGAATTACTTTTGGGGTGAAAATACATGCTTATTTTTACTTAAACTCATTATTTGTTTTACATATGGACAAAAGTACATTAAACATTTGTTTATTGTCTAAGTTGGCTCATTTGCCATAAAAGTCCCCATAATTATGAACCGTTAATTACTTAGAGTAAGCGCGAATGTTGTGAATATATCTATTGGGGGTAAACTCCCCCGTCCTTGTTGGTCGATCCAACAGGAAATGAACACATTTATTTGATGTCGTACAGGTGTAGGGCAAAGCACATGGTTGGGGTGATACATAACTAATTGTCAAGGCTTCGGTTTCATAAGCTTAGTGCAATAGGAATACATGAACATATTTGAATTACAATTATCGTTGAAATCTTGTGGTCCACACTCTTTTTACATATTTAAACCTATGGACTCACCAACCTTTATGTTGACACTTTTAACATGTTTATTCTCATGTTTCGTAAGACATAACTTTGGATTGGAGCATTAGAGTCGCATGACATGTTTTGAAGACGGGGATGCATTATATTCACATTAGATAAAATTTTTGTAAAACATTTATGTAATATTATACTCTGGGACCTCTTGTTATAACTCTGATATTTTTTATCGAATAGTAATTTTTCAAAACGTCTCATTTAGAGTACGCTTTCTATAACTTGTACTTTGTTCTATGAAGTAACCCCCAAGGTTATAAATAACGTGAGGCGTGGCGGTGAAGCCAAGCCTCAAGCCTTACGAGCCATAGCGAAGCTACGGCGTTTTCTAAGGCGTGACTCAAGGCGACATAATTTTTTTTTATAGATTTATATATTTATATCATATTTCATACATACGTATATATATAATACATCAAGTTTACAGAAAGCGTTATACATAAGAAATAAACTCAAAAAACTAAACTATCTTTGCATTTTTTGTCATTTCTTTAAATAAAACGTTCTTCATCGGAGTAGTCGTCAAAACCTTCTTCACTCATTATATGAGTGGTAGAACCATAGAAATAAGTTAAAAACTTGAAATTGATTTATAAAGTTACCATGCCCAAGCCCAAATCCATTATATCGGTAATTCGGTAATTCTAGCCCAAATACTAGTAAATCCTTTAAAAGCTTCAAAATAAGGCGTCATGCCTCGCGCCTTTTTGCGCCTCATCACGCGTCATGCCTTAAGAAGACGCCTTGTCCTGTTTCGTAATGCCGAAGCCACGTCTCGTGCCTTAGCGACGCCTTAGCAGCGCTAAGGCGCGCCTTTTAGAACCCTGGTAACACCCTAGTGACACTATCTTTCGCTGCTATATTTTGGGGATGTTACATTGGAACATCGAGAAGCTTGTTTACAAATTTCTTAAATTATATATAGATCTAATCCCACTAGGTTTTAACCATTCGTGTATGAGCCCCTCATCTAGGTGAGGAACCCTTGTTTGCGATATTTTGGATTGAGATTTTCTTCTGTTTGTTTTGAGTATACAAGAAGCTATACTTACAGTCGAGAAGTCCATTGTATTCCGAGAAACGATGATTGCATGATGTAGGCTCACGAATCTTTTTGTTCATTATGTGAATTCTTAATAAGTTCGTTGATATTTTTTTTATTTCTATTGTCATTGTACGAAAGTATAGGCAACATTAGATGAACAATAGAACCTTTATTCAGATCTAAGCTGCAATAGTCAGCTTAGATTAATAGTATCCAAATGTTACAAGATTAGATTAATGTCAATGAGACAATAATCATATGAATGTAAAGACAAGACAAGATCAGTAAAATGATCTGAGAGAAGAGAAGAGAGTGATACAAAAGACTGCACACTCAAAAATGTGTATAACCCTAGATTAAGGGACTTATTAAATAGGGGATTAAGTTACACTAAGACCCCTCTAACGGCTATAAATGACTCATCAGCAGAAATGAATAACGCTTCAGCAGAAACCAGCTTCTTGGAACTTTAAACCTTTTATTCTTTGTCCATGAATAACCCCTGTAGAATCTCTGCAATGATCATAACTTGAAAGCCATTAGGAACTGATAGAATGATATGTTTGCCACAGATTATTACCCCAAATTCTAACATTCCCCCTTGATCTGATGAGCAAACATATCAAACAATATCAGTTTTTCACACAAAAATTTATGCTGGTAAACAGGGAGATTTTTAGTGAGAATGTCTGCAGTTTGGTTTGAAGAGCCAAACTTCTTAGCACTTATAACACCTCTTGCAATTTTCTCCCTGATGAAGTGAACATCAATTTCAAAGTGTTTTGATCTTTCATGAAAAACAGGGTTGACAGCAAGTTGTAAAGCAGATTTGTTGTCACAAAAAAGATTAACAGGGAGATTGATATCAACTTTTAGATCTTTTAGGATTTTTTGAATCCAAATGATTTCACAGGCAGCAGTAGACATAGATCTATACTCTGCTTCTGTGGAAGATTTTGAAAGAGTGTTTTGTTATTTACTTTTCCATGAGATCAAACAATTATTGAAGAAAACACAATAACCTGTGACAGATTTTCTGGTTTTCTTGCATTTGGCCCAATCAGCATCACTATATCCTTCAAGATGATTTTCAGAGTTGCTGAAATTGTACCTTAGACCTTTTCCTGGAGCTCCTTTTAGATATCTCAGAACATTGAGGGCACATTCCAGATGAGATTTTAAGGGAGAATGCATATATTGTGCCAGACAATGAACTGAGTATGAGATGTCAGGTCTTGTATGGGTGAGATAGATAAGTTTCCCAAGTAACTTTTGATAACCAGTGATGTTGACAAGCAAGGGGTCATCAGCAGTGGGAATGTATGGAAGCACAGAGTTGGGTTCCATAGGAGTGGACACAGGTTTGCACCCAAGAAGACCAAATTTTTTGAGGAGTTCAAGACAGTATTTTCTTTGAGAAAGACAAATGTCATTCCCAGTTTTTAAAACCTCAATGCCAAGAAAATATTTTAGATTTCCCAAGTCTTTGATATGAAATTTGGATTTTAGAAACTCTTTAAAAAGATTTATCTCATCAATACAGTTTCCAGTAAGAACAATATCATCCACATAAACAAGAAGAGCAATAAACTTGTTATTCTCTGTTTTGGTGAACAGGGAGTGATCATTAACAGATTGAACAAAGTTATTTTCTTTTAAAACACTGACAAGTTTTTCATTCCATTTCCTGGGAGCTTGTTTTAGGCCATATAGAGACTTGACAAGTTTACAGACTTTATTTTTATTGTTCTCATTACAGAACCCCTTGGGAATGGTCATATAGATATCCTCATCAAGATCTCCATATAAGAAAGCATTGTTAACATCAAGTTGAAAAAGAGGCCATTTGTTTTTTACAGCTAAGGCAATAAGACATCTAACAGTAGACATTTTCACAACAGGGGAAAAAGTTTCATCATAGTCTATTCCTTCCCTTTGGTTGTAGCCTTTAACAACTAATCTAGCCTTGTATCTATCAACTTCACCATTGGCTTTATATTTGATCTTATAAATCCATTTGTAACCAATGGGAGTTCTATTAGGAGGTAGATCAGTTATATCCCAAGCATGGTTTTCATTTAGGGCCTCAATTTCAGAATCCATAGCATCTACCCAATTACTATCAAGAATAGCTTCTTCATAACAGGTAGGTTCAATACTTTTATTAAGACTAGAAGCAAAGCAATAGTTATCCTTGTTAAGATTAGAGTAATTAACAACTTTTTCAACCCCATATTTGACTTTTCCTTCAACAATAAAGTCATTTAGATTACTGGGCAACTTAGAAACTCTAGTTGACCTTCTAGCAGTAGTGGCTGGCAAGCCTCTTTCTTGTTCAGCAGAATCGGATGATGTATTAGCAGAATCAGAAGATGCATTAGCAGGATGTGATTCATGTGATATGTTGCCCTCAGGGTGTGTATTATCATCTATAGATGTTGCAACTGGTTCATCAATCCTAGTAGGATGACTTACCACTGTGCTATCATCATAGGATGTCACTCTCCCTTCATCATTGGGACTTGTTTGTGAGTCAAAGAAATTTTTGTGGTTTAAATCTTTAGGCACATAAGTTTCAACAAAAGGTTTTGACACAGAATTTTTCATTTTGAATGGAAACACAGTTTCATAAAATTTGACATCTCTGGAATAAAAGATATTTTTTGTTTCTAGGCTCAAGAGTTTATAACCTTTTTTCCATTTGAGTAACCAATAAGAACACTTTTTTCAGACCTACTACCAAATTTGTCAGAGATGTTGAGAATAGTGGCATAGCATAAGCAGCCAAAGACTCTAAGGAGAGAGAGTGAAGGGTCATGCCCATACACAAAGAAGAAGGGGGACTTGCCAGACAGAACTGAAGATGGCAACCTGTTTATGACATAGGCAGCAGTTAGAACACATTCAGGCCAAAGATATAGAGGTAATTCCCCCTGAAACATAAGAGATCTAGCAACATTAAGGAGATGCCTATGTTTTCTTTCTGCAATGCCATTTTGTTGTGGTGTATAAACACAAGAGGTTTGATGTAGAATTCCTTTTTCATGAAAGAATTGTTGAAGTTTATTATTGACAAATTCTGTCCCATTATCACTTCTAAAAACTTTGACATTGTGTTCAAATTGATTTGATAGCATATGAGTAAAGTTAACAATGGAAACATAAACATCATCCTTCCCCTTAAGCATATAAACCCACACTGCCCTGGAATAGTCATCAACTATGGTTAAAAAATATTTATAACCATCTCTGCTAGTGATTTTATATGGTCCCCAAACATCAAGGTGAACAAGTTGACCAATTTTAGTGGATTTATGTTCACTTAAAGGAAATGGTTCTCTGGTTTGTTTAGCTTTATTACAAGTATCACAGAGATGATCAGTTTCAGATGAACTATCAAATTTAAGAGTGGGTTTAAGTATGTGTAGGACTTGGTCAGAGGGATGACCAAGTCTTTGATGCCAGAGATTCTTAGAGACATGACAAACAAATATGCAGTTGTTAGAAGTAATCTTACATGTAGAATCTATATCAAATATATATAATCCATTGTATTGTTTACCAATCCCCACAATCCTTTTTTGATGTAAATCCTGTATATAGCAATTAGATTCATTAAACCCAACAAACATCTTATTGTCTCTAGCAATCTTATGAACAGATAGTAAACTAACATTGTATTCAGGAACAACAAGAACATCAAAAAGAGTTAGGTCATTATTGACCTTTAAATCACCAATTTTAGTAATTAAGGCCTGAGTACCATTGGGATGTCCAACAGTTAAGCCAAGATTTGAAATGTTAACAACATTGATTAAAAAAAAATCAGACACAGTCATGTGCTGATTTGCACCAGAATCAACAATCCAACCCAGACTGATGTTTCCAGATAAGGATTTAGTGTTGTTGTTAAAAAACTTGTTGAAGTTTACATTAAACTTGACACTGCCATTAAAGAAGGTTCCTGAAAAAAATTTACCTGCCAAGTTGGCATTAGCAGATGACACATTGTTGTCATTGAGGAGACTCATAAGTCTCGAGAGCTGTTCATTAGACAAGGAGACAGGAGAGTTGCTAGCACTATTATCAGTGACACAATTGGTTTCAGCAGAAACATTGTTACTGCTGAAAGGTTTACCATTAAAATTTCTTTTAACATATCCAGCAGGATACCCAATAAGGTCATAACATCTATCAACAGTATGACCAGGTTTTTTGCAATTAGTACATTTGAGGTTCATGTTTGGTCCTCTGCTATTAGAGCTGTTACCATTATTAAAACCAGACACTTTGTTATTAAAACCTCTTTTGTTATCAAAAAATTTTCCACCATAAGAAGTTTTTGCAGCAAAAGCTGTAGCATTGGGTTTAGCATAGCTATTCCCAGATGAAACATTTCTGTGAGATTCTTCTCCAGAGACAACAGAGAAAGCAGTTTTGACATTAGGTAAAGGATCTCTGGTTAAAATATTGCTTCTGATGGGAACATAGGAGTCATCAAGACCCATAAGAAATTGCATTAACTTGATTAGCTGATTGTGTTTTTCAAAATGTTTTGCAGCCTCACAAGTGCAAGGAGGCAAGCTAATCATACAATCAAATTGTTTCCATAAAGAGTTAAGATTGTTATAGTAATCAGCAAGAGAGGACCCACTTTGACTAAGAGAATTTATGTTTTTGTGCAAATTAAAAATAGCTGAACCATCAACTTTATCATAGGTATCTTTAAGATCATTCCACATTTCATAAGCAGTTTTAGAATAAATAGCACCAGCAAATAATTCAGGGCTGAGAGAGTTGAGGATCCAAGTGACCACACCAGAGTTACAAGTATCCCATTGATTAGCAAGACTGGGGTTTGAATCATTTCTTATGCAAGTACCATCAATAAACCCCAACTTGTTATGGTTCCTTAAGGCAAACGTCATAGCCATATTCCATATTTTATAGTTTTCAGCTCCAGTGAGTTTAATAGAAATAATGGGAGTACCATTGGTGTTATTGGGGTGTAAATACAAAGCATCACCAAAGGATAAGCTTTTCTCAGTGGAACCACCACCACTAACATTATCATCACCAATAGCCATAATACAAATAATAAGACAGAGATAATAAGACAGACAAAGAATCACAGACAGATATAATAATAAGAGTAAATAGACAAGTAAATAAGACTTTGCAATAAGAAACAACAAGCACCAAGCCTGTGGACTAGGGTAAACCAGAGCAGGTATTCGTACCACTCAAGGTGGCAGATCAAGATGTTAGTCTACCCGTTTGCACCCACAGAGACTTAAGTACTGTATGTTTAAAGAGAAGATAAGACTTAGACTTACAGAGAAATATGCAGCGGAAGAACAAATCACAGTCACCCTAGATTCACTTAGTCTAGGGTAAATTGTAAACCGAAGATAACCAGTGATTACGCCAATAGCAATAACCCCAAACCACACCTTTGTTGCCAAAGAGAATCAATGAGCCTGAAGCTCTGATACCATGTACGAAAGTATAGGCAACACTAGATGAACAATAGAACCTTTATTCAGATCTAAGCTGCAATAGTCAGCTTAGATTAATAGTATCCAAATGTTACAAGATTAGATTAATGTCAATGAGACAATAATCATATGAATGTAAAGACAAGACAAGATCAGTAAAATGATCTGAGAGAAGAGAAGAGAGTGATACAAAAGACTGCACACTCAAAAATGTGTATAACCCTAGATTAAGGGACTTATTAAATAGGGGATTAAGTTACACTAAGACCCCTCTAACGGCTATAAATGACTCATCAGCAGAAATGAATAACGCTTCAGCAGAAACCAGCTTCTTGGAACTTTAAACCTTTTATTCTTTGTCCATGAATAACCCCTGTAGAATCTCTGCAATGATCATAACTTGAAAGCTATTAGGAACTGATAGAATGATATGTTTGCCACAGATTATTACCCCAAATTCTAACAGTCATCAACCCCACAAGTTTACTAATATTTAGTTAAATGCTTAGAAAAGTGCTTATGATATTCATTTCAAAATTACCTTGAATGCTAGCAATCATTGGATCATGTACCAATTAAGCAAGTGAACTTACGCAACTATATAATACATTAGTTTACTGACTAGACCGTGTACAAAAGCATAAATTAGGTTTTTATTTTCTCGTTAGTTTTTCATTTAAAGGCCTAAACGGTTAAAAAAAAGATAGCCCCAGCAAATGTTAACTTAAAGTATTTTGTCATCTAAAATGACAGCGCCTTGCCAACTTTTATCATATATACAATCAATTTAAAAAGCAAGTTTAACAAAAGCACACACAAAACAAGTTGAATCTTAAGTAATACTAGAAAGGTACTTGTTAGTACAAAATATGTGACGGGTTGTAATGGGTATGAATACAGCTTGTCGGACTGGGCCAACAAGCTCCTAATGGGCTGATCTGATATCCATGCACAAGAAAGGTAAACCGTTAGTCTTACCGTGGGGACGAACCCCACGATTAAACTCCGGCGTGAGAGTAAGTACACATTCTTGAGAGGGAAACAAGAGTATGTGTGTGTGTGTAATTATGAGAGAGAAAGTTGTATCTTGTGTGGGGATTAGAGCCCCTTTTATAGGCGAGGTTTACCGCTAGGGTTTCCTAGATTCTCGCATGTAGTGGTTAGTCGCCGGAGCCGGACCCTTGGAGGACAAGGTTCCGTGTCAATCGTGGATGCGGACAGAAGAAGCCTAACGGCTGAAGGCTCAGCCCGTTGTGTATCTTACGTGCGTCTTGAGGTCTGGACCATAGCCAATTTCGTCATTGGGCTTACTGTAGGCCCAAATTTTATAGTTATCTTATAGTTATTGGGCCTGAGCCTAGTATGTGTATAGTACGTATTGGGCCTAGTAGGCCGGTTATACATACTATACGTCATCAAGTCCCCCCAGTCTAGTATGTGCGCTGCGTGCATATATTGTCGCGTGCGGTGGATGCTACTAGACTTGAGTTGACTAAGCACTTTTCCATTCTGTGCGTTTTTTCTTTTTGAAACGCTTCTTTACCTTTAGGCACTGCTACGTCATCCAGCCCCCCCCCCCCAGTCTAGTATGTGCACTGCGTGCGGATATTCTCGCGCGCGGTGGATTTACTTAGACTATTTCTTGCTGATCGTTTCCTCTTCCGCACTCTTGAAGCATTTTCTTGACGCTCCCTTTTCTTGGAAAGTGTTTTTTACAACATGGACGGTTAGCGACTTTTCATGTTCTGGTTGATTTGACTCTGTGGGCCATTGGTATTCCACCATCCTTATCCCCGTGTTTTTGATTTGGGATGTTGGATCAGATTGCTTTTGGACGCGTGTCCTCTTTTAGGGTTTTTCTTGGGGGATCACCATTCCGCTTGTATAAATACCCTTTATTTTTGCCTTAGCCCATTTTTTCTTTTGTTGCAAACGCTGCTTTTCGATCCGATTTACCTTTGGTCGTATCTGCCTTCCAAGTTCCTCGTTCAGGTTAGGTTCTTGATTATCTTTCCTTTTTTCGTTATGGGTACTTTTTCATCTACCAAATCTAAACTATCGCAAAAGGCGCTTGACCGTTTCTGTATTGATTATTCAATTCCGCAATTTGTTCATCCGGAATTGCCTGATCCTGGCCAAAGTATTCGGGAAGCACCGGGTGGGAAGATCGGTGTATATACCCGTTTTTTCGAGTATGCTAATTTTCGCCTCCCCTTGTCTTCTTTTCTTGTTTCAATTCTTGACTACTACCACATTCATATATCGCAGCTTTCTGTCATTGGTGCTTCAAAAGTTTCTCAATTTGAGATTCTTTGTTTTGCTCTTGGTATTGAACCCTCAGTTGGTTTGTTTAGGTGTTTTTATGTTTTGTCTCAAAAAAATTGCTGGCTTTCTTTTAGTAAAAGCGTTGATAGCTTTGGAGTTTGCTATACTAAACCCCTTGATTGTCTTAAAAGTTGGAACGATCACTTTTTCTGGGTTGACTCATTTGCTTATCCAATATTCATCCTTTCTTTGTTGGGGGTAATCTTCCTAAAGATGCCACTCCTAGGGATACTGAGTTTGATGTTGGACATGTTGCCTCCCTTGTTACTAATGCTTCTCTTTTTGTCAAGTTTCCGAAGCCTTTCCTTTGTTTAGTTGGGTTAAGTCATAATTATACTTTGGGCGAGGATTCTTACCCTGTGTTCTATGATCAGGAGAATCGGGGTGGGTATACCATATCTATGCTTCTTCTTCTGTTAATCTATTTTTGTTTGTTCTGACTTGTTGTTTCTTCTTCTTCTATTTTCTGCAGCTATGGATTTGCTATCTTTGGTTAAGAAGAAGGCTATGAAGTTGATTGTTGATACCCGATCGCGAGAGGGAAATGAGCTTCCTTTGCTAAAATTGACCGAGGGCCGGAATGTTTCTCTTGCCCCTCCTACTTCTGGTGATGCAGTTATCCATTCGGAAATTAGGGCTTCTCAACCACATGGTGATATTGTTGTGCGACCTGACTATTCGGCTTCTAAGATTGGTTTTGATAGTGGTATAGCTTCCAGTTCTGGGAGGAGGAGGAGGAAAGCTTGCACCAACCTTGTCCATCCTCCTAAAAAAGTGAGGAGTGACTATAATGATTCTGGTAGGGCTTCTACTGGTGGTAAGTCTTTAGAATATATTCAGAAGTTGTTAGCTCAGAGTTCGCAAACTCTTGAATATTGTTTAAATGCTTTCCCCACTCATTCTTCTTCTTCTCCTTCATTATCAATTACTCCCCTTCATGAAGCTGGGACGTCTACTGAATCTGATTTTGGTTTGCTCCATTTTGATGGTTCTCCCCCTAGGTTTGTTATTTATGCTTTTGTCTTTTCGTGATTCCTTTTCTTTTCCTTCATTCCGTTCACTTGTTGTCCTTGTTTATTTGCAGCTCTCCTGCGTCGGTTATGACGGATGTTGTTGTTACTACTGTCCTTACTGTTGAGAAGGGGAAAGGTCAAGCAGGTGTTCCTTCCGCTCTTCCTGAAAGTTTTCTTCCTGTCCGTAGTGTTCATCCAGTTTTTGATGACCTTTCGGATCTTGATATCTCGGCTAGGGATATTCGTACTGTTGATGATTCGGACTCCAAAGTGGAATGTTACCAAGAGTTCGCTTCTTGATGATGTTGATGAGTGCCGCGTTATGGTGGATGAGTTTGCTCCTCCTAACTTCTTTTCCTCTATTCATGAAATGGGTTATGAGCGCCTCCTTGGTGAATTCAATGTTGATGTGGCACGATAGTTGTGCTTTAGTTCTGAAGTTCTTCTACGTTTGGAGTATAATGTGATGGAGCGAAAGCGCTTATTATCTTTGTTGGTGAGTAGGGACAAGGATATTTCAGTTATGAAGTCTAAGGTTTCTGATGCTACTTCTTCTGGGACATCTTCCGCTGTTGCATCCTTAGCAGCTTCTGTTGCGGAACTTATGTCTTTGAAGAACCAGAATTCTACTCTTGAGGTAGAGCGAAATTCTCTTCGAGCTGAGGTAGCAGCACTTCGATCATCCTTGATGTGAAGGATTCTGAGTCGTCTACTTTGAGAGCTGAAGTTGTTGTTCTCAAGTCTCAGAATTCCAATCTTTCCAGACAGGTGTGCGTCCGTGCCTTTCTTGGCTAATTGTTCCGCTTGTTTGTTTTCCCGCTGTCTTCTGACTTCGTTTTATTTGCAGATACGTATCTTAGAGGAGTCATGTTTTGAGCTCCGCAGCCAAGTTCCTTCCCTTGGTGCTTTAGAGGAGGAATTTTGCAAGATTCAGGATGCTAAGATGGCCGTACTTAGGACTGTAAATGAACTGAACGTTCAGTTAACATTTCATGAACCGTTCGGTAAAAAGTTTGTTTATGTTCGTTTATTTAATAAATGAACGAACATGAACAATATTTTACGTTCGTTTAGTTAAATGAACGAACATGAACAAAATTCGTGTCCATTTATTTATGTTCGTGAACGTTCGATTATGCGTTCATTAATGTTCGTTTATGTTTATTTATTTATTTATGTTTATATATAATATATCTTTTAATTGTCTAATTTTAAAATTTGTTTGTTTAAACAAAACAACACTTATAAAATAATATTAGATGCATAGTTTAATAAAGTTTATGTTTTTTTGTCTACATTAATTTATGCTCGATCGTTTATGTCCGTTTAGTGTTCGTTTCGTGTCTTAATGAATGAACATAAACGAACATTAACAACTCATTTTCTTAATAAACGAACATGAACAAGAAAATCCGTCCATTTAAGCGTTCGTGTTCGTTTATTTTTCTGGTTAAAGTTAAATGAACGAACATGAACAAGGCTCCGTTCGTGTTCGTCCGGTTCGTTTACAGTCCTAGCCGTACTTATGCAGAAGGTTGATTTGGTCGTTGCTGATTTGTATGCTTTGGTTAGTCACCTTGATGAGGAGTTTTATCCTCGGTTTCTTACGTTGTTATGTAGCTGGCGCTGGTTGTTAACTAACGGTATGAGCCTTGCTGTGTTTAAGTGCTTGAATTCTCCGGAGTATACTGCGGCTTTGGCAGAAGTTATTGAGCGTGCTATCGATAAGGGTATGCAGGAAGGTTTAGCGGCGGGTATCATTCATGGCAAGGAAAAAAGAGAGCTTGTTGAGCTTGTTGTGTATGACCCTTCTGCGGAGGACCATTATCTTTCCGCCGTGAAAGCCCTTGAGAATGTGGAGTTTTCATTACTCTCCATGCTTAAGTCCAGCAAGGATGCTGGTATTGCGGAGGTTATGGATCTTCTTCGTGTTGATGGGCCTTCCGCAGATGCTCCTATGATTGCAGGGTTACAGCCGGATCTTGAGCAGCTTATCATTCCTGTTTATGATAAGGATGATAATGTTATTGTTGGCACTAGCTCTTTGTCTCATTCTTTGGGGGTGGTTTAGAAGAGAGTTGATCAGGTTAGGAGGCGCCTTGCTCCTCATCAGTTATATGTTGCCGATGTTTATAGTTCATTCATTGATCCTTTGTCCGCCCGTAATGTTGTGGGTGCGGAAGCATCTTCGACCGTTGAGTTAGCTTTGGCTTGTACTACTTATTTGCCACTTGTGTCTCTTCCTGCCAGTGCCTCTGACATCTCTGTGAGGCCTCTTTCTATTGATGATTATGGTGTTGGTGGGTCTACTGCTCTAGTTGCGAATGATCCGCATTCTAGAGTTAGTGAGGTCTCTGTTGTTCTGTCCGAGCCTGAAGTGAGTGCGGCTGCCTTGATGCGGACGTAGTTTTTCTTGAATGCTTTGTACTTGTTTGAACAATGTTTGTCCTTGCTTCTCTTGTGATTCCTCTGATGGCTGCGTGCAGCTTTTTGTTTGCATTTTCGCATGTTGTTCATTTACTTTGCGTTTATGCTACGATTTTTCTTTATGCAAGTTCTAAGACTTTTTGTGTATGTTATTTTTACTTTTGTGTTGCTATTTTAACGTTATACGGATATGAACGTAGTTAATAGTCTTTTTGCGCACATCTCTTTTTATTTGTGCGGTGCTATTTTTAACGTTATACGGATATGCACGTTTGTAATAGTCTTTGGACAATTTTTGGGTTATCCTCCCAGTACTGGGCTTGCAATACCTCTTATGTACTTTGGTGATTATATTGTTAACCTGTCGGTTATTCGTAATAACTCTTTGTTATTCGAAAATAACATATTTGGGTCGTGCCCAATCTTTGTGCTTGCGCGTCTTATGCACTTAATCAAAATGAAGTTATTTATAAAATAAAACAATTAAGGTAGCTAATCTTCACTTTTTTATTCATTTGATGTATTTTAAATAAATTACAAAAATTTTAAAAACTGTAAATTCGAGTACATTTTTTTTTATTGTCGATTGTTCTTATCCTTTTTATCCCGAGTCTTATAACTGGTGACGCTCTGTCCTTTGCGAAACTTTGTTGATGGCGGTCATCACTCTTGAGAAGTGCTTTTGCAGTTCTGCTTCTCTTTGCTCTTGCGGAAGTTTTGTTTTAATAGTTGTCCTTGGCGGTTTGCCTTATACATAATAGTTATAATTTTCTTTCTTGAAGAAATGTTCCGGCCGGATGCGCTTTTGCTGACGTTGTCATTTTTCGTTGACATCCCTAGCGCGGGTATTTTCCTTTCTCTTCTGAGTTCCGAATCCTCCTTCTTGTCTGCTATCCGTTTCTTGAGGGAGTTCCAGTCCTCGCTTCCTCTTGGGGGCCGCTACACTCTCCCTGCGGGGTTCCTTGAGAAGTTTGTGGGCTTGCAACTGTTTCTCGAAAGGCCGTGATGCTTCCCCTTGCCTACTGTTTTTTTTCATCAGCGGGCTTATGATGTTGTAGGGTATACAACAAGTTTGATAGGCCTTTCAAGAGGTTTCCCGTCTAAACCCGCCCTGCTGCGCGGTAGTGGAAGGGCTTTTAGTGAGGTTGCTTTTCCATCGCGCAGCTTTGTTTTATCCCCAGCGCCCACAAGCTGATCATTTATTCCTTAAACCCAGTCTATCCAACCCGATATGCCTGGATTAGTAGACGTACGCTTGTTTAGGGGGCCGGGTTGTATAAACAGAAGAATGAAGGCATAGTTTTCATCCTCTATTTTTTGTCTTTCTTAGGGAAGCTTCTTGTTAATTAGGGGGTGTTTTACGCATTGCGTTGTGCCCCACTTCCTTTGTTGTCCTTTCCCAGGGACCAAACTCTTTTGCACATTCTATCAAACCCCTCGACCCATTTCTCGTGATATAGTTCCTTCTTCCGCTTAGGACCAAACTCTTAGGAATGAACTATATGCACTACCAAAATCTCAAAGGGCTAGTGAGAGTTTACTTGTTTTAAACTCCCACCTTTGGTATGCCCTATGGTCTCGGTATGGCCACACAATCTTCAATGGACATGGGTTTTGGTGGAAGGAGTGTTGTGAATGGTCGCGGAGGTTGGTTATTAGTCGTCATTTTAGAACGACTAATTGTTATTAGTAGTCACTTTAGAAATGTCTCGGTTGGCCCGGCGTCTGCTTTTTTTTCTATGTTTCTCTTTTGGGGGTAAAGGTTTAGGTTATGTATGTATTTTTTAGAAACGACCGTGCGTTGGTGACGTGGTGTTGTTGATGGTTGATTATATTCTTCTTCCATCGTATACCATCGTGCTCTTTTTCTGAATAACATCTTCAGCTTCTCTTTGGGAGTTTTCCTTTGCCTAATTTTGTGTACCGATCCTCCTTTTTTTTTAAAGAAGAGGTAGTTCTTTTTTACTTTTTCTGCCCTTTCCCCTTTTCTTACCTCGCATATTTATAGCGAGAATTTTATTGTTCTTGCATGCGTTGGCATTGATTCTCATTTATTGTTTTGTTGATAGGCACGTGCCTAGGCTCGTAGCCTGGGCGTCTGTTGTTCCTGTTGGATTTGACACAATATTTCTTGGGAAGGAACGAGAATCTGTACTTGCAGATTTTCTCTTCTTTTTGAATATTTGGATAAGGTTTATCCTTTTGCTTCCGCCCTTGCTTCGCTTTCCATTCCGAGACATGATCCTTTCCTTAGTTTTTGTTATTTCCCATATCTACCGTGATTCTTTGCATATTTCTACTGGATCATTATCCTCTCCACGAGTAGTATTTAACCACAGATGTTTGTTTTTCTTATCCTCTGGGTATGATTTCTGAAAGGTTTTTTTTTTAATCCGTAGTGTTTTCCAGTGTTCTTCATCCTTCATTATGGCTTCTTTTCGTGCGGCCCTTCATGGCTTAGTTTGTTTTAAAGTGGCGAAGTGTCTCTTTGGCGCTTGTGTTTGCTTCTTGAGTCTGTTCGGTGGTTGACTCCTTTTATTGTATTTAATCGCATGCTTCCTTGCTTTTGCGTTTCTGCTTGGATCCTTCGGTTCTTTATTTGTTAGGGTCTATAGGGTCAGCTTTCTGCTTGTTCCGATAAGGATGTCTAGATTCGTGTCTAATATTATATATATATATATATATATATATATATATATATATATATATATATATATATATATATATATATATTTAGCGCTTGGCTTCTTCCTTTTGGTTTTTTAAATGTAGACATTCTTCCGTCGTATGTCTCGCCTTCCCATGAAATTCGCAGAACTTCTCATCGACCTTTTCTTCGATCGTGGTATTTGAGGATGAGTTTGGAGACCCAGCTCTTCTTGGTGTCGACATTTCCTCGAAAGGTTTTCGTGGGTTGCGGAAACCCTGTTGCCTTTCTTTTATTCTTAGCCTATTGTTATATCCCTTTTTGAAGCTGAAGCCTTGTCGATGCTTAACTGTTTTTCGTTCCATTGATCTTTATACCCAGTGCTTTTTTCTTTCACAACTTCGTGCGGCTATTTCCCCTCTTAGGAAGGAGGTGGTTATATTCATTACTTCGCTCATTGACTTTGGGATTTTGTCGTGTAACCGCTTAAATAGCTCCGGATCAGTGATCACATGCATGAATCCTGAGACTTTCATAATTTATGGGGCTCCCTTTACGTACATAGCCGGGGCCTATTAGGTTCGTCAACCTAATAAGTCCGTTATCCCCGTGGATCAACGCTATTAATGTTAGGTCATCCGTAACTCATGCACAACACATAAATGACATTAAATATTCATAAATGACACCCTTCGATAAACGTACCCTCAAAACATTTAATGACTCCTTTATTACAAAACATTTCTATTTTCGAACGTTGGTTCCCTTCTTAAAATGTTGGATAACAAGGCGAGCCTTGTTATCGAATGCTTAGTACAAAGCCATTTATCATTCATATAATCTAGTACGATTTACTAGTAGATATATATATATATATATATATATATATATATATATATATATATATATGTGTGTGTGTGTGTGTGTGTATATAAAAATTCGATATAAATTTCAATATAAATTTATTCATCTCACTTATAAATTTCAATGAAAATTTCAATATAAATTTCGATAAAAACTTCAATATAAATTTCGATAAAAGCTTCAACATAAATTGCGAGTCGTTATTCGTTTCGAGTTCCCAAGTCCGAGTCATGACTCACAGTTTTTACACAATCATATTGCCCAAATAAATACTAAAGACCATGATACGACGTTGTCAGGGTAGTCGAGACTAGAGAGTCACGATAACACCTGACGTAGCGCAAAGTTGGCATATATACCATTAAATCCAAAATAAACAATTTTCACAATTCTAATTAAACTCCCAAACAATCTCATACCAATCTCGCCATCTAGACAGAAAATCAAACATACCCAACACCATTAAACACTTCCAATCGACTCTTTCAATTTCCCAAACACAACCAATTAACGGGTATCAAATCTAATGTTTGTCAATAACATGCCAATTACCCAAAACACCACAACTAATTTGTTATTCAATTAAGGCTGTTAATTGAAATGTCATTCAATTCCAAAAATCTGATTCATACCAATGATTCAACGTTAACCAAATAATCACACGTTAGTCCAATTTATCAACTGAAAACACTTACTGGTTTCACAAATCATTATAACACTTACGGATATGAGCTCATTATTAATAATCAAAACCGATTACAACTTATTTGACAATTCTAAAGAATGAAACAACGGTTTACGACAGTTTCGACTCAAAATCGCGACACGAGACCATACACCAATAGACATCATCAAAATCATTATAATCCATCATCTAGTTATGATCAAGGCCACATAAACATGATAAGATGCAAAACACGTGAACATGACACACACACGATACCAACACACCAGTTTACATGCTTTATTAGCTCTAACGCGTTTTAGACTCGTGTTCATCAAAACTTAACTGTGGAACTCACGTTCACGAGACAAATGGTCTCGTTTGTGACTCCCCGACTTAGTTATAATAATACCATTTCCTTTAGATTCCCAAATCATTTTCACAACCACTACTAATATGCAAGTTTTCAATCAAGTGGTGAGATTACGCAAGGAAATTGCGTAACCATGATACTTTGAGAGTATCCGCATTATTAGTAAATAATGTTGAATTATTGGTTATCACATTCTGTGTTCATTTGTTCCCTTTAATCTTCCAAAAATTTCCAATAGATCCCACGTATTTGTGTATATTCATACAAAGTCTTCTTTTTATTGTTTTGGGGATATACCCAAGGCAACCACTTAATATAAGTTTATCAGAGTCAGAAATGATCCTTACACCCCGCCTTCTTGCCAAGCTTCCACCGATCACGTATTCCAAACACCTCTCAAATTCCTGAGAAATCATGCTAAAAGGTCAGCTTATGCTGGTGAGTTCATAGGTTTAAGTTCAACAAAATCATAGTGGACCAGTAAGAGTTGATTTGCTATGCAAGACCTAAGATAGATAAATACCGATCCTACCCGGATCACCAACCAAAAACATGTCCCGCATCCAGGGACTACTCGAGCCCAGCGACTCTAGTCCAGAACTGTCGTGGCAAAATCTAGAACAATTGCCAACCCCGGACTAGGTCGAGGTAGAAGTCTATTCTTAGCTAGGCAACAGTTATAGCAATTAGGATTGCTACCCTAGTCTAAGGCAACAACTACCGCACATCTATCTAAACAGTCAAGCATATAAGCAAATCCAGATAGTTTTCACGGTCCAAAAACAGTAGCATGATTCTCACCCCAATATAGTTAAAAACGTAGATAAAAGTGGGGCTATGAAACTCACATTTGCCACAGCAATGCACTATTCACTATTGACATGACTGGCATCTAAAGTTAATCTCCATGGCATCCAAAAGAATGTACGACGAGTACAATAGAATAGTTGTGACGCAACCTAATGCGTATACGATATTCTTAGAATACGGCTCATACGATAAAGAAATCACTAGAAGTAATGTGTTGTAGTTTTCGTGGATCATTCATATCGTTACTTTCAAAAGTACATTATCGTTCCCAAAAGTTCATAATTAATATCTCAAAAGTTTAGTTTTAACGTTTCGTGTGGTGGTAAGAAACATAGACGCGACATACAACTCACGCGAAAGGAGAGAAGACATCGATATAATCGAGACATATAGACCATAACTCACGCCAAAAAGGAAAATACATTGACAAAGTCAAGAAATACCAATAATACTCAAGCTAGTCAAAGACTAGGAAGCGACGACAACTATTTATGTAACCCAAATGGTTAATTGATAAGTTTCGGCAATTTACCCAAAAATCCCCAAACGTACATGTTCAATAACAAAAGACAAGTTTCCATTTATCGCTAAATTAGTAAAAGTTTCTCAATTGTTAATCATAATTGTACAGTTTACCAGAAAGTACTTCGTATAAGGTATATTAAGTAGTGTACTATAAACGAAACGTTCGTTCATTCCAACGTTTCCAAATCGATACGACTTCAACAAGTTATATTATCAAATAATATTTCCAACAGGTTTATAAAAGCTAGCATGTGTAATAAAACACGAGTTACCATCGTATTTAACAAAGGTTTATAATAGATTAAACCATATCCGTCCATAATATATATATATAGTTATATAATTCAATAGCAGCTTAGATGTGAAAACGGAATATTTAGCTTTATCTCAAAAACAATTATATTAAACTCATTTAAACCAAAACGTTTAATAGAATGCAACATACTAATTAATATAACTGTTATCAAAACGTTTATAAAAGATATTTTGTATTTATAAAACACAAGTCATTCTCGTAGTCAATAGAGACTTTTAGTTAAATAAAACCATATTCATTGATCATATCTATCTAATTATCTCGTTACTAGTTAATATGTGATAATAAAATATTTATACCCATATAGGTCAAAACATTTAACAAAATGTAATTCAATACCAATATAACTTGTATAATAAACGTTATACCAAGTTTATATTCTTATAACGCATTCGAAATATCGATATCAATTACTAAATATGTAGCTTAGTCCAAACCGATCATCTTGTACGCCTACTTTGGTTATGGTTTGATGTGTATGTGAAATCCAATATCTTACAAACACAAGTCATTCTCGTAGTCAATAGAGACTTTTAGTTAAATAAAACCATATTCATTGATCATATCTATCTAATTATCTCATTACTAGTTAATATGTGATAATAAAATATTTAGACCCATATAGGTCAAAACATTTAACAAAATGTAATTCAATACCAATATAACTTGTATAATAAACGTTATACCAAGTTTATATTCTTATAACGCATTCAAAATATCGATATCAATTACTAAATATGTAGCTTAGTCCCTTTACTATTACCACACCATTTTATAAGCACTTATTAAATCAAGTCTAATATCGTGTATCACGTTAGTTCTATCCCGTTGTCAACGTATAACTAATTCGTTACATTTCCAAGTTTACACATTGATGAATTACTAGTTAATCGTTAAACTTATATCATTTAACTATTTTATTAGTTCCGATATCCCGTTATAACAACCGTTAGCTCCAATTGGTATGAATATCAAATCCGATATAAACAGTTTTTAATCCGCTAAGTATGTTCCAAGTTTCAAACCAATATTCAATTCTCCAAAGTATATTCGGGACTTACCACTAATTACAAGTATCATGCCAATAAACCCCGTTAGTTTCGTAACCTCTACAACCTATATGTATATATATTATATATTAGTTTCAATCTTAGTTATACCTCAAAATAGAATTAGTGAACACTTAATTTATTTCCTTCCTTTTCATTAACAAAAGTAAAAACCTAACTCAAGGTGATACCCACTGAAATTAGAAGATAGACCAAATGGTATCCGAGACATGCACCTAAGTCGACCCGACCCGACTTGGCTGAGTCAATCTTGACTCACCGAGTCCACCAACTCAAAACAATACCAATCACATGACCCGTTTCATTTTCTGTTTACAACATATCTTACCATACAATTTCCAAACCAAAACAGACATCGAGCCACTCACCACCCCGACCTAGGGTTTCATCCCACTCAATTTTGTTCCAACTTGTTTCCTACTCTCGATTTAACAAATATTACCACACGAATACTTACCCGTTTGTCACAGAAATACACCACACGAATACATATCTCGTTCTTAACAAAGTTACCATTCGAATTTATCAAAAACGTTTCACAAACTGTTTTTAATCCGTTTTATAACTTCTTAAATTCGTTTAGTACTTTTAAATCCACGAAAACAAATGAAAACACAATAGCAAGTATATGAATAAAAGAGAAAAACAAATAGATGGGGGGGGGGGGGTGCATTTTACCGTGAGAAAAAGAGAGAAAAAGTGTAGATGTGATGGTGTTACCGACGGGTACAACCCGTAACCATCTCACCTTGATCTCTTGAACACGATTTAACACAAACCCTAAATATCTGAATCTTGAAATCAAGATTGGAGGCGCGTGAGAAAGCTTTTACGTGATTTTTTTATGAAAATGGAACTACGGGATCCCGATCTACAAGATGGGATGGGTGGTGTAATAGTTGGTGGTCGCCGGAATAGTGGCCGAAAAATAAACGGCGCCGGAATCCTAATTTGGGTGGCCGGGTTATTATAGAGAGAGAGAGATATGTGTGTTTTATAGAGAGAGAAAGTGGTGAAGTAAAATGAGGGAGGTGTGTGTGAGTTGGGTATATATACTACCAGAAGGGACTATTCTTGTAAAGTTGAAAGTATAGGGGCTGCAGTAAAACTATCACAAGGACCCTAAATGTAACTTTGTAAAACTTTTAATATATTAGGTTTGGGACTCGTTTTGACTAGAAAACGAGGGATTCGTGACTCGAGAGTTACGCCATTGTTTTTAAAATATTAATTCCAATAAAAACGATATAAAATATGACTCGTGTCTCAAATTAAATCAAAAGATCGCTCAAATCGACGTTTCTCCATTTATGACGTCTCGAGGAATTTACGAGTTGTCACACGAACTCTCGAGTAGGTGACTCGGGGAGTGGAGTAGGGCAAGGAAGGTGTCCTTGTAGCCTAACCACTATAAATACTCGTGTCATGGTTATGTGCTTCTTACTCTTTATCTCTCATTACACACTTATATATCTATCTATCAATGTCCAACATACACATCTAAATAGATTTACATAAGTCGATCTAAATATTTTTAAACGAAGTTTTAATTTGTAAAACTATTCAACCCCCTCCCCCTTCTAGTTTTCCATAATTGGCATCAGAGCTTCGTTACCAAGTTTCTTAGAGTATGTTGTACTTTAAAAACTTGATACAATCCGTGTATGTTTGAAAAATACAAAGAAGGAAATCTTTTAAAACAAATTCTTTTTCTTCTATGTTAGATATTGGTAGATTATTCTAACATTTTCTTTTCAAGAAATCTTCATGCTAGGATCTCTCCAAAGTCTTCATTTATATTCAAAGAATAATGAAGTCAACTTTCAAGGAAGAACCTAAAAGTAATCGCAATCTACTTATTCTAAGTATAACTGATTACTTTAAAAGCTCATGAAGTATTTTCGGTCTTATGGTCTCCTTAAACCATACCAAGAGCATAAATGTATGTTCACCTTTCATTAACTAGCTTACATCTACATGAATATGTTGATACCATCTTTTATTTTAGACGTTAATAATTGTTAGTCTATTAAAACTCTCTTTTCGCCACTTTCCCGACTTACTCATCATCGGGAATAGTATTCCTCTTGATCTCGTCAAACTAACGCTGTCGTCACAAATAGATCCTTGATAATTAAACTATCAAATCCCGTTGACCAAACATCTTTTCAATTAGAAACCTCAAAACTATTTTTGTTCCATAAGCTAGTTTATAACTTATTACAAAAATAATGCCAAACACCCTTTTTTTGTCTACAGTAGCCGGATCTCTCTAGTTGTACTAGCCGGATCCCTAATACAAGGGATCCAGGGGAACCGTGTGACAGAAACCAGCTATACGCCTTTCAAAATCAATTCTGCTCATTTTCCCTCTCCTCACAAAACACAAAAATGACCCAAGAGCAGTTTTCATCTTCATAGGACTCCATATCCTCAAGAATCCATCTCTAGAACATCATTATAAGTAATTACACTAACATGTTCTAATCTTCATCATCTTCATCCTAGGGTTTATGGGTTTTCAATTTTTCTTAATCAATTGATAAAATTAGGTTTTCCAAAATTGATCACTAGAAAAGCTTTTCACATAACTAAGATTACATTGTGCTCATAACATTGTTAATACTAATCAAAACCATAAACCCATCTCAACAAATTTTGTCTAATTGGAACATTTGTTTTTCTAGGACCAACCATGCCTAAAGCCACCCAACAAGACCACCATGATACCGTCCACTATCTCACCCAATACTATCAAAAAGAGGGTCTGTCAAAAATCGATCACAAAGTCTTCAAAAGACTTGAAAAACGACTTATCCACGAAGGTTGTGTGGTCAAGGAATGTTTCCTTGAAAATACCGACATTCGTGAAGTCTTCTCGGCAATCAACTTTGATTGTCTTCTCGATATTGATGAACAAATTTGTCCGGTTTTCATCTTTGAATTCTACAAAAGCGTTAGGATCATTCGAAACACCGATGATAGAATTTCAATCGTCTTTGTCATCAATAAACAAAACTTCACTCTACCCCTCAACACATTTGCTCAAATCCTTCACATTCCTTGTGAAGGAATTTGTATGTACTCTCAAGATTGGGCAATATCCACTCAATCGTTTTCTCTTGATTCCAAACCAATCTACAATACTCCTCTAGATGACCCCACAACCGTTCGAGACACTATTTTCAAAGTTAGAGCCGACCAATCTCGTTTCAACCGCAACAAAGAGCTCATTCACTATGATCCCTTTCAAATGGAACTCTTCAAAATGCACCCCATTTTTAGAAAATGGGAATAAATTCTTAGGGAAAATGTCATTAGCTTGGTCGGAAACAAAGACCATCCAAATGCATGTCTCGTGCAAATGATTTATTGCCTTATTTACCAAAGGCCATTTAATCTCGCCTATTACATGGTGAAGAGAATGGTCGGGGTATTCAAAGTTTCCAACATGGTACTTCCGTATGGTATGATCCTAACACGACTCCGTGAGTATGTTAGTGTAATGCAACCATATCCAATAAATGATGATCATTTCCTCTCCGATCACGTCATGGTACCTCTTACCAAACAACCCTCCAAACGATTCATGGTCAATGGAAGAAAACCTAAGGCTCTCCCGGACTCCTCGGACGAAGAAGAAGAAGTAAATGTCAACCCCGAAGCCAACGTCGACTTGGACCCCATTGCTTACTATCAACAACTTCCAACTCTTCCAAACGAGACCGCGGAATTTAAACAAATAAAGGGTATGTTCCAATGCCTAGCTAACTACGTCATGAAGTCGAGAAAGAGGAAAAGAAAGGATTGACGAAAGAGACATTTGGATTATGTTTGCTTTTAGACATTTGGTTTATGTATGAATGCTTATGTTCTTGAAGCACACTAGTTTGTCTTGTTTTGGATATTGTCATTACTACTCTTATCTATGATATGATTTATGTGATATCATGCTTGTTTTGCTGTTCTTTGGAGTAGAGTTTAATAGAAATTAGTTTACATAGTATGGTGCAAAAACTGCATCCTTTTATGTGTTGCTTCTGATCTGTAGTTGCCGGATCCCTAAGAATGCACTAGACGGATCCCTCCTTTGAGGGAACCGTGGGATCCGTGATGACAGATGAGCAATGCAGAATCCCACACATCAAAAAAGCTCACTAGATCACTTCACACTAGCTAAACATAAGGCCTTAGAACCACTTAAGTCCTCTTCAAGCTTAAAAAGCTTCACACTCACCCATAGCTAACTTAGGATCAAATTCAAAGTGTTCTTTGATTTATCAACTCATCAAAACTCACCATATTTCCACTCCAATACTCACACATTGTTCCTCACATCTCAAAATACTTAGTTTGATATTCTTATCAATTTTAGCAAATTGATTTTTGTCATTCTTACCTCAAAATGGGTCAAAAACTAGTTTTTCAAATTTTGTAATTTTAAAGGATTTTTCAAATTTTATCTCAAGTTTACATCGGATCTCTAGGATCATTTAATATGACTTGACACCATCAAAATTCCTAGTGTCGTCCTTGAACACCCATTGGTGATCATAAAGTCCCATTTTTCTTCCATAAAAGGCAATCATTAACTACATCACCCATTACCCTTGATCATTTAAGTACTCTTTCATTTAAGATACTTAGGAGGACTAAAACACTCAAGGAGGTATAGGCTTTAGACCTTACAAACATCATTTTTATCCTTTCCTAGCTGCTGAGAGTCGGATCCCTAGGATTAGCCTAGACGGATCCCTCATTGGAGGGAACCGTGGGATCCGGGTGACAGATTCATGTCAACTCTAGCTAAAACAATCATTTCAAGCCCATCTTGCTAAATTGAACACTCCATCTCATCTTAATTAAGTCTCTAGATCAGTACAACTCTGAAGTTGACTCTTGTGCATGCTAATCATCACATTCCAAAGTATCTTAGTGGGTTAAGTCTTGTTAGAATCTCTTAGTTATCAACCACAACATAAGTCTCAGCATTTAGAAACCTTCTCCTTAGTCATTTCATCATGAGGAAAGCTCCTAGTGCTAACTCATCCACCCAAGAACCACCCAAGAAACTTGCTCGTGTTGTACACGTAATTTCCTCAACCGAATCATCTCAGGTTAAATCCACAAATGCTAGGATTTCTCCTCCACCAACTCAACCAATTAAACCAATCCCCAAGAGGATTGTTCCCACAAAAATATCATCACCAAACTCCACAATTACTACTAAACCAAACATAACATTCTCAACCCAACCAACATCATTGGTGCCTAGAGCCATATCATTTACCACTTCACAATCATCTCCACATTCCTAAAACTTAGAGGACTTACCCCCTAGGTCATCTCATCCTCCACCATTACCGACACACTCTTCAATAGAGAAGATTGTACAACAAAACCAAGGTGTTGAATCAACACTTGCACCGATGTCTATTTCTCTATTTCCCTCTAATGGTCCATTTTGGATTATGAGGAGACATCAAAGTCAACCACCCGACCACATGGAAGTTGACACTTCTCTACCTCCACCATCAACCTATGTTGAGCCACAATTTAATGTGCCTCCACCAATCCCTCCTTCATTTGAGGATCCCCAACCTTCTTCACTTGAACCTCCACATCAAGCCGCTCCATTTTTACCACCACCTTTTCCAAACCATGACAAGGATTGCTATCATTGTCAACACGTTGAAGGGTTGATACATGAACTACGTGAAGAGCAATGTTTCATGTTTTATCACCTCCTCGAACGTTTCGATGAGGTCAAAAAACCCAAACAACCATGAGCCTAAGGATTAAAATGGTGTCCTAGTCTCAAACTTAACTTAGATCGTGTAGGAATCCCATTTCATGTTTAATCATCTTCTTGAAAGATTGAACCAAATCAACAAGTCTACTCCTCCTTAGACTCAAGCACTTTGATGCTTTTAAAGTTTATGGTCACTTATTAGTATTAGTAGAAAATGTATTACATGTTTAATCATTCTCTTAGTTTTAGAGATTTGTAGATCATCTCTCGTAGTTTTATTGAATGAAGTTACATGTTTTATGCCATATTGCTTTGAGTATATGTTTGTTGCTTGAATACATATCTCACTATGATGTTAACACTATTTGTTACATCACCATTGATGAATTCTGTTATCAGACAGCCAGATCCCTGAGTTTTGCCTTGACGGATCCCTCCAATGAGGGAACCGTGGGATCCGTGGAACAGAAGACCTGTTTTCTACTAACATGAGTCTTATTTGCAGGAAATGATGCATTATATACTTGTTTTCTAACATTTGTTTTGTAGATTTTCAAAATACACTTGAAGACTTTGACACCCTAAGCTAGGGGGAGTTTTATGTCAAAGCGATACATTGCAAAATCATTTACAATATGTTTTAGGATCACGTTACATAATGTCCCTTTGCAAAGTTGCAATCACCAAGGGGGAGCATTATCGTCACAAAGACGAAACCATTTGCAAACATAGTTGCAATGAATTAGCTTAGTAATTTTTATTTACTTGACGCCCTCACAAAGGGGTGGACTCGTCAAGGGGGAGTTATGACGAGAACTCTTCCCGTCACTTGCTCTCTATATTTTCTTTTCTTATTACACGTTTTTCTTAAAAACAATGTGTTAGTTTCTTTTCGACGCTCTTTTTGTTTCGACAAAAAGGGGGAGAAGAGAGTAAAAACTCCAATTTGAACTTTTACGAATTTTAATTTTTCCTTAAAATAATTTTATGTTTTGTCATCAACAAAAAGGGGGAGATTGTTAATACAAATAAACCGTAAAAACGTTTATTTATATTTTACAATCTTCTAATGTTTTGTCGATAACAAACGTAAAATCATTTTAACGAAACAAATAAAATACGTAAATGGTTTGAGCCAATAGTTTTCTAACACACTTACGTTTTTACATAAAACACTAAAACAAGTATAAGTGATTTTATGATTTAGTAATACATATGTACAACAACTAGTGTTTACATATTGGGTAAATATATACATAACTAGTATGTATTAAAATGGGTAAATATAAATGGATAGAAACTTAAGTACTTGACCAATTGACCAAATACATTGAATGTAGTTGGGTATAACCCAAAGTACATGACCCATACCCATGGAGCATGACCCATAACCCATTGCCTGACATCATGCTTAAGTCATATATGGATATTATCCATGACCCATGGTTTAACCAATGACCCATGGACTAGATACATTGCATCTTGTAGATACATTGTATCTACTTGGATACCCTTGATCCATAACCTATGACCCATGACCCAAAACCCATGGGCAAAAGGGAGCGTCCCACGGATCCCCAGTATTACACTGGACGAATCCCTCAAGTGAGGGATCCGTGGGATCCGTGGAACAGTAGCTAAATTTCTTCTATAAATAGTGAGACATTTCTTCCATTTGGGTTGCCACTCCCACACATACTTTCTCCAAGTATTGTAACCTTCTAACCTCATATCCTAAGGATCTCTCTATGTAGTTTGTCTTTTGTTTTTTTGTGATTCTCTAGGTTCCTCTTAAAGGCGAGATCACCACCTCTTGAAGTCGAGCAATCTCAAGTCCATGAGTTGCCATGCTTCGTCATCATCAAGACTACTGAGGTTCTCTTGATTGATACTTCTTTCTTCCCTCATAGAAATGTTGTGTCCAAGGCATTAGTGAAGGATGCCGAAAGAGTCAAGACGAAAGCATTAGTGAAAGGTTCTTAACCATCCGTGTCAAAAGCATTAGTGAAGAATGCTAAAGGAGTCAAGACGAAGGCATTAGTGAAAGGTGCCAAACGTCCGTGTCAAGGGCATTAGTGAAAGATGCCTAGAAGTCAAGTCAAGTGGCATTAGTGAATAATGCCAAGGTTGTATACTTGATGAGGTGCATCGATATACAAATAGAGATAGGTTGTATCCAAGGATATTGATATCCTTGATGGTGTTGTAATAAGGAGTTGGTCTCCTTTGGGGTTAGGTGTTGTGTAGTAGTTCCTCCATTGTAATGGAACTCGGTACTTAGCCTAGTACCGGATAAAGGGTAGGTGATTGGCTCCAAACGGTCAGGTTTTATTACACAAGTCAACCACTTGTGAATGGTCAACCGTAATAAAAGTCAAAACAGTCTAAAACCAATGCAATTAAATCCAGAGGAGTATAGTGTTATATCCCCGGGTCGTTAATTCCCAACGAGGTGTGAACACTGTAATACAACGAATCTGTGATCGGGTGATATTGAACAGGAAAGGGGTTTTGAGTGATTACACTAAGGAAATTGAATCTAATAAAGACTTTGAAGTCCTTTTAATTCTATATTTTAAAAAGCGTTTAACGTTTATAATCTAAAATGTACGTTTAAATTAAAAACTACGTAACGTACGAAATAAAACGTGAAAATAAAGGAGTAAAATACCTACGGATATGGAAAATATATTTTTACAATCCTAATGATGCAAGAAAATTATTGGAAAATTAAAATTATTTTTATAACTATTTATTTAATTATTATTAATTAAAAACTATTTTTAACTATTTAAAAATACATTAAAATATAAGAAAATATGAAATAAATCTAGAAAAGTGAAATTATGACTTAGAAAAATCTAAAATATTATAAAACTTATTTTAAAACTGAAAATATATTTATTACACTTTTTATCTATTTATTATGAATTAAAAACTAGAAAATAGAAATTAAATGATTAAAAATATCAAAAATAATTGGAAAAATACAAAACTTTTCAGGAAAATACTTTTTGTTAAACTAACGCCAAGAAAAATTAGAAACTTGAAAATTCAGCAACCAAGAAGCAGAAAATAAGCTAAAGGCCTTATTTAGTATTAAAAGTTAAAACATATTTAAAGGAATTAAGTGTGCAAAGGATGACAAGAAAGTCCCAAGGGCAGAGATGGATTTGTGAGTTGTGTGTGTGGCGTGGGGAGGGCTGTGCAGAAGTCCCAGGTTCGAACCTGGTGTACCTATCTTTTTAAAACACATTTTTTTTAACTTTTCTTTTGTTAACTTGGTAGTATCGTAAAATTAAGCTATTTTTATAAAACCTGAACTTTTAAAAAGGATTAAACGAGCTGTTGACAGCTTATTTCCCAACAGAATGCAGCTAAAGGGCTGTTTGGTTCAAGGATTATCTAAAGGACCAAAAAGCTATTACAAGCTTAATATAAGCTAAACCTAATGGGAACAAATTTAAAGATCTAAAAGCATCAAGAAGGAACTGAGATAAGCACTATATAAAGAAATGAAACAAGAATCATAAGGAGAATAAGCAGAATAAGCAATTGGCAAATAAACTAACTAGGGAATCCTTAAACTATTAAAATGAGAAATAAGCTATTTAAAAGTCACAAATAAGCACTAATAAGCAAGAAATGTCTATTCTAAACTAAATTCACTAAAAGGCACTTAAGAAATCTAAATAAGCCAAGATTAAGCACTAATAAGCACTAAAAAAAATAACAGACCTGGTGTTGCAGGGCAAAACGGCCCAAAGAGGCACCTTTTGAGCTTAATATGGATAAGCTAGAGATGGAAATAGCCTCTGGGCTTCTGGTTACTAGGAGTCCACCAACTCAACTTGCTTTTGCCCCTCCAAACGAACTTGAACAAGCTGCCTACAGCTTATTAATAAGCTGCAAAAATTCTTGGAACTTGCAGGGCACTTTTCATCCAAACTCCCCACTTTGAGCTACAAACAAAACTAGCTAGAGATTTTTTCAATTTTTTTCCTTTTGCAGATAACTAAACCAACAATAGAACTTGTGATTTTTATTTTCTGCAATTTTTTATAACTACTTAAAATGACATAGATTGATTGAGAAATCTGACAGAAACTACTTTTGGACAAATAAAACAGATTTGAAGAAACACTTGAAAATGCATTTTAGACTTTAGAAACTTGAAACTATGATTGATAACACTCTCAAAACAGCAACTAATACCAAATATACCAAAAGCTATTAATCTATATAAGTGAGACTCTAAGAACAGCTTCAAACCAAACATTCCTTAAAACTACCAAAGTGCATATGAAATCTGAGCTACAAGGGATTTGACTAAAACAGAATCAAAAAGCAGTAAAGTATCACTAATCTCAGCTATTTAACTCACTTAAACTGGATTCTAACTAAAAATGGATTTGACTTTCAAAATTTGACCCGTGTTGACTTTTGTTGACTTTTTCAAATTCTTTGCATAAAGGACAGGAAACTACTTTAATTCACTTAAATAAGCTTGAATAAGCTTAAACAAACTTATTGGAACCATTCAAACAGCTTATAACATGAAAAACGAGTAAGAACAATTTTGGCGGGAAATCTTGTTAGGAATGAAAACATGAAATTAATCTAATTAAACGCTTGAATTACAACTGAAATGACTTATACAATTTAGAAACTAAGAAACCCAGAAAGGTTTTACATTAAAATTATACTAACGACATTAATTTAAAATTCTTAACTACAACTAAAATCTACTCTCCTGCTTCTCTGTGTCTTTGGTGTTTTATCGACTCCAAAAGCTTTCTTGGGTCCCTCTGATTGAATCCCAGTCGTTGTATTGTTCCAATTCATCCCAGTCATCCAGTTGTAAATTTGGTGCCAAAAGTCTTGAGCAGGTTTTTGCAATTAAGGAATTTTGGGTGGATGTGGAGGTGGAAGGAGAGTGGGTAGACAGCTGGGAGACAGGTGGTGGACAGGTGGTAGCAAGTGGTGATGAAAAAACCAGGGAGGTGGATTGGTGGTTTCTGGCTCAGTGAGGGAGGAACAGGGAAGGTGGATTGGGAGGGCGGTTTTATTTTTAAACCATGGGTTTGACCGAAGTTTGACCTGGGCTGGGTTGTGGGCTTGGGTTAATAATACAAAGGTCCGGTTTGGTTTGTAGTAGTATCACAAGGACCATAATTGCAATTTAGCAATTTTTCGAGGACCGATCTTGCCCAATTTCCAAAGTTATCAATAGGACCAAACTTGTCAATCTTTAATAGTACAAGGACCACATTGAATGTTTTCCATTTTATTCCACCAGGGACCAAATCTGCCAAAGTTCAAAGTAGAGGGACCATTTTTGTAAATTTTCAAATCTTTCACCAAAGGACTAAATATGACAACTTATGATTTCAAAAGGACCTTTGGTGACTTTTCTAAAAAAAAATGCTCAGGGACTGATTTTGACAACTTTTGAAATTTGGGGGACTGAAACTGCTAATTATGCAAACTTTGTTCGTTTTTCAACTGTTTTTACTCATTTTGCATCTAAAACATATAAAACACAATTCCTGGAATATTTCCAGTATTTTGATGCCTATTTGAGTGTTTTTAAATGTTTTGCAGTTCAGATTTGACCAAAAATGATGAGTATTTACACACTCATCAATCCCCCACACTAAACTATTGCTAGTCCCTAGCAATCTTTTGAGAAAACTTAATGGATTTTATGTCTCTTTACCAAAAGCCATTACTTCTGGAGTAGCCAATTGTTTCAGTTCAAGTAAGAACCTTGGTACAATGATAACCAAATGATTTTGAGCAAATCACCAGCTTTCAACGGTTTTGATTTGTCTTTACCAGAAGCCGTTTGCTTCTGGACTAGCCAACTCTTAGATAAAATATCTTTGGTGAGTCGATTACCAATTATGGTTTTCCAACTGCCTTTACCACAAGCCATAAAATTGCGGGCTAGCCAACTCTTCACTAATTAAAGATATGGTGAGCTGAACACCATACAATTTTGGGCAAATTGCAAGCCGTCAACGGATTTGAGATATCTTTACTGATGAGTGTCTAAATACTCATCATTTTTGTACCATTTAAACTGCAAAAACATCTGAAAACACTCAGAAATGCATCAAAATGATTAAAATATCACAAATAAGTGTTTTATGTGTTTTAAATGCAAAAATGTCAAAATCTGGTGAAAAACGTATCAAGTTTGCATAATTGGCAGTTTTAGTCCCCCAAGTTTCAAAAGTTGTCAAAAACAGTCCCTGGTAAATCTAAATAAAGAGAAATATCATTTTAAAGTCCCTAGGGATTCTTAAGTTGTCAAAACTGGTCCTTGAGATTTAAATTTACAAATTTACAACTTTGGTCCTTTAACTTTCAAAAATGACAACTTAGGTCCCTTAACTTTCAATAATGACAAGATAGGTCCCTAAACTTTCAAAGCTTGTCAATTTTGGTCCCTTTAAACAAGTTTGGAAAATTACAGGTTTGGTCCTTGGTCTTTTCAGAAATTTCAATAAGGTCCTTGTCATATTAAAACCTTTTTAACCAATTGGACCCTATCATATACCCATGGACCCCTGCCATTAGCTTTTTGACCCTGCCACCTCCCTTTTTGGACTGGTTGGTCAAAACCAGTCAAACAAACAAAAACCCGCCCACCCTTATCTCCTTCCTCCCCAACTTGTGCCTGCAACACAGCCACCATCACCTCACCTTTCCACCCCCTCCTCATCATACTCACCTACCTTACCCACTACAATAAATGCACCCCCCCTAGTAGCTAAAAACAGAGCAACTGTCAAAACAAAGTTTCCCGCCATTTTTGATCCTATGGCCAAAAAGCATTCTAGCCATCCAATGGCTCAAAAGACTGATGGGATTCACTCAGAAGAAAGAGAAAAAGGGCTTTGGTGTATAAAAAGGGAAGAAGAAGAAGAAGAGAAGTAGTAGTTAGTTTAAATTTTAAATTGTATGTCGTTTTTATGTTTTCTGTTTTAAATCAAGTTCTAAATTGTAATCTTTTGCTTATTTGTGTCAAGTTAAGTTAATTAAGTGTATTGAAACTCTTTTCAATTATCAATTCCAGTTTATGCTTACATTTCAAGTTTCTGGTCCACTGTTACATTTTTCACTTTCAAACTCTAAAGTCCAAGCTGCAATCAGCTTATTTATAAGCTCAAACAAGCTTGTATTAGCTTGTTATAGCTTTCTGCAAGCTTGTTTTTAAGTTTCTAGCATTTTGGATATTAGTCAACAAAAGTCAACATGGGTAAAAAATGAAGCAGAACAGGAAATGGGTGATTCAGACATGGAGTTGGGTTGATTTGGAAGCCATTTGTTGGTTTGGATAGGGTAGTGGTTCATGGTTCACTGGTTTGCAAGCCATTGTGGCTTTGGACATTTGTAAGTCAAGTTCAAGTCTCTTAGTATAATCAGTATTTGTAGTTTAAATCTGTTAAAACCTGTTCTAATAGTAGTAATTCAGTTATATTAAGTTAGTTTGATCATAAAAATAAGTAGGTTCATTGTTGAAATCTGTTTTGTGTAGAAATCAGTGTGATAAGGGGTGTTTGGTTCATTGCTTAAACTGCCCTTAAGGCTTGTTCAGTGAACACTTATTGTTAGTGCATGATTCTTAAGCTCATTTGAGCACATTTCAGTCAATAGTTTGGTCTGCTAAACCACAAAAGTCAACATTACATTAAAATCAGTCTCACTGCTCAACTGTTGTGATCAAGGATTTGCAAATCCCTGATTTGTGTTTAGAATTCATTAACATTGATTGCATTAGGTTTATTACATCATATAACATCATCATCAGTGATAAAATTGGATCCAAAGTTCATAATAGTCAACTGTCCATGTTTCTTCAAAAGTCAAAAGTTGCAAAAATCTGTTTTTGAGCCAACTACAAGGAATTTTCATGAGCTTATTTTTTGGACTTATCAAGTGAAACTTGGCATTCTAAAAACTTCACCTGGTCTGTTTACTTATTAGCATTTTTGTGAAATTTTGCAATTTATTTAAAGGCTTCAAAACTGCTCCTCTTTTAGGACATAAATGCCCTGCTCACTGGTCTCAGCATTCACTGAGTTTTCTCAGGTCTTGTGCAAGGTTGCACAGGGCTTATTAGAGCTAGTCATGGTCTACTTTTTGGTTTAGATACTCTCACCCAGGTCTAGATTATATTCCAATTTCTGTTTTTCCTTTTTAGCTTATTCTTAGTCTTGTGCACAAGCTCAAAGTTGGTACTCAGAACCTGATTTAGCTTATTAGTTCAAGTCATCAAATCTGATCAAACCTGTAATTCAGAGGATATAACTAGTTGATATTAGTTGCATTTCAGTTCTTATAGCATATTTAAACTTCTGTAATCAGTTGGTGCTTGTTGTGTCACTTTAGCTTATTCAAGTGCTTATTTCAATAAGCACTTGTAAAGCAGTTTCAAATTCCTCCACATAAGTGCCTATTTTTCTAATTTTCCTAGATTCAGTACATCATTTTAGAGTTTTCCTGAAATTTTCAGATTTTTCTAAGTAGATTTGCTATTTTTCTTAATTTAAATTAGTTTTTAAGCAATTTTAATTAGCTTTTAATACAAATAATTAAGAAAAGGTTCAAAAAAATAATTTTTCATTTTTCTTAGGTTTAGATAAATATAAAAAGTAAAAAAAGTAATTTTCCAGATTTTTCATAGTTTATTTTGTAATTTTTAGTAATTTAATTAGTTTTTAATAGTTTAAAATTCATAAAAAATACAAAAATAATCAGAAAAATATAAAAATAGTTTTGAAAATTCTATTTTGATATTTTAGATTTTTCTAAGTCTTAATTTTATTTTTCTAGCTTTATTTCCTAATTTCTTGCATTTTAGGCCATTATTAAATAGTTAAAATTAGTTTTTAATTAATAATAATTAGAATAATAGTTGTAAAAATAATTTTCTTTTTCTAAATATTTTCTTTTATCATTAGGATTGTAAAAATATCATTTTCATATTTTTAGGGTTAATATTGATTTAGTTTCACGTTTTTATTTGTACGTCGCGTAGTTTTTATTTCAGTTTTGTAAAAACATAAAAACAAAAACATCATTTTAATAACAGTGATAGCATTTATTTAATAGATTTTATCTTTTTAATTTCATTTAATTTGCATTTAAGCCGTTGTAATTTGTTGGCTTTTTCTGTAGTTATAATCCATCAAATCTCTGTATCTATTCAAATCTTCTCGATCACTAAACGTTTGACTATTCTCGCACGGCTCGTTGGGACATAACGACCTGGGGAAACACTGTACTCTCCTGGACTTCATTGCATTTGTGCTTAAACTGTTTTAAGTTTCTTACGGTCAGCCATTCACAAGTGGCTGGTTTGTGTGAGAAAACTTGACGGTTTGGCGCGAATCAAATTTTGGCGCCGCTGCCGGGGAGCTGTGCTAATTATCTCACGTTTAGCAGATTAGTGATTTGAATAATCACTCTTTGTTCATACCATCTATCTATATCTATATATATATCTTCTTATAAAAAAATTCAAAAACCAAAAAACAGCCAAAAACGTATAAAACACAAAAATATTTTCCTTTTGTTTCTATATATGTATCAAATATAAAAATACAAAAAGATTTGTCGTTTTCTGAGTTTAATAATAACAACATAAAATCTTACCACCGCAAACCAAGGCAGTGCACTACCTAACTGGGGGTGCGACCATAATAAGTTCCCGAACCAAAGATTTAAAACTTGCCTTTGTGTCCTTGATAGTGGTGTACCTTTTTCAAAGAAGCCACTCATCTTGTGATTATTGGTTTAAGTTCACTGTTGTTTTGCCTCGATCTTGTTTTAATTGGATTTGTTGTTATATATACTTGTCAGAACCAGAAAACCCAAAAAGATTCTCCTTACCCCATTTTCACCAATTTCATAATTCCTTTTCTTAACTCTGAGATCTCTTAGAGTTAACTCTAGTGCATGCGCACTCGTTCTTCTAGATCATTGAGTCCTTTTCGTGATCTAGCAGAAATTCCTAGACGACGTTCTCGTAGACGTGCTGCCCAAATAGTCGAACCCGAGATTCGTACTATTTCAAACAAAATGGCAGACGAACGTACTATGGCGGAAATGCTCCAGGCACCCACCGAGGGTTATGGAGATGCCATCATTCTACCAGTAATCAACTCTGATCACTTTGAATTGAAGACACATTTGATCCAACTTGTGTCTACAAATCAATTCCACGGGTTTGATCGTGAAGACCCGTATGCACACATCCGTTGGTTTAACAAGTTGACTTCAACTATCAATTTCAAGGATGTGCCACAAAAAGTCATCAAGTTGATGCTATTTCCATTCTCACTTGAGGGGACAGCCCGGATTTGGCTGGAAAAAGAACCCCCTCGATCCATCGAAACTTGGGAGGAACTTGTTCAAAAGTTTGTCAATCATTTCTTTCCTCCATCAAAGACGACTAATCTTAAAAATGAAATTTCTGGATTTCGTCAAAATTTCGATGAAAACTTTGGAGAGGCATGGGAGAGATTCAAGGATCTCCTCAGGAAATGCCCCCATCATGAATTCACGGAGCTTCAACAAGTCAATATCTTTTATAATGGGTTGAACGGTAACGATCAAGATTCTTTGAATGCAGCCGCCGGTGGCAATATCTTGAATCGTAAGCCTAAAGATGTGATTGAGATTTGCGAGCAAAAATCAAAAGTTCCTATTTCTCGCAACAAAATCAATAATCCTAACACTTCTGCTTCTTCATCCAGTAACTCTTCTGAGTTAGCAGCTCCGATAGCTGCTCTAACGGATGCCATCCGTTGTATGATTAAGGATGTTAAGGAAATCAAAAGCGAGATTCATAAACCGGAACCAATCAAAGCCATAAACAAGGTGTGTGAAACTTGTAGTGGTCCACACGCGTATTATGATTGTCAAGCAACCGATGCTTCCTTTTACCAAGCTCCCGTAGCTTCGTTAAACCACAATCAATACCGACCACAGGCTGATCCTCACTACCGTGCACCTAGCGGTATGACACCACCTGGTTTTCCTCCTGTGCAAAACCATGGCAATCAAAATCGCTTTGTTCCGAATCAAGGACAAAATTTCAATAACTCTCAAAATTTCAATCAAAACCGGAACAATTTCAACCCACAATATCAAGCTCCAAATCAGCAAAATTATCAACAACCTTCTCATGCTCCCCCACCAAATGACTTCATGAAAGTTACTGAGTCAAGCATACGTTCAATGCAAACTCAGATCAATAACATGAGGGTTGAGCTAAAGAAGGAAATTGATACCACAATGTCTCGGCAGACAAATGAGTTGAAGAATATGATGAGCAGTTTCATGAACATGAATATGAACCAAGCTTCATCATCTTCTGGAGGACTCCCAAGCAATACAATTACTAATCCAAATGCCGAGTTGAAAGCCGTCACCACTCGTAGTGGTAAGACGCACAATGGACCTTCGACTCCTATGCCCCCTCCTCCTGTGGCAATGAGTCAAGTTACCAAGGAGACAACGGACAAGGTGCATTATTCAAGCCCACGAAGTACCGCACACATCCAACCTTCGGTAGTCCAAGTTTTAAGTCCGGAACCCGAAGTTCCGAAGACACATTTTGAGCCAGAAGACACATTTTGAGCCAGAAAACACTTCCATCCCGGCTCAAAAGTCTAGTCAGCTTCCTTACCCATCAAGAATGAATGATGAGAAGCAAAAAGACAAAAACAAAGAGCAAATGGAAATTTTTTTCCAAATCTTCAATGAGCTACACTTTGATATAAGCTTCGTTGATGCTCTCGTTCTAATGCCTAAATTTGCATCCACGCTTAAAGGCTTACTCACCAACAAAGATAAGCTATCAGAGATGGCTAAAACTCCCCTCAATGAGCAATGCTCAGCGGTCCTTCTCAAGAAGCTTCCCAAAAAGCTTGAAGACCCGGGCAGATTCTTAATCCCGTGTGATTTCTTGGGGATGGTTCAATGCTCCGCCTTGGCCGATCTTGGCGCTAGCATTAACCTCATGCCACTATCAGTATGGAAGAAACTGTCTCTTCCTAAACTTTCATCCACTTGTATGACACTCGAGCTAGCGGACCGTACCATAACTCGTCCACTTGGGATAGCCGAGGATGTTGTGATGAAAGTGGGAAAGTTTCACTTTCCTACTGACTTTGTTGTAGTAGACTTCGATGCAGATCCTAGAGTTCCCCTCATCTTAGGGAGAGCTTTCTTAAGAACGAGTCGTGCTCTGATTGATGTGTTTGCTGAAGAGTTGACCATACGGGTTGACAAAGAAGAGCTCACATTGAATATCAACCAGAACTCCAAACCTCTGTACAAACAGAGTGTTGCCACAATTGATCAAAGATCTGAAAGATTCAATGCAACACTCTCAAATTTCACGGTTAAGACGAGTCACCAAAAACGTTCTGAGTTGAAAGCTTTGAAAATCACCCCTGGTTCAAACAAATGGTTTGAAAGTTGTACCAGGGAAGTCAAGAGTATTCTTGATGATGATGATGATTCGGAGACTTCATCGGAAGTGGTGGAAACTGCTAGCTCTAAGAGCACACCACTTGTCCCACCTCCGGAATCAGTTTATCGTATCGAGTTTGTTAACTCTGTGGATGAAACCAAACTCTCTTCAGTTTCATCTGAATTGGATGATGATGTTTGTGATCCAATGGGAGACATCCTTCCCATTGATGAATTGCTCAAAAATGATCCATCATCTTCTAGTCTTATTCCCGACTCTTCCATCCCTTCTCTCACTCCTGATGAGGAAGATGACAACTTTTGGAATGAAGTCGATGCCTTTCTTAGTGATGAGTCAATTCCAACGGGAATTGATAATACTTACTTTGATCCGGAGGGAGACATCCTTTTTCTAGAAAATCTGTTGATTGAAGAACCGTTTCCCACCCTCCCTCCCGGACATCTTATTGACAATCACCATATAAGCTTCAAGTTTAAGCTTAAAAGTGTCAAAAATGGTGATTTGCTTCTTTCTGATGAGGAATGGACTTGCATTGTCATGCATATCTTTGTTCCATTCTTCACAGATGGTGTGGTTGCTCTTTCCCTTTTCTCTTTCGGGAATGAGGACACCATCTTTGACCCCGGTATCATTCTTTATAGTTTTTACTATTAACAATACCGCGGTTGTGTCTCGTCGGTGTGGAACTTTCTGATGTTCATATGTTTGTTAACACTGTGAACGAAAGTCCGATTGAGATTGGTTTTCCACGTTACTTTCCCCATGAACAAATGAATTCGGGGTCGAGTCAAGCTAGCGACTCGGTAATCAAAAACAGTAGCATGCCATATGGGTTTTCACCCATATTTCTGAGCTGTCTGAAGTTTGTTACGGTTAGCCATTCACAAGTGGCTAGCTTGTGTGACAAAACTTGACAGTTTCTTCTTTCTACTTTCTACCACCCTAGTGTGGGGGGGTTGCCCCACATGTTTTGTATATAAGTCTTCTAAAAAAAAAAAAAAAAAAAAAAAAAAAAAAAAAAAAAAAAAAAAAATCCTTGCTAAATAATGGCCGTAGTATTTCCCTTTTACGTTCTATGTTTCGGCATAACCGCCGGTACTTTGAATATTGAGGGCAATATTCATTTCTAGTGTGGGGGGGAATTCTCACGAATTTTATCATGTAAATATACCACCCAATTCCCCCGTTTTTGGCCAAAATTTTTTTTGGAGTAAGTGTTCTTCACTTACTCATCATTTGGTTATCAGTCCGCCTTGTCTAATAAACAAAAGGATTGGCTAATCCAGGAGCAAACGGCTCTTGGTAAAGATATCTCAAATCCGTTGACGGCTTGCAATTTGCCCAAAATTGTATGGTATTCAGCTCACCATATCCTAAAAAGTGAAGAGTTGGCTAGCCCGCAAGTTTATGGCTTGTGGTAAAGGCAATGGAAAAACCATAATTGGCAATCAGCTCACCAAAGATAATATTGATAATTTATCTAATAGTTGGCTAGTCCAGAGCAAACGGCTTCTGGTAAAGACAAATCAAATCCGTTGAAAGCTGGTGATTTGCTCAAAATCATTTGGTTATCAGTGTACCAAGGTTCTTACTTGAACTGAAACATTTGGCTACTCCATAAGTAATGGCTTTTGGTAAAGAGATTGAAATCCATTAATTTTTCTCAAAACATTGCTAGGGACTAGCAATATCTTAGTGTGGGGGATTGATGAGTGTCTAAATACTCATCATTTTTATACCATTTAAACTACAAAAACATCTGAAAACACTCAGAAATGCATCAAAATGATTAAAATATCACAAATAAGTGTTTTATGTGTTTTAAATGCAAAAATGTCAAAATCTGGTGAAAAACGTATCAAGTTTGCATAATTGGCAGTTTTAGTCCCCCAAGTTTCAAAAGTTGTCAAAAACAGTCCCTGGTAAATCTAAATAAAGAGAAATATCATTTTAAAGTCCCTAGGGATTCTTAAGTTGTAAAAACTGGTCCTTGAGATTTAAATTTACAAATTTACAACTTTGGTCCTTTAACTTTCAAAAATGACAACTTAGGTCCCTTAACTTTCAATAATGACAAGATAGGTCCCTAAACTTTCAAAGCTTGTCAATTTTGTTCCCTTTAAACAAGTTTGGAAAATTAGGGGTTTGGTCCTTGGTCTTTTCAGAAATTTCAATAAGGTCCTTGTCATATTAAAACCTTTTTAACCAATTGGACCCTATCATATACCCATGGACCCCTGCCATTAGCTTTTTGACCCTGCCACCTCCCTTTTTGGACTGGTTGGTCAAAACCAGTCAAACAAACAAAAACCCGCCCACCCTTATCTCCTTCCTCCCCAACTTGTGCCTGCAACACAGCCACCATCACCTCACCTTTCCACCCCCTCCTCATCATACTCACCTACCTTACCCACTACAATAAATGAACCCCCCCTAGTAGCTAAAAACAGAGCAACTGTCAAAACAAAGTTTCCCGCCATTTTTGATCCTATGGCCAAAAAGCATTCTAGCCATCCAATGGCTCAAAAGACTGATGGGATTCACTCAGAAGAAAGAGAAAAAGGGCTTTGGTGTATAAAAAGGGAAGAAGAAGAAGAAGAGAAGTAGTAGTTAGTTTAAATTTTAAATTGTATGTCGTTTTTATGTTTTCTGTTTTAAATCAAGTTCTAAATTGTAATCTTTTGCTTATTTGTGTCAAGTTAAGTTAATTAAGTGTATTGAAACTCTTTTCAATTATCAATTCCAGTTTATGCTTACATTTCAAGTTTCTGGTCCACTGTTACATTTTTCACTTTCAAACTCTAAAGTCCAAGCTGCAATCAGCTTATTTATAAGCTCAAACAAGCTTGTATTAGCTTGTTATAGCTTTCTGCAAGCTTGTTTTTAAGTTTCTAGCATTTTGGATATTAGTCAACAAAAGTCAACATGGGTAAAAAATGAAGCAGAACAGGAAATGGGTGATTCAGACATGGAGTTGGGTTGATTTGGAAGCCATTTGTTGGTTTGGATAGGGTAGTGGTTCATGGTTCACTGGTTTGCAAGCCATTGTGGCTTTGGACATTTGTAAGTCAAGTTCAAGTCTCTTAGTATAATCAGTATTTGTAGTTTAAATCTGTTAAAACCTGTTCTAATAGTAGTAATTCAGTTATATTAAGTTAGTTTGATCATAAAAATAAGTAGGTTCATTGTTGAAATCTGTTTTGTGTAGAAATCAGTGTGATAAGGGGTGTTTGGTTCATTGCTTAAACTGCCCTTAAGGCTTGTTCAGTGAACACTTATTGTTAGTGCATGATTCTTAAGCTCATTTGAGCACATTTCAGTCAATAGTTTGGTCTGCTAAACCACAAAAGTCAACATTACATTAAAATCAGTCTCACTGCTCAACTGTTGTGATCAAGGATTTGCAAATCCCTGATTTGTGTTTAGAATTCATTAACATTGATTGCATTAGGTTTATTACATCATATAACATCATCATCAGTGATAAAATTGGATCCAAAGTTCATAATAGTCAACTGTCCATGTTTCTTCAAAAGTCAAAAGTTGCAAAAATCTGTTTTTGAGCCAACTACAAGGAATTTTCATGAGCTTATTTTTTGGACTTATCAAGTGAAACTTGGCATTATAAAAACTTCACCTGGTCTGTTTACTTATTAGCATTTTTGTGAAATTTTGCAATTTATTTAAAGGCTTCAAAACTGCTCCTCTTTTAGGACATAAATGCCCTGCTCACTGGTCTCAGCATTCACTGAGTTTTCTCAGGTCTTGTGCAAGGTTGCACAGGGCTTATTAGAGCTAGTCATGGTCTACGTTTTGGTTTAGATACTCTCACCCAGGTCTAGATTATATTCCAATTTCTGTTTTTCCTTTTTAGCTTATTCTTAGTCTTGTGCACAAGCTCAAAGTTGGTACTCAGAACCTGATTTAGCTTATTAGTTCAAGTCATCAAATCTGATCAAACCTGTAATTCAGAGGATATAACTAGTTGATATTAGTTGCATTTCAGTTCTTATAGCATATTTAAACTTCTGTAATCAGTTGGTGCTTGTTGTGTCACTTTAGCTTATTCAAGTGCTTATTTCAATAAGCACTTGTAAAGCAGTTTCAAATTCCTCCACATAAGTGCCTGTTTTTCTAATTTTCCTAGATTCAGTACATCATTTTAGAGTTTTCCTGAAATTTTCAGATTTTTCTAAGTAGATTTGCTATTTTTCTTAATTTAAATTAGTTTTTAAGCAATTTTAATTAGCTTTTAATACAAATAATTAAGAAAAGGTTCAAAAAAATAATTTTTCATTTTTCTTAGGTTTAGATAAATATAAAAAGTAAAAAAAGTAATTTTCCAGATTTTTCATAGTTTATTTTGTAATTTTTAGTAATTTAATTAGTTTTTAATAGTTTAAAATTCATAAAAAATACAAAAATAATCAGAAAAATATAAAAATAGTTTTGAAAATTCTATTTTGATATTTTAGATTTTTCTAAGTCTTAATTTTATTTTTCTAGCTTTATTTCCTAATTTCTTGCATTTTAGGCCATTATTAAATAGTTAAAATTAGTTTTTAATTAATAATAATTAGAATAATAGTTGTAAAAATAATTTTCTTTTTCTAAATATTTTCTTTTATCATTAGGATTGTAAAAATATCATTTTCATATTTTTAGGGTTAATATTGATTTAGTTTCACGTTTTTATTTGTACGTCGCGTAGTTTTTATTTCAGTTTTGTAAAAACATAAAAACAAAAACATCATTTTAATAACAGTGATAGCATTTATTTAATAGATTTTATCTTTTTAATTTCCTTTAATTTGCATTTAAGCCGTTGTAATTTGTTGGCTTTTTCTGTAGTTATAATCCATCAAATCTCTGTATCTATTCAAATCTTCTCGATCACTAAACGTTTGACTATTCTCGCACGGCTCGTTGGGACATAACGACCTGGGGAAACACTGTACTCTCCTGGACTTCATTGCATTTGTGCTTAAACTGTTTTAAGTTTCTTACGGTCAGCCATTCACAAGTGGCTGGTTTGTGTGAGAAAACTTGACGGTTTGGCGCGAATCATTTACCAAGAGCCGTTTGCTCCTGGATTAGCCAATCCTTATGTGGGTTAGACATGGCGGACTGATAACCATATGCTGAGTAAGTGAAAAACACTTACTCAAAAAAAAAAAATTTTTTTTGCCAAAAATGGGGGAATTTGGTGGTATAATTACATGATAAAATTCGTGAGAATTCCCCCCCACACTAGAAATGAATATTGCCCTCAATATTCAAAGTACCGGCGGTTATGCCGAAACTGAAAACGTAAAAGGGAAATACAACGGCCATTTTTTTTTTTTTTTTTTTTTTTGATGAAAACTTATATACAACAGCGGAAGGCAACTCCCCCACACTTGGGTGGTACACACGGGTGAAAACCCATGTTTAACTACTGTTTTTGATTACCGAGTCGCTAGCTTGACTCGACCCCGGATTAATTTGTTCATGGGGAAGTAAGTGGAAGAGACAATCTCCATCGGACTTTCATTCAAAATGTTTGTATAAACATTTGAGGCACGCGAAAGTTCCACACCGATGAGATATAGAGAGACCCGGCTCACAAATGGTACATGAAAATGCCGGGGTCAAAAATAATGTCTTCATTCCCGAAGGAGTGAAGAACAGGAGAAGCCACGGGATAGGTGAAGAAGAGAAAGAAAGTCATGATAAAAATCTTGACTAACTCATCATCACCCACAGGAGAATTCATAATAGCATGAATCTCATCATTTAAGCTCAATTGGTCTAGACATATCCCGGGTGTGTCTAGATCAAAGTAGAAGTTATCATACTCCAGTGGAGATATGATATGAGTGAGTTCACAGGAGAACTCCTCAAAGGCGAATGATTCATATTCGGGATTGATTTGAGTGAGTTCACTGGGGAACTCCTCAAAAGTGAATGATTCATAATCGGGGAGAGAATTATGAGAATGAGAAGTGTTAATACCACTAATCTTCTCTCCCATATGATCAAAATGGAACGTTTGCAATTCCGGAATAGAATCATCGAACAAAAATTCACTATCCTCAAAGGGGATAGGATATGAAGTAGGCTTTTCATTAAAAGCCTCGATTCTAGAAATGAGAAGATTAACATTCAATAATGTAAGACGAAGAGCTTCGTCTTGGATTATTTCTTCATCATTCTCTTCTCCTAAGCTGACAAGCTCAGAAGGTAATTCCCCCACATAACTTATGTCTCCACAAGATAAAGAATAGTCCTCATCAGAATAAGAGAACATCTCAATATGATCATTTTGGAAGACAAGAGGAGGAGGGATATCACACACATGATCAAGAATTCCCTGTGACTCTCTTGGAATTGGGACAAGGTTCCCAACACTAGACTTTATGAATTCGTCCGATTCCTTTTCAGGAACAGTGTCAAGATGCTCGTCCCCCATGCTCAGAGAGTGAGTGTGAACCTCGGGTGTGATAATAGCAGACTGAGGGAGTTGAGAAGGACTAGTATACATATGTTTTACAATTTCCATTTGTTCTTCTGCTAGTAATTCCATCATAGTCTTTTCTCCCTGATTTTTTATGGAAGGAATTTCAACTGATGAACTTGATGAACCTGTACAAAATTGACGAATATCAAGGGTATCTTCATCATCACTGTCATCAGGAATGAAACGGAATCGAGAGCTAGATTTGGCTGCTTTTTGTATTTTAATTAATTCCCTAATAGAGTTTTCACTGGCAATCTGGGAATCTAATTTAGCAGCCTGCTCTTCAGCTAACAATTTTTCCATGGATTTTTGATTTGGATTATCTTGGGAATGTTTACATTCCTTCAAATCTTTCACTAAATCCAAAAGATCAAGGAGAAGATTTTGAGCAAGTGGCTTAGGCTGAGGTGGTGCCTGATTCATTTGGTACTGTAGAGGTTGGTCATGATACGAAGAGTCGTAATTGTTACAAGGAAATGGATTCCTTGTTTGACAATCAGAGCTAAAATGTGGACCTCCACAGAACTCACAACAGTAAAACTGATGTGGCTGTGAGTTATATGTGTTGTAGTCATAATTGTTATCAGGAACCTGCTCATAGACAAGCGTGTTTCCCGATTGACAATCAGAACTGGAGTGTGAACCACCACAGTACTCACAACAAAATGATTGTTGTGGCTGGTCATGTGAATAATATGGAATTTGGTCATTTCCAAAGTCCGGAGTGTTACTAGAAAACTGTTCATAGACAAACGCGTTTCCGGATTGACACTCAAATCCTTGGTGAGGACCTCCACAAAACTCACACAGATATGTCAATATCTCATGATGTGGTAGCTGATGGAATAAATCAGTCGTGTCATGGTAAGAATAGGGATCTTGGTTATAGACAGACCCATTTCCTGACTCTACCATGCTAAAACTGAGACAATTATCATCATTATGAGGGCCACCACAAAATTGACAACCAAAAAGGTGAGGATAAGACATTGAAAGAATCAAAGGGTTCCAGAGGGTAAGAAATGAAGAATCAAAAGGGTAAGAGGGTAAAGAGGAATATTTTTGGTATTTTTGAAAAACATTTTGTAAAAATAAGAAAGAAAATCTTTTTGGGTTTTTGTGTTTGTTGAAAACTGATTTTAAAATGTTTTCGGGAACCATTTTGTTTTTATATGATAATAATAAGAAAATATGAACAAGGATGGTAAATATACAATGGATGTATATTCAACAACACTGATGCTTCAAATTCGTAGTACGCAGCACACCTCCCCGGCAGCGGCGCCAAATTTTGATTGGCTCCAAACGGTCAGGTTTTATTACACAAGTCAACCACTTGTGAATGGTCAACCGTAATAAAAGTCAAAACAGTCTAAAACCAATGCAATTAAATCCAGAGGAGTATAGTGTTATATCCCCGAGTCGTTAAGTCCCAACGAGGTGTGAACATTGTAATACAACGAATCTGTGATCGGGTGATATTGAACAGGAAAGGGGTTTTGAGTGATTACACTAAGGAAATTGAATCTAATAAAGACTTTGAATTCCTTTTAATTCTATATTTTAAAAAGCGTTTAACGTTTATAATCTAAAATGTACGTTTAAATTAAAAACTACGTAACGTACGAAATAAAACGTGAAAATAAAGGAGTAAAATACCTACGGATATGGAAAATATATTTTTACAATCCTAATGATGCAAGAAAATTATTGGAAAATTAAAATTATTTTTATAACTATTTATTTAATTATTATTAATTAAAAACTATTTTTAACTATTTAAAAATACATTAAAATATAAGAAAATATGAAATAAATCTAGAAAAGTGAAATTATGACTTAGAAAAATCTAAAATATTATAAAACTTATTTTAAAACTGAAAATATATTTATTACACTTTTTATCTATTTATTATGAATTAAAAACTAGAAAATAGAAATTAAATGATTAAAAATATCAAAAATAATTGGAAAAATACAAAACTTTTCAGGAAAATACTTTTTGTTAAACTAACGCCAAGAAAAATTAGAAACTTGAAAATTCAGCAACCAAGAAGCAGAAAATAAGCTAAAGGCCTTATTTAGTATTAAAAGTTAAAACGTATTTAAAGGAATTAAGTGTGCAAAGGATGACAAGAAAGTCCCAAGGGCAGAGATGGATTTGTGAGTTGTGTGTGTGGCGTGGGGAGGGCTGTGCAGAAGTCCCAGGTTCGAACCTGGTGTACCTATCTTTTTAAAACACATTTTTTTTAACTTTTCTTTTGTTAACTTGGTAGTATCGTAAAATTAAGCTATTTTTATAAAACCTGAACTTTTAAAAAGGCTTAAACGAGCTGTTGACAGCTTATTTCCCAACAGAATGCAGCTAAAGGGCTGTTTGGTTCAAGGATTATCTAAAGGACCAAAAAGCTATTACAAGCTTAATATAAGCTAAACCTAATGGGAACAAATTTAAAGATCTAAAAGCATCAAGAAGGAACTGAGATAAGCACTATATAAAGAAATGAAACAAGAATCATAAGGAGAATAAGCAGAATAAGCAATTGGCAAATAAACTAACTAGGGAATCCTTAAACTATTAAAATGAGAAATAAGCTATTTAAAAGTCACAAATAAGCACTAATAAGCAAGAAATGTCTATTCTAAACTAAATTCACTAAAAGGCACTTAAGAAATCTAAATAAGCCAAGATTAAGCACTAATAAGCACTAAAAAAAATAACAGACCTGGTGTTGCAGGGCAAAACGGCCCAAAGAGGCACCTTTTGAGCTTAATATGGATAAGCTAGAGATGGAAATAGCCTCTGGGCTTCTGGTTACTAGGAGTCCACCAACTCAACTTGCTTTTGCCCCTCCAAACGAACTTGAACAAGCTGCCTACAGCTTTATTAATAAGCTGCAAAAATTCTTGGAACTTGCAGGGCACTTTTCATCCAAACTCCCCACTTTGAGCTACAAACAAAACTAGCTAGAGATTTTTTCAATTTTTTTCCTTTTGCAGATAACTAAACCAACAATAGAACTTGTGATTTTTATTTTTTACAATTTTTTATAACTACTTAAAATGACATAGATTGATTGAGAAATCTGACAGAAACTACTTTTGGACAAATAAAACAGATTTGAAGAAACACTTGAAAATGCATTTTAGACTTTAGAAACTTGAAACTATGATTGATAACACTCTCAAAACAGCAACTAATACCAAATATACCAAAAGCTATTAATCTATATAAGTGAGACTCTAAGAACAGCTTCAAACCAAACATTCCTTAAAACTACCAAAGTGCATATGAAATCTGAGCTACAAGGGATTTGACTAAAACAGAATCAAAAAGCAGTAAAGTATCACTAATCTCAGCTATTTAACTCACTTAAACTGGATTCTAACTAAAAATGGATTTGACTTTCAAAATTTGACCCGTGTTGACTTTTGTTGACTTTTTCAAATTCTTTGCATAAAGGACAGGAAACTACTTTAATTCACTTAAATAAGCTTGAATAAGCTTAAACAAACTTATTGGAACCATTCAAACAGCTTATAACATGAAAAACGAGTAAGAACAATTTTGGCGGGAAATCTTATTAGGACTGAAAACATGAAATTAATCTAATTAAACGCTTGAATTACAACTGAAATGACTTTTACAATTTAGAAACTAAGAAACCCATAAAGGTTTTACATTAAAATTATACTGACGACATTAATTTAAAATTCTTAACTACAACTAAAATCTACTCTCCTGCTTCTCTGTGTCTTTGGTGTTTTATCGACTCCAAAAGCTTTCTTGGGTCCCTCTGATTGAATCCCAGTCGTTGTATTGTTCCAATTCATCCCAGTCATCCAGTTGTAAATTTGGTGCCAAAAGTCTTGAGCAGGTTTTTGCAATTTAGGAATTTTGGGTGGATGTGGAGGTGGAAGGAGAGTGGGTAGACAGCTGGGAGACACGTGGTGGACAGGTGGTAGCAAGTGGTGATGAAAAAACCAGGGAGGTGGATTGGTGGTTTCTGGCTCAGTGAGGGAGGAACAGGGAAGGTGGATTGGGAGGGCGGTTTTATTTTTAAACCATGGGTTTGACCGAAGTTTGACCTGGGCTGGGTTGTGGGCTTGGGTTAATAATACAAAGGTCCGGTTTGGTTTGTAGTAGTATCACAAGGACCATAATTGCAATTTAGCAATTTTTCGAGGACCGATCTTGCCCAATTTCCAAAGTTATCAATAGGACCAAACTTGTCAATCTTTAATAGTACAAGGACCACATTGAATGTTTTCCATTTTATTCCACCAGGGACCAAATCTGCCAAAGTTCAAAGTAGAGGGACCATTTTTGTAAATTTTCAAATCTTTCACCAAAGGACTAAATATGACAACTTATGATTTCAAAAGGACCTTTGGTGACTTTTCTTAAAAAACAAATGCTCAGGGACTGATTTTGACAACTTTTGAAATTTGGGGGACTGAAACTGCTAATTATGCAAACTTTGTTCGTTTTTCAACTGTTTTTACTCATTTTGCATCTAAAACATATAAAACACAATTCCTGGAATATTTCCAGTATTTTAATGCCTAATTTTGTGTTTTTAAATGTTTTGCAGTTCAGATTTGACCAAAAATGATGAGTATTTACACACTCATCAGTAGGCAACGTTGTGATAGGTGTGGTTCTACCTTGTGGAAGAACCCGGTGGTTAGCCTAGTACCGGAAAAAGAGTAGGCGACGTTGTGAAGGCTTCTCCGCCATAAGGAGTTGGTGTCGTGTAGTGATTGCGAACTCTCGAGTAGGTGACTCAGGGAGTGGAGTAGGGAAAGGAAGGTGTCCTTGTAGCCGAACCACTATAAATACTCGTGTCATTGTTATGTGCTTCTTACTCTTTATCTCTCATTACACACTTATATATCTATCTATCAATGTCCAACATACACATCTAAATAGAATGACATAAGTGGATCTAAATATTTTAAAACGAAGTTTTAATTGGTAAAACTATTCAACCCCCCCTTCTAGTTTTCCACACTCCGCTTGGTATTTCTGCTTTGTGGTGATGTTGGGTTTCACGGTAATCCTTCCGGATTTTTGCCGCTTTGGCTCTTTCTTCTCGTTTATGAAATTTCTCCGTCACAATAGGCAAGATCTGATCGAAGTACTTGTCACAATACTTTCGGAGGGATGCGTCGGATGCGGGTCCCTCAAGCTCCTTCGAGACCGTGTGGTTTTCTCTTTCCACCGTACTCCGCAACGTAGACACGAAAGCGGGAGTTTGTCCAAAATAGAGTGCTCATGGTGATTATTTTCTGGAACGCAGTTGTGTACTGGGTCCCACGGATGGCGCCAACTTGTTAGTACAAAATGTGTGACGGGTTGTAATGGGTATGAATACAGCTTGCCGGACTGGGCCAACAAGCTCCTAATGGGCTGATCTTGTACTAATCCAAGTAGTTTGAATGATATCCCTGCACAAGAAAGGTAAATCGTTAGTCTTACCGTGGGGACGGACCCTACGATTAGACTCCGGCATGAGAGTAAGTAAACATTCTTGAGAGGGAAACAAGAGTATGTGTGTGTGTAATGAGAGAGAAAGTTATACCTTGTATGGGGATTAGAGCCCCTTTTATAGGCGAGGTTTGCCGCTAGGGTTTTCTAGATTCTCGCATGTAGTGGTTAGTCGCCGGAGCCGGACCCTTGGCGGACAAGGTTCCGTGTCAATCGCGGATGCGGACGTAAGATGTCTAACGGCTGAAGGCTCAGCCCGCTGTGTATCTTCCGTGCGTCTTGAGGTTTGGACCATAGCCAATTTCGTCATTGGGCTTACTGTAGGCCCAAATTTTATAGTTATTGTGACAACTCGTAATTTCAGGTCATTTATCAAACTTTGAAAATTTCACTATTCATCTCGGGAATTTACTATTCATTGGTTACTATTCATCATTTTACTATTCATCATTTTTGAAGTCGGTTTGAGACTTTGAGAGGTTATTTCAAAATTTTACTATTCACGAAACACCATTCATTCCCGGAGAAAAGTCACTATTCATGATTCACTATTCATCATTTTCGTAAACTAGGTTTACGAATATCAAATACGCGTAACCTGGAGGGTTAAGTTGCGTATTCATGGAACATCATTGAGGACATTTCATATAGACTAGAGTTAGTCTACATATCATCAGTAACATCATTTTCATATCAGTTTATGCATGTGTTTGCATATTTCATTAACGTATATTTATTTATTAAATAAACGCTATCGCTCAATCATTTATTTTGAATAATTGAACCGACACTTCCAAAAATTATCCTAATATATTTTTATACTCATTTTAAGACTATAAAAATTATATTATTAGTTTACCCGATGTTTTGAATTTATTTTGTATATAAATTGTTATATATAAATATTTACGACGGTTTTCGTAAATTCAACTCGATAATTATTTATTCACTCAATTATTGCGAGAAATGTATTTTTATAATTTTTATGACTTCGATATATTTTATTTTGTTCCATTAAAATCGATTTCTAGCTAACGCTACATTAAATAATTAATTAAATGTACCAAATACACATTAAACTTAAACTAAAATGCATTTAACTAATCAAAACTCATCAAATCTTTTACCCATAAGCCCTTGCCGACCTCCCCCCCCCCCCATGAGTCACTATGTTTTCATAAAAATCTTATAGATTAAATGTACACCTATACACATTACTTGCTAGATATTATCCTAAAACACATACAAACACACATTTGAAGGTGAAAAACAAAAGAAACACTCTCTTTTTCCCTTGTGGTATTCGGCCAAGGCAAGAAAGGAAGGAGAAACATAATATTTTTTCAAGCTCTAGTGTTTAACAAGTTCATGTAGTAATCTAGTTTAGGTTTTGAAATAAAAACCTCAAGATTAATTAGATATATTTGCAACAAAACTCTTCAATCACTCAAGTAAGTGTTCTAATGATTTTTCCTAATATTTCATACTATTATTTGATCTATTTTTATGATCTAGTAAGAAAACATGCAAGTATCATATATATTTATACCACTTTTAATTGTTTTTAGTACTTGTTATAAGTTTTAATCATCCTATAATTAATCCCTTGAAACATATCATTGTTGATGATGTTTAGGAACCCATGACACCCTAAGAAGGTGTATGGTAGGTTTAGAATAGATTTGGTGTTGATTTGAAGTGATTGAAACAAGTATTACGCAAGAAAAACCATTTTCGACAACACTAGATTTGGGTCTGATCGTTTTTACAAAATCTGTAAATTTCGACAGGTCATGGAATATTTTGGTTTATATTTTCAGAAAATATATTTAAAAACGAAACCGTGGCTGCTTGAACGGGTTAAAACGGGTTTATAACGAAGAAGTTACGCTAGTTTCAAGTTTAACGACGAAAACTATTTTTCTGAAAATATACATGCCGTCAAGGGTTATTAAAGGGGCAAAAATGAGTTTTAAACCTTATCTAAATGAGTCGACTTACAAAAATATATTAGTACATATTATCACGATTCCGAGGATATAAATAACGTAGAAAACGGACCTATAACGCTAAAGATATACATATTTGAAAACCGACGTTCACAACTTATTTCCTTCAGCTTTTACCAAAACATTTCTAAGTGTTGAAACTGTCTTTTCGGGTACCCATGTTTGGAGCCGTTTTTCTCAATGATCGAGTTGGTTTTGATAAAATAGTATCTCTGAGTAAAAGTTAGTTCACCTGGCCTATTTTCCAAAATGACTAGCCGTTCGTCAAACGGATTTATAACGAGTAACTTATGACCTCTCAAACTTTCCTGAAAACTGCCCAGAAACTGCATTTTTAGCCCGACTACCTCACTTCACCATCATTTTTATCTAGGATCGAGACTCGTATGGACAAAAGTTCAGTGTTACGACTTTTAGATAATGTTACAAGCATTCCAAAACCGCTGAGTTTGTTTCCTAACACTCGATATTCACTATTTTACGACTAGCTTTTCGAGGCTACTTAGCCACTTTCACGAATTATCAAAGTACATTGTTTTACTACGAAAAGCTATAATTTCTTGATAAATCACTAAACGACTATCGTAGGATGTTGTTTCAACGTAAGTACTTGTAAAGTATTTTGGTAACTTGACAAGATGTCATAAACATATATTTCGACGATAAACTCTATTTTCAAAAATGTACAAGTGGTATAGATTACATGTGGATTTGCATGTACGATATATATTCATGATTTATAATAGATCATATCATTCATATTAGGTTGCAGTTAGAGATTGCACCTCATTTCAGTATTGCCACTATATCATCATAATCATTGTATCAGGTGAGTTTTCATAGTCCCGTCTTTCAAGTTTATACTTATTTTCAAACCTACGGGGGAGAATACATTGCACATCATTTTTATTACGATACCAAGTATATCAAATTCATTACATTGCTTAAGTTACCTCATTGCCAATTGAATGTCCCCATATCATAATCATGAACCGTTAATTAAGGGGTAAGCGAGGGTGAGTGGATAGATCTATCGAGGGTGACTCCTCCATCCGGGTTGGTGGATTCCAACTGGTCAAACGGATGCATTTCATTTAATATCATAATTTGAGTTGTTTGGCAAAACACTCTGTTGGGGCGAACATCATGATCAGTCTAGCTGCAGTGTCATGTGCTTATAGCAACTGTAACATTTTTATGTGACATATTTGTCATACATGGCTTATACTTGTGGTAGTCGTATAAAACATTTTCATAAACTCTATGAACTCACTCAACCTTTGTGTTGACACTTTTAGCAATGTATTTTCAGGTATCTAAGGCATATACTTCATGGCATGCATAAGGACTTATCATAGAGTCGCGGTGACGACGCGTCTCACATGGGTTTTAAGCACTTTAAAACATCGTTTGGATTGTAACAAACTTATTTCCGCAAATGTTGACTAACTTTTGGGACCTATCTTTTGTAAACTCTGAATGTTTTATTATATCAAACGATGTATTTTCCAAACGAAACTTTAGGTCGTTCAATATAACTGTAACTGTGATGCTATGGCAGTCATCCCCCAGGAATACGATTCCGCTGCAAAAAAGGTATTTTGGGGGTGTGACAGTTATCTTATAGTTATTGGGCCTGACCCTAGTATGTGTATAGTACGTATTGGGCCTAGCAGGCTTGCTATACATACTATACGTCATCAGTACTCGCGCAATGCGGCGGCGGGTATCCGGTGACTATTTTTGTGGCGAGCAAATGTTTTTCATTTTAAACATTCCTTATTTAGCATGTCTCAAATACTTTATAACGCAGAAGATATATGTTTTTCAAATGTAGAACGTCCAAATTATTAATATTGTAAATAGTTAGCACTTTTATTTTTTTAAATTTTAGCATTAAATTAATGATTATTACTTTTATTTATCAAATGGGATGATACAACTTTGGGTTGTTATAATACATTTAAGTTCCAGTATGTTACAATTCTGAATTTTTAATAGCAAAATTAATACATTTAACTTTAGGCTGAAATCTATTTATGTGTAACTTCCTTTTAATAAAAATGTTTTTGCCTTTTTGGTATTAAAAATTTTAAGACTTCTTTATGTAGATAGTCTTAAACACTTTATAAAGGAGTATAGATATATTTTTCAAAAATGTCTCTCAGTCAAGATATCAAATATAAAAAATGTCTTACTAGTTCTTGATAAACAACAATCCGTTGTTGCCTTATTATACAAACAAGCATGAAACCCGCCGCGTTGCGGCGGGGGCGTTTCCTGTTTTTTTTAGCAGTTCATGCACTGATGTTGTAAGAAATTGATCGAGTACATCACGACTGTTTTCATTTACAGAAATTTCATGTCCAAAATGCTAATGTACAACCTTACAATTCCATATTACATTTATCCAAGACGTTATGATAACAGTCTAGGTCCTAATATTTCATGTACATAGTAGAGGTTCACATTACATATTTAGTATCAGCAAGTGTCATATTGTAACTTAAATGAATGGAGTACATGTAGGTAGGCAATCAAATACATGCGTGGTTGTTGCAACAGCCTCTGCAACAGCCGGTTGTGAGTCCATAGGATGTGCCACAACTGGTCGTACTCGGAACACACCCTGTGTTTGTGATACATATGCAACACATGTAAATTAGCAGGTGTAATTAGACCATAATAAATCACATAATAACTCGGAAAAAGGTTATTACAGATGGAATACATGTTCATGAAACATGTGGTGTAGACTCATTTGTGACATTTTGATGTAAAATTTTAGTTTGCGGTCCAATTGGATGAGACGCAAGTGCCTCAATATGCGACATATTATCCGTTTCTGATATACATAGAATGAAGGACATATTACATGTTTAGTATCATTAACTATTGTATTCCAAACCTAGTCGATGGAATACCTGTGGGTCGGCAGTCTACTACAGCAGCTAGTCAAACAGCCGTTTGTGATGTCACTGGACATGCTACACTTGCTCTTGCCTGAGGCATTACCTGTGTTTCTGACGCTCTGCAACGAAGTCGGGGTAACAGATTTAATGAGAGTACAACACATTACATAATAACTTATTGAGAGCACAATACATTACATATTAAGTTGAGAAACTATGATTGTAAGCCACACTTACTGGGACTGGAATTTGTAAACGGCAAATAATGAGTTTCGGAAACAGGTCATTTATTATTGGAAATTTGACGCTGCAGCTCGTGTCTTGTGGAAACTACAAAACAACTATATGGGCATGTTGGAATGATTACCAGAAATCAATGCTACAATATTTGTAAGCACTCATTCTTAAATATAAGCATAAGCACAAAATATATGCACTCTTAAACTATAAATCTGTAAATGGTTAGTTCGATAAAACTTACCCATAGTTTGTTAAAAGTTGATCATGAACTGGTCCACTCTTTGTCTTGCTGACCAAAAAAAAGAAAATTAAAAATTACAAATCAATTATAACGATGGTTACTTAGTTACTGATCGCAAGCGTATACAACTGCAATAAAAAATCAGCTGCACTTAGCTACCTGAATAGGGTTATTTGATCCACCGTAGTTCTGATCAACAACCTGATTAGAAAAATTAGCTCAATCGGAGAGACGCATAGGAAATTAAATATTATATAAAGTATAAAATTACAATGTGCATTCATGGTTTTAGCTGCTAACCTGAAGAAGAAATGCAATTGTTGAGGCCCCGAACGCTAGGATGACAAAGTAAATCGTCGTTGTTGCAAAAGGCCGCTGCCCACCACGTTTTTATTCCGACCCAAATCAACAGCACTAAGCATCCATTTTGCAATCCCTGCTTGTAATCAATGGCGTCAGATTCTGATAGAGTGGTGCATTAAAATTTTAAAAAAAAAAAGAAAAAAGAAAAAAGCCTTATCTGAAGGTTCAGAAAGAATCTTGAACTCAAATGATGTGACTGAATACAAATGACATGTATTGAGGTCACATTCTAGAAGTGTGTCCCGGTATTCAAGTGTACCAGTAAATGAATACCTACAACTCGAGGTTGCATCTCATGAATACCGGTGAATAAGCAGCTCCAACGGTGTGGATTACATGAGATGCTAGAGGCTCGAATTCTCAAAGTGTTTTAACTTAAGTTGCAACCATATATACAGTTTTTCTTATAAGGTGTAGTCGTCAACTAATAAAAGCACTAAATATATGGAACATCATACATGCAACACGAACTGAAGAAAATGGCTTGCAATCAGTTTTGCTAACCTATAATCAGTGCCCGTAAATAAAAACACATCAATTAATCAATTAAACAGAAACCAAATCATACAAACCATAAATAGATTAAAGTAAAAAAAAAGGGTTAATTAAAAGGTGTTAAAAATTAACCTTTTTTTTTTTTACCATACCCGCATCCGGTGAATTCTTTGTCTTTCTTCTTTGTAGGTTCCACCTGCACAACAAAATAACAAATAGTTGATGCTCTATTGCACCGACACTTCAACCTAAAAACATAACGATAATGTCGTTTGTTTCTCTAAATTAGTAAAACAGTAACATGATATGTTGCTCAAACATATTAGAACTGTGGATAGTCATAAGAAAATTAAACTTACATTTTCACGCCCACCTTTAGCCCTTGCTACTGAAACAACCTGCATAACTTCACCGACAGCTAAATTAGTACATAAGGGCTGGTTTGATTTGTACGGGAGTGTCCAAGAAAGGTGAGACGACACAAACTGGATAAGTGGAATCTTGAGAGATGGTGTACGATGTTGAATATTACCTTATATGATAAGTTTAACAGAGTTGCGTAGCTGGTTTACGTTGTTCGTTTCTGCTGTCTGACTAATCTGGTTTGGATAAAAAGGAGAAAGAGAAAGGTCGTGGCGTATGTGCAGTGGACCCTCAGCAGCCTACATCACAGAACCCTACTTTATATTATAACATTTTTTTTAGAAAAACCAAGTAACATAGTCTATGATACACGGAGTAAGACATTAAGGGGGTGTTCACAATCCCGCATGAAAACTGCTAACCTTAGTATTTATGACCATTATAAGTTGCTCTTAATGAACAATTTTTACCAATCCCGAACACACCTAACAATAAAAACCGCAACTTGTTTGAATACATGCAACAGAACTTCAATCTAAATCTTTTAAAAGAAATATACCAAAACCTCTTTACCTTTATCGAATCCCAAAAACATTGGTCCCATAAAACGAACCCGCATAATTTTTCAGCGAATCTTACATCCTGCATTTGAATATCAGATAGAACATTTTTTTGACGTGCGTCTGCATAAGGAAGACATGTGATACCGTGGAGTATTATGGATTCAGTTCGGTCATGGTTATCAGCTGAACCCGATTCCTATGCTTTTCTTGTTCCTCATCTTCAAGCCTTTGAGAATGTACATCTATTGTTGCTGTCAGACTAACGAATTGTTCGTACCTGTTTTTTCCTAGACATTAGTAACTGTTTATTATTTTGATAATTCTTTGCATATCTTATTTGCTATAAAGCATGTTACTTACTTCTTAAATGGCTACTCGATGGTATGATTTTGCGATGACCAGCTACTTCCAATAATCAGCTGTAAACAAAACGAAGAGGTTCAACCATTAAAAGAAATAATTGATTCATTAAAAACACATATCAATTTAAATATAAAAACACCGTGCTAGAATCTTCGCGAGTACTCTTTCAGGTACACACACGAATCATCATCAATAGTCGCATCAGCAACATTTCAGCTTGTAGAAAGTCTTTTGAATTAGTTCACTTTTGGTAATTTATTACATTCACCTGTTGACAATATAAAATGTAATATCAGTTTATATAAGATAAGACTTAAGGAACGGATAATATTTTATGTTTGCTACATATGTATAAACATTATTTGATTCGGTGCAATGAGAAATTATCTTGGCATTTGTATGCATAATAAAGAATCAATTGTAGGTTGGTTTATATTTTATGATAAATTTTTCGGTTGTAGGGATAGCAGCAACATTACAGGATTCTGTTAGAGGTTAATCCTACAATGTAATTGGGAGATCTTACCTATAGTTTGGAATGGTCTGTGACCGGTTGTCGTTGCCCTTTGTATAGTGAATTCTCAGTAACTTTATGGCTGTAAGCATCGCATCTTTTGTAGTACCATGTTCGGTTTGGATTAATTCTGGAAATGTTTGCTTCATTTGTGAACCTGATTCGCTGAGGGGATAATTTATTGTTAGAAATATGATTTTTTGACAATGGTCAATGTAAAAAAGTGTATATTTACCTTGTAGTTATGGGATAGTAACCTGCTAACCACCTATACTGGGGTGACGTTCGCGTAAGTTCTGGAAAGCAACTCCGTCAACCAAGATATCCTCCTGGAAATACTCGTGATCGGTCCGTACAGGATGGCAAAAGAATATACAAAAACCTTCATGCAGCGAAAGCTCACAAAAAAAGACATGTCAATAAATACCAAACCACTTACCTAAACATCCCTCTGCAAACACGTCGTGCCTCTTATCAACCTTTATGTTGGTAATATATCTAGAATCCATGTAAATTAATAATTAATGTAGAAATTCATAAAAAGAAATGAGACTAAACGAAACAGAGGGATTAAAAGTACACAATTACAGACTTTTTATCTTCATATCTTAAACCTCAAACATGAGCATTCACATTAAGCTCACTAACCCGATACGTCTAGGTTACAATCATTAACACAGTTCAAGACTAATTATATACGAACATGTTTTAAGAAGTACCTACAAGCCGACTGAAAACGAAACCAAAAATTTTTCCTCAAGCCCACTACTATCACCCTACGTGGACGGTAATTCCGAATTTGTAAAACATCTAATCAATTGCAAGAACACCTAAAATTAGAACATAAAAAACCCTAATTAATGACTAAGAATATTACACAGATTATATAAATACAAATTTTGAAACCAACCCGAAGAAATACATAACCCAAACTCTAAACTTTTTTATGAGATAATTTTTGTTTGTTAAGCTTTTCCAAATAGAACACGGACCACAAAACCATCACCCAAAAGTAGATTAACAAACAAAACTTATCTCATTAACCAAGAATAAAAAACACAACTTAACACCACCCTTAAAATAAATATTTGTAGTTCATTACCAATTAACGGTCCGCCAAGAGAAGGCCTTTTTCACAGTTTAGCCAATTTGAGCAACATAACGTCGAACCAAACAACTAATATAAAATTTAACAAATCATTTAATCCGACATCCTACCGTTCTTTATGTTGGCCCACCTCCAAGGCTCCATCACAATAAACGATCCGCCAAGATACGGATTTCAGTAACATAACCTGTAACCAAACAATTTCACTAATTTTACAATCAACATAGAAAATAACAAATTCAATCAAGAGAGAATTTTTTTAACCAAACATTATTAACACCGTGGTTTTTTTCATAATAAATAATAACATCAAAGACATAGATGATATTACCCATCATTAGCTCTTCCAATCACCTCGAATACATAATCTCATATATACACTGACTTCCTGTAAAAAAAACCCAAAAACAAATTTGGGGTTTCATTGTGAATAATATAACATAACAATAAAAATGAAAGAACTTACCGCAATCTTAGAAATCGCCCATGTAACATTGGATTTAATCTGCCAAAACAACAACGACTAATTCAAGAAAACCCTAAATTGAAACTAAGTATTGTACAAAATAAAGCTCTAGAAGAAAAACCCCATCACGTATATGTGTAATCGGAAAAACACAAACGTTCTGTATGTGTGTGTGTTAGGAATTAGAAATTCCATGTATTAAAGAGTCGGTCACCTCAAGTATATATAATCGTTAGAAAGCTCGTAGTAGTAGTTATTTTAAGCTAAGTAGTATTTAGTTAAGTAACACCGTGGAGGACGGACGAGTCTTTACCCACTGTATGCCTGATCCACAGCCCGTTGTGTGGCGTTTTATTGTAAGACTATAAATACTCTCTACCTTCCAAGGTAGAGTGTTGGAGCTCATAATAAGATCTTTTCTTTCTCTCACTAAGTTCCCTAAACCTCTAACTTTCTCTCTCTAGAACTCACCTTTATACGCCCACTTTGTGTTATGGTTTGATGTGTATGTGAAATCCAATAACCTACAATTGGTATCAGAGCCATGGTTAGATCATATCTTACATATCTTTGGATTTCTAGTGGTTTTTAGGTGGTTTTTGAGTTTGAAAAAGTTTAGTGGTTTTTGCATCATTTGGTTGATTTCTAGTGTTAAAGTTTGGATTTTGGTAGTACTTTTGTGTTTAGAATCATCTCAAGTGTTTAGGTTTTGATTTAGAAGGTTTGAATCATAGTGGTTGGGTTGTTTTTGGATTGAAAAGTGGTGTTTATGTGTTTTTCATGCTAGCGACTTGAGCCACGGAAAAGTTTTCTTGGTAGCGACTTGCTTTACAATTTGGTAGCGAGTTGTAGTTGAAAGTCGTAGCGAGTTAGGGTTAGCGACTTGTCTAGTGAGACAAGCCGACAAACAGTACACTTAGTGGATTCTCCACTACGGGTAGCGACTTGGTGGACGTTAGCGACTTGTACTTTTGTTCGTTAGCGACTTGGTGTTAGCGATTTGGTGCATAGCGAGTTGCTATTTAGCGACTTGACATTTTAGCGACTTGGATCTTAGCGAATTGCTGTCAAAATTTTGCTAGCGACTTGTATCTTAGCGAGTTGTTATATAGCGACTTGACTGTGTGTTAGCGACTTGGGATTATAGCGACTTAGTAGTTAGCGACTTGGTTCAAGATTTCCTAGCGACTTGGGTAATATCCTTTAAATACGGTTTTCTCTTGATTTAGTAAAATCCCGTGAAAGAATCTATTTCCCGGTTTAATCATAGAGTTATAAAATCCCGTTTAATTTGTCATCATGTCTACCAACGCTCCTACAATCATCTCCACTGTTGCCGAGGATGTTCAAGCAGCTGGTTCAGATACTCGTCCACCCATGCTTGACAGAACTGACTACGACTCGTGGGCTCAACGAATCAGATTGTACTGTCTTGGAAAGGAAAATGGAGTCAACATTCTCAAATCCATTGATGAAGGACCATATCGGGTTGAGACGACTAGAGACTTAATTGATACAGCTGAAGATGGAACAATGATCTATGGAATTGACAGACCAAAGACATATGATGAGCTCGATGATAAGGAGAAAAATAGATTCGATGCTGATATCAGGGCTTCTAACATCGTACTTCAAGGTCTTCCAAAAGATATCTACAAGCTGATCAATCACAACACCGAAGCAAAGGCAGTATGGGAGTCTGAATTAACTATGGAAGACAGAGAATCACAACTCTATGATGAATTTGAACACTTCAAGATGAAACCAGATGAGAGTGTTTATGAGTACTATGTGAGATTCCACAAGCTTGTTAATGATATGAGGAACATCAGAATGGCTATGCCTAACATTCAGCTGAACTCAAAATTTGTGAACACCATGAATCCCGAATGGCACAAGTTTGTCACTTCTGTGAAGCTCACTAAAGGATTGAAGAATACAAACTATGAGAAACTCTATGCCTTCCTCCTTAAGAATGAGAGACATGCTATGTTTGAAAAAAGGATTCTTAATCAGTTCAAAACCAACCAGGGAGAGACAAGCTCTTCAAATGACTCAACTGCCTTCTACTCAAACATCGGAATCACAACCAAAGCCTCACAAGTCATACCCATGGATAATGGTAATCACAAACTCATTCCTGATCCTATGTTCAAACAAGCTGATGCTGATGCACACGTGGGAAACTTCATTAATCAACTAGCTCTTTTAATTAGTCAAAACATGAACTCTCTTCCACACACCAACAACAATCTCAGAACTGCTTCCAATCCACATAATCAAGCCACTGTTAGAGATGGGAAGGTTATGGTGCAGCCAGTTCAAGAACGACAGTACAAACAAGCAAGAGGTGGAGCTGGTAGAGGTTATGCTGCAAATCAGAATAGAGGAAGGAATGGAAATCAGGGTCAAGCAAAGCCAATCAAATGTTACAATTGTGGAGGTGAGGGACACATTGCAAGGAACTGCACATCACCAAAACGCCCTCAGAATGCTGAGTACTTCAGGGATAAGATATTGCTTGTGCAAGCTCAGGATAATGGTGCAGCTTTGGATGAAGAGGAGTTGTTGTTCTTGGCTGAGGGAAATGCTAAGACATATGATGCAGATGTGGATGCGCAACCAATTCAGGAGATAGGCCATAATCATCAGAATGCCTTTCAAGTAGCTGATTGTGATGCATACGACTCTGATGTTGATGAAGAACCCACTGCACAAACCATCTTCATGGCTAGCATTTCTCCAATGGTCTCTCCTAAAGTCTCTTCATCTCCACAAGCTGGTCCATCCAAAGACAAACTCATTTCTGAGGTATTAAAATTATATGATGAAGTTGATGAGCAAAAGATACATAACGAAGTACAATCAACTGTAATTATTGAGTCAAATATTGAAAATATGGGTAATATCAATGTTGTCCCATATGATCAATATGTGAAACAAAGTGAAAGTGAGATTGTACCAAGTAATGCATCTTCTGCAGTCAACAATGATTATGTTTTTGATGAATTCACTGCATGTGCCCCTGATGATTCTGTCATCTCTTAACTGAATGCCTATAAAGAACGTGTTGTTATTTATGAACAACGTGCCAAATTTGAGTTGACCACCCGTGAGCAGGAAATGGATGACCAAATGCGTACAACTATTAGAAAAATTAGGTTTAAAGAAGAAATATTAAAACAAGAGTTAAACTCCTTACAAGAAAAGCTTTCTAAAACTGCTAAGCAAAAACAAGAACTTCAAGAAAATGTTAAAATGCTTAAGCAAGAATTCAGTGCTAAAGAATCAAAACTTTTGAATGATTTTTCTAATCTAAAAACCTTGAAAAACAAGCTTGAAAATAAGTTGTACGTACAAGGAAATACCATTCAGACTGCTCACTTAATCACTAAGCATAGAGTCTTAAGCGATAAGCATAGCATTCCCCTTGTTGAGGAACCAAATCCAGAGGTCATTAAAAAGGCTAGAAATGCTCATAAGGTTCTTTATGATGGCAATGAAATCCTTAAACCTAGACAGAAACCTAGTTGCGTTGAGTGCACTGAGGAAGATAAAAAATCAGATGAAGTCACTAGGGAAAAGATGAACAAGAAATTAGATGATCCTAAATGTAAAGAAAAGAAAATAAAGATCACACCCCATGATTACAAGAAGGAGAATTGGATTTCTTTGAACATGTTTAAGCCTTAGAAGTTGTTAACACCCGAACAAGTGTTCTGGAAAAAGGATTTAGATAAGCAAAAAGTTGAAAATCTTGTTGTAACAAACCCTCCCTTTAGGAAAATGCCTTCAGCGACTGTGTATCCTCCAAATACACCAATGCATTTAGTACCTAGGACTATTGCCACTAAAAGCAAGACCTTAATCAGTCAATATGTTATTTTTCAACTATTTGTTGATTTTGAGAAAACTTGTAAGAAAAGGATCACACCCACTGGTATAACTGAAGGGGAAAGGGGTTTTGAGCAAACAAAAGAATGTTATTTAACTGAAGTCATGCCTTTCTTTAAACAACTAAAAGATCATTTTGAGAGTCTTAAAAAGGGAATGAATTCAGACATTAAAGAAATGAAAAAGGAATTTGATGCAATGATAGTTGAGGTTAGTGACTATGAGCGAGCATTAAAATACAATGAGATTGAAAGGAAGAACTTGCATACACTAAATGAGAATATGATTTCTGAATGTATTGCTCAAGATGTGTTTTTCACTGCTACAAATTGTTCCATTAATACTTCTCAATTTCATGAATTATCTGTTGCTCTGAAAGTCTCCCATGATCGTGTCATTGAGCTTGAAAAGACTAATTCTAAACTAATTGAGAAAATTAAACTTGATGATCACGACAATTTGGTTAAACATTTTTCTAACCTAGAGGTTGAGCATTTTAATTTACAACTAAAATATCAACATCTTAAAGAAAATGTAAAAACTTCAAATATCAAGACATCCTCAGATGCTCCAGAGTTTGATGCAGTTTTTCAAATAAACAAACGAGATGAACAAATTCAGGCTCATTGTAACACGATCAGAAAGTTGAAAGCCCAAATTTCTCAATTGAAGGGTGAAAAGAACAATGTGACTGGCTCCCAAATGCCTCCTCCTTTAGATTCTCAGAATTCCCAAACGTTTCATCTTCTAAACTTAGTAAACACATTACAACAAGAAAATGAAAGTTTTCTAGAAGAAAATGAAAAGGTTAAACGTCATTTCAATGAGTTATTTGAATCAATAAAGGTCACTCATAACAAAAATAACGAACAAATAGCTTCATTGCAAAAGGAAATTGAGAATCTGAAGAGCCAGGTAAAAGGGAAAATGCCAATGACCAATGGGGGGAATGATGGACCAAAGGTACCTATGGATAACAAATATGCTTTTTCTGTGAAATATGTCCCTCCTCATCTCAGGAATAACAAACTTGCTATTCAAACATACTTCTCATCCCTTAAGGATTGCCTAGAATGTCTGCGTGAGATTGTTGAAGAGGATAAGTTAGAGAAACCACATGATAATGCAATTGGGCATGCATGCTTATATGCCAAACGATCTCAAGAAATCCTAGAATGCTTAATCACAATATGCCCTAAGTCATTAGGTGAGAGAATTAATCCTTTGATTCCATGTTCTATGCCTAGTGCCAAGTATGATATTCATTTGATGCCCAATGTGTTGAATGTGAACCTTAGTGTGCCTTCAAGTAGTTCAGATTCCAGATCTGTGAATGCTAAGAAAGCAAACTCTAGTGTGCCCTCTAGAAGTTCAAATCCTAGTAACTCTAGTGATAAGAAAGTGAACCTTAGTGTGCCTGCCTGTAGTTCAGATCCCAGCACATCTAAACAGGTGAAGCAAAGAGTAGTAAAACCAACTAATGTTCCCATTCCCTCTACAGGAGTAATCAGTGACATTAAAGGAAGCAGGTCAAAGTCTCAAGACAATACAAGGAAGAATAGGACCTCGCAAGTTAAGAATGTGCACTGGAAAAGAGTAGAAGAACAACCTAGGAACTTTATGTTTGAGCCGAATAAAACGAATCGTGTTGATTCTAGTATTAGCCTTAGGCGTACTGTAATTAATTCGAATTATGATACTATTTGCAAACCTTGTAATGATGTTTGCTTGAATTTTGTTACTAATCATGAATGTGGTATGAATGTTTTGCCTAATGCTGTCAATTGTCCTGTGAAAAGCTTTAATGCTAAAAAACGTGCTAAGAAGGCTAAAAGGCAAAATGGAAAGAAAGCTAGAAAACAATGGAAACCCACAGGAAGAACCTTCAGTAAGATAGGATATAGATGGATACCTTTTGGTCAAAAGGCTAATCAGTCCTGTCCTCAATATGCTAAGACAATGCCCACTAGAAAATGGATGCCTACTGGTAGAACTATCCCTTTAAGAAGTGAACATACTTTGAATAGGTCAAATACGAACCCCAGTATTGCATCTATTACTAATGATTCCATTGCCTCTATCTCTGATTTAAATGTTTCCATTTCTGATGTGGGTGTTCCAATCACTGTTACTAACCAAATGGAACCCATTCTTGCATGGGGATCCCAATTATCCAGTTATCCATTCTTGTCTGTGTTCAACTGCAGATCGTTCAAATCGTTCTGTGGTACCTGGACTCAGGCTGTTCCAAGCATATGACTGGAGACCGGTCGTGGCTCATGAACTTCGTGAGCAAATTCATCGGGACAGTCAGATTCGGAAATAATCATTTCGGTGCAATTATGGGTTATGGAGATTACGTTGTTGGTGATAGTGTGTCACACCCCCAAAATATCGCAGCGGAACGATAGTGTCATTGGGGTATGACGTCATAGCACAAAGTATGGATAAAGAAAACGACCTCTATAATGAGACGTTTTAAAGAGTTTACCATTCGATGAAATAAGTTAAAGTTTACAACACATGAGATTCCAAAGTTTGACAATACATAAAGGTTTACAAAACATGTCGAATGGTAATAGATAAAAACACTAGACTCCAATGTATGCCATGAGACCCAAAAGCTCCATGAAATGCTATCGCCTTATGACCTGAGATAAATATGCTAAAAAGTGTCAACACAAAGGTTGGTGAGTTCATAAGTTTGTGATAAAACGATCTGAAATACTTTGAGAAATGTTCACACAGCAAAGGCATTGTGAATCCACTCAGTTCCAAGTTCCGCTCATACAAAACTTGCAACCTGTGTGTTCACAACCCACTGCCTAAAATAGAATGACAATCATGAATATGCGCAATAAGGTAGTTAAAAGTATAAATGTCACCACAAGGGTCTTCCAACAACTCGTGTTGGGATGTTCCTCCAACGCTCACGTTGGGCTGTATCCATAAAAATGGCCTTCCAACATATAAATGCTGGGATGTTCCTCCAACGACTCACGTTGGGCTGTATCCAAATAAATGGCCTTCCAACATATAAATGATGGGATGTTTATTTAAGTCTAGTCACTACACGCACCAAGTCTAAAGTATAAGTAATGTTGTTTGGCAAAAGAGTTTAAATGTTTTGATAAATAAGCATGTATCTCGCCCCAAATAGTTTATAGGAATTTAAACGAGTAAAAGCGGGGTATGAACTCACCTGGTATGATTGATATGCTAACAAATGAAGTGCACTAAAATGAGGCTCGGAAACTATCCGCGACCTAAATGAATGTCATGACTTGAGTTATGATATGTTGTCATGAATGCGTGATAGTGTGATACAATGTTGTGCATGCAACTCCATATGATATCCATACCACTTGTACGTTTTGGAAATAATGTTTATCGTCAAAATATGTTTATGACATCCCGTCATATTATAAAATACTTTACAAGTATTTACGTCAAAATGTCATCCTACAATAGTTTATTAATGATTTATTGTGAAATTTTAACTTTTCGTCGTAAAATAACGTCGTTGGAAATTTCATGAAAGTGACAAAAATGGCCTCGAAAAGCTAGTCGTAAAATAGTGTACGTCGAACGTTAGGAAACGAACTCAACGGTTTTAGAAAGCTTGTATCATAATCTCGAAGTTTTGGTACATGAGTTTTCGTCATAGAGGTCTCGAACATAAAGATAATAGAGGTTAAATATGGTGATTTTGTCCAAATGTGGTTTAAAAAGTGAGTTTCGGCAAAGTTTAAGCAACCGTAAATAATTCATTACAACTCCGCTATACAAACGGTTGGTCGTTTTGGAAAATATGCTTGGTAATCTCACTTTTATTAGAAGACATCTCGTTACAAAAAGTTCCACATCAACGTTAAAAATAGCCTTCAATATGGTCGTTTGTTTACCGTAACACTTGTCTAATAGAAATAATATAGTTTTTCTTAAATAATAAAGTTACGGCAATTTTGTGAAAACGTATATATTTTAGTCGTTACAAATCCGTTTTCTACGTATTATACGTCCTTAGCTTCGTATCAAAGTATACTAATATATTTTTGATAAGTCGAAATAATTTATAAAGCTTAAGACTCGTTTTTGACTCGTACAAAACAAAAATAGTGTGCTGAAATTTTCAGGACGTATATATTTCGTCGTCAAACTTGAAAAATTCATAACTTCTTCGTTATAACTCCGTTTTAATCCGTTCAAGCGGCCACGGATTCGTTTTAAAGTATATTTTATAATTATCTAGGCCAAAAATTCATGTCTACTGTCGGATTTTCCAGAAATACAAAATAAGATCAGACCACTTTTTAGACTTGTCGAAAAGAGTTTTTCTCGTACTAAACCTATTCCAATCCCTTCAAAACAACTCCAAAGCTATTCTAATCCTACTATACACCTTCTTAGGGTGTCATGGGTTCCTAAACATCATCAAGACTAATATATAACAAGGGATAAATTATAGGATGACTTATATATATAAAACTCTAAAAACAATGTTAAAAATGGTATAAATATCCATAAGTCTTGCATGCTTTGCTCAAAAATGATGAAATAGATATGAGATGAAAATGAAAGATGTAAAATGAAAGTGATATGCTTACTAGTTACTTGATGAGGTGACAAGAACAAAGGATTAAACCTAAACACCCTAGGTTTTTATTTCAAAACCTTGATTAAGAGTGTAACTAGATTGTAAAAACTTTACTTGAGAAATTTTTGATGAATCTCCTTCTTGATCTATGGATAACCGGTTTTGAGAGAAGAAAAAGAAGAGAGGAAAACCTTGACTTGTACTAAAATTATTGTGATTGAATTGTGTAAGTAATTGAGTGTATATCTATACAAGAAAAAGTTTTACCAACTCTATGTGACTCACCCCCCTCATGGCCGGTTTTTGGGGGGGGATGTATCTCAAAATACATTTTTTTTTTCTTTTATATTGTATGAAATTGTAAAAAGTGTAAGTATAATGTATAGTTAATAATAACTTGTAAGATTGTATATACATTAGTGTATTTAAGGTAGTTTTAGGTAAAAGTAATTTTTAATAGATCAAAGTAAGGTATAATGAGATCATAAAAATTGTAAAAATACATTCCTTGTAAAATTTGAGTGATATAATAATTATCGTGTAGTTTTTAAGAAAAACGTCGTAATAATATAAATTTAACGATTTATATACAAAATAAATTTAAAACACTAGGTAAACTCAAAATAATATTTTTATAGACTTAATATGAGTATAAAAATATATTGTGATTAATTTTTGGAAGTATCGTATCAATTGTTCAAAATAATGTTTACGCGATAACGTTTATTTAATATGGAATTATGCGTTTAATGTGAAATGCAAAACTATGCATGAGCTAATATGATGAATGTAGAGTTTAAGAAATGACCAAAAATTGAGAATTGTGACATAGTGTTATCTCTAGAGTATACTATGTGGAAGGTCTTGGTCATAATCTGTTCTCTGTTGGTCAATTCTGTGATTCTGATCTAGAAGTAGCCTTCAGAAAACATACTTGTTTTGTTAGAGAACTTGATGGTAAGGAACTGTTAAGAGGAACTCGTGGTTCAAATCTTTACACCATCTCTATCGATGATATGATGAAGTCTTCTCCAATTTGCTTGTTGTCAAAGGCTTCGAAAACAAAGTCATGGTTATGGCATCGTCGTCTCAATCACTTGAATTTCGGCACCATCAATGATCTCTCCAGAAAGGACTTAGTTGTAGGTTTACCTAGACTAAAGTATGAAAAGGATCATCTTTGTTCAGCATGCCAATTGGGAAAAAGCAAGAAGTATGCCCATAAACCAAAGCCTACTAACTCTGTCACAGAAGTTCTTCATACAATTCACATGGAGTTATGTGGACCCATGAGAGTGCAGAATATCTTTGGGAAGAAATATGTGTTAGTTGTGGTTGATGATTTCTCTAGATTCACCTGGGTAAAGTTCTTAAAGACAAAGGATGAAACTCCAGATATCATCATCAAACTCATCAAACAGCTGCAGGTTCGTCTTAACAAAACGGTCAGAATCATCCGCACAGACAATGGAACTGAGTTTGTTAACAAACAACTTAGTGAGTTTTATGAAAGTATTGGAATCAATCATCAAAGAAGTGTTCCTCGAACTCCTCAACAGAACGGTGTAGTTGAAAGACGAAATCGAACTCTTGTGGAAGCCGCAAGGACAATGCTGATTTACTCAAAAGTTCCAATGTTTCTCTGGGGTGAAGCCATCGCCACTGCATGTTACACCCAAAATCGATCCCTGATTCACACTGCTCATGGAAAAACTCCATATGAACTTGTCCACAACAGAAAACCTAAACTTTCATTCCTTCGTGTGTTCGGTGCATTGTGTTATCCAACTAATGAGGGCCAAGATTTAGGCAAACTTAAAGCTAAAGCAGACATTGGAGTATTTGTGGGTTATGCATCAAACAGAAAAGGATACCGAATCTACAACAAGAGAACCCGAAATATCATGGAAACAATTCACGTCACGTTTGATGAGCTGACCGGTCAAATGGCTCCTGGACAATCAAGTTCAAGACCCGCACTTCAAAACAGTCCCATTGGTTCATCCCTTGTACCAAATTCCTCTCCAGCTATTTCATATGTACCTCCAACTGAAGATGATTTGAAGAAATTGTTTGATCCAATGTTTGATGAACTCTATGAGCCAAGTGCTATTGAATTGACAATTCCCACAACAGAGGCTGCTCATATCCCTGAGAATGAAGTCAATCCTTCAGTCTCAATATCATTAAGTCAAAAAGCACCTGCTGCTGATAACTCAGTCTCATCAACAAATCATCAATCTTCGAATGTACATCATGGAACTGTTTCTGGCATCAATGATGAAGTTAATCCTTTTGCTACTCCTGAAGATGCTCCATTTGAAAACATATTTGCTCCTGAATCATCATCAGAACCATCTTCTTCAGGAGACATCGACTCTGCTACCTCAGTCCCTCAACAACTTCCACATGAACACCTTAGAAAATGGACTCACGATCATCCCTTAGACAACATCATTGGAAATCCCTCTCGTCCAGTATCCACACGGAAACAACTTGCAACCGATGCCTTATGGTGCTTCTTCAACTCAGTACTCTCTAAGATCGAACCAAAAGATGTTAAAACCGCCATGAATGAAGATAGCTGGTTCAATGCCATGCAAGAAGAAATTCATGAGTTTGATCGACTTGATGTATGGGAGTTAGTACCTGCTCCAGATTGTGCTATGATTATTGCTCTAAAATGGATCTTCAAAGTGAAACTTGATGAGCATGGTGATGTGTTGAAGAACAAGGCTCGATTAGTTGCTAAAGGATACCGTCAAGAGGAGGGTATTGACTTTGAAGAATCTTTTGCTCCTATTGCTCGAATCGAGGCAATCAGAATCTTTTTGGCTAATGCTGCTAGTAAGAACATGGTAGTCTATCAAATGGATGTAAAGACGGCATTTCTGAACGGAGATCTTAAAGAAGTCGTCTACGTCAGCCAACCTGAAGGATTTGTGAATCAAGAGCATCCTTCTCACGTTTATCGTTTGAAGAAGGCTCTTACGGTTTAAAGCAAGCTCCAAGGGCATGGTATGATACACTATCAAAGTTTCTTCTATCTACCGGATTCAGCAAAGGAGCAGTTGATCCAACATTGTTCACCAGGAAGTCAGGCAAACATTTAATTCATGTTCAAATTTATGTTGATGATATCATTTTTGCCTCGACTGACCCCAATGAGTGTGACCGTTTTTCAAATGAGATGGGTTCAAAATTTCAAATGTCAATGATGGGACAAATGTCATTTTTCTTGGGATTACAAATTTCACAAAGTCCCGGAGGCATCTTCATAAATCAATCTAAATATGCAAATGAAATGTTAAAGAAATTTGGATTTTATTCAAGTGACCCTGTTGACACTCCCATGATTGAACGAACTAAACTAGATGAGGACCACTCAGGGATCATGGTAGACCAAACAAAATATCGTAGTATGATTGGATCCCTGATGTACCGCACAGCTAGTAGACCAGACATCTTGTTCGCTGTATGCATGTGTGCTAGATACCAGGCTAAGCCTACTAAAAAGCACCTTGAAGCAGTTAAACGGGTCTTTCGGTATCTCCAAGGATCCATCAATATGGGACTTTGGTACCCGAAGGACACCGGTATGTCACTAACAACCTATGCAGATGCTGATCATGCAGGATGTCAAGATACTCGTCGAAGTACGTCTGGAGGTGCTCAGTTTTTGGGTGATAAGCTTGTGAGCTGGTCTTCAAAGAAGCAAATGAGTACTTCTATTTCCTCTACAGAGGCAGAATACATAGCCATGTCATCTTGTTGTGCTCAAATCCTTTGGATGAGATCTCAATTAACTGACTATGGCTTTGTATTCAACAAAATTCCTCTGTACTGTGATAATAAAAGTGATATTGCTCTTTCATGCAATAACGTTCAACACTCAAGAGCTAAGCATATCGACATTCGACATCATTTCATCAGGGAACAAGTGGAAAAAGGTGTGGTGGAACTCTATTTTGTGAGGTCAGAATATCAGTTAGCAGACATCTTCACCAAAGCTCTTCCAAGAGAACGTTTTGAGTTTATTCTTCCACGTCTTGGATTGAAAAGCCTTCAACCAGAAACACTCAAACGTCTTCAGGAGGAAGACGAGGAGTAAAGGTCTATCTTCATCTATCTCTTGTATATATCTAGTCGAAAAACAAAATACAAAATTATAAAACCCTCAAAAATCAAATAGAAAAATATAAAACTTTCATTAAAAAAATATATATATATATATATGAAAAAAAAATCGAAAAATCTTTAAAAACAAAATATATATATATATATATATATATATATATATATATATATATATATATATATATATATATATATATTGTCAATTTGTCATGTTTTTCTCAGTTCGATAATATCTACGGTCTTTGTGCTGTCATTCAAAGAATGACACGGGACTTTAGATGTTGTTCGAATATTCATATTAAAAAATAAAAATAAAAAAATATATATATATATATTTTTGAGAGAAAGATAAACAATGGTTTATTGTCATTTCAGGCAGTAACCCGCTTTTCAAAGAAAGAACAGAGCCATGCTTTATCATGTTCTCAAATTCCATGCTCTGATTCTATAAACATTTTTCTGCTGAAAACTAAACTGTTTTGAAAAATAACTCGGACTCTATTTTTGATAATCATCTGGACTTACTTGTCAAAATATCTATCTCTCAATCAACAACCTATGTCATTGATTGAGGGGGAGAATGATTTCAATTAAATCAAAAAGTTATTTGTCATTCAATTGTTTTCAAAAGATATTTATGCATGTTTAATCAATGGAGTTTAAAGTCTTAAAATCCGATCCTTATCAGTTAAAACGCTTTCATAATCAAGTCACAATTCTCCTTAAAAGCTTTCAAAATTAATTTAAATCCACAAGAGATCACAAATCTCAAAGGATTTGATAATTGTGATCGGGGGAGAATTTGTGATTTAAATTGGATTTAAACTGATAATTCGGTAAATGGTTTTATAAGGATGAACAAGCTCTCCTTCCCACATGTGACAAACGATTTCAAATTTTCCATGCACATGTTGAGGGGGAGCATCTATCTTAAACCACAAAGATCCGAAACGTGATCAATTTATATCAATGTGCATGTTCCCTCTAGTATGTGCAAAAATCTTTTCAAATCTTAATGCACATATTGAGGGGGAGCAAAATTGTGAAAACCTCATCCTTCCCGAAAATGCTTTATCTACTTGTTTTGATCAGGGAAGTGATGTTGATATCTTTTAGAAAATGGTAATCAAAGAAGTTAAATTCTTTCTCTTGCCTCCGTGTGCAAAACGATTTCAAACATTTGATGCACATGTTGAGGGGGAGCTCTTATTCTAAAAATATAAAAAACAATTCAGGTACAAAATGCTTTGATAATATATCACAAGTATCTGGATTGATTTTCAAATGGTTTTCAATTGGTTCCAAATGGCAGATGAACAATACCAAATAGACCGACCAACTTTACTTTATGTACGGTGATATAAGGATGATAAGGTTAGGTATTTGTTCCCATGATCCGCCAGAACCGGAGGGATCTACCCAGGGACTATCCACTAGTTAGTGTAGAGTTCTTAGGTATGATGATAAAAGGAGAAAAATGAGATATGGGAAGAGTGCGGACTGAGACAGAGCAAGTACTGGAATAAACCCAACAAGGTTCTTGCTATGAAGTCTCGATAAGCACTGAAGGGGTTGAAGAATGAAAAAGAATTGAATGAGAAAAGGGTAAAAAGAAATAGCCCTCCATTTCTTCAACCATAGGGCAGAAACCGGGTACAATTCATATGCTACTGATGGTAACATCGGTATTGAAGACAAGACGTCATGGACCCAGTGACGCTATGCACTACATCTTCCCAAACCACTCAAGTTCCTCTTAAAAGGGCTTGTTTCATTCTCACGGGGAACCTACATTATCTATCGACTTTCTCTTAGAGATTGTTGATATTGAAGAAGGAGACTCTCTCCCTAGTCTCCGATACAGTATCCAAATATGCACTAATTGAGTCTAGAGCCACGAGATCATCTATAAATCTCATTAGGACACTTTCAATGAAGAATCTCTTTTTCACATAATGTGGAAAGAGAGATTATATCTTGAGTCCTTCGCATTATCCTTGTGGTATTGCCTGAACATCTGAGTGATATGCAAACATATTCACAATGAAGATGGAAAGCCTTCTGGAGCCAACATCAAACAAGCTCCTGGTGGGTGGCATGTGAGATCTATTCAATAGATCAACCATGTGACAACTGAACAGAAACAATGGAGCGATTCAATCTTTTGAATCAATCCTGGTTCAGGTTATGGATTGACGGATACCTTTGAAAAACCGGTCATTGTGCTTAAAAACTCTTTTCTTTAGCACATCGACCGTGTACGGATATTTCAAATCAAAAGGTGTTTATGATTGATAATTGATTTTCATTAAAACCTTCGTTGTATTGCAAAAACAATTTCTATTGTGCGATACACGATTGTTTTTCAAATCTCTTTTCATCAATCAGTGAATTTCTATTCGCTGGTTCACTCACTCCGTGTTGTCTTTTTTGAGACGTTCCGGTTTGAGAACAGCTAGAGCAGTTGCGAAACCCTGTCAAGGAAATTCTTCGGAATTATACCTGATCACAGGCAGTACTTGTACTGATCAACGGGGAACCGTGGGCCGTGTACCTCAATTCAACGAAAGTGATCAAAGACACTTTCGTGCGCTTTATTGCTAACTTTTTTTATGCAGGTACACCCGACGTTTGCAGCTGATCAGAATGAAGCGGTCAATCCATAGCCGCATGCTCACACTACACATTCATCTCAAAAGAAATCATGATAAGTGCATCAATGACTCTGATATTTTCACTCCATGCTTCTGCTATGTTGCTGCCAATATCATGAATCAACGAAAGCTTCCACTACTCTGATGAGAAGATATCATGATCCAGAATGTGAGCATGTCGGTCCGAAAGTCACAACATCACATAATACCAACACCACAATGGATGTCTCAGAGATTCTTGTTAGCTGATGATCTCAAAAGCTGGCTCAAAATTATTATCACGTGGATCAGTAAAAGACCTCCACTTGGATTAACCAAACATGCAATGAGAAGAATCATTGTCTACGAGCTTCGGAGCAAAGTGCTACATCAAGAATGCAAGAACAATTGTTAATGTTATATCTGTTTGTATTATATGTAATTTTAGTATATGTTTGAGGTGACCTCCCTTAGGGGGAGATTGTTAGGAATTAGAAATTCCATGTATTAAAGAGTCGGTCACCTCAAGTATATGTAATCGTTAGAAAGCTCGTAGTAGTAGTTATTTTAAGCTAAGTAGTATTTAGTTAAGTAACACCGTGGAGGACGGACGGGTCTTTACCCACTGTATGCCTGATCCACAGCCCGTTGTGTGGCGTTTTATTGTAAGACTATAAATACTCTCTACCTTCCAAGGTAGAGAGTTGGAGCTCATAATAAGATCTTTTATTTCTCTCACTAAGTTCCCTAAACCTCTAACTTTCTTTCTCTAGAACTCACCTTTATACGCCCACTTTGTGTTATGGTTTGATGTGTATGTGAAATCCAATAACCTACAGTGTGTGAAAATTATGGAAGGAGGAATGACACGTATCACCTTAGATACACGTATCAAATTTGAGCCACCAGCTTTCGTTGTTGATAATGACGAAGATAGCTTCCACCGACAGTACATATTACCAACACAGTTATTAGGCCTGAAGTTGAAGCAAATTGGGCTGAAATGTGCTCATGACTGTGGCCAATGTATGAAAGAAGCCCAACTAAATTTTTAATAGGAAATGGCACGTTTCCATAAGTTTTGAGGCACGATTTCATAGGTCTTCGCCAAATGAATAGATGTATAATATGCTATTTTTTTAGGTTGCTCATAGTAGGGTGGAATCCTCACTCATGAGAATCATTATGAGATGTTTGGTGATGCGTGAGCCAAGGAGAAAAAAGGAACGAAATGTTAATTGACTCACTAATGGGACATTGTGTATTTGTGGGCCTTTATGAAGTGTTTTATTATTAATTATTTTATTTACGAGTGTGCGTGAGGTATTTTGTGTAATATGTTTATATAAAGTGATTATTTTTTAGAAAATTGAAGGAAATGACAACTATTGAGTAAAGGTGAGAAGGAGTGACGAAAAGTGAATGGTGATGTGACACTAAGATAGAAGGTGATAAAAGCTAATTGACCACTAAATGCAGTTTACATGGGAATATTTTTACCGGCCAGTCTTAGGTAAGTCACGTTTCCTACTTTGCATACTCCTTTTTATGAATGATTAAGGATACGTTTATTTTGGGGGTTGGATTGGGTTGAGAGACCCATGAATAAAAAACAAATATTTGATTCAACTTTTTTGCTTTTGAAATTGAGTTAGAATCAATAAACACCACCGAAGTTTAAAAAATTGATGGGTTTTATAAAAAGTTATAGGACTAAATCTTTTATGTGTCTATCTTTTTTTATTTATTTATTTAAAATAAATATATTTTATTTCAAATCTTTACTAAATAATAATTTAATAATAAATTTTCTTTCATCTATCTCAAATTTAAATCTAAATTTTAAATTCAAAATCAAATATTAATTAATCCTAAACCCATCTATAAATCAAACTGGCCCTAAATTACTAATGTTAGTTGCTCACGTGAATTTGTTCTTGTTTCAACTTTTTTTCATATTATATCGTCATACCGGTGTTCTATTTGCTTGTTCTTTTATTTTAGTACTTCAGATAAGCCTTAAACTATTTACGTCACCTAGACCGAAGAAACGATTTCGACTTAAACCATAAATAACATGTAACATGCAACGTGGAAACAGAAAAAAAACAACGTGTCGGTTTGTATAATGCCACCATGCCACGTATGATAAAATAACATAACTTTTGAAAAGGAAAGAAGCTAGACTGCTATAGATATTGTATGCTTCAAACACATAAAATATTCTACAAGCTAAGCTAGATATATTAAGTAATTAGTAACGAGAAACAATAATGAAGGTAATGGTAGCTATTGATGAAAGTGAAGGTAGTTTGTATGCTCTTCAATGGACTATAGAAAACATATTCCTCCACCAAGGGACCACCGTAACTCCGTCGAATGAGGAGGAGCCGCCACCCATGATCACGGTGGTTCATGTCCAAACACCTTTCCAACAGCCCTATACTGCCATCCCTGTTGGTCCAGGTTTGAGTTCGATCATTTCTCATATGATTTATGCCACGTGTCATCAAATATAAAAGTCATGCACATTATATCATTACTTAAGAAGTTAGAAAATAATATATTCGGGTTATGTTGACCATTTACTATTATAAATTTGTCATACCTTTCGGCCCGGTTTCGGTCGGTTTGTCGGTTCGAGTAAGTTTTTGAATGATTTTGCTCAGCCCTAGATATTTGTATTAGTTTTAGCCCTCATGTTTGGTCCTTATTAAGTTACTTGTGTCACCATAATGACCAACTTGTTATGTTGCATTGCGAGTATAATAATATGGCAATAAATATGCATCATTTACTTTAATTTGACTGTGACAGTTCTATTCGCGACACCCGCGGTAATGGATTCCGTAAAAAAGGCACAAGAACAAAGTGCCTCTGAAGTCCTATCTCGTGTCTCAAAACTATGCCAACAATACATGGTGAGCACACTTATACAGTTCTAGTAGTTAATTAAGTTGTACTAATTAAGCTTGTTGCATGTATAACATTGTTATAAATAGATTAAAGCTGAGACAATGGTGATTAGAGGAAACCCGAAAGAGATGATAGTTGAAGCCGTAGACCAAATGAATGCTGATCTTCTCGTTGTTGGAAGTAGAGGCCTTGGACAAATCAAGAGGTAATGAGAAAATACGAAAAACTCAAAATAGGATGCTTTGCAACGTGTTGATGGAATTTGGTTTTGTTTTGCAGGGCGCTTTTGGGGAGTGTTAGTGATTATTGTGTGCATCATGCTAAATGTCCGGTTCTAATAGTACGACCACCAAAATCATCCAACAAGTAACTCCGATCCTACCGATAACGTTTACATATATGGAGTCAAGATTGTAATAAAAGTTAAATGTATGTAAATTTGATTATGAGTTTGAATAATGAATAATCTACATTTCTAAATTCTAAGTTAAGTTGGTATCTAGGGGTGTTCAAACGGTCGGGTTTTGGTTTAACGAGGTTAATCGGTTTGGTTGGTTTGGTTTCAAAGATAAAATCGGACCCAAAGTTGCCCACACCAATCCAAACGACCCGATGTTGCCCAAACAACCCAAATTAATCTTCGGGTTAATCGGTTTGAGGCCTGAAAAACCCAAATATGAAATAGTTAAATAACTAATCTTATAGTTGTCTCTAGTTCAATCTTTAGTATTTTACTGTATTAAGTAACAATAGTCATTACTTGATCTTGATCAACAGTTTCTAGTTCATAAGCCTAAGCTACTGTAGTACCATTTTTTTTAATGATTGATGAACATGACCTATAATATTTGACTTAATGAGTATCTTAATATATAAATCAATGGCTTTGGTTTAGCGGTATGTGAGCGACACTGTATTAGAAGGGTGTGATTTAAGATTAGCTGAAGACGTATACCAAAATAGTAAGAATTATATCTAGTATACATGCGGTGTTAAAAATGTAATAAAAGTTGCATGGATGCATGTTGTTAATTTGATTATGGGTGGTTGTAAAAATTTAAATTTAAATTTCATGCATGTAATGTACAGTAAAACCTCTATAAATTAATGATGTTGGGACCATGATATTTTATTAATTTAGCGAGATATTATTATATCGATAAATTAATAATTTATTAATTTAAAGAGGTTTTACGTATGACCTTTAAATTTCTAAGTTTAACATACTCGTTACAATGTATATTAGTTAGAGATGAAAAATAAATTAGAAAAACAACTTTCAATTAACATTTTATAAATTCACATTCACAAATTAGTTAAATTTGTTAACTTCATTGTTTTTGAATAAGTTAAAAGTTAGTTTCGTTCAGACAAATTTTAATTATGTATAGCCTTAATTGAATTAATTGAATTCGTACAAGTTTCAATTATGTGTAGACTTTATATATATATATATATATATATATATATATATATATATGAAAATTTTTAATAATTATTAATTTATAGTCTCGTTGGGACCAATATATATACACCGAAGTTTCAAAAAAATTATTATCTTATTATTTTATCGATTGGGGTTCAAATTTGCACTGGTCCCAAGTTGGGACCGGACAAATTATTAATTTTATCGAGGTTATTAATTTATCGAGTATTAATTTATAGAGGTTTTACTGTATATCAGAGTATCAGACCCTTTAACGGAAAAAAATACGGAAATGAAGATTAAACAAACGGGCCTATGAAGATTAAAGAATATAACAGCTTACTGGGGCCTAAATATATATTATAGCTTGGCCCAGTTAGGTGTATATTTTTAAAAGTTTGTTAACAACAATTTTATAGTTTTGTTTAAGCATCACTTAATTACTACGTAACAATTTTCTAAAATAAAACAATCATTCCCATGAATACATGATTTAGACACATATGACAAGTGAGTTTTAGTTAGGTATATATTAATAGAGCATTCTTATAGATTCCTAATTTATCCTCCTACTTATCCTCGATGCCATATACTCTTTTAACATGTGAAATCCATTCATTTTCACTTTTCATCCGCACTATCAATGAAAGCATGTGTTATATCATCTTAGAGTTAGAAAGATAATTAGGCTAAAAAATTACAAAAAATAGCTTTTCCATTTCAATATGAAGAGATTTCATATTTGGAAAATGTTTTTTTAAATAAAGTACGCTTAAATAAAACCCATAAGGCTGGTAGCAGTGGGTCGAGCATGGGCTAGGTCAACTGGTCGGTCGAGATCGGTCCTCCCACTGCGGAGGTTTGGCCGAGATCGGTTGTGGGTCGAACTAGTTCGTTTCTATGACCGAATTCTATGCACACAAAAATCTAAACACACTCCTTTTTTGTTACAGTTTCTTAAAAAAAAAAAAAAAAAAAAAAAAAAAAAAAAAAAAAAAACAACTTTACCATTTTACATCCTATAAATACCAACCTCAAACACACATCTAAACACACAATTTCAAACACAATTCAAGCTCAAACTAATTCTTAACACAAAATTATTATGGCTTGTCGTATCCCCCATTCCGTTGAAGATATGCAAATGTACGTTAAAAAATAATGCGAAGAAGACGATGAGACTCGAAAAAACGCTATTATAGACGTTATCAAGCTGTTTGATCAGGCAAAGGCAGAAAAGCAACGTATGAGAGAAAAATACACGATTTGCAACAACATTACATCTGAATGAAAAGCTGTGGTCGGCAAATTTTTTATGGATGAAGCCCGCAAAGACGACAACATTGCTGACATGTTGTGAGGGTGTGTTCAACAAATACAGAACAACATCAGCACCAAAATTAATTGGAGCTATCGGGAGAACAAAACCGATGGTGTGGGTGCAACAAGTTTGTCTGCTAGACCTAGATTTGTTGAGCAACCTCGGTCTCCTTCGTATGATTCTGCATCCGGCGAATATTCAGATTAGGATATTTTAGTTCGTATGTTTATCGTATGATTTGTGTAATATTTTTATTATTAATAAAGTTTAATTTTGTTGTTAAAAATATTTGAAAAACTAAATAAATAAATAAAATTAACTAAATCACCATTGTGACAACTAGGTCGTCGTCAGGTCGTCGGAGAGAGAAAACTGATGTGACAGGGTCGACCTAGATCACCACTTCTACCAGCCTAATGTTTTTGTTAGCAATCCCAAATTTTTACTCTTAGCAAAACCATAGAAAAAAGTAAGTAAAATAATCAGTTAAAACTCTTAAGAGTTTATTTCTATAGTTGATCACTATTCAATGTTTATTAATATTTATTGATATACATAATTTTGGTAAAAAGAGAGATTCTCTCACCCGTTTGCATTAGATTGGCCATTTATGTGCTATCAATTCAGTTTAAGATACCATTTATGTGATTGGTGGTGTATATGTTTTTGTTCAAGTATATATGCAACTGCGATGACATGTACAGGTTTTTGTAACCGTGATTTAAGTGTATACTATACAAGGTTATTCTTTTTCATTATAGCAGGGTACCCGCACGCATAATGCGTCTGCGGGTATTCTGAGACTGTATTTTACAGTGAGCAAATGTTGTTCGGTTATACGTTTTTTTCTAAAAATAAGCAGGAGACAGGGTATGAGATGCAAGTTTAGTTTGGTGAGATATGTATTTTTTCTACTTTTATATAAGAGTAGGACATGTATCTAGTAGTAAAATTGACAGGCCAAATATAAGCCATACACTTAGCACATGTATCAAAAAATATATTGACATTAAAAGCATTGATAACCATACTTCAAGCAATAAAATTATAGCATATGGCATATGTTACATTAATGTTTTTTAGTAACACACTTAATTCTTTAGGTGGTTGCAATTCTACAGCTTTTTATTTAAGACAATTCCACAACTATAAAGTGTATTGGCTTAAAGTATTAAGACTTCCTTTTATAGAAAGTCTCAAAGACTTTATAAAGTAGCATAGATATGGATTTACGCGACTAGAACATAATATGCTCAATGTGTGTATGCATGCATATATGATGTACTATATGTTGGTTCATGCGGTCATGCTGGCACTTATTATATCATCGGTAGGAATAGGAATATTGTCGACCGATATCACTTATCAAATCCTCGAGTTGGCCTTGACCGTTGAGAGGATTCTCATTGATCGGTTTAGATTTGTTAATTGTTGTCTGTATCGGTTTACTTGTGTTTCTAAATTATAGACATGTATTCAAGCTGCAGTGCTAATACTGTTGGAATAATATAACATGACAATCAATAAATAATCACAAAACATCAAAGTATACATGCGGAAGCGTATAAGATTTATTAACAAATAATTAATTAACATAAGAAGAATATGCGTACCTTACTTGATTCTAGCCGAACAAGAATCAAATCCACAAACTAGCAATGGAAGAACCCTAATTTGATTTAATTAGGATTACGTGAATTACCCATTACCGTTTTGTAATTCAATCCAAGAATACTAACAATATTGTGTTAGTACCACTTTCTTATACACACGTACTAAACCGAATTAAAGTAATGCTAGTTTTGATTAAACAAATAACTTGGTTATTGGAAAAGAAGTGGATCGACACCCTAAGGAGGTGTTCGACCGGTTTGGAGCAAAAACACACACAAAACACTTTTAGGTTTAGCTTAATGAATACAAGAGATAAATTACAAACACCATTGGTTTTGTATTTATACCCAAACAAACTTGGTGAACAAGTTTGAGTTGTAATTGGGTTGGGTTGGGGTTCCTTGGCCGATCAGTGCTATCAATCCCCAAGGGATTCCGGAACCTTCCCGTTATTTACAACTTAGTCCTTTTCCAAACACATTTAACGTCCGTTAGTCCATTACACTAATTACTTAACGTCCGTTATGTTATTTCGTTTAATTAATAAATAAATACAACATTTTATATTTAATTATTTACCATTAATTCTCATACGTAAAGTGTGCAATCCCGTGATTTCGAGTTCGATCCTAACTCACGTATACTAATTTATATCCATAAAATCAACAAATACATCTTTTCAAGTACCAAGAATGAGGCTCGATCAATACTCGTATTCTTGATACTTGTATTTACAAAGGATATGATATCATCATAAAAACCTGATCATCAATGATCATCACAATACTCTCCGTTTGTTTCATTGTTGGATTTGTTTCTGTTTCTCTTTTGCGTTCGTATAAAGTACGTAATGCCATTAGAGAGTCCAACGAAAACCGGACACGAAGATAAATATTCAACACTGGAATACAAATACATACATATATAAATTAGGAATTAAAGAGATGTTACAAAGTACAACTTATGAACACGTTAAAAATCCAAATTATTTTTAAGTGTTTGCAAAATACTAGGGAGTAAAAAAAAACCAAACATCGAAACCCTTTTTCTTCTTTTCTGAAAACGTTACTACAAAAAGAATAGGCTGAGTCATTTTGAAATAAACATTGAAAATCAATCATTCAATCTTGTCTACGTCGTTGTCTTCTTTTTACAGTAAATAAATTGACATCGACATGAATGATGAATCGATAAGCTTTACTTCAATATACTTCAATAATGATATGTATGTTATAAGCTTTTTGTAAGTATTTAATACTATTATTCACAAATTTTATATTATACACCAGTATACACCAGTAAACACCTACAAATTCCTCATACGTAACATGCTTGATACTTCGAATTGTATAATATACATTGACTATCGGCATATATATTATAGTATTAGTTTACAGTTCATGTGCTTGATCAAACCTCAATTATTTAGTCTCATGTGCAAATAGTTTAATTCCAAATTTCAGTCTCTCTCATACACACTTGCAATACGGAAGGAGACTTGTAACCACTATTTAGGAAGGAATAGACCATTCATCAGAAAAGTAAATGTCGACAAATAAGTGTTCATTATTTGAAATATAAGCATATGGTATTTATAAATTAAAGAATTTGATAATGCAAGCTTAAATCCGTTGACTTGGTAACGTTTACCAACTGTTAAGTTCTTCTCTTTTAATGATTTTTTTTCCCGATTCGTATTGTTTTAGTTAGAGACTTATTCTCATGCAATTGCGAATTATATATATATTTGTGATGCAGTTTTGTATAGATCTTCTATATTCGACAACATGTACGATTATAACAACTTGTGTCATTTTTATTATGCCCTATCTTGTTTTAAAATAAGAACGTGTGTTCCAAGTTAAGATGGTTGTTTTTCTAAAAAATAGAATTTTGTATTGTAAGAGGCCAAAATCAGTCGTCTGCGAGAAGCAGACAGCAAAAGCAGAAAAGAAAGAAGGATAAACAAATTACAATAGGAAATAAATCATGTAATATTTAATGGAGTATGAATTGAAGTATTACTTTTATGGAGGAATTTTCATTTGCATATTCTTATTTTGGTGCTTACCAAGGGACAAATCCTCACCTTCTATTTGGATTGATCTAATAGTTGAGATTAATCTAAGATTTAATATGTTTAACCTTAATCTTCCAACTATATAAAGCCTTTATTTATTTATTTTTTTACCATTCGTCATTTTTTACACACACTTTGTATGTGTTTTCCTCTGCTCTCATTTTTTCCCTCCAAAAATTAGTTATCCCGATCTACAATTACCATTCCGATCATCATCACCGTTATGATCATCATCACCATTACCATTCCAATCACCATCACCGTTCCGATCATCACCTCCGGTAAGTAGCAGATTTTGATTTGAATGAACCGTTTGTTTCAGAAGCTTATTTGATTTATATTGTTGTGGTTGATAATGATGTTGAATCACTTGTTAATTATGTGGATCAAGTTGTGTAACAATCCTTCTTATCAAGTTGCACACCAAGTGTTTGATAAAATGTGTGAGTGAAAAATATTTTATAATCTTGTTATATGCTCCTGTAATTTTACTTATTAATTAAGTTGTTAGTTGAATTTATGTTTTTAACAGCACTGAAATGCTATTTTTATGTCTGATTGTTGTTTTTGAATCTGCTCTCTATCGTACGTGTGATATCACCAGTGATATCCGAAGTTAATGATATTATAATTTTGTTGTTTTATGTGCTTCTCAAGATACAACCATTGGATGCAGTAGAAGCTCTCATGTCTTGGCAGATGATTATAATGGTGGGCATGGAAGTTTGAATTATGGAAATAAATTAGCTAACCGGAGTTCAGGGTGTTCAGCTCCTGTTTGGCTTGAAACTGGAGATGCGGTCGGTAATGTTTTTCTTATGAAACATAGTGCTTGTTAAGATAGGTTCTATTAATGTATGCGATGTATGAATGCTTTAACTTTGTCAAGATCACAGTAAATATGTATTTTGAGATGCGTGGTGAAGCTCGCGATCGCAATTTATACTTTTTAACACTGAACTAAATTTTGTCTCAGAATGATGCTGCAAAACCTGTTGGAAAAGTTTTAGAACCATTCAAGGCCCCTTTCACCTTATTGGACAAGGTAAAACACTTTATGATATATTTATTTCCTAGTAAAATGCTTTTGTTTGTTATCCTTGTGGAGGTCGTTGCCTAGGTGTTATCTACGTTTACATCTTCGGTCTCGTCTTGAATGGTACAACATAATTGTTATAGTATGCACATATCTTTGTGAGTTCAGTTCCCAATAGGATATTTAATGTACAATTGAAATTGAGAGGGAATCAACCGGGTATAAAAGAGTTACAAATAAACAAAATTCTTGCTTTTGAACTGTAGCTTTGTAGTATCACTTGTGATATTTGTAGTATCACTTGTGATATTTTGTTTTTTATACGTTTTGATATTTATAGGTTAAACTTTATTATACGTCATGTAAATTATCACTAGTGATATTTCATTGTTATTGTTTTATAATTATTCTTAAATCTTATTTTTTTTAAGTTGTGATAATACCCTATTTACCGTATGTTTACCTTTGTTTACAGCTTCTTATAGTGTGAAAACACATAAGTCGTTTAATCATCATGAGTTTATTGACACTCCTGGGGGATAAGTTTTTTTGGGTTCCTGGAGTTTCGGCTAGTGCGTTACCAGTATTCTCTAGTCATTGCCCCGGGGGGCGGTGTTCCTGGAGGCGGCTCCGTTGAAGGTGAATCTGCTGCAGTCGAAGTCTGATTTTACATTTTTTTTTAATTTATTTTGTTTGATGTAACACTTGTAATTCATAGCTTTTCAATATTTCTAAAAAAACTTATGCTCAATAGTTTGGAATGATTTTATGAGGATTTTTGTGATTCATACAGTTCTTTGTATCTGGTATCACTTGTGATATTCTGTTAAAAATGAGGCAACACTTGGTTTTGATTTTGATGTTTATACCACTTATGATATTCTGTTAAATTTGATGTAACACTTTCTTTGATTTTTAGATATGTCAAGTTTTTTATTTTTGTAGTTTTATTTCTTGTTTTTATACATATTTGGTATATGTAATATGCAGTGTTATATCTCTTAGGAGCTAACGTATTCAAACGAATTTTCTTTGGGCACCCTTCCCTATTGCAAACTAAATACTTCTCTTTTAAAAATTCATCCCTTAATCTTTTCTGAGTAGACATTCTAATACCAAATCCTTCCTCTGAAGCATATCTCATGTACATACTAATGCAATCCTCAACAGAATCATAAACACTAAACAAAACTGGTAGCACATTAGCAGCAACTTTAGGAACCCAAAAAACCGATCCACCCGGAGTATCAATAAAATCATGATGAATAAAAGAAGGATGAGTTTTCAAACCACTAGAAGCTGTAAAGAAGGTGATAAAACACAAAGTCAAAAAGCATAACACAATAACTTCAAAAATTGTCTTAAAATATCACTGGTGATACTATACATTACTTGAAATATCACTGGTGATACTATGAATCAAAAATATCACCAGTGACAATATAACAGATGATTCAACAAAAAGACTAAACTGAAACAACAACACATCCAATCAAAAACTAACAACTTATTTAAAAGCAATATAACATCTACATTAATATACTTAAGCACTATCATAACAAAGAACACAAAAACCTATAACTCAGAATTCAGCAACATAAATTGACAACAACTATAACTCATTTTCAGTCAATATATGCAACAACTGCAAACACGACTATTCTTCTTAAATATGCAACAACTGCTTTACGAAATCTCTTCCAAAACACTAGATTTACGACTACTTTGACTACACAGCAAAACGCTTCCCGATATGGTGACTTTGTGAACCGGAGGTTGTTTCTTACTTCTTTTCTTTTTCATTTCATTTAGACTTGTATTCCAATCTGCACAAAACAAATCTCAAGTAAGTTTTTATGAATATTTATTCCTGATAAATATAAACTCTGAATGTTATGCGTCATACAATTTTATAACATTCTACTGCAAGTATGTCATATCAATTTGTATCACAGGTGATATAACACATAAGCTAAATGTCAAAACAAGTATGCCGCATACATACAAGGTTTATCACAGTTGATATTTTTCTAAAGGAGACATGCTTATATGTTGCAATTTACCTTTTTCCTTATCAATCTCTGGAGATAGGCTCAAAAATTTGCTTGTCGACAAAACTGCATTTACAAATTTTTTTTTTAGAAACAAACATAATGTCTGCAATTTTTATGTTTAAAGATTTATTAGCAGACAAAAACTGACCGTTTAAAGCTTGTATTGTCTCCAGATGCTTGTAAATATCATCTTCTACATTTTTTTCAAAATCAAAATTTTAATGTCTTATGTTATATAAAACAAAAAGACTATAAATTCTAATCAAGATTTATTTGAAATATAGTTATTTCAAGTATAACGGCTTATCATCACAGTTGTTATATTAACAAAAATCAAAAAAAAAATCACTATATTTGTTTTATCACTGGTGATATACCATTAAATATTTAAGTTATCCGCCACTGCTCTTCATCATCACCACTACCATCAGTACCACTACCACTACCACTACCAAAAGTCAAAACTAAACCACCACCACTACCACGAAGAACACTAAAAATGTATCAGTTATCGCGCTACCTGATCACTAATCGTGTGATAACTAATCAATAATCGCTACATCTGTTTTTATCACTAGTGATATACCATAAAATATTTCTCTGTCACACCCAAAAACGCATCATAAGTTATATAAAAAAATATACTTGTAACAAGCTACCACTACCACCACCACTACCACTACCACTACCACCACCACCACCACCACCACCACTTCCACTACCACTACCACTACCACTACCAAAAATCAAAACTAAACCACTACCACTACCACTACCACTGTTTTTTTTCACCATATTCAAATCAGTACCACATCTACCACAACTGTTTTTATCACTAGTGATATTTTTCCAAAATCTTTAATAAATCAGGAAAAACATCTAAAAACATCTAAAATCAGCAAAAACTGAAAAATCTTAATAAATATCTTCTTCTTTTACAGTATGACAGCAAAATCTCAAATAAATACATAATCATCAATTTCATGACAGTAATACAACAAAAAAAATACAAAAAAATGTTCATAAATAGCAATAACATTCATAAATAAGTATAAAATCAGTAGAGATACATAAATAATATTTAAATAATAAGTTTGAAGCTTCATACCATCATTTTCGGAGTCGGTAGGTTTATTTTGATCCATTTTTTTGTGCTTCTGCTTTTTCAGTTGAAGATTGCTGCATTTTTGTGTTTTTTTTTTGTTAGTGCAAATATTACGATATTTAATCTATACATTTTCATTTGTTTTGTTGATGACAAACATGTAACTTGTAATACATAATGTAAAATGTATAAGTTACTTGTAATTATATTTTGTCTCAACATACTCTCAACACCTCTCGACGACTCAAGTCCTTGTATGCTACAACACAGGTTCGTACATGTTTGTTATGTTGCGTTATGATCAAACCCCTAACAAATCATTAAACATGTTTAGTTAAACACTTTGTAAAATACATAAACATAAGTAAATGTGTTGGGTAAAACCCATGACCCAAGTCCCAAGACCCATACCAAATGTCTAGATACATTGTACCTTGGTGGGTACTCAAAACCATGACCCATAGCCCATGGTTTCAACCCATAAACTATGGGTAAAGAGGAGCGTGCACGGATCCCTCAAATGACCCACGGATCCCTTGGAATTACAAGGGCCGGATCCCTCCAGAAAGGATCCTTGGGGGCAGAACATGGTTTTGGTCTTTTTGCCTATAAATAGCAAACCACTTCTTACCATTTCTTCACACCTTCACACATAGTTTCTCTCCACAAAATCTAGGATAGTTAGATCATTAGGAAACATGTAAACCACCCTCATCTCATATGATCATAATGCTTCTAACTCTCATTTGTTGTAAGCATACTCCCGAAGTGATCCTCCAAAGCAAGCTTAGAGATCTTGCTTCCTTACCTACTGAAGTGATCACCCATCACAAGATACAAGCACATGAAGATCACAACAAGCTTGGGAAACTTGTCATCTTCATTCATAGAAGACTAACTACATCATGCTTTGGGTCCTTGATGTTTAGTTTAGGATTTCATATCCATTAGACACATTGTCTTGGATATTGTCTAGTATCATATTCTTGTATCTATGACTAGACTAGATGGTTTATGTGTTTGTGCCATAAAACACAAGGTTTGTTATGTTGGGCCACAAAACATAACGGGTGTCATAGATATGTCAAAGGCATTAGTGAAGAGTGCCGAAGATCCATGTTGAAGGCATTAGTGAAAGGTGTTGAAGGATCGTGTAAATGGCATTAGTGAAGAATGCCTAGGTCGTATAATCGATGAGGTGCATCGTTATACATATAGTATTTGTTTAGATCCAAGGATGGTGATATCCTTGATGGTGTTGTAACAAGGAGTGGATCTCCTTGAGATTAGGTGTTGTGTAGTGAAGGGTAGTAGTTCCTCCATAGTAATAGAACTAGGTGCTTAGCCTAGTACCTAATAAAGGGTAGGCGACGTTGTGATAGGATTAGTTCTCCTTGGTGTGAAAGAACTCGGTGGTTAGCCTAGCACCGTATAAAGGGTAGGCGACGTTGTGTAGGTGTGGTTCGCCTTGGTGTGAAAGAACTCGGTATTTAGCTTTGTACCGGAAAAAGGTTAAGCGACGTTGTGAAGGCTTCTCCGCCATAAGGAGATTGGTGTAGTGTTTACGAACTCTCGAGTAGGTGACTCGGAGAGTGGAGTAGGGCAAGGAAGGTGTCCTTGTAGCCGAACCACTATAAATCCTCGTGTTGGTTTGTCTATCCTTTTACTTATCGCGTTACTTTTATTCTTGCATTACTTTGTTTATTTTCTATGTGGTTGATGTCTATGTTTGTGATGCATACTTGGTCTTTCATATAGTCACAAACTATATTCAACACTTTACGTATTATGACACGCTTGATTAATAAAAAGCAACCGGACTAATAATGGTGAAACTTGATTTATAATGAACCATTAATCTTGCGGAATCTTATGTGATGTCAAGGGGTTGGCCTTACATGCCGTAATGCGTTAAATGCATCCTCGCGTCGAGATTAGCAAATGCAATGGTTTATACTATATTTGATACAAAACTTTTAAGTTTGAAACGGAAACGTATTCACCCCCCCCCCCCCCTCTACGTTTTCACAATTGGTATCAGAGCGGGTTGGCTCTAGTTTTTAAAACAAATGGTTTTCAAAACGAGTAAGGTCCTCGTATCAAATTTTTGGTGAAGTCAAGCATAATATGAAAAGTGTTTTGTTATTTTTTTCTTTGAAGTTTTGTTGTTAGATATCTTGTTAATCAAGCTTGAATAAAGGTAAAAATGGTTAATATAACTTCACTAAAAAGTCTACAAAGGTTAAACCTTTTCGTCGGGTCAAAACGTGCATTTGTGTAATTCTGTGTCAGATCCACGGATCCCTCAGGTTACACTGGACGGATCCCTCAAGCAAGGGATCCGTGGTACAGAAGACAGTTTTTGTCTGAATTTCAAAAATTCATAACTTTTTAACCATAAGGAGTTAGAAGTCGTACCACCTATCGTTTTAAAGGTATTTGAGACTACTTTCATTTAAAAATGATTTCATAAACTGATTCAAAACAAAAATTTACAGAATCATTGATTTATAATAGAAAGTCATTTTTTTGGTCACAACTTTTGCACAACTTTTGATCTAATTGGAGACGGATGTTTTCATCTTTGAATAACAATGTGTCCTATTTTGAAATTAAGGTTTTGATCATATTTATATACATAAAAGAAACTAATCAAGCTTGGTATACATGTTTATATTTAACACAAAGCGATGAAAAAAACTTTCGTATGCTATGCTAAATGATAAATTGTCTTCCTTGCATTACTTGATTGTTTGCTTATCTCAAATAGCTTTTGTGCTTGTTTGATTGAATAACATATGTGGTTTCCTTACCTTGCTATTCATTCTCTTTTTTGTCGATTTAGTAATAGTCAACTAATCATTGTACTATTTGAAGGAGTGTTTGGGATAACATCTATTTGTGTCGAAAATGTGAGTTTTATATGTTGAAAAATGTTTAAAACATATGACACACTAAATGGCCTTTTGATTGAGTTTGTCATGTGTGCAACATAAATGTCTTATGTTCTTATATGATTTATTGATTTCATATTTTCTTGTATCATTTTGTAAAAACAACAAGAATGTACATCGGATCATAACCTACACTTGTGTTGATGATGTACTCTCCCGTTTTCCTTTTCATGATCGCTCTCCAAGCTTCATAGTAGGATTGACAACTTGATTATTTCATCCGATATACTCAAGTAAATTATTTTGCAACGCAAATATAATTGTTCATATCCGAAAGTCCAAAGTCGAGCTTTCCAACAACATATGTTGAACTAGCTCATGCAACCATTTTTTTTGTTCACTATATGGACAACGTTTATTTTTTTTTGAAACCTTTGTCACCTTAGTTGTTTCAAGTATAATATTAATATAAACGAAGCAAAGTATCATCATTGCTACTGTTCGATAGGCCATTGTAGGAATATAAATTTTCCTAACTTGAGAATGAATACTGGAGAACTTATTGCACTAGAAACTCAATTTGACCTAACGGTTGAATTGCTTCCTTGAGAGAAGTTGGGTATGTGGAATCGCCCGTAAAAATGGTCGTGTTTAGCTGTAATTGAGCACCGCTAGTAATAGTCTCATATTCATTCTCTCACTTGAGAAATTTATACTCCTATGTTTTCCTAAAGTAAGTTTACAATGGAAATACTTTGCATTGTCTTAGGATTACTAATCAAACAAGTTGTAAAATTAATTTTTCTTTTAGCTAATCACAACCACTTGCCTCATCAAGCGATTATCTCGCTTTGATCGAGAAGAGCTACATGACTTCATGGATGAAGCTCATTGTATGCTAACCACCATCCGTAATGACTATATTGTCCTAAACTAGCACCTCACAACTCTTTTGTCTTGAACACCATCATGTGCTCATTTCTTTCTAGACACATACCTTTCATGTCATTGTTAGTTTAAATGATTTACTAATCTAGACCGTAAATCTGTTTTGGACTTCTTGAATAGTGCTTTAAAGTTTGCTAAACCTTTATGTTATTTGTGAGCTCGATCTCATTTGATTGCCTATATGTGATCTCTACATGCTCTCCTTGCTTTGCTTAACGTGTATACATGTATGCTTGCTGTAGAAACAATTTGTTTCATAATTCGAAACATAGAGCTAAATTCTGAAACTATTATGTTAAGAAAATCTGTCTCAGATGCCGGATCCCTTAGATGTAACTAGACGGATCCCTCAAGTGAAGGATCCGTGGGATCCGGGTGGACAGAAGTTCCTTTGTAGCCTCCTTGCATCAATCCAACATTCTAGACCTTATTGGACTAGTTAAACTTGCTACATTAGGATCACTTAAACTTTCCTTAGGCTCAGTTGATCTCACATTCACTCATGGATGACTTAGGATCACATTCGAAGTGTTTTTTGATTTATCATTAGTTCAAAACTCACCATCTTTCCGCTCCAATGTTTACACATTGTTCTTCTCATCTCAAAACACCTAGTTTGATATTTCTCTCAATTTTAGCAAATTGATTTTAGTCATCCTTACCTCAAAATAGGCCAAAAACTAGGTTTTAATTTCTTATGATTTTTAAGGAATTCTCCAAATCTCTCTTAAGTCATCATCTGATCTCTAGGATCATTTAACACCATTTGACACTCTCAAATGTCTTAGTGTCATCTTTAATCATCCACTAGTGCTCATAAAGCCCCATTTTCCATAAAAGACAATCATTAGCTATCATCAATCATTCTCTCTTGATCATTCAAGTCCATCTTCATATAAGACACTTAATAGATTGAGTAACTTAGGATATGTAGGTGCTAGACCTTGCTAGAACCCAATCACCTCTTTTTCACTTCATCTGTTAGCCGGATCCCTAGACTTAAGCTAGCCGGATCCCTCTAGTGAAGGAACCGGAGGAACCGTTGAACAGTAGGAACTTTATCTCTTTAGATAATCATTTCAAATTTCCTTTTTCCCACACAAGCACTTGTTCAACACTTAGGATTATCTGTTTCCTATATGTTTATAAATGAGTTGCATTTATATGAGTCTTTACGTGTTCTTCCTTTTTGTTTCATGATTTTATGTGAACAATTTATCCATTGGTATAAATGTTTTCCTTTTGTACTAACTCTTTTGGATTCTTGTAGGATGACAATAGTCGATTTCATCATCAAGTCAAGTTGTGCTCATTTGCACATTTTTTGTTATCTCTATTCTTGCATCATCCTAACCATCTTACTTCACTTTTATCACTACTCACAAAGTCATCATGTCTACCACCTATAGTGAGTCATCAACCAAGTCAAAGATTCACCTTGATACCTTTCATCACCTCTACCACAAATTCCATACCTCTAAGTCATAATGATGATTTCTATCATTATCACCGTGTCCAAGGTATAGTTCATGAACTACGTGTTAAAGTATGTCTCGTGTTCTACCACATCCTACTTGTGTCAACCACAACCTCAAACCACAAGCTACTTATGTCAACCACATCCTACAAGTGTCTCACTACCACTACAATTCATGGTCGCTCAACCATCCTCCACAAACATCCATGTTGTCAAAAGCCAAGTGAATTTCGTAATGAAATGCGTCTCATCCCTAAGCATATTTTTCTTACCTTGAACAAACCTTGCAACCTCTAAACCAACCATGATGATGCAAGTAGTAGGATTATTCTCTTTTTGAAACTAATCCTTTCTTTGTAGGTTCATATATATACACTTTGATGTGTATGGGATTCTCGTCTGTTTATGGACGAACTTTTACATTTTTTTGTAGGTTCTTCCTGACGCCCTCGAACTAGGGGGAGCTTCCATCGAGCGTTTATAAAGTGCATCATATGACTTACTCGTCCAAGGACGAATATAATTTTGCACTAACTTTTTGTTTTGTAGATTTTCAAAACACACTAGGAGTACTTGACGCTCTCAATAAAGGGGAGTTTTTCGTCAAAGCTAAAACATTGCAAATTTTGCAATAATTTCGTCTTAGCCTTCCTAAAATACTTTACGCCTTTAACAAGGGGGAGCAACCGTCAAGGGGGAGCATGCACACATTCATTCTTCAAAATTCCTTTGTGTTTCAACAAAAGGAAGATTTCTTCCTCATCATATATTTTTCCTTTTTCTTTTCTTCTTAACACTAACCTTGATGTAGGTTAAGCCTCAAAAATTTGATCCATTGAGCCGTTGGCAATAATGGTCATAATTCAAATGATCTTTCTATTTTTTTTTGTGATTCTCTAGGTTCCTTTTAAAGGCGAGATCACCACCTTTTGAAGACATGCAAGCTCAAAGTCATGAGTTGCTATGCTTCGTGTTGAAGGTATTGGCGTGGTGTGCCAATTGGAGCAATACGGTGTTTTTATTTTAACTTCACTAGGGATGATGCAAACTTACCATTCTTGGGAGAAAGGACACACCTTTTTTGTTTCGACAAAAGGGGGAGAAGAGTGTAAACGGAGAAGGTAATGTAAAGGAAGTACGGACACAAGTAACTTTGACATTTTACCTATCTATTACGTTCACATATATTTTGTCATCATCAAAAAGGGGGAGATTGTTAGTGCAAATATTACGATATTTAATCTATACATTCTCATTTGTTTTGTTGATGACAAACATGTAACTTGTAATACATAATGTAAAATGTATAAGTTACTTGTAATTATATTTTGTCTCAACATACTCTCAACACCTCTCGACGACTCAAGTCCTTGTATGCTACAACACAGGTTCGTACATGTTTGTTATGTTGCGTTATGATCAAACCCCTAACAAACCATTAAACATGTTTAGTTAAACACTTTGTAAAATACATAAACATAAGTAAATTTGTTGGGTAAAACCCATGACCCATGACCCAAGACCCATACCAAATGTCTAGATACATTGTACCTTGGTGGGTACTCAAAACCATGACCCATAGCCCATGGTTTCAACCCATAAACTATGGGTAAAGAGGAGCGTGCACAGATCCCTCAAATGACCCACGGATCCCTTGGAATTACAAGGGCCGGATCCCTCCAGAAAGGATCCTTGGGGGCAGAACATGGTTTTGGTCTTTTTGCCTATAAATAGCAAACCACTTCTTACCATTTCTTCACACCTTCACACATAGTTTCTCTCCACAAAATCTAGGATAGTTAGATCATTAGGAAACATGTAAACCACCCTCATCTCATATGATCATAATGCTTCTAACTCTCATTTGTTGTAAGCATACTCCCGAAGTGATCCTCCAAAGCAAGCTTAGAGATCTTGCTTCCTTACCTACTGAAGTGATCACCCATCACAAGATACAAGCACATGAAGATCACAACAAGCTTGGGAAACTTTTCATCTTCATTCATAGAAGACTAACTACATCATGCTTTGGGTCCTTGATGTTTAGTTTAGGATTTCATATCCATTAGACACATTGTCTTGGATATTGTCTAGTATCATATTCTTGTATCTATGACTAGACTAGATGGTTTATGTGTTTGTGCCATAAAACACAAGGTTTGTTATGTTGGGCCACAAAACATAATGGGTGTCATAGATGTGTCAAAGGCATTAGTGAAGAGTGCCGAAGATCCATGTTGAAGGCATTAGTGAAAGGTGCTGAAGGATCGTGTAAATGGCATTAGTGAAGAATGCCTAGGTCGTATAATCGATGAGGTGCATCGTTATACATATAGTATTTGTTTAGATCCAAGGATGGTGATATCCTTGATGGTGTTGTAACAAGGAGTGGATCTCCTTGAGATTAGGTGTTGTGTAGTGAAGGGTAGTAGTTCCTCCATAGTAATGGAACTAGGTGCTTAGCCTAGTACCTAATAAATGGTAGGCGACGTTGTGATAGGATTAGTTCTCCTTGGTGTGAAAGAACTCGGTGGTTAGCCTAGCACCGTATAAAGGGTAGGCGACGTTGTGTAGGTATGGTTCGCCTTGGTGTGAAAGAACTCGGTATTTAGCTTTGTACCAGAAAAAGGTTAAGCGACGTTGTGAAGGCTTCTCCGCCATAAGGAGATTGGTGTAGTGTTTACGAACTCTCGAGTAGGTGACTCGGGGAGTGGAGTAGGGCAAGGAAGGTGTCCTTGTAGCCGAACCACTATAAATCCTCGTGTTGGTTTGTCTATCCTTTTACTTATCGCTTTACTTTTATTCTTGCATTACTTTGTTTATTTTCTATGTGGTTGATGTCTATGTTTGTGATGCATACTTGGTCTTTCATATAGTCAGAAACTATATTCAACACTTTACGTATTATGACACGCTTGATCAAGAAAAAGCAACCGGACTAATAATGGTGAAACTTGATTTATAATGAACCATTAATCTTGCGGAATCTTATGTGATGTCAAGGGGTTGGCCTTACATGCCGTAATGCGTTAAATGCATCCTCGCGTCGAGATTAGCAAATGCAATGGTTTATCCTATATTTAATACAAAAGTTTTAAGTTTGAAACGGAAACGTATTCACCCCCCCCCCCCTCTACGTTTTCACTTTTTTTTTTGATTTTGATGGTTAATTGTTGGTTGATTTTGATAGTTAGGGTTTGTTTTTAGTGAGAGAATTAAGAGAGAGAAAGAGAGGTTTTGTTTTTGATGGTGAAATGAGTGCCTGTGTTATGTTTTTGTGGTGGGGAAAGTTTCAGCTTTTGGCAAGAATGGTCCCTCCGTGTTTTTAATCCTTAAAAAATGTTTGATTGATCCAACGGCTAGGAATTGTCCCTTGGTAAATAGCAGATTTTGAGTTTGTGAAATAAAGCGCCTCTACTTTTATGTCTAACATATATCCATTATAAATTGCCTAAATATCCAATAAATTACCTTAAGTATTGACTTTTGCTTAATCTTCAAGTTCCTAATAATACATACTCTTAAATGAAATTCATGGAAGAGTTTGTCAAATGAGTTTTCTTTAACAATGCATTTACTACACATTGGGCCTGTGTGGCAAGAGCTTTATTTGGGAGCTGTTAGCTTTTTGTTATAAAATAATCTCTTCTAAAATAAATAGCTCCGTTTGGATACGTTTGGATGCATTAACTTCAAGCTTTTTGTTATAAAATAATCTCTTCTAAATGAAAAGCTGATTCATGAAGCTTTTTAAACATTTTGGAGCTGTTAAAACTTTAAATTACTGATATACCCTCTAAACATTTGTTTATAATTATGTATATGTCCTTTTACGTCATTTTACATCTTATAATTACATTTAACAGCTAACTTACCAAACACTTTTATTGAAAAAAAGATACAGCTTGTAGCTCATGTTAACAGTTTTGCAGTTAACAGCTTACAGCTTACAGTTTACAGCTTACAGCATACAGCTTACAGCTAGTTTTGCCAAACATACCCATTATTTCAATTTATAAATTACTTTAATTACATATTATTTTTTTATTTAATTAGCTCATTGCTTTCCTTTTTATTCATCTAAATCAATGTCACGAGTCAAACAAACAATTTATTTTAATATCAAGATATAAACTAAACTATCAAGCTATCAACCGTGCTTGGAGTATAATATATTTAGCTATAACAAGAGTTGGGTGCCTTTTCTTTGTAATCTTGTTTCTTGGTCCTCAAAAAATGTTGTATTTCTTTAAAAAAATATATATATATATCTAGCTCTCGTCCATAAACAAGAAACTGTATTCGTATCCATCAATGAAATTAAGTGATTGATCGGACTAACAATCGAGTCTAGAAATTCATCTTCTTAAGTAGATCAATTATTCGAGTGAATGCCCATTTGTGCTTTATGAACGTTTTATTCACGTATAATATATTTTCTGGTCGAATGTTAGCTACAATAATCGTAAATTAAGTTGATAAAGAAGAATCTCATTTCCTGAAACACACCTCAATTTGTATGTTATCGGGCTCTAGTTTCCGAAATGATGGATGCCCAGAAATATCAGTGGATGGATCATGGCTATGTTTCAAGTTTTTTGGCTTAAAAAACCACAAATCGTCATTACCTTTTTTACCAATGAGTCTGAAGGGACAATTAATCAGCCGAGATGATGTATTCTTTTTCCGTTTACCTTCAATACCGCGCACATCTCGATACTTACCTCCTCGGTCACATTTCAAAGTGACAAATTCATTTTGTTTTGAGTTGAGAATAGATACACCATATCCGGCCTTTAGCGTAATAAAATTCTCGTACGCTCTTTAGTAGATCATCACACGAGTTAAACTTGGAGTTAGCCAGGTAACTTTCTTCATTTTGAATCAATGGACTTTCTGTATCGCTTGAGTTTGTCTGTTCAATAAGATAACATACATTATTTGACTATAGTTTCTAAAAGTTTACCAGCTATGACCCTACTAGAATGCAATTTTTATTTAGAAAAATATGTTATCAATGAAATTATGAAGGATGTGTGTTTGAGATTATGGTTCAACATAAAGAAGCTTTAAAATTCAACCCACAACATTAACGAATCTATTGCATAAGTCTAAACTCAACCTATTCATAGTGCTTCAAATAAAGTATTCAAGGTTCACAACAATCATATACCATATACATTACGCAAGAAAAAAGTATTATTTAACCTAATTAAATCATACATGTGTGTTCATAGTTAACAAAATTCAGAAACTAGGTGGAAATTATAGTCAATGTTGACGGCGTGATGATGGTGTGCAAAACTAGATCAATCCATTGTAAATGTAAGTAGGGTTAATATATTATTTTGATTATATGATTTGGTAAAAGAATAATAAAACTAAATATGTTAAGGGTAAAATAGTCTTCACACAAGATTTGGTGGTGCATGGCAAAAAAGTATTGGTGTACAAATCACCTCCCTTATCTAATTAATGAGACACTTCACCACAATTAATGTCCAACAAACGAGTTATTAAGGCTGGATGCAGTAGAAGGAAATCGAGTATCGATCGAGCCAAGGGGCGATCGATGTCATGTCGATCCCCTTGGTGTGGATGGTATCGATCGAGGGCAAAAAAACAACAATCGTTCGTGTGGACGATCGACAAGAACAAAGCACAAATCTTTCTTGTTGCTAGCCGTTGAAGTCCAAACAAAAAAAAATGTATCCGTTAAAAAAAAAAAAAAAAAAAAAATACTACTAAAACTATCCTATAAATATACAACTTATTTACACATTAAACTCACAAATCTCACACATTCTATATATCCAAACCAAAAAATCCTACTCTATATTTACACACTATGAGTTTTAATTCTTACGAGCTATTCATTGCCGATTCGTCATCGGATGATGAAAATGAAGTTAGTACCGAGTTTATGATGTTTGCGGAAGACTGTTAGGAGGCTTTTCAAGCATCACAAAAAGTCTCACGAACCCAAGTTAGTAGGGATCGTGTGGGTGCTCATAACCGTTTAGTGGATGCTTACTTCTGCGAGAACCCAAGATACGGCGATCAAGCATTCCATGATCGTTTCCGTATAAACCGACGACTATTCACACGAATTGTCCGAGATATAACCGATCATTCACCTTATTTCCAACAAACTCCTAATTGTACCGGCGTACTAGGTATTTCTCCATTGATGAAGTGTACTTCGTCAATCCGTCAATTGACATACGGAGTCAATGCTGATGCTCTAGACGAATACGTGCAAATGGGTGCGTCAACAATTCGTGAGTGTCTCGAAAAATTTTGTGAGGCCATAATGGAGTTATATGGTACAGAGTATTTGCGAAAGCCGACGGTTAGTGACGTTGACAAACTCTATGCTCATCACTACGAAACTCATGGGTTTCCTGGGATGATAGGTAGCATCGATTGCACAGATTGGCCGTGGGCGAATTGCCCACATGCTTTAAAAGCTCAATTTTGTAGGGGTGATCACGGGCAGGATCCTTTCATTTTATTGGAAGCGATCGCGTCCCAAGATTTATGGATTTGGCATGCGTTCTTTGGTGTTGCCGGGATGAATAACGACGTAAATGTTTTACGTGCATCGCCTCTTTTCAATGATCTCAAAACGGGGAGAGCTCCATATGTGGAATTCTTTGCTAACGGCGTGCCTTATAAACGCGGATATTATCTTGCTGATGGGATATATCCGGAATGGTCGGTTATTAAGAAGTCCATTAAAAATCCAGGAACGAATGATCACAAACGAATATTGTATAAGACGATGCACGAAGCAGCAAGAAAAGATGTGGAACGTGCTTTTGGTGTGCTAAAGAAGAAGTGGCTAATGATTAAACATCCGGCTAGAGGGTTTGACAAAGAGCGTCTATCGCATATAATGTACACATGCATCATATTACATAATATGATAATTCAGGACGAACAGGCGGCGATATCTCCCGTATTCTTTCCAGCAGAGCAGCACCGTTCTTATGATCCCATAAGAACGCATGTGGAATCCTTGGAAATTACCAAGGAGATATGCGACAAAACAACTCATCTTAGCCTCAAAGCCGATTTGGTAGAAGACATTTGGCATCGTCAGAATCAAAACTAGTTTAATCGTTGTATTGTCGTAATGTTTTAATTTTATTTGAATTATTATGTAATGTTTTAATTATTAATGAAATTTTATTTTGTTTTAAAAATGTTTTTTTTTTTTTTTTTTTTTTTTTTTTAATTAAAAAAAAAGAAAAAAAGAAAAAAAAAAAAAGAAAATGAACCAATCGCCCTTACTGGGGCACCTAATCGCCTGAAGGTCGCTGGAGATAGAAAGCTGACGTGGCAGGCAAAATGAGGAGGATTGAATTTTTTTTTTTTTTTTTTTAAAAAAAATAAAATGAACCAATCGCTCTTACTGGGCACCTAATTGCCTGAAGGTCGCTAGAGAGAGAAAGCTGGCGTGGCAGGGAAAATGAGGGGGATTGAATCCCCCTACTGGGGCAGCCTAATCATTCACACTTCGCAGCGGATTTCAATTTATAACTTTTTCGAAGATTATGTTATCGAATTTTTCCGTTTTATCAATTAAAAAGGTAACAAAAATATGTACTGAGTTTGATTTGTGTATGTAATATTTTCATTCTATAAAGAATAAAAGATCCAGAAAAATTTTAAATAAAAAAATTAAGCTCAAAGCATATATATAGTCTCTCTACCCACGAGTTTACCCTGGTGTAGGGTAGGATCTGTCTACATTTTACCTCCCCATACTCTACCTCAGCGGGATTGAGTTTGTTGTTGTTGTTGTATAGAAGACATGAACTTAAGCATTGCCACTTGAAACAAAACAACAAATCAACAACCTATCTTTTGTTAAACACTTTTAACTTCACTTAATGTATATTTAGATAATTAACAAATGAAGAAACAAACAATATATAGGGCCACGTTACAGGTAACATAATTTTTTAAGTAATAATGAATTTGATATCTTGATGTTGTCATCTAGAAAGAGGTACAACTTCCTCTACTTTACAAGGTATCTTACCTACCATACTCGAATAATCTATTATATACAATTAAATAAGAAATTTTGCAAAACTGTGATAAATATGACTTTTATTTCTAACTTAACTCAACTTTATACTATATTATTAAACTCATAACTTTTTTATAAAATAACGAGATGTTCACATTTTAAATGCGAATTATTACTCGTGATATTTTGCTGTAGAAAATATTATTTTTTATGTATATTGCACAACATCGTCTTTTTATCTCATGTATATGTTAAATTATAAAGTTTTCATCAAACAAAATACACCAATAAACATATTTTTCATTCCTCTTTATTTATTTATTTATATTTCCGCAAAATATCATAATATATTATAATGAAAGATTTTGCATTTTATAACTTAAAAAACAAAAGAAAAACGACATATTTCAAATTAACTGCAAACTGTTACGGAATGCTACGAAATTAATTAATGTTTTTTCTCCTATAACAAAGCATTTCTCTCTCTTTAATTAATTTATGACTAAAATACACCGTTGATACTTAAACTTGGTCATACGCTTCGCGATGATACAAAGTTAGCATTTATCATCGTGGGGAGTCCAAAACTTGGGTTTTTAATGCCAAACTAGTCCCTTGACCACTAATGCCAAAGTCAATGTCTGATTTTTGTCATGTAGACGAGGATATTTTAGTCTATACACGTTTATACTTTTGTCCCCATTGTTAATCCTTTTGGGTTTTCTTCATCTTCAACCAAGAAATTTTAAAACCCATAAATTTATACCACTCCAGTTAACTTCTTTTTGGTTTTCTTCATCTAGAAGTTAGTGAATGAATATATGCCCCGCTATCTTTACTGTATAGAGACTGGTATTTTTATAACCGATCTTTATTAGGGGGTGTTTATGGGCTTTTTTGTAGTAGTGTGAGTGCGTTGAGGAAAGAAGATTGTTCAAATGAAAAGGGTTTGGGTGTTAAGAAGGAGAAGGAAGAGACTGACATCGGGTTATCAAAGGTTAATGATTTGGAAAAAAGGATTAAAATCTGGAAGCTTTGTTTAAATATCTTAAGGAAATGAAGGAAATGAAGGAAAAGGATGATAGAGAAAGTTGTGGGTCTAGCTAAGTGTATGTTTAGATGATATAAAAGTTTGTGATGATCGTCAACATGAAATCGAGCAATAAAAATATGAGTTGTTATTTTAACTAATAGTGTTTAGTTGTGCGTTGGTAATTATGTTTGACTTAGGGAAGTCAGGCATATTTTAAGTGATAGTGTTTGACTTAGGGAAGTCAAAGACATTATAAGTGAAATCGATAAAAAAAAAACAGCTCTTGTTTTTAACAATGGCATAGCCTGAATATAAAATTGTGTTAGGAATTGTAACTGATAGATTTTGTTGTGCATTTGTAAATAGGTTTGACTTAGAGAAGTCAAAAAACGAGGGGTTACAATTTGTGGCATTTGCTAAATTGGTTTGACTTGGGGAAGTCAAAAATCAAGATGTTACAATTTGTGGCATTGAGGTTGTTCAGTCCTACTGTCAACACTAACACCATACCATTTTCTTCCTAAAAAATACACCATTGTCAATACAATAAGATTTAGTGCTAAAGCATTTGCATTTTCAACAAATAGAACATCATAAACCATTGACTTTGGTTTTGCTGATACAAGGGGATGTTTGGTTTTGCTGATACAAGGGGTTGTTTGGTTTTGCAGATACAAAACATCCACCCAATAGCACAATACAAGAAGAGATTGAATACTAAAACTTAGATAATATTTCATCATAATTATAGTCGTTTACAAGAACAACAATAACTAGATCAAATCATGATCAACAACAGAACAAAAGAACCATTTTACATACCCTTGTTAACAACCTATTAATCCAAAACAAGCACCCAAAAGACCCCATTTACCTACCCCCATTGTTGAAAACTCTCAGACCTTGACAGATCTTTAGCACTCGTGGATCGTTAGTGTTGCCTATGTAATCATAAGCAAACTAAAAGACAATCTCTACAACTCGTATTCTATAGCGGAATGTAAATACAAGATGTTATAACTAAGAACACTTGGATCCTCTATGGATCTTTTATTCACTGAAACACTATGTTTCGGATCAGTTGTCTATTACAAACTATGAGGTTCCTTTTATAGACAAGGAACCCTAAACTATTACCACTCAAACGACTAAACATGCAAGTATGCACTTAATGACTAAAACACTAGATAATATTGAGCAGTACAATAATACCCATGCTAACCTCGGGCAGTACAAGAATAATGATGGGTTAGCATTTAAAATAATACAGCGCATGATGATCCTAGTCAGCTTCCACCCTTTAGCAGAAACACAACACGACTTTTACACTTCAGTAGAATCTCTTCTTCAGCAGATTCTGCTTCTACTTCAGCAGAATCCTTCGGCAGTAATGACAGCAGAAATCCTACTTCACATAATTCCCAACAATCCTCCCCTAAACTGGAATTTGACTTGGTTAAGTTCCAGTTTCCTGACCTTGAAAGATCTTTGAGACTTCAGTACTAGAGGATTGTTTTCACACACCAGTAGCAAAGAACCACTTATAATCTCATCTCTATGATGATCAGACTTTGAAACGCCAGGTCTTTGCAGCAACAAATGACATAATGTACATCAATACTTATCAGTTGCAATCTATTCTCATCACATCCAGGTGTGTGAACTCCTGTGAGAGGTGAATCATTGAAAATAATGGATTTGATGTCTCTTTACCAATAGCCATTACTACTGGAGTAGCCAGATGTTTAAGTTCGTAAACTATGGTACATTGATAACCATCTGATTTATGAGCAAATCAGCAACTATATAAACGGATTTGACTTGTCTTTACCTGTAGCCGTTTGCTCAGGACTAGTCAATTATTAGAATTGGTGAATTGATAACCAAATATGGATGCAGTTTCCTTTACCACAAGCCATATACTTGTGGGCTAGCCAATTCTTGGATTCCAAAAAGGAATAGACCATGGTGAATTGATGACCATACAACTCTCAGCAATTAAGCATGGGTGGTTGCAGACCCTATGATTTTGAGCAAACCATTATTGCTATCAACATATTTGATGTGTCTTTACCAAAGCTGTACCCTTTGGACTAGCCAACTCTTTGATATACACAAGGTATCTCTGGTGAGTTAAAAACCATCAACAAAAATACAACAAACCTGCAAAAGAAAGTTAGTTTTTTTTTTTTTTTTTTTTTTTTTTTTTTTTTTTTTTTTTTTTTAACTAATAACACTAACAAACAAAACAACACTCCTCCCCTGAGGCCTATGCCTCCCCTTAAACTTTGCAGTTAAGGGTTAAGCATTCCAATATTGACCACGAGGTGTTGAAACCTTGGTCCATCAAAAGCTTTTGTTAACAGGTCTGCCACATTATCATCTATATGAATTTTAGCTACATTTATCAAATGTTTTTCATATGCATCTCTTATAAAGTGGTGTCTGATTTCAATATGTTTGGTTCTACTGTGAAATACTGGATTTTTGACAATGCATATGGTACTCTGATTATCAATAAAAAGAGTTGTGTTCATGAAGTTATACCCATAATCCAGCAGTTGGTTTTGAATCCAAAGCACCTGTCCACAGCAGTTTGCAGCAGCAACATACTCTGCTTCAGTAGTTGAGGTAGCCACAATCGTTTGTTTCTTGCACTGCCAAGAAATCAATCTCTTTCCAAGGAATTGACAGCCTCCAGTTGTGGATCTCCTATCCAGATTTGCACCAGCATAATCACTGTTACTATATGCTTCCAACTTAAAAGGAGACTCTTTTGGGTACCAAAGGCCTAAATGAGGTTGCCCTTTGAGGTACTTAAAGATCTTCTTGACTGCATTGAGATGGGAAGTAAGTGGAGTGACTTGATGTCGAGAGCACACACTTACAGCAAAGGTAATATCAGGCCTTGAAGCTGTTAGATACATTAATGAACCAATCATTGATCTGTATAAATGAACATTCACAGGTAGATCTGGATCATTGTTGGCTTTTGTTTTTGGAGCTTCATAAGGTGTTGTGGCAGTCCTGACACCTTCCATACCGAATTTATTCAACATGTCCCTCACATATTTATCCTGACTGATAAATATCCCATCCTGTTTCTGCTGAACTTGGAGACCCAAAAAGAAAGTAAGCTCCCCCATAGCACTCATCTGAAATTCTCCCTTCATCAGATCCTCGAATTCCCTACACCAAGCTTCTTTAGTGGATCCGAAAATGATGTCATCCACATACACTTGCACAAGTATGATGTCAGTCGAGTTTTTCTTCAGAAAAAGAGTCTTATCAATGGCACCTCTTCTATAGCCATGCTTCAGCAGAAATGATGAAAGCCTAGCATACCATGCCCTTGGTGCCTGATGAAGTCCATAGAGAGCTTTAACGACTTTGTAAACATGATTAGGATGATCTGGGTCTTCAAATCCTTTGGGTTGTGTGACATAAACTTCCTCTTCAATTTCACCATACAGAAAAGCACCTTTAACATCCATCTGATACAGCATGAAGCCCATGTAGGATGCATAGGCCAAGAAAATTCGAATGGCCTCTACTCTAGCAACAGGTGCAAACACTTCATCATAATCAATCCCTTCCTCTTGCCTGTAACCTTGAGCTACTAACCTTGCTTTGTTTTTAATAACCACACCCCTTGCATCTCTTTTGTTCTTCAAAATCCATTTAGTTCCAATAGCATATTTGCCATCTGGTAATGGTACCAAGATCCAAACTTGTTGGTTCTGAAACTGTTGCATTTCGTCTTGCATTGCCTCAATCCAACTTGAGTCTTCAAGAGCTTGAGAGACACTGGTTGGCTCTACTTGAGAAAGAAAACACGCAAACAGACAATGCTTGAAGTCTGTGTGATTGTCTCTTTGCTGATTTGAGACATAAGAGAGAAAAACAACATGTCCAAATTTAGGACTAGAGATAGCCCTTCGAGTTCTAACAGGAGCTAGAATGTCTCCAATAATATTGGATTGAGGGTGAGTTATGTTGATTCTTTTAGTAGCAGTGGGGTTGACTTCAATGGTAGGTTCAAGATTAGTCACAGTTGGTACAAAAGTTGTGTCATAGGAAGGTGAGGTGAAAATGCCAGATTTGGGTTGATGGTTTCCAAGATCTGAAGGACTTGGAAAGCGAGTATACGGTTCCCCAAAGTCTGTGGACACTCTAGTAGGAATAGGAGTAGTAACAGACGAGCTTTCAGCAGAGTTGATGACGATGGGAGAGACTGCATCAGTGTCAGCAGAAACATGGTTTCCACTGACAGCCTCATTTGCAAGCTCCCCATTTACCTTCTCAGCTTCAAGCTTAGCTGCAAACTCTTGAGTCTGAAGCCTAGCAAGATCCTCAGCATAGTGTGATACATCTTCACTCTCAGCAGAAGTATCTCTAGAAGAGTTACCTGCAACATTGTTAGGGGAGAAGAAGGCACAAGAATAGGTTGTTCACCATCTTCAAAATCACTTCCAGAGTCATCATCCAAGGTACCTGCATTGTTAGTGGGAGAAACTTGAGAGCCTGCACTTTGGTTAGCCATATGTCTAGTATAACCCAGATAATCAGTTAGGTAGTCGAGGTCAAAAGACCACACATGACCCTGTCCTTGAACATTGGGCTTATCTTCCAGGTATCTCAGGTTCAAGGTCTCCTCTATCTTCTTGGCAGATAGGTTGTACACTCTGTAAGCCTTGCTATTAGCTGAATAACCCACAATATAATCATCATCAGCCTTTTCATCAAACTTCCCCAACGGATCACTGGTGTTTAGAATGGTCACTTGACAACCAAATGGTTTGAGGTAATGAATGACAGGAACCTTCCCAAAGAGAAGTTCATATGGTGTTTTGAGGTGAGGTCTAGTAATGGAGACTCTGTTAAGCACATAGCAAGCTGTGCCAACAGCTTCAGTCCAGAACATAGTGGGCAATTTAGAGTTTGCAAGCATTGATCTCGCAACCTCTATCAAGGTCCTATTCTTTCTTTCAGCTACCCCATTTTGTTGCGGGGTTCTTGGATTGCTATAGTCCCTCTTTATCCCTTTAGACCTACAGAGTTCTATAATAATAGCATTCTTGAACTCTGTCCCATTATCACACCGAATTCCCTTAACCTTCATGTTTAACTGATTTTCAACGAGGGTGATGAAGTCTTTCAGCACTGGAGTTGTTTCATCTTTAGTCCTTAGAAAGAACACCCAGCAAAATCTGCTATATCCATCAGTGATAACCAAACAATAGAACTTGTGATCAATGCTTCTGACTTGAGTTGGACCAAATAGATCCATATGTAACAGCTGAAGAGGCTCAGAGATAATGCTCACTGCAGTGACAGCTTTGTAGGATGCTCTGTGTTGCTTCCCTTTGTTGCATGCAACACAATTATGATCATTGGAGAAAACTTTGGTGGGGAGACCTTCGACAAGTCCCCTTTTAGAGAGAGTGTTTATTGTTTTGAAATTCACATGAGCCATTCTCCTATGCCATTTGTTGGACTCATCCAATGATGCTTTAGCCAGCAAACAAGTGAGGTCACCTTCAGGGTGAACTTCATTGAGGTTGAATGTATATAGATTGTGAGTTCGAGGAACTCTCAGCAGAATTGAAGAATCTTCTGGAAGCTTGAACTCTTTAGAAAGCACAAGACATTCATCTTCAGAGAAGAGTACCTTGTTCTTGGTGTCACAAATTTGTGAGACTGAGAACAAGTTGAAGTTCTGAAGTTCCCTAACATAGTACACATTCTCAAAGTTCAGTAGAGGTGTCTTGATGGTGCCTTTTCCAGTAATTCTACCATCACTTCCACCAAAGGTCACATTCCCTCCTTCTTCAATAGGTACAAAATTGTGCATCATATCTCTATTTCCAGACATACTTCTTGAACAGCCACTATCAACAATACCGATATCTTTATGCTTAAGAGGATGATCCTATAGAACAAACAATATTTACAAAAGAATGTTAGTTAATGAAGGAGGCTCAAGTCATTGCTGACTTGAACCTGCCTTGTGGATCATAAGATTTAGGTTTAGCAAAAGAGTAAGATCCACCATTGTTCTTGGGTTTCCATTGAAAGTTAGGTCCCTTATTTTTCCAAGAACAACCTGCTGAGGACTTGACAGCAGTACCCCAACATCCTTTCCCATTATTCATAGAGTCAACATATGTAGGCCAATAACCATGTTTAAAATATGGGCTAGTAGGTTGCACATAAGGTCTATTAGCTGATCTCCTCCAAGGGGAGTCAGTATAAGTAGCTTGTGGGACATAAGGTGGAATATTTTTAACATTGGTCCACACAGGTCTAGGTTTCTGCTGAGGAGCAGATGCACCTAATCTTTGCTCATGAAAATCACAATCCTTAATTAAATGAAATTTACTACCACAAACAAAACATGTCTTCCTTTTGGAAGATGTATTCAACAAAGAAGATGTTCGATTACATGTAGAAGTACTTAAACCAGAAACATAAAAGGAATTGTTTTTAACAGACATAATATTCAAAGATTTAAAAGACAAGTCTTCAGGGGAAACAGGTTTGGAAGTAGATTCCTCAGAAGCTATCCTAGAAGGCTTGTAGATAGACTTGGGTGCAGGCTTGGGTGTAGGCTCAGGTGAGGGCTTGGGAAGGTCTGTCTTATCACTTGAATCACAGCTGTAACTAGATCCTTGATCCGATGAATTGTCACTGTCAGAGAAAGAGACAAAGTCATAAGATGAAGCATCGTTGTCTGGCAAGTCTTTTGACTTTTTGCCATACAGATGGTGTGATCCATCAAAGTCAGCAGTAATGGACAGGTCAGTGGGCATGAATTCACCTCTAATAGGTCCAGGGACAACATGCAAATCACCTTCCTTTTTAAAGTGTTCTAAGCATGCAGGTGTAGATTTACGCCCATCTTGCCTAGCTTCCAATCCTACATACTTTTGAAAACCTAAATGTATTCCTGAGGTCACTGATTAACTACTATAAAGTGCTCTAGCTAGATTGTCACCTGATATTAACCATTGTTTATGTCTAGCTATTTCCTCAGTAAGTTTCTCTTTAAGCTCTAGGTTCTCAGCAATAACATCAACTTTTTCCTTTTCAGTGCGTTTAAAGTTAATGTTTGCAATATCTAGATCAAATTGAAGCACCTTAATTTTTTCTTCATAAGCTATCTGATTCTTTTGAAACCATACCTTTTGTCTTTCTAATGTTTTTAACGAAAGTTTATAAGCTTCATTATCAACATAGCATTCATTGTATTTAGGTTTCATACTATCATAAGCTTCTTTAAGTTCATTGTATCTTTCACTACAACCAAATATACAATTGTGTACCTGAGAAAGTCCCATGAAGGCAAATTGATCATGCCTATCTTCTGAAGTGCATCTAGCCAGCAATCCAAGCTTTTCTGTATCAGCAGCTTCCTCATTCACAGGTTCATGAGCAGCCCAGTTTACCTGTTCATCCATGGTGACAAGAGCTGCTGAAGTGCTAGCTTCCTTCTGTTTCTGCTGATAGGAATTGTAGTTCGTTCCCTCTCCATTCTTCCTGTCTTTGCATTCCCTTGAGAAATGACCCATCTGGTGACAAGAGAAACACTTGACCTTTTTCCTATCAAAGCGAGCTGGTTCCTTTCCCTTGAAGCCAAACTTCCTTCCTGAATTCTCCTCAAACCTTTTGATATCTACTGAAAACATGGCCACCTGCCATTTCAGCTTCATCTCCTCCATTTCAAGTGGGTCCACCTGATCAAAGTCTTCATATACCAGATGCTGCTGAGTATCATAATCAACAACAAATGAATGAAGAACATCCTCCAATATACTACCAGATTTAGCTTGAGGATATGAAGGAGTGGGACGATAAGATGATGATGGTAAGTAAGATGGACTTGAAGCATGCATCATCATGTTGGAGTGTGATGTCCCAACAAAGGCTGAATGACCAGAAGAGGGTGCACGGTAGGGAGATCTGACATCAGGTTCAAGAGATTTGAGTTTGTTGTACAGCTCATCAAAGGTGAGCATGTCCAGCCCACCTTTAGCTTTAAGAGCTATACTGACATGTAACCATGATGGAGGCAAAGATCGTAGGAACTTTGAATTGCAATCATCATTGTCAGGCTTTGCATTCAGCTGGTTTAGCTGACTCAGAATCTTGTGAAACCTGTCGTATCCCTTGTGGATACCTTCTTCTTCAGAGATATTGAACTCTTGGAAGTGTTGTCTCAGCATGGACTTCCTCATTCTCCTGGACTCTTCATTTCCACCAAACCTAGCTTTAAGAGCCATCCAGATGTCCTTTGCATCAACCATGTGGTGAAAATCACCCAAGTGATCTTCAGGAATAGATTGAAGAAGGATGGTTCTTACTTTGTGCTCTCTTTGTACTGCTAGAATCTCTTCAGCAGTTTTGGGAGGAGCAATAGTAAATTTACCATCTAGATCTGGGATGGTTTTCATCAGACTGTTTCCATTCTTCACAATCTCCCATAGATTCCAATCAATATTGGAGATCCAGTTCTGCATCTTCATGGTCCATAAATCATACTCTTCCTTTTTCAAATAAGGAAACTTGCCATTACTGTTGGAGAGACTAAGTTTCTGCATAGAGGTGGTGTTGTTTTTGGTGTTGTTGTTGGAGACTTCTGATTCATCATCAGTTCCAGGCATGGTAAATATGTTTTTGGTTGTATGTGGGTGAGGTAAATAAGGTTCTCAGTATCGTAGAGACTCTCCCGAGGCTCTGATACCACTTGTTGAAAATTCTCAGACCTTGACAGATCTTTAGCACTCGTGGATCGTTAGTGTTGCCTATGTAATCATAAGCAAACTAAAAGACAATCTCTACAACTCGTATTCTATAGCGGAATGTAAATACAAGATGTATAACTAAGAACACTTGGATCCTCTATGGATCTTTTATTCACTGAAACACTATGTTTCGGATCAGTTATCTATTACAAACTATGAGGTTCCTTTTATAGACAAGGAACCCTAAACTATTACCCCTCAAACGACTAAACATGCAAGTATGCACTTAATGACTAAAACACTAGATAATATTGAGCAGTACAATAATACCCATGCTAACCTCGGGCAGTACAAGAATAATGATGGGTTAGCATTTAAAATAATACATCGCATGCTGATCCTAGTCAGCTTCCACCCTTCAGCAGAAACACAGCACGGCTTTTACACTTCAGTAGAATCTCTTCTTCAGCAGATTCTGCTTCTACTTCAGCAGAATCCTTCGGCAGTAATGACAGCAGAAATCCTACTTCACATAATTCCCAACACCCATCAAATACCCAAAATTCAGTCATTATGTTCAGCCATTTTTGCAACATAACCTTCCTGCATACGAATACCATCATCAGTTTCACCAAAAATCTTTATCAATCGAACAAGTAGGTCGGTGTGCCTGGCCTGGCTTTTTCTCAGCGCATCCAAAATGTCAAGCGCCACACCACGTGGTCCCAAAGCTTCGTTCTCATGAATAAGCTTCCTACACTTGATGATCATCCTCTTGAGATGATTAATGCAGTCACGAAGTAGCTTTTTAAAAAACCCTTCTTCTGTAGCCTCTTACCCAAACCACACTGCCATATAATCATGTAAGTTGGATGAACTAGCAACCTCTATGAGTTCATTCAAAATAAGGAAATATTCCATTGGAAAATGTGTGAGGAAAAGGTTGTGGATGGGTTTATTGGTTCGCGCGTACAAGTACATAGCGTCTCAGGGAAAAGACGGTCAAGTGGTCTAGTAATAACTTTTATTTCTCTCACTTGGTCCCTGAATTTGTCTGGGTTGCCGTTGTCATACTTAAAACTCCCGCCCAATAATTACTTGACTGTTCACAATTGGTCCCTCAATTTGAAAAATTTATGTTTACTATTTAGTTAATGATTAAACAACACAAAATCATTGGAAGTTTGACTTTGTAAAGTCAAAATTGCAAAACATATCCAAAAACTCCCTAATAGATATTGTCTAATTCATTTGTATGTGTATTTTAAGTTATTTATATGTAGATTTTTTTGGGCACATTTGACTAATGGTTTTGCAATTTTGACTTTAAAGAGTCAAAATGCAAATAGAAAATGACATTTACCACTTTGAAGGTTGACTAGCTAAAGTTAAATGGAAATGCTAAAATTTTTGACTCACGGATTGCAGTTTTACTTTTTAAAGTCAAATTTAAATGCTAAATGGAAGTTTGATTTTCTAATGTCAAACTTGCATCACCAACATATCCACAACCAACAACATATGTAGAAGCTAAATTTAACCAAACCATATACAGAAATACCAAAATACTTTATACAAGATTAATTGTCATATGGTATTCAATCCATACATAAACTATAACCACAAAAAGAAGTCTACTACGGCTGTGAGGGAAGCTCAGTGGAGTTTCAACAGCTTCCTAACCAACTCCCAATTCATCTTGATATTTTCATACCCATCATCACTCAAATCGCTAACCCTGATATAGATTATCTTTAGCAACGAGGAACACGCAAGTATAAATTTTATTATAGTTAATTCATTCTCTGATCTAGGAAAAGATCGAAACACCACACTCTCAAGCTGCCCATGCCTCATTGTGCTTCTGTCTAAATCTAATGATATTTTTTCCAAAGGTAGAACACTAAGCGTGTATGCAGCCTGCAAAATGAAATAGTATTGAGATACACAAACATGGCAATTTACGAATGTTTATTTGATACATATGCATTACAGTATTACACTTACTCTGGTTTCTAGCATTTGCAAATTTGGAGATCCACGAATAATTTCAATGATGAATGATACCATAACACTATTCCCAAAATCCACTCCGCTTAGCTTAAGATTCTTGAAGGATACAAAGGGCACATGGACATTCATCCTGGAATTAGCCTCTGGCATCAACTACAACATGTCGACTTTTCGTAAGTTTTAAAGATTAAATGTCATTACTGTTAGAGATTACTATAACTTTCTATAATTTGAAGTGTAAAACTCAAATTGGTCTTACCGTGCAATCCTTAAAATCCAATGTTAATGTCTCAAGTTTTGGAAGACCTTTCAGGTGAAAGATATTGGATGTTGTGATTGTCGTCACATGGTTCCAAACACCGAATGAGAAATATAACTTCTTCAGATTCCTAAGTTTTGCAATATCCAATTGTCTCATCTCGTTTGTAGTAGCACGATTCATTTTAAGAGACTCAAGTAAGGGACAACCAGCAATAAACTCCCAAATTATACCGCTCTGAAAATTGACAAAACACAATTCCAAGCTCAATAGATTTGGAAAACTACAAAAAAAATACCAAAGTAGAAAAAGTATAATAATGAAGTTCCAGAAGTTTCAACTCCATACAAGAGTAAAGTTGGGTTGGCAACGTAACTGGTTCATCATACCAGTTTCTAATTGTGAGCTCCTTAATTCATTGTCGAGCCAAAAACAAAAGCCAATCATGAATCTCTTCATAATTCAAGTCATCTTGTCCAAACAACGTTTTGGGCTCTATGGAGAAGACAAACCTTCTTATAGGACCTTTAAGCTGAAGTAAGAGTCTTGTAACATGCCTCCCATAAAACTTATTTGTTACATAATAAAAGAACTCCTCATCAACTATGACATCGGTGAGCAAAGTCCACTTAAACCTCCAGTTTCTCGCTAAACTATCGGTTCTAACCGCTTCTTTTATTGGCAAACGACTCAAAATGTTATTGATCACTATATCTGGCATGTTGCTAATATAATATGTCATATTAGTGATAACATTAGCTCCAAACGACATGGTATTGTTGGAATTTGGGTTGATTTTTTGAGTTCTCGAAATGAGGATTTAGATTTGGTTTTTGATTTTCAAGTGATGGTCTGGATAAGGGTGTGTTATTATGATTAGTAAATGTGTTTGTCGGGTGGGTTTATTTGTTTGCGCGCAAAAAAACAAGCGTATCAGAGAAGAAACGGTCTAGTTGCATAGTCATAATCCCATTTGGTCCCTAAAGTTGACTGTTGGGTTAGATTTAACTAAGGTATGATATAAATGTGTATGGACTATTATACCCTCGACTAAATAACAAAAATCAGACGTTGACCTGGACATTACGGGTCAAGGGACCAGTTTAGCCTCAAAAAACCAAACTTTGGACTCCTGGCGACGAAAAAACCGAGTTACGGTGCAGGGAGACATTTTTTGGCAAGTTTAGGGACCAACGGTGTATTTTAGTCTTAAAAAAAGTCGATTCTTGTATTTTAAGGTTTACAAAAATCATTTCATAATAAATTTCATTTGCGATGCGTACGATCAAAAGCATCGAAATGAGAAATAAATAGAGCAATGATGTAAGAGTTGTGTTTATGTGAAGAGAAGGTAATCTTGAAATATTAAAAAAGAATAGTCGTATTTTTAACAATATGCTACAGAAATGAGTCAAATTGAAAATAATTTGGGGTCATAATTTCGCAAATTTCCCTTAATATATTACTTTTGTGTGTTATATAACTCAACTTCCAAATACAAAAATTTATCCATCATCCACATGTAGATAAAAAGCTTGTGAATTATCTTTGCATAAATAAAATGACTTATAAATGAACAATCAAAGTTACCATCAATTATTCGAGAGTCATCATACTATCTAATTGGATGTCATTGCTAACAACTAATAAGCCATTAAAAAATAATAATAAAATAAAATAAAATAAAATCTTGGAGAGTGCCTAACTAAATGAACGAATCCCAACTCGTATCAACCTTGACTCAAGTGGTATAGACCTTCGCAACGGTACATTGCTCCTCGTGTGATGATGGTATCGAGAGCGAATATCATATTTTCGCTCAATGCAAAATTGCAGCAGACTCGTTGGATCGGAGAAAATCTTTAATTGGTGGAACGTTGATCGCTGCCAATTTTCGAACATCGAGGATGTGATGCGTAGCAGATCATATAAGCAATACAGACTAATCTTTTTAAAAGAATATTTAAATTTTTATGAGATACTTTTTTTAATATTGGCCATGATATGGTATGATCATATATAATAAGAAACTAAAAATGTTATTTTACGAGAAACGTTGTAAGATCGTAACGTTGTTTTTTATATATATAGGAATCTTTAAAGTTATAATTTACTAACAAAAGAAATAAAGATTCTTCCAATTTTGTGATCCAGTTTAATTAGTCGTCATAGCTGGCGGGCATCTAATTTTCGACTTTGATTTTATCTTAAACGTTAACTCCAAAATGACTATGTATACTGTATATCCGCATACAATTCAATATGCATGCGTAAATTCACATGTCATGTAACCATATACACATAATTCAATATATTGTTCCTAGTGGCATATGTATCCTTCTAGTCGTTGATAACAACAACTAAACAGCATCATCATACCGAAACATATTCGAGTTCCAATGTGTGCATACATATGCCAAAATACGTGCCGTGTGAATGATGCAACACATCATACGCCGATCTTCAATAAAATTGTATTTCGTGTACGTATATATGCTGTCACAAGTGTTAGTTTATTATTCATTAGTATGCTTGTATAATCGATCTTACGTCATTTATATGTATAACAAGTTTTTATTTAGTGTGCTTATGAAATCACATGCATATATACTCTCAGAATGTTAATTCAAGAAACATGACAAATGACAACATGATCACAAATTAGTTTTTTTTTTCCTTCTAGTATTTGATGATATTGTCATCTGACTCGATAATAAGGTTTGAGACAATGCCACGAAGCTTGAGTTCAAAGCTAAATATACTAAAATTGGTTAAGGTTGGTCCCAATCACAACCGATACATCGGTTGGGCAACCAAAAAAAACACCCACGACCGATGTGGAGTTCGATCGAGTGGGTTGTGGCCATGGGTCATTATATCGGTCGAGTATCATTTTTTGAGGACATCGGTTCAAAACTCGCCCGATTTAATATTGCTTATTCCTTTTTTTTCTCTCTCTCTTTTTTCTTTTTATTTTTTGAGTTGGGAAAAACATAAATTGAAACTTGAACAATTAACTGAAAACATGAAATACATAATACGCTTAAACATAAAAAAACTACAACGCATACTGATGAAAATAAAACTACTAAAACTTAAAAAAACGAATCATCTGAGACCCAAGCCTCATAACTGGAAGGGGAATTAAACTCGCCATTAAAGAGCCGAGTCTCCATTATGTCAAAATAGTTATCTTGGAGATACTGAGCTCCCCTTGCTTCTTGCTCACGACGAGCAACTTCCCCACGTGCCTGCTCTTCCATAATCTCCCTATAATTTTCTTCGTCCTGTTCAAGTTGACGAAGGGAAGCCCCACTTAACCCGAATGGGTTGTTCTCAAGATCCACATGTGGACTGTTCACAGGTGGAGTTGGAACAATTGGATTGTTCACTGGTGGAGTGTTTAAAAATAGGTTTTCCGGTGGTGTTGAGTAAACTTCAACTTCTTCTGAAGTTGAAAAGCTAGTTGGAGGAAACTGTGGTGAAGTTGGGAATTGCTGAGAAAAGCTTGTTTCCGGCAACTTTAGTGGACTTGGGAATTGGTGAGAAAAATCTCTGCGAGACATTTTAGTGTGTGAATTGTATATGAGTTATGTGTGAATTGTGTGAGTTGTGTGTGTGAATTGGTGGACTGGTATGGTTGTATATATAGTGTCATCAAGTAGCTGTGATTTAATTTGAATTTGAATTTTAAATAATCCCGCTCCTATTTAAAATTTAATGTTTAAAATGTTTGAATTAAAAAAAAAAAAAAAAAAAAAAAAAAAAAAACTTGGGTCATTGACTGTAGCATCTGGGTCATGTCTGGTCGCTGAAGAGAGAAAGCTGACGTGGCGCTGGTGATCTGGGCCATCTCATGTCACGATTGGGACCAGCCTAAAGCCTTTTTACCGGAAATATTAGATTGATCATCATTTTATGCATCAGACGTGGTTTGAACTTAAGAATGGGATCCTCTCAAGTTTAGAGGTACAACTTGACTTAAGTTGGATGATTGTGAGTCATTGGATTGGATCCAATGATTCAAATCAAAAAAAGTTATTTCATTTTATTTTACTTACGTATACTTACCGACCCGGCTATCCCCAACTCATGGTTACAAAGAAAATTTCTCTGTAAGCATAAGAAGGAATTTTTTATTTTATTTATTTATTTATTTATTTTTTATCTAGTTTGTTAGCAACTATCACAATATACTTTTTAGGTATGCAAACTCTTTAATTTCATATTGAATTAGATTAAAAGAGCACGGTGCAATTACCTTATGATATGTTATAGGTGCTAATTGACACCCTATGGCGCCGCAATAATAGTTGTACTACACCGCTCTTTTGTGTTATAAGCTTCGCTGTTAAGATTGCAATCGTTTTTTTTTTTTTTTTTGAGTGAGAGTTTTTGTGATGTTTTATAGGAATGTTATTGAGTGTTTTTTGGTTTTTTGTTATATGAATACTATAGAGTAAAAAACTGGTGTGCTGGCTCCAATATAGTAAATCTAGATGTTAAGTATAATTTTCTCTAATTTTTAATAAGAGAAAAGTATATTGACGGGAAACCTTAAGCATATTAGAATGCACCATCAATCCATCATGTCCCTGTCATTCCTTGGCCATATATTAAACTGACACCAACTTATATTATAAAAAGTGATTAAAAAATTAATTTTGAAGCTTCTTCTAGTTAATTAATAGCCATTTTGTCAACCTTTTTAGCTTCTATAATTTAATAATTCCTTTGAATTATTCATGTAGTTTTATCCGACCCTACTTCTTTACAAACTCATACATCATCTTGCATACTCTATATACCCCATTCTAGTCTACAATTCCTAGTCACTCTTTTGGTGTTTGCATTGGTACTATATGGTGTTTTGTGTGTCAGATATATACCCCTAATCAATTCCAATCTATGTTCAAAATTCCAATATAAACTCAGAATCCATATTCCATCAAGAATATTCAAACCTTTTATTGTGTTTTCTTGTTTTCTTAGTGTCTTATATGTATGTACTACATATGGTCTTAGTTTCCACAATCACAATAACTATTTCGTTCCAAGAATCACATATATCCTTTGATCTCTAATTTTACAAGAGTTGATGTATGTGTGAGTTAGTGCACAAAGTATGTCCTTATTATTTCCTACAACTTTAAGATCATTCTTGCTTCGAGAATCAAATATATCCCCTTCGCTCTGTATCTAGCTTATATAATCGTATCTGCGTGTTAGCGTGTGTTCTTGGTGTTTGTATGTGAAATTTCCAACTTTGACATATAAGACATGGCTCCACTGGTCTTAAAGGCTTCATTCAAGGGCTTGTTCTTCATGACTGCATGCACCTTGATTATTCTAAAAATGACTTTCTTTTTTGTAACATTTATCCCGTCAACCACAAACATGGTGACGCATGATCATGATCATGGTCATCATTTTGACATGAAACCACCATATGATGAATCTCAAGAAATCTTAAGTCCTGATCAAATCTCAACTCATCATGAGCATGATGAAGTTATACGTGTATTGCACGAAGAAAAACCGCCCTCCATAGCCGATGATCGGCTTGGGATTCCGCCTGAAAACGACAGCAACGGCGATGGCAGCCCACCGGAGATTTTACAAGTTGTCATGAAAAACTCAAGCCAAGAGGTTGTGCATGATGATGGTCATATGTCAGCTAGAGGTTCTACAGCCTCAAAAGGTAATGATAGTACCAAGATAAATATTATGTCTGTATCACATGTTTATTGATTTTATTTATTCAATCAAGTAATTTAATTAGTGCTTTAGAAATATTATCCAGAGGTGATTAAGTTTTCAAAATGTGTATACTCAGTCTTTGAAGTTTCCTTTCTTTGAAAACCAAGGATGGAGCTAGAAGCCTAGAATTTGGAGGAAAAAAAGGAAATATGTATATTCTTATTCTTCCTTGATGTTCGATAACTTGTGGTGAAAGTAATTGCTATATTGATTCATTTTGTGTCGTTGAAAAGTAATTTTTCGGAATTTAGTTGCCTTAAAAAATAATTGTAATCGAAATACAATTTTCAGGATATTGGATAGTATAATTCATATCTCTAGAAAATAAAATAGTGCATATGTCAATTTGGTGGAAGCATTCAAATTTTGACAAATCAAATATCGATTGAAGGACATGTGATTAGTCAATGCTTTGTTTCAACAAATTATAACTATCCATTTAATTGCCATTAGTATTAGTATTCGGTCTAAAATGTTAAGTTCTGTGTTTGAAAAGAAATAAGTTTCTGGTTATCCGGAAATGTTGAGTCTTTTTTACAACTTAACCGGAATTGTTTTTTTCTTCTAAGATGTTTACTCGATGAGATTTGAATTCTTACCGTTTCTAAAATAATATGTTAAAGATTTTTGTGACTGATAGATATTTTGTATGTTGTTCGTATGTCGTTTTAACTTCCAGACTCACGATATCTTATAAAACTAGCCCGTCCATTCATATATGAAATCTTGAATAAATTATACCTGATTGTGCATAAAAAATGTCAAGTAGTTAATCTAATACACACGCAACATAGAGATGGTGTTTATATCATATACCTCATTGAATGTCATTTACAATAAATTTATTTAAAAGATCAACAAATAAATAATTTTCAATTTCAATGCCATGAATAATTTAAAATGAAGTATATTCAGCCACCTTCAAAACCGCCACATGTTTTTCTTGTATGCAATTACATTTTTGCCCTCTCTTAGCATCCACATTTTGACATACCTTTTTATACAAGGGTCTAGGGGTGTTCATCGGTTCGGTTATCGGTTTGTTCGGTTAATTTTTTTTTCTGGGTATAACCGAGAATCGAACCGAACCGAATTCAAATTTAACTAAACCGAACCAAAAACCGAACCGAAAACCGAACCCTCAATAACCGAAAACCGAACTGAATAACCCGAATTACCTAAATTTAATAATTTATTCATTTATTTATATATATTTTTTGAAAAAAAAATAAATTTCAAGCTTAAAAATATTATATATATATATTATAAAAGAGTTTTAATATAAATATATAAAAAAATATATATATTTATTTAATTTCGGTTTTCGGTTCGGTTTTCGGTTTGGATTGCTAAAACCATAACCGAACCGAAAACCGAACTTTTATTTCGGTTCGGTTCGGTTTTGGCAATTTCGGTTCGGTTACGAGTTCGGTTCGGTTATTTTCGGTTCGGTTCGGTTTCTTTTTCGGTTTATTCGAATATTACCCAACCCATATGAACACCCGGGTCTACAATATTGGGCCCAAAAATTTTAAACTGTTTCTAACTTGATGATTCACTTGATATTTCCTTTATTTCAGAGAAGCCTTTGAATAATAGAGAAGTGTACCATGACAAAGATATATTTTTGGAGAACTACAAAGAAATGAACAGAAGTTTGAAAATATACATCTACCCACACGCGAAAAATGACCCATTTGCCAACGTTTTACTACCCGAAACCAGTGCTTCACCAGGAGGCAACTATGCTAGCGAAAGCTACTTCAAAATTGCGCTCTCGATGAGCCACTTTGTTACACAAGATCCATCAGAAGCAGACTTATTTTTCTTGCCTTTTTCCATTGCAAGTATGAGACATGATAAAAGAATTGGAGTTGGTGGCATCCAAGACTTCATAAAAGATTATATCTCGACTATTAGTCACAAATACCCGTTTTGGAACCGAACGGGTGGGGCTGATCATTTCTACGTTGCTTGTCATTCTATTGGGAGGACTGCCATGGAGAAAGCACCTGAAGTTAGAATCAATGCTATTCAAGTTGTTTGCTCTTCGAGTTACTTTTTGGCGGGATACACAGCACACAAAGATGCATCAATACCCCAAATATGGCCAAGACCAGGAGTCCGCCCTAGCCGTTACCCTTCAAAAAGGTTTTATCGCTTATATATTTACTCGTGTTCATATTTGCATTTAATTTGGAGATGATTAGTAATTTATATATGCTCCATTTTTTTTAATCTAATAATTGTTTTAGGGAAATGCTTGCATTTTATGCCGGAGCTATGAACTCAAGGGTGCGTGAATCTTTGGTTCGCACATGGATTAATGATACAGAGATTGGGGTTCACCGAAAGCGTCTTAAGACCCCTTACTCAGAGTCACTACTTGGAAGCAAATTCTGTTTACACGCGAAAGGATTTGAAGTGAACACTGCTCGTATAGGTGACGCAATCTACTATGGTTGTGTCCCTGTCGTATTGGCTGATCATTATGATCTGCCATTTGCTGACATTCTGAATTGGAATAGCTTTGCGGTTATTGTTTCAACAGGAGATATTGCATTCTTGAAGACAATACTCAAAAAGAGTGTTGACTCAAATGAGTACTTGAAGTTGCAAAAGAATGTGATAAAGGTACAAAAGCATTTTCAATGGCATTCTAAACCAGTAGATTTTGATACGTTTTACATGGTGATGTACGAGTTATGGTTGAGGAGAAGCACTATTAGGATTCTTTCATTGAACTAGCGATAAGTTATTCGATTCTTTTACTTATTTTTTTGTTGCACACCAAAATCGGTTCTCCGTACAAAATGGAGAACAACGCTCAAGTTTGTAAGAATTAATGATCTGCACAAAAGTGCTCAATAAAAGTCAGTGTTCTAAAAGGCGCGTCATGGCGCCGCCAAGGCGTCGCTAAGGCGCGAGGCGTGGCCTCGGCGCCACGAAATGGACCAAGGCGCGAGGTCTAGGCGTCGTGCGAAAAGGCGTGGGATAAAGCGCGAAAAGGCGCATTTTGGTAAGGCGTGGGCGTGACGCCATTTTTAGAAGCATTTAGAGGATTTACGGATTTGGGCTTGAATTTCTAGTATTTGGGCTATTTCCTTCTTGTGCCTCGTAATTTCAAAACTTAATTCTTACTTGGGCCTCGTATTTGGGCCTGACTATTTTGGATTTGGGCTTTAGTATTTGAAATTCTTATTTGGGCCTGACTATCGAGGAAGATGCAAGAGAATACAATGCATCATTAATATAAAATTTCATTCCTCGTAACAAGTTTATATTTTCTTTTACGGAGCATTTATGTATATCTCACAATCTATTGGCATAGATTCTAGCATCTCTGAAGATAATGTGTAATATATTTGACACACTTGTATTTTTCATACATGATATTTTTATTTGCTCCGTTTTTATTTTATCACTTGTAGTGATTGGTCATTTTCATATTACCTCGACAATATTCATAACTATGGCAAATGACCTTTATTACATAATCACATTCATTTGAGGGAATGGAGATCTATACGTTGATCATTTCATCACATTCACTTAAGGGAATGGAGATCTTTATGTCGATTATATAATCGATCATGTCCATGATAAATATAATCATGATTGTCACATTCATTTTAAGGAATGGACGAATAGTTGAACTATTTTAATATTTTTTGTCGAAAGCTCATTGGCTTTTAATATGAGAATTTGAAAATATCTCATGATACTTTTCAAACCATGTTCTCGATATCGCTATTATAGAAGCATGTTCGAGACTTTGGAATATAGTGAATGTTTACTTAAACATCTCATCATCTATATCATTCAAGTCACAATTTTTTCAGTTGTAACACTTGCAAATTGTGAGAATGAACTCGCCTATACTTTTCATCCAATAATAGCGAGTAGATTTTAAAGGATGACTTCTTTTAATTCTCTTGATGAAATCATATAGATTTTTTTTTTCAAAAAAACATAACATAAAGTTATGCTAGTGATTCTATTAATGAATCATATTAGAACACGAGGTTCTAACCTTTTTTTTTTTTTTTTTTTTTTTTTTTACATCATAACATGAGGTTATGATATTGATCTTTATGAAAAGATCATACTAGAACATGAAGTTCTAATTATTATTTTTTTTTACTTCATAACATGAGGTTATGATATTGATCTTTATAAAAAGATCATATTAGAACTTGATGTTCTAATTATATTTTTTTCTAAACAACAACATGAGGTTGTGTTATTTTGGTTATCTCTTTTGTAGTCACAATAGAACATTTATTGTTCTTGTAAATTACATTAGAGTTTAAAAGATCACTGATAAGATATTACTTGAGAATTCCTTACCTATGTTTCTCTTTCTGCCTTTTGTTTAGAGCAAAGTTGCATAGACAAAAAACAAGATTTCATATATCCAATAAGATATTGATCAAGAAAACAAAATTGTTCTAACATCATGATTTATGCGTACCACACAACTTATATATGAAACATCATATTACCATTATAATGTTAACTAGAAGCAAACATTAATATGTAATATAAAGCACACTTTCTTGATATTCCAACTATGATAAATTATTTATTTGTTAACTTGTTCAGTAATCTTTAACATGCGAATTTCAATGTTTTCTCATATCTGTAAATTAATTTTGTAAAAACTATAATTCTTTAAAAATTATCTCAAAGTTAATAAAAACAAATCTATAAATTTAAACCCACTATTATATGATTCGTGAAACATAAAACAAATCACATGGCCATAAGTGGTTCAAAGAATCGAAGGAGTGTAATATCAAAATACAACTAATAACTTTAATAGTGTAATCACAGATAATCTATTCATCAAGTGTGACGTAATAACGTATTGCTTATATATTTGACAAAATATAGTTTTTCAATCTGGATGACAATCAAGAATGAATCGATCACAGTTACGAGTGGTGCATCCATATCTTTACATTAAAAACAAATAGAGGTTGATATAAGTTCCAACTAAAACGTGGTTGTCAATAGCATATATCGTATGTAGGAATAATCCTACAGTAAGCAATTAAAGAAGAATGCACACATAAAATCGATCCATCCGTTTTTCTCTTCTTCTTCTTTTTTTTACACCAAAGGTAAAACATGAATGAAGGGTTCAAAACATACCTTTAGAAATCAAGAGAACAAAATTTTAGAACGAGTTTATCGTGTTTGTTCAAACATGCCTTTTTTTTATATCAAAACATCATTCTCGATATATGAGTATATTCGTGGCATTAGCCATCTCATTACATTTTTTCTTTTCATCATTCAGATGTACTACTTAATATTGCGAAAAATGTGCTCGCATTTGCAAGAATCTCTTGCTTATAATGGTCAAATGTTTCTTTGAGATTTTACCATAACTTAACGAATCTTTCATCGTTAAGTATTCCCTTTTAAGGTCCTCACGAAGAAGACGATGGGAATACCATTGTTGTAGAGCACTCTCGTAAAGAGGCGATTTTTTTTTTCAATTTTTTTTTTGATTGTGTCTCTCAAATCTTTTACAATCAAATGAATCTCAACCTTAAAAGTCTAAGGGAGATAGTTTTTTTTTTTTTTTTTTTTTTTTTTCTTTTCCAAACGTCTCTTTCGAAGAGATCATAGTAGAACTTTTTTTAAAACATAACATGAGGTTATGTTATTGATCCAATTGATCAAACCATCAAACCATATTAGAACTTGAAGTTCTATCTTTTTTTTAGACAATGAAGTGATAAAATCATATCGTATGTATAGGAAAACATACAACCTTAGATGATAATATAATCAAGCAGTAGAGTTGAAACATATTTAAAAAAAATATAGTTCACAAATCTGCAAGACTATCAATATAAAACAACGAGATCATAACACTAATATTATGCATAATATTATCTACACCAAGTAAATATTCTTCTTTCTTTAAAAAAAAAACTCTTCATTGTCCTCATTAGTCATTAGTTTTAGAAACCAAACTTATGGTGACATACGATATATTCACATCAGTTGGTAATTAATGTGCATGCTTTTATGATTTAATTTAATTTAGCGGCATAAAAAAAAATTGTTAGATCAGCACATAATAAATTAATTATTATATCGTTACCTTAGTTTTGATGTAGATTTCAAAGTTGATTTTACCTTTCATTCTCGTGTAGAGATATACGCCGTAAACATTCATGATACCTCTTTCCTGTAGAGCTTAGTTTTTTCTTTTGAGCAACTCGTGCTGATAACGTGTTGTAAAGTAATAAGCAATTATAATGAAAAATAATAAGAACAGATGAATGAGAGGAGGAGCAGAGAATTATTATTTAGTAATAATGAAGGTTACAAGTGGGTTACATATATAAGATAGATGAATACATCTCAAACCCTAAAGCCCAATAGAGATGAATGTGAATAAACATAAGCCCATTAATATTTACAACAATAAATATTTTTTTGCCGCCTTAAGCACGCCTTAAAAAACGCCAAATCTTCGCAAAGGCTCGTAAGGCTTGAGGCGTGACTGTGCCGCCACGCCACGCCTTACGCCTTTTAGAACATTGATAAAAGTATAGTACAAAGGTTTTACATTTTCATAATTTGTACAAAATAGTTCAATACGGGGTATTACGATATATTAGGAGTTCTAGAAACAGTGGTTGCTTTGCAACAAAAAAAAAGTCGAAATGTTAAGGTTAAATTAAGTCAACTGATCTGTATTCAGTTATATCTTATAGAAACGAGATTAATTTAAGAGTGTTTCAAATCATGTATATGTATGCAAAGAATTGATTGTAGCAAAAACATATACCGGTATCTAAATGGTAATAAAAGAGTTCCTACTCTCAAAAAGTGGGTCAAGTAGTCAACACTACAACGTAACTCGACGGGCAAGCCTCGTCGTAATCACAAAACCGACGACTTTCCCCAACGACAGTGTGGGACTCACGGACTTTCCAATCAAACATTCTCAAAAATTTGACCATACTTTTCCCGAAGACATGTCCTCGAGGTCTATTTTGTCGGGTCAACGAAAGTCAAACAATTAGCTAATTAGTTAGTCAATGAAAGTCAAACACTCGAATAACTATTGTCGAGGACACGTCCTCGGCAAAACTAATTAAAGGTCAATGAAAGTCAAAAGCCACGTCAATGAAAGTCAAATGCTAAACAACTATTTCCGAGGACATGTCCTCGGCAAAACATGCTGCTGCTGTACAACAGCAATTTTCTAGTTTTTTTCCGAAAATTTTTCTAGAAAAATCTACCAAAACCTGTACACAAGCAAAACCAACATGCCAATATCAGAAAACAACTTATAACGGCTAAAACACTTACATATAATCGCTAAACACCTTCAAATACCTTATAAGTTGTTTTCTGATATTGGCATGTTGGTTTTGCTTGTGTACAGGTTTTATCGCTAAACACCTCCAAATACCTTAAAACGTTACAAAGTCTACAAAACGGGTGTTCTAATCTACATATCTAGCTTCCAATCCACAAAAGTTGCAATATCCGCAAGTTACAAGTCGCCAAAATAGTACATAACATTTTTGAAGTGTAAAATATTAACATAATGGTCGCCAAAAATATAGTTCAAATGGATAAGTCACACAAAATAGCCCATACCCATACTACCGCCCCTTGTCATCCCCGCTGCCACTCCCCACCATCGCCATTCTCGCCCTCGCCACTCCCGCTGCCCGAGCTCATCTTGCTCCGGGAACCAACCTGGCTGCATAACTCGGCTGATTGGGGGCTAGTCCTTAATATAGACAACACCTCATTGAGTTCGCGTCGAGCTGCCTTAGCCTCTCGTGCAGCCGAAGCAGCCTGTTTGTCTCTCTCGGCCAACATACGATCAATCTGAACCTGGGTGTACATACCTATAGGCTGCGAGTCAAATACCTTTGTCTTTCAATTGCCGGCTAACTGCCTACCCCTCCCGGCTATGTGACCCCGCTGCTTGCCCTTTATCACCTTGGCAAGTATCTCTTCCTCGGTGTAGGGTAGCCTTGTAATACCCGAAATTTTCATAAGTATGTGGCTTCTTTAACTTTTAGAACTAAGGATAAATTAGATAAGTCTTTAAGGACGATTTTTGTATTATCCTAAAATAGACACATTTAGTTATGCTATATGACTTTTAGAATTTTAGAATGAAACGTGATTGAGGGTAAGTTACGTATGGGTTACTGGACTTTTAGCTTTTGACGGAAATTTCATGAGATATTGGGCCCAATTAAGATCTTAAATACCACTAACTCCCCGTATCATAAAACAACAATAAACCCTACCTTGAGAGGCTGGGATAGACCGGAAAAGAGAACAACAACTAATGCTGCTAGGAGGGTAGGAAAGACGTCACCCAATTCGACTTCAGTTTTGTTGGTTAAGTTGCGGTTCGAGTTAAGGTACCACCATTAGATTCGAGTTTATCTAAGTTCAATAATAACTGCATATACAAGAATTTTGGTTGGCTGAGTTACATGTGTTATGTACGTCATCTAGATTACCAACACGATTTAGGTTCATATTAAGTACTGTATATGAGCCCTTCAAGTGCAGTAGGTTTTAGTTCTTAAAACCTATTGTAGAGCAAATAATTTTGAATTAAACAATTGCTATAATGAAGATACCTTATGATTAAGATGCCTTAGTATTTAATTCTTCCATCTCCAGGTACCCCAGTTCTTTCGGCCTCCTCGCCTCGTACACGAGTGTTTGAGTTTCGGCTTTGCGCGTATATTTGTGATAAAAGTCCCGAAAAAGTACTCGTTTGACTCCCTCCGGAGCTCCCCCGGCGCTCGACGTCTCCACCGACTTGGCTTTCTTTGAAGATCTGCATTTTTTGGCGCCGTCTGAGGTCGTTTGTCAGGGCCAAATAGATCCTCGAGACATGAAATGTCAATCGGGTCCTCCGCGTCTCATTTGGGGTATTTTTCTCAAAACCTCCGGCCCGTGAACATATAAGAAGTTTCTCCCAACAAAGCGTTGTTGAAAATTGATCTTTGCATTTTCGAGATGATCAATGTCATTTTCTCCGCTGCAAATGTTTGTTAATAGCGTTGAATTTTTGACAACCACCGTGAAGCCTTTTCCATTTACCCGTGATCATATCCTTTATATGATTTTCACGGTCAGTCTGACTGTTGAACATGTCCACAATCTGGTTCCAAAAGTATTCCTCAGAACGGTCATTTTCGAAGTTTTTGTCTTGGGAAACTTCGACTCAAATTTCCGCTAGCAACTTTTCTTCTTCCTTTGACCAACGAGTATTCACACGCGTCAGTTCCTCCACGTCATCATCGTCGTCCGCGTCCAAATTCACGACTTTTTTTCCTCGAGATTTTGCAACTTTTTTTCCTCGATATTTGGGGTTGTGGTACTTTGAATTGTGAATCTGATGGTTGTGATTCAAAGTGTTGTTGGGGATGAGATTGAAGAAACTGTGATGGTTCTGATGGGTGTGGGTTAAAAAATTATGGAGCCGGTAGTCGGTTATGTTGGAAATTTGTGAATCCTTGAAACGCATATTGTTGATTTTGGTAAATTGCCTCGAGTGTCATTTATGTATCAAATGGAGGAATCGATGGCGAGGAAGAGTTAGAGTTTTGTGACAATGGGGTAGACGGGTTTGAAGAACTCATGTATTGTTGTTGGTTTGAGGTGAGAAACGACATAAAATACCCACCCTCGCTTGGACTTTGAGACATTTTTTTTGACTAAAATACACCGTTGGTCCCTAAACTTGTACAGAAGCATCGTAATGGGACAAACCTTGCATTTATCATCGTAGGGAGTCCAAAACTTGGGTTTTTAATGCCAAACTAGTCCCTTGACCACTAATGCCAAAGTCAATGTCTCATTTTTGTCATGTAGTCGAGGGTATCTTAGTCCATACACATTTATACTTTTGTCCCCATTGTTAATCATTTTGGGTTTTCTTCATTTTCAACCCAGAAATTTTAAAACCCAGAAATTTATACCACTCCAATTAACTCCTTTTTGGTTTTCTTCATCTTCAACCCATAAATTTTAAAACCCACAACTTCACTATAAATAACCCCATCGTATAGAAAATAAACAATGTTATCATCTTAATTTGTTTACTGAACCCATAGAATCTGGGTGCAGGTAGATGTAGCTGTTATTGAGGTTGGATTAGGAGGAAGGATTGATGCCACAAATGTGGTATGCAGATATTTGGGCTTATACAGATCTTTTCTTCTGTTATTTAAGCTTATCAATCTACTTAAGCAGGACAATCTTATTGTACATACAAGATATCTCTAATATGATGCACAACTTTTCAGGTTCAGACACCTATAGTATGTGGTATCACACCGCTAGGGTACGACCATACAGAAATTCTCGGTTAGTCCATATTTCATGTACTTTCAACTTCATCTATGTTGAAGACTTGAAGGCTTTGCATTAATAAAGTTTCATGTCTTTTCACCAAACAGATAAATTTGGGTCCACTAAATTTTATTCATTCCTCCATTTTACATCTAATTCCTAAGAATCTACTAGTTCCAGCTTCAAGCTTTCGGCATAGCCTGCCATCTGAGATTATCAATTCAGTTTATGTTAATGATTTGTTTGGAACTTTGACATAATTATGTTTTGGGGTAGGCATGCTGATAAAGTGTGTATAACTTGCTGTGGTACATTAGCTTATGATAGTCTTTTTTGTACCATGCACATTGTATAGTAATGTTTGGTTGCATACATCTAATGTTGGTTTTATGGATATAAATTAGTAGACGTGAGTTAGGATCAAACTTGAGACCACGGGATTGCACACTTTACGTATGAGAATTTAAAGTTAACAATTAAATATAAACGTTATATTTATTTATTGATTAAACAAAATAACTAACGGACGTTAAGTAATTAATGTAATGGACTAACGGGCGTTAAATGTATTTGGAAAAGGACTAAATTGCAAAGTTTGGGAAGGTTCCGGAATCCCTTTGGGATATCCACAACCGATCGGCCATAGGACCAAACCCAACCCAACTTTGACTCCAACTTGTTCACCAAGTTTGCTTGAGTATATATACAAAACCTAGGGTGTTTGTAAATTATCTCTTGTGCTCATTGCTAAACCCTAAAACAGTTTTTTTTGTGTTTTTCTTGTCCAAACCGATCGGCCACCACCTTAGGGTGTCGATCTTCAAAACTTTTCCACATCAAGTTATTTGTTTTATCAAAACTAGCATTACTTTAATTCGGTTTAATACGTGTGTACAAGAACGTGGTAATAACACAATATTGTTATTATTCTTGGATTGAATTACAAAACGGTAAGGGGTAATTCACATAATCCTAATTAAATCAAATTAGGGTTCTTCCATTGCTAGTTTGTGGATTTGATTCTTGTTCGGCTAGAATCAAGAAAAGGTACGCATATTCTTTTATGTTAATTAATTATTTGTTAATAAATCATATACGCTTCCGCTTGAATACTTTGATGTTTTGTGGTTATTTATTTGATTGTCATGATATATAATTCCAACAGTGGCATCACGAGTCATTGGTTTTTAATGAGTAATTAATTACATAAACGCGTAATAAAACAAATACTTGTATGTTGTTTGATATGTTTATCTAGGGTTTATGTTTATTTTTTTTGGGTCGATTTTTTTTAATTGGGGCGTACCCCTATTTTTTTTAAGTCGACACATAAAATTTTTTTTAAGGTTTTAAAAATTGTTTGTTAACCTTATTAAAACCTAGAATTAATATATTAGTTACATGATTAATTCATGAATAATTTGTTATGTGTCATGGAAGTTTGATATGCGATCTTGTGACTATTTGTATAATTGTTATGATATATCCATGATTATACATGCATGTTAGTCATGGATAAGTTGCTTTGATATTGTTTAATTGTTAAGATATATTTATTTACGATAAATCTTGAATTGGGGAAGACTCCAATTATACATATTAATGAATCAATTATGTGCAATTTGGTATATTATTAATTATGGATTTACCCAATCGATTCATCGATGTATGTGGCTCACTCTCAATTGAGAGAGTGAAAGCCCTAATTAATATATATATATTAATTTTAACCTAGATATTGATTATTAATAGGTTTTATCGAATAAGTTGCATGTGGCTACTTGTTTACACGTATAAATTGTTTATTATGTGCGCATTGTTTTTTAGTAGTTTATTTTTTATTTGTTACTTGTTTGTTTATTATGTATGACAGTTTTAAGCAAATGGTAATTTTAAATAGAAAAATAATACGGACTAAACAATGGTGAAATTTGATTTGTTTTGGAAGAGTTAAGTTTTCAATAGTTTAATTGATTGGTGATTTTGGTACAAATGGTCTGAACGGCTCACCCACTAGAATGAACTGTAAAGGGGTTAATAAAGAAGTGCGCACAGTCACACTGAAATGATGTCTAAGGTTATGCTTTGCGCTTACCTGGTCCTCTGCCCCCTGTAAGTTCGAATGGAGCTACTTAGTAAGCCATAAGATGTGCAAACTCATCTTAAGGGCGAATTAGTTTTAATTACATGCGCCACTTCGGTGGTAATTACCCGAAACACTAAGTGTTTACACTTATGCAAAAGTACGGTATAATGGACGATAATTAACACTAAATTCCTTGATTGGTGAACCCAATACCTCAGTCAAAACTTTGATAATTTGATCTTTATGAATTGGTAATAAATTTTTTTTTATTAAATTTATGCTACAAGATGAATGCATGACATCTTTGTACATATTTGATTTGACCACATAAAATCAAAACTAGTACCCTTTTAAATTAAGTTATATGCCATCTAATTAAAAGGATCACTTGAAGTTGCAATTTACGTCATGACAGTACTTGGCTAGATTGTGATGGAGAGGTAAATCTCTATGTAAAGTCAGACCTTACATGGACATATTTGCAGTTCTTTAAGTTAGACAATTAAGTTGAGTAAGAAGTGAGAACTGGACTCAATGGCATAAGATGGGATGAAACATGTTTATATTTGCAATAGCGTTGGAAAATATAAATCCCATAATGATCTAGGAGTTGGAAATTTTTTGCCAATTAATGTGCGACAGATTACCTTATTATGTGCTTTCGTTACTAGCAGATCAACTGATGTAATGAATCTATGATAATTTGGATCCTAGTTTTTTCAAGAAAATTATATGGTTATATGTTTATATTACCGTTGGGTATATTTTATTTTCTTGAAAAGTGTATTATCGAAAATACTAATACTTGCACTTTTTTCTGTAGAAATGGCTCAAAACAACGATAACACTAACACTGCTCTAAATTCTACGTTCAAAAACTTTTTTGATCGAGAAAAGTTGACTGGCTCTAAGAATTTCAATGATTGGCACCGCTCTTTGAGAATTGTCTGTAGAGTGGCTGACCGGTTGAAATATCTTTATGAACCTTGCCCTGCTGAACCAACTGGTCCTACAGCTACTCAAGCTGAAAAGGACGAGTGGAAACTGGAGTATAAGTGTCATAATGATGTGGCTTGTATTATGTTGGGAACGATGGAATCTGCTCTTCAAAAGCAGTTCGAACATTATTTCCCATATAATATGCTCAATGAACTTCGAACTATGTTTGAGAAACCAGCTGCCGTCGAGATTTATGACTTGACCGACGCATTACACAGCTGTAGGCATGGAGAGTGATGAGTGTCTAAATACTCATCATTTTTATTCCATCTGCACTGCAAAAACAGTAAAAAACACTTTGAAAAGTCTTAAAAAGACAGAAAAAAATATTTAGACTGAATTTTATGCATAAATTGTCAAATCTAGTCCCTGGTTATTCAAAACAAGTTAATTTTTCATAAAAGGCCCTCAGGGATTTTCAAGTTGTCAAAATTAGACTTATAAAATTCAATTTTGTAAAATGGCAACTTTAGTCCTTGAAGTTTCAAAGATTGACAGAATTTACCCCTGGACATTTTTAATTTGAAAATTATTATTTTTGGTCCTTGGGAAAATTAAACTTGTCAAAAATGGTCCTTATAATAAATTTTGGAAAATTACAGTTTCGGTCCCTTGGTTTTTGTGGAATTGCAAGTTTGGTCCTTGTTATTAATACCAAATCCCTTGAACCCTTGCTTGAGCCTTGACCCCCAGGCCAAATCTACCCGTGAACCCCCTCCTCTTGTACAACCACTAAGCATTTAATGCTTTACCCACCATCCCACCTTTCCGTGATAACTCAAAATTATATCCAAAAACCCAGAAACCAACTTCACCCATCCCCTGCACGCCTGTCCCTCTCTTTTTCCCAATCCTTTCCCATACTCCCAACATACTAGCCCCATCACTGTCAGCCATTGGAAGCAGCAACAAGACCAGAAAGAAGACAAAGAGAAGGCAAAAGACTTTTTTTTTCTATGGCTTGTATAAATAGAGAATGTAGTATTAGTGTATGGGCAGTCTAGAATCAGTTTCTAGCTCAGTGTTAATTTTCATTGTCATTTTAAATTTCATGTAACCTTTAATGTTCAAGTAATGCAATTTCAGTTTTCTTTGAATTCCAGTTGTAATGTTTCCTAGCTAGTTAATGAAAAAGTTTACTTTAATCCATCTTTTCAAATTTTCTTCTTATATGCAATTAAGTTCATAATGCTTATGTGCTTATTGCTAAACCTGTTGTGTTAAAAAGTGCTCTTGTTAGTTATTAATTCAGTTTTCAAAAAGATAAGCCAAGCTCAATTTCAAGTTGTTTCAAGTTTATGCTTGGCTTCCATTTGGTTATCTTAAATCCTATCTAGTTTAACTTTGTTTCTGCAGCATGTATGGGAATTGGAAGCTAACCTTTCAGCTTAACATAAGCCCTCAACAAGCCACCCCTTGTCTGTTTTGGCCTGCATCAGTAGTAGTAACCACAACAGCAATCTAAGTTGCTTTTTGAAGTGCTTATCAGGTTCTCTATTTACCTCATTTAGATTTTCTCAATTGCTTTTAGCTTAATTAGGTTAGTTTAAGTTATTGCTTATTAGATGCTTATTTTCCTTTCTTTCTTAGCTTAGGAATTTCCTAGTGTAGTTCTTATGGCCAACTGTTTCTCCCCCTAGTAAAATATGCTCCATCTGTTTTTCCCTTAGTTGTTTTTGTTTTTTTCTTATAGCTTATCTTAGTCCATCAATGCATGTGTTAGCTTATTGGTGAATTCATTTTGTTTATCAAGTACTTGTTCGACTGATCTTGGTGCTTCTAGGCTCAAAAATCTGCCAGAGAGTGTTTGGATTAGCTAATTTGGTGGGTCAAAAACCACCTTGACCCACTTTTTATTCCTAAAGTTGTTTGGTTCAAGCCTTAAAACCAAGTCAAAGTGGTTTTTGCCCACTTAGACCTGGTTAGTCAAACTGAATTTAGTGTCTCAGTGTCAAGATTGGTCATTTTAAATGGATACAATGAGTCTCAAAAGGTTTGGGTATTAAAAGTTCTAAATCTGTCAATGTCTTGCAGTCCACTAGTTTTTTTTTAAGCTTAGATTCAGGCTAGTTGTAGCTAGACTTAGGTTCTAATCTTGTTAGTTCAAGTAGTTAGTATTGCTCTCCCAACCTGTCTCAGTTTGTTTTTAAAATGGAGGTCACCAAGTAGCTTATTTTTGCCTTTAGTACATTTCCCTTTTTTTTAGCCATTTAACTTGCCATTTTGCTCTTGTTTGTGTCTGCCCACAGCAACCCCTTCTGCTGTCCCAAACAGCCCCTGGGCCAATCATAGCCAAACAGCCCTTAAGTAGTTTTTAGCTTCTAATTCATTTTGTATTCTGTCAACAAGCTTGTTTTTAAGATTTGCAAGTTTCAGTTTCTGTGAATAAATTGTCAATTGGTTCAGTTCCAAAAAGAAAATAAATGGCAAAAAGTGACAGGCAAGGGATTCGAACCTGGGACCTGCAGGTCTGCTGCACACGCTTCAGTACAGCGCACACAATCCATCTGCTTTTGGGCCTTCTTTGGTTCTAATATTACTCAGTTAATCTTTTAAGGACGTTTGGCAGTTTTATTTTTAAGTTTTTCCTAGCTTATTTTATGCTTATTTTCCAAAACAAGTTAGTGTTTTCTTATTTTTATTAGATCAAGAGTAAGTAAAAGTAGATTCTGTGAAATTTTCATAATTTTCTAAATTAGCTTAATATTTTTAATAATTAATTTAGTTTTAAATCGTTTTTAATTCGTAGAAAATAAAATAAAAATCGAAAAAATACAAAATAGTTTTTAATTAATAATAATTAGATAAATAGTTTTAAAAATAATTTTATTTTTCCAATAATTTTCTTGCATCATTAGGATTGTAAAAATGTATTTTCCATATCCGTAGGTATTTTACTTCTTTATTTTCACGTTTTATTTCGTACGTTCACGTAGTTTTTAATTTAAACGTACGTTTTAGGTTTTAAATGTTAAACGTTTTTAAAAAAAAATAGAATTAGAAGGACTTCAAAGTCTTTTATAGATTTAATTTCCTTAGTTTAATCGCTCACTCACTCATATTCCTTTTTCTGTCCAAATCACCCGATCACAAACTCGTGTTTTGAGTACCATCACAGCCTCGTTGGGAAGAACGACCCAGGTTTGCAGTTTCTTCTGCAATACTTTGGAACACACACTATACTACATTTGATTAGACGCCCCTCAAAAAGGCTGCTGTCAAATTGGCGCCGCTGCCGGGGAGGTTGTGTGCGTGTTGAAACGGTTTGCAGATTAGTGATCCTGGATATACATCCATTGTATATTTACCATCCTTGTTAATATTCTCTTGTTTTCTTATTATATTATAAAATCAAAACCCAAAAATATTCATCTTTACCCTCCTACCCTTTTTGATTCTTTATCCTTTTACCCTCTATCCATTTGATTCTAACTTCTTCTATTCTCATGGAATCTCTCGACTACGATGAATTCTGGAACGAAGTTGAAAAACTTCATACTTTATCACAAATGTCAAGAATTCGTGTTGTTCGTGATGATCCATTAATTCTGCGTAGGGAAATGGAACGAGAAACCGGGGGACAAAGGACCAGGTACTTCCCTCTGATAATGGAAGTGCTAAATACGTCCAACCTACGGTTATCCAAAGATCTAACCCCTCAATTGCTCCTAAGCCGTCTAAAATTGATCCTAAACTTTCACAATTTACAGTTAAAAGCAATCATGCAGAATTTAGACCGGTGACTAGCAAGAATGACTTGCCTAAACTTCACGTTTCTCAAAAACCAGAACCGGAGACCATAACGGAAGTGGTGGAAATTGCTAGCTCTCAGAGCACACCACTTGTCCCACCTCCGGATTTTTCAAAATGTTCTTCGAGACTTGATAGTCATTCGGATCACCATGTTGGTTTTGTTGATTCTTTGAATGAACCGATTCCTTCTCATAACTCTCAAATGGAATCGTTTATTCCTTGTGTCGGTTGTGGTGAGCCTCTTTTTGGTTCACCCTGTCGCTGGTGTACATGTGTACAGTGTGGTAATGATATTCGTAACGGGAATTGTGTGTTTTGTGGTTCGAGGAATTCATTTGAGTATGATCCTAATCCGAACTCATTTAACGACCCCTCAAACTTTTCCAATTACCCACCACAACCCGACTTATCTTCATATAATCAACATAACTTCTGTGAATTTTGTGGAGGTCCTCACCAAGGATTTGAGTGTCAATCCGGAAACACGTTTGTCTATGAACAGTTTTCCGGTGATGCTCAGAACTTTGGTTATGACCAATATCCATATAATTCGTCAGTCTAGACTCAACAGTTTTACTGTTGTGAGAATTGTGGAGGTCCTCACGATAATCTTCAATGTCAACCGTGGAATCAAAATTACTATACTTCCGGTTTTGACAATTTCCAACCTCCACAGCACCACACGGTTCAAACTCCACCTGAGCCGTTGTCTCAAGCAATTTCCCAAGATTTTGAAACCGCAATGAAAACACTTGATGATATGATTCGTAACTTTAAGAATGAAGTGAGTGGTGAAAAGACCATGGGAGAATTGCTAGCCGAAGAACGAGAGGCTCGCAAATCTAGGGAAGAATTATTAGTCCTAGAGCATGCAGCTCTAAGGCGTTCCCAATTTCTTAAGGCAGCTATGTATGATGATGACGAGGAGAGTTTTTATCCTTTTAAAGATAATATTTCTCAACTCCCTCAGTCTGTTGTTATCACACCCGAGATTCACACTCACTCTCTTATTATGGGGGATGAGCATCTTGACACTGTTCCTGAAAAGGAACCGGACGAATTCATAAAGTCTAGTGTCGAGAACCTTGTCCCAATCCCAAGAGAGTCACAGGGAATTCTCGAGCATTTGTGTGATATCCCTACCCCTCTTGTCTTCCCAAAAGATCATGTTGAGATGTTCTCCGATTCTAATGATGATGATTCGTTATCTTGTGGAGACATCGTTTATGTGGAAGATTTACCTTCTGAGCTTGTTAGCTTAAAAGAAGAGAATGATGAAGTTACTGACACTGAAATCAAAGATGAAGCACTTCGTGCAACATTACTGAATGTCAGTCTTCTCATTTCTAAAATCGAGGCTTTCAAAGATAAACCTATTTCATCTCCTATCCCCATTAAGGGTAGTGACATTCTTTCCGATGATTCTAATCCAGAAATGAAAGCCTTCTGTTTTGATAATATGGGAGAGAAGATTAGTGGCAGTACCACTTTTCATTCTCATAATTCTCTCCCCGATTATGAATCATTTACATTGGAGGAGTTCACCAGTGAACCCACTCATATCAATTCTGAATATGATTCATTCACCTTCAAGGAGTTCTCAGATGAACTCACTCATATCATATCTCCGCCGGAGTATGATAATTTCTACTTTGATCTAGACACACCCATAATATGTCTTGATCAAGCGAGCCTAACTGATGAGATTCATGAAACTATGAATTCTCCTATTGAGGATGAAGAGTTAGTCATGATTTTTATCATGATTTTCTTTCTTTTCTTCATATATTCTGTCACTTCTCCTGTTCTTCACTCCTTCGGGAATGAAGACATTATCTTTGATCCCGGCATTTCCATGTACCATTATCTTGAGCCGGTAATATATCTCATCGGTGTGGAACTTTCACGTGCTTCAAATGTTTGTCCAAACATCTTGAATGAAAGTTCGATGGAGATTGTTTCTTCCACTTTGCTTCCCCATGAACCAATGAATGCGGGGTCGAGTCAAGCTAGCGACTCGAGGAACAAAAACAGTAGCACACTATATGGGTTTTCACCCATATTTCTGATTTCTTTCTACTTTCTACCACCCTAGTGTGGGGGAGTTGCCCCCCGCTGTTGTATATAAGTTTTCTAAAAAAAAAAAAAAAAAAAAATTCAAATAATGGCCGTAGTATTTCCCTTTTACGTTCTATGTTTCGGCATAACCGCCGGTACTTTGAATATTGAGGGCAATATTCATTTCTAGTGTGGGGGGGAATTCTCACGAATTTTATCATGTAATTATACCACCAAATTCCCCATTTTTTGGCCAAAATTTTTTTTTGGGAGTAAGTGTTTTGCACTTACTCAGCTTACGGTTATCAGTCCGCCATGTCTAACAAACAAAAGGATTGGCTAATCCAGGAGCAAACGGCTCTTGGTAAAGATATCTCAAATCCGTTGACGGCTTGCAATTTGCCCAAAATTGTATGGTGTTCAGCTCACCATATCTTTAATTAGTGAAGAGTTGGCTAGCCCGCAAGTTTATGGCTTGTGGTAAAGGCAGTTGGAAAACCATAATTGGTAATCTACTCACCAAAGATATTTTATCTAAGAGTTGGCTAGTCCAGAAGCAAACGGCTTCTGGTAAAGACAAATCAAAACCGTTGAAAGCTGGTGATTTGCTCAAAATCATTTGGTTATCATTGTACCAAGGTTCTTACTTGAACTGAAACAATTGGCTACTCCAGAAGTAATGGCTTTTGGTAAAGAGATTCAAATCCATTAAGTTTTCTCAAAAGATTGCTAGGGACTAGCAATAGTTTAGTGTGGGGGATTGATGAGTGTCTAAATACTCATCATTTTTATTCCATCTGCACTGCAAAAACAGTCAAAAACACTTTGAAAAGTCTTAAAAAGACAGAAAAAAATATTTAGACTGAATTTTATGCATAAATTGTCAAATCTAGTCCCTGGTTATTCAAAACAAGTTAATTTTTCATAAAAGGCCCTCATGGATTTTCAAGTTGTCAAAATTAGACTTATAAAATTCAATTTTGCAAAATGGCAACTTTAGTCCTTGAAGTTTCAAAGATTGACAGAATTTACCCCTGGACATTTTTAATTTGAAAATTATTATTTTTGGTCCTTGGGAAAATTAAACTTGTCAAAAATGGTCCTTATAATAAATTTTGGAAAATTACAGTTTCGGTCCCTTGGTTTTTGTGGAATTGCAAGTTTGGTCCTTGTTATTAATACCAAATCCCTTGAACCCTTGCTTGAGCCTTGACCCCCAGGCCAAATCTACCCGTGAACCCCCTCCTCTTGTACAACCACTAAGCATTTAATGCTTTACCCACCATCCCACCTTTCCCTAATAACTCAAAATTATATCCAAAAACCCAGAAACCAACTTCACCCATCCCCTGCACGCCTGTCCCTCTCTTTTTCCCAATCCTTTCCCATACTCCCAACATACTAGCCCCATCACTGTCGGCCATTGGAAGCAGCAACAAGACCAGAAAGAAGACAAAGAGAAGGCAGAAGACTTTTTTTTCTATGGCTTGTATAAATAGAGAATGTAGTATTAGTGTATGGGCAGTCTAGAATCAGCTTCTAGCTCAGTGTTAATTTTCATTGTCATTTTATATTTCATGTAACCTTTAATGTTCAAGTAATGCAATTTCAGTTTTCTTTGAATTCCAGTTGTAATGTTTCCTAGCTAGTTAATGAAAAAGTTTACTTTAATCCATCTTTTCAAATTTTCTTCTTATATGCAATTAAGTTCATAATGCTTATGTGCTTATTGCTAAACCTGTTGTGTTAAAAAGTGCTCTTGTTAGTTATTAATTCAGTTTTCAAAAAGATAAGCCAAGCTCAATTTCAAGTTGTTTCAAGTTTATGCTTGGCTTCCATTTGGTTATCTTAAATCCTCTCTAGTTTAACTTTGTTTCTGCAGCATGTATGGGAATTGGAAGCTAACCTTTCAGCTTAACATAAGCCTTCAACAAGCCACCCCTTGTCTGTTTTGGCCTGCATCAGTAGTAGTAACCACAACAGCAATCTAAGTTGCTTTTTGAAGTGCTTATCAGGTTCTCTATTTACCTCATTTAGATTTTCTCAATTGCTTTTAGCTTAATTAGGTTAGTTTAAGTTATTGCTTATTAGATGCTTATTTTCCTTTCTTTCTTAGCTTAGGAATTTCCTAGTGTAGTTCTTATGGCCAACTGTTTCTCCCCCTAGTAAAATATGCTCCATCTGTTTTTCCCTTAGTTGTTTTTGTTTTTTTTCTTATAGCTTATCTTAGTCCATCAATGCATGTGTTAGCTTATTGGTGAATTCATTTTGTTTATCAAGTACTTGTTCGACTGATCTTGGTGCTTCTAGGCTCAAAAATCTGCCAGAGAGTGTTTGGATTAGCTAATTTGGTGGGTCAAAAACCACCTTGACCCACTTTTTATTCCTAAAGTTGTCTGGTTCAAGCCTTAAAACCAAGTCAAAGTGGTTTTTGCCCACTTAGACCTGGTTAGTCAAACTGAATTTAGTGTCTCAGTGTCAAGATTGGTCATTTTAAATGGATACAATGAGTCTCAAAAGGTTTGGGTATTAAAAGTTCTAAATCTGTCAATGTCTTGCAGTCCCACTAGTTTTTTTTTTAAGCTTAGATTCAGGCTAGTTGTAGCTAGACTTAGGTTCTAATCTTGTTAGTTCAAGTAGTTAGTATTGCTCTCCCAACCTGTCTCAGTTTGTTTTTAAAATGGAGGTCACCAAGTAGCTTATTTTTGCCTTTAGTACATTTCCCTTTTTTTTAGCCATTTAACTTGCCATTTTGCTCTTGTTTGTGTCTGCCCACAGCAACCCCTTCTGCTGTCCCAAACAGCCCCTTAGGGCCAATCATAGCCAAACAGCCCTTAAGTAGTTTTTAGCTTCTAATTCATTTTGTATTCTGTCAACAAGCTTGTTTTTAAGATTTGCAAGTTTCAGTTTCTGTGAATAAATTGTCAATTGGTTCAGTTCCAAAAAGAAAATAAATGGCAAAAAGTGACAGGCAAGGGATTCGAACCTGGGACCTGCAGGTCTGCTGCACACGCTTCCGTACAACGCACACAATCCATCTGCTCTTGGGCCTTCTTTGGTTCTAATATTACTCAGTTAATCTTTTAAGGACGTTTGGCAGTTTTATTTTTAAGTTTTTCCTAGCTTATTTTATGCTTATTTTCCAAAACAAGTTAGTGTTTTCTTATTTTTATTAGATCAAGCGTAAGTAAAAGTAGATTCTGTGAAATTTTCATAATTTTCTAAATTAGCTTAATATTTTTAATAATTAATTTAGTTTTAAATCGTTTTTAATTCATAGAAAATAAAATAAAAATCGAAAAAATACAAAATAGTTTTTAATTAATAATAATTAGATAAATAGTTTTAAAAATAATTTTATTTTTCCAATAATTTTCTTGCATCATTAGGATTGTAAAAATGTATTTTCCATATCCGTAGGTATTTTACTTCTTTATTTTCACGTTTTATTTCGTACGTTCACGTAGTTTTTAATTTAAACGTACGTTTTAGGTTTTAAATGTTAAACGTTTTTTTATTAAAATAGAATTAGAAGGACTTCAAAGTCTTTTATAGATTTAATTTCCTTAGTTTAATCGCTCACTCACTCATATTCCTTTTTCTGTCCAAATCACCCGATCACAAACCCGTGTTTTGAGTACCATCACAGCCTCGTTGGGAAGAACGACCCAGGTTTGCAGTTTCTTCTGCAATACTTTGGAACACACACTATACTACATTTGATTAGACGCCCCTCAAAAAGGCTGCTGTCAGAGAGGGTAAACCCGTAAGTGCTCATGTATTAGAAATGAAAGGATACATGGATCAACTAAAGGCACTTGGAAAAACTTATGATAATGACATGGCTGTGAATCTGATTAATAGATCCCTTAACAAGGAGTTTAATGGTTTTGTCAGAAACTTCAATATGCACTGCGTGGGGAAGACTGTTACTGACCTACACACATTGTTAATTGACTATGAGAAAGGGTTACCTCAAAAGGTTCCTACCTCCCAGGTACTTGCTATTCAGGGTGGAAGGATTAATAAGCCAAAACCGCAGCGTGCGAACAACAAGAAGGGGAAGGGTAAGGGAAAGATTGACAAAGGCAAACAGGTTATGGCCTATCAACCACAACCTAAAAAGAACACTACTCCTAGGAAGTAAAATCCTAAAAAGGATCAAGCATGCCACCATTGCAAGACAGTTGGGCATTGGAAGAGAAATTGTGCTCTCTATCTTGATGAATTGCGGGCAAATAAGATGAAGTACGACGGGTCCTCGGGCGCCGGTCCTTCAGGTAATTTATTTGTCATTGAATTATTTACTCTAAACCATAAAAATTCCTGTGTATATGATATTGGTTGTGGTATTCACATTTGTAATACACTACAGGGGTTTAGAGTGGAGAGGAAGCTTGCCTATGGGGATCAATATCTGCACGTGAGAAATGGCGCACATGCAGTTGTTGAAGCCATAGGAACGTTTAATTTAGTATTGCCTTCGGGCTTAGTACTGTTATTGAACAATTGTCATTACGCACCTTCTATAATTAGAGGTGTTGTTTCCTTTTCAGTTTTGTTGGATGATGGTTTTACTCATACTATTTCACGTAATGGAATTTCTGTTTCTTTAAATGGTGTATTTTATTTTAAAGCAATTACTGTGAATGGTGTGTTTGAAATTGATGTGATTGGAAATGAATCTAACAAAGATAATAATTCGATGTTTAGCATTAATAAGAAAATAAAGTTAGACTTGAATTCTTCTTATCTTTGGCATTGTAGATTTGCTCATATAGGCAAGGCTCACATGCATAAGCTGCAACAAGAAGGGCTTTTGCAAAATATCAATGATGAATCATTTGATAAATGTGAGTCATGCATATCTGGGAAGATGACGAAGAAACCTTTTCATAGCAATATGGAGAGGGCTTATGATCTACTTGGTCTTATTCATACTGATGTGTGTGGACCACTTAGACATGTGTCAAAGAAAGGTGCTAGCTACTTCTTAACCTTTACTGATGATTTCAGCCGTTATGGTTATGTTTATTTACTTAAGCATAAACATGAGGTGTTTGAAACATTTAAGGTTTTTAAAGCTGAAGTAGAACTGCAATTGGGAAAGAAGATTAAAGCTCTTCGATCCGATAGAGGAGTATCTAAGCCAAAAGTTTAAAGATTACTTAGCTGAGAATGGAATTGTCCAAAATCTCACTTCTCCATATACTCCACAACAAAATGGTGTATCTGAGAGAAGAAATTGTACATTGTTGGACATGATACGATCTATGTTTAATCTTACCACTCTACCTTTATACTTTTGGGATTATGCTTTGGAATTAGCTGTTCGCATTCTAAATATGGTTCCTACAAAGAAGGTTGATAAGACACCATATGAAATATGGCATGGTAAAGCTCCTAACTTGTCTTATTTAAAGGTCTGGGGTTGCGAGGCATATGTTAGACGTGACTCAGCAGATAAACTCCAACAAAGATCTGTAAAGTGTATCTTCGTAGGATACCCTAAGGAAACTATGGGTTACTACTTTTACTATCCAACTGAAAATAAAGTAATTGTTGCTAGGTATGGAGATTTTCTTGAAAGAGATCTCGTATCTCAAGAATTCAGTGGGAGAGTTTATGATCTGGAAGATGATCAAGAAGATGCATTACCTTCTGAAAACACTAACGTACTTCCGGTAGAACCTGATAGTCTGGGTCCTCCACCAGAAGTTGAAGTGATTCCCGTTCGTAGATCTGTGAGGACTACGCTTGCACCTGAACGTCTATGTCTTAACGTAGAGGTTGAGGAAACTATGTTAGGAGATCTTGGAGAGCCTACTAGTTATAAAGGCCATGGCAAGTCCTGATAAGGAAAAATGGCAGGTTGCAATGAATGGGGAAATGCAATCCATGAGAGAAAATGAAGTCTGGAAAGAGGTTGACTTACCTCCAAACGCCACGGTAGTTGGAAGTAAGTGGCTCTATAAGATTAAGACTGACATGGATGGCAATATACACGTCTATAAAGCTCGTCTAGTTGTGCAAGGTTTTACTCAAACTTATGGCATTGATTACGAGGAGACCTTTTCTCCTGTAGTGGACATTAGAGCTATTAGAATTCTCATAGCTATAGCAGCATACTATGACTATGAGATATGGCAAATGGATGTCAAAACCGCCTTCTTGAATGGTCACTTAGATGAAGACATCTATATGAAGCAACCTGAGGGGTTCGTGAATCCACAATTTCTAAACCGTGTATGCAAACTTCAAAGGTCCATTTATGGATTGAAGCAAGCATCAATGCAATGGAATAAGAGATTTGATGAAGAAATCAAAAGGTATGGATTTATTCAAAATATTGATGAGCCATGTGTATATCACAAAGTTAGTGGGAGTGATGTAATTTTCCTAATTCTTTATGTCGATGACATATTAATTATGGGAAAAGACATTCCAAGTTTGCAAAATGTTAAGGCATATCTTGGGAAGTGTTTTTCCATGAAGGATTTAGGAGAAGCTGCATACATTCTGGTAATCAAGATCTACCGAGATAGGTCAAAGCGGTTAATTGGTTTAAGTCAAAGCGCTTACATTGATAAAATATTGAAGAGATTCAATATGCAAAATTCCAAGAAAGGATATTTGCCGATGGAAGTAAAGCATGGCTTATGTAGCGAGATGTGTGCTTCAACACCTGCTGAAGTGTCACGCATGCAGAAAGTTCCTTATGATTCGGCTGTAGGATCTATTATGTATGTTGTGAGATGCACAAGGCCAGATGTGGCGTTCGCTCAAAACATGACCAGTCGATATCAACAGAATCCGGGTGAACTTCACTGGATTGCTGTTAAACATATTCTAAAGTATCTTAGGAATACGAAAGATATGTTTTTAGTGTATGTTGGAAATCCAGACACAGAGCTTGGTGTTACAGGTTACTGTGATGCGTCCTGGCAGTGTGATAAAGATGTTACGAAGTCTCAGACGGGTTATGTCTTTGTCATCAATGGAGGAGCAGTTGACTGGAAGAGCAAGAAGCAGAGTACAATTGCGATGTCTGCGACAGAAGCCGAATACATAGCTGCTTCGAAAGCTGCAATGGAGGCTGTTTGGATTAGGAAATTCATTTCAGGGCTTGGTGTTATGCCTTCAATTGAATCACCTATTGATATGTATTGTGACAATTCTGCTGCAATCATATTTTCCAATGAACCTGGAGTCATGAAGGGCACCAGACATTTTCTACGGAAGTATCACTATGTTCGGGAACAAGTCCGTGAAGGTGAAATTAATCTATTGAAAGTTCACACAAATGATAACTTAGCTGATCCTTTCACTAAGGCTTTAGCTAAAGACAAGCTTATTGGACTTGCCAATGGAATTGGACTTTGTTTAGCTGATAGTTTCATGCATAACTGTGATTAGTATTTAGATAAAGGATATTGTAAAACATTTATTATTTTGATGAAATAAAGTTTGGATTGTGTTTATTTTCATTTATAATATTGTTGTCCTATATTTGCATATTTAATCCGTGAGTAACTAAGTTATTCTAAATGTCCGTTGTCAATTAATGATATGGGAGTATCATTAAACTAAGACAAATATGAGAGATGTGGTAGAATATACTTGAAAGTATATTGATGAGAATGCATACCAATTTCGGATGATATTCAATGAATTGAATATAGGACTTATCCCAACTACATAATTTACTTTGTGGATATTGTTATAAGTAAATTGTGATTAGTTATCCTCAGACTTGAGATACCAGATAAGTGTCATGAATGTAGTGCATTTCTGTGAAGCAACTTAACGCTATACGTAACTGATAGTCATAAGGGTTGTTTTCAGAAATGTTACGAAGTTTATGGGTTATTCTTGTAGTCAAAATTGAATTTGTTCCTTCAAATTTATTTGGAGTTTAATACTGCTGGGCCCCTCGTAGGGTTGACAAGATGATTGTGCGGACGCACCCAAATCTCCCCTAAATATGTTTAGATGATTCGGTAATCTTGGTCAATCACTTACAACGAGAAACAAAATAATTTTATAAAGAATGACTTAATTCCATATATTTATTTAACGTGGTATTAGAAACAAAAGGATAATAATAATGAGAAATCATTAAAAGCTTTTCCAGGAGCCTTACTCGAGTTGTGCTAGAGGCATCGAAGTGTTGCTAGACGCTAACCGATGTGATCACTCTATTAAGATATATCCAAGTGGGAGCTGTTGGTTTTATGGATATAAATTAGTAGACGTGAGTTAGGATCGAACTTGAGACCACGGGATTGCACACTTTACGTATGAGAATTTAAAGTTAATAATTAAATATAAACGTTATATTTATTTATTGATTAAACGAAATAACTAACGGACGTTAAGTAATTAATGTAATGGACTAACGGGCGTTAAATGTACTTGGAAAAGGACTAAATTGCAAAGTTTTGGAAGGTTCCGGAATCCCTTGGGGATATCCACAACCGATCGGCCATAGGACCAAACCCAACCCAACTTTGACTCCAACTTGTTCACCAAGTTTGCTTGAGTATATATACAAAACCTAGGGTGTTTGTAAATTATCTCTTATGCTCATTGCTAAACCCTAAAACAGTTTTGTGTGTGTTTTTCTTGTCCAAACCGATCGGCCACCACCTTAGGGTGTCGATCCTCAAAACTTTTCCACATCAAGTTATTTGTTTTATCAAAACTAGCATTACTTTAATTCGGTTTAGTACGTGTGTAAAAGAACGTGGTAATAACACAATATTGTTATTATTCTTGGATTGAATTACAAAATGGTAAGGGGTAATTCACATAATCCTAATTAAATCAAATTAGGGTTCTTCCATTGCTAGTTTGTGGATTTGATTCTTGTTCGGCTAGAATCAAGAAAAGGTACGCATATTCTTTTATGTTAATTAATTATTTGTTAATAAATCTTATACGCTTCCGCTTGAATACTTTGATGTTTTGTGGTTATTTATTTGATTGACATGATATATAATTCCAACATCTAAGAGTATTGATTTTATAAGTATGCGTGACTAGGACATACTCTTGAAGCAATCGCGGGTCAGAAGGCTGGTATCTTTAAGGTGATCCTTCAAATCAAATCCCTTTCGCAATATAATGTATTTGAGTACAAATACTAATGTCATTTTTTTTTTCATATAGAATCTCATTTATACTTGTTTTTTTGTACAAAGAGGTGTTCCTGCATTTACTGTTTCTCAACCAAATGAAGCTATGCAAGTACTTCAAGACAAAGCTTCCCAGTTAGATGTAAGCTCACATTCTGTAACAGTTATGTCACTTCATTGCATAGCTGAACGATTTTACAATATAATCCAAATTACACTATTACAGTGGTGATTAAGAGGATTTATAATAGGGTTATTTATAGTGAAGTTGTGGGTTTTAAAATTTATGGGTTGAAGATGAAGAAAACAAAAAAGGAGTTAACTGGAGTGGTATAAATTTCTGGATTGAAGATGAAGAAAACCCAAAATGATTAACAATTGGGACAAAAGTATAAATGTGTATGGACTAAAATACCCTCGACTACATGACAAAAATCAGACATCGACTTTGGCATTAGTGGTTAAGGGACCAGTTTGGCATTAAAAACCCAAGTTTTGGACTCCCCACGATGATAAATGCAAGGTTTGTCCCATTACGATGCTTCTGTACAAGTTTAGGGACCAACGATGTATTTTAGTATTTTTTTTTATGTTGAGATATAGAGAGTAGTTTGTTTTTGAGGTGTGTGAAAAATAGTGTGTTATGGTATGTTATTTATAGTGTTTAAGAAAGTGGGATTATTTTTTATTTATTATTTTTTAAAGGAAAAAAAAGAAACGGTAATATTGCCGTTTAAAATTCATTATGGGCCCACATAAACGAATACTTTTGCAGGGATTTGGGTTCGTCGTCTGCCCAACGAAGTCATCTATGGCGAAGGACGACAAGCAGGGGCGGTGTGGCGGCGAGCGACGAGGCTGCCATGTCAGCGTGGCGAGGGACAACGATCCTCACTTCGAAGGCTCTTATAATCAAAACTTGCATTAATTACTCATTTCTAATTTCTATATTAATTTTGATGGTAAAAATGACTTTTTTTATCAATTAAAACTAGCATTAATTATACATATCATAATTTGTTTATCTTTTGTATGTGGACACTTTTTTTGAAACGGAAAAAGTATATGTAATGATTATGATTATTAGTATTAATTAATGGAAATTCATACTTGAGTTTATTTGTATAGTTGATCACTATTTAATGTTTATTAGCAGTAATATTTATTGATATTACCTATTTTTGGTAAAAAGAGATATTTTCTCATCCCTTTGCATTAGATTGGCCATTTATGTGCTATCAATTCAGTTAAAGATACCATTTATGTAATTGGTGTATATGTTTTGTTCAAGTATGCAACTGCAATGACTTGTATAGGTTTTTGTAACCGCGATTTAAGTGTATACAATACAAGTTTATTCTTATCTTGTGATTATATTTTTCGGTGAGTGTTGAAGCAAATTCCCGCTGTCCGGCTTGACTAGAGAGTTCGGCTTCAATCAACAGTGCCGCAGGAAATAAACGTTCCTTCCTGCACAATGCACGACACGCGTTAGCCTCGCCCTGGATGATATACAGGACCAAGCTCCGGCGTGAAAGTAAGCTAGAGGGTAATAAAGATAGTAACGAATGCAGTGATTAAAGTAGGTGTGTGTGTATTTATTGCAAAACATTAAATGTGTTGGGGTATTTATACTACCCCAACTATGTACCTGCGTCACTGTAGATTCACTGTTCCCGCAGGCCTATATTACCTGCCTGTAGGTCTATAGCCACCCTAGTTGATAGGCCACGTGGTGAGAATCCCTTAAAAGCTAGATACTGTCACTTGTCGTCCGGACGGTAGAGCTTCTTGTCCGGCCAAC